>OX451737.1:1270450055-1271650055 GCA_948472305.1 Vicia faba
GAAAGATTTGTGGAAGATTTGGAAAAGAATGAAGAGTGAGAGCAAGGAGAATTGAAGAGAATGATATGTGAAAGAAGAAGACAATATGAATATGTGACCTAGAGTGTTCAATATTATATATATATATATATATATATATATATATATATATATATATATATATATATATATATATATATATATATATATATATATATATATATATATATATATATATATATATATATATTTATTTATATATATATATATATATATATATATATATATATATATATATATATATATATATATATATATATATATACCACGTAGCGATGTGAAAATCACGTCGCAACTCTGCCACGTGATATTCACGTCGCAACCCATCCAACGGTCAAAATATTTATTCGTTTAGTCTGCACAACCTGTACCCAATCAATTCATACTCAGATATTTTCTCCCTAAAATATTGTGACAAAATCACGTCACAATTAAATTTTTTAAAAATTTAAATTTTCTTCCTTCTGAACGTTGGAGTCTTTTTAACTTTTTATATTAATTTTTAAGTTGCGACGTGAAACCCACGTCGCAATTATTTTTAAAAAAACTCTGACTTCCACCATGTCAATGTTATCTTCATTATTTTATTATTAAAAAATTTAGTGACGTGATTATCACGTTGCAATTACGTTTTTTTAGCCACATGATAATCACTTCACAACTTCATGTCGTTGGAGGAGATTTTTTTTGTAGTGTATACAAGCTTATTCATAAGTGTTTATTTTTGTAAGCACTTATGTTATAAGTTGTCAATTAGCTATTTATTCAAACAATCTTAAATATTAGATATATAATAATTGATTAATTTTTGATTTTTTGAATGAGTTTGCGATTTTGATTTGAATTAATTTTTGAATTTGACTGTGAATGTAGATAAAATGAAGATTTTTTAAAGTTAAAATTTAGGTAAAACGTATATGAAAAAAGTTTATAAAAAATGATAAAAATAAATTTAAATAGATTTTTTATTAAAAAATTCAAAATCAAATATAACAGTTTTGTTCTTTAACAAATTGTTCGATTTAGAAAAATTGTCTTTTAATAGTTTGGTACCATTATACCAAACTAAAACTTTTGATTCAGTTCAGTTCTAAAAAAATTGAAACGGTTAAGTTTAAATGACCTTTTATAATAATTCAGTTTGATTTGATTCAATTTTATACTAAAACGGTATAATAAACCATCATACTCTGAAGTATTTGGTCATTCTACTTGTCTGATTAGTTATCATATTTTTGTGTTATCTATTGATTTTAAAGAGTGGGGTTTAACTTATTCTAAGAATAATTTTTTTTTAATTTATTCCAAATCATAATTTTTAAATTAAATTTAATCTAGTAATTAAATTAACATTTTTACTTACAATCATTTGATTAATTTTAATTTAAAGACTATAATTTAGAGTAAATTAAAAATTTTACTTTTGAAATTGAGCCCACTAAATTTTAAAAAGTTATTTTTACATTTTTAATAGTTGTTTTAAGATTTGATACTTTTCATTATGTGATTTTTACCTTTAGATTATAAAATAAAACATTATGTGATCGAGGTAATTTCCTCTGACCCGAACATTTTCAATTTTTTAAATCTATTTTATGATTTAAAAGGTATTCGCGAAGTTTATAGGAGGTGCAATAGCTAAAAGTGTATTTCCTCTAATTTTATCTATAAGTAAAAAAATTTTAATTTTTTTAACTTTAAATATTAGCAAAAGTTAATAAATTATATTCTATTTAATCAGTTTATTCTAAAAATATCCTTTTTCCAATTTCAGTTAACATTTAATACTAACAATACACATGTCCACTTAAATTTGTCATCCAAAAAATGATGATTTGTCATCTTGTATCACCAACATTTTTATCTCTCTCTTTTATATTATTATTATTATTATTATTATTATTATTATTATTATTATTATTATTTTATTTTCTTAAATCAAAGAATTTATTATTAATTCAAAAACACTCAAAACAAGACGATCGGTAGGTTTCAGCTCACAAAACAATAAGAGAAAACAAAACATATAACTTAAGGTAATAAAATGTTAGCTATATGTGGTCTAAGCTTAGGACTAATCCACCCTCTATAAACAACCATATTAATAATATTCTCATCAATGTTTCTATTCCTCCCATTATGACCAAAGCACATATCATTACGAAACTTCCACGGCCCATATAGAGTTTCAGTGAGGGCCATTCTCAGCAAGTCTGACTTCCACCCTTTTCCATTAAAGTGCAATAAGATCCAATTCAACTCCACATTCCAAGTAAAAGGGTCATGCTGAATTCTAAGCCAGGAGAGAACTTTACTCCAAGTTTGCTTAAAAACCAAACAGTAAAAAAAAAAGGTGGCCCACAGTTTCATCCCTATCACAGAAAATACATTTGGAATTATCAATCATTCCCAACCTTTGTAGCCTCGCTTTGGTCGCCAACTTGCCATGACAAATCATCTAAAGCACCATGACTGCCCTGGGTCTGGCTTTATTATACTTGACCAGTTTGTACCATATTGTATTCGGAGAATCAAGCAGGAGCTCATGGAACACATACATGCCATTAAATTTCTCCTCCTGCAACATATTGTCCCACATATTCTGCATCCCTGCCACGGTATCCCTCTGCTGTAGAATGGCCTTAAAGATTCCTGAATCACTCGTCTTGGCCGCTCTGCTCATCACATCTTCATGTTGTAAGTAGTAAGCATGGATCAAACGCACCCATAAGTTGTCTGACTTGGCACAAATATTCCACAGAAGCTTGAGAAGGAAGATTTTATTCCAAAGATCCAAATCCCTAAGATTGAGACCACCTTTGGTATGCGGATTGCACACTTTCTCCCAAGAGATGGGACTTTTCCTGCTACGGATGCTGCTATCAGTCCAAAGAAACGTCCTACAAATGGAGTTAATCTTCCTCAAAACAGCTTTAGGGATCGGAAAGCACTGTAACAAGAAATTAGAAATAACATATAGCACACTCTGAATAAGTTGCAGACTGCCCGCGTAGCTCAGGAGGCTGGCACTCCAATGTGTTATTCTAGTTAAGAGTTTACCCACAAGAGGCATGTAATGGTTAACATTCAGATTCTTGCTGGTAATAGGAACACTCAGATACCTAAAAGGGAGAGATCATTCCTTATAGGATGTCAACTGCAAGATGCCCAGCTTAATGTTTTCAGGAACCCCACCAAAATAAATTCTGCTTTTTGAAGGATTCACCTTCATCCCTGTAGAATCAAGAAACAGCTGGAGGGTTTGTTGTAGCAGCTCAATAGAACCTTGGTCTCCTCTAGCAAACAATAGTAAATCATCAGCAAAAGTGAGATTCGTCAGTTGGAGTCTTTCACATTTTGAATGATGATTGAAGTTAGGATTTTTTTTGCATTAGGATAAGCAATCTGTTGAGATATTCAATAGTGATAACAAATAGCATAGGAGACAAGGGGTCCCCTTGTCTAATTCCCCTTTCAGCCTCCATTTTTGCAGTGCAGTCCCCATTGATATTGTACATATACGAGACCGTTGTGACAGATAAACTTGTTTGGAAGTCCAACTTCTTTGAGGATACTCTCAATAGCATACCAATCCACCAAGTCATAGGCTTTTTGGAGATCAAGTTACATCATACATCTTGGAGTTCCATCTTTCCTGTTATACCCCTTAATAAGCTCAACAGCCAGCAAGATATGGTTCTGAATTTTCTAACCTAGAACAAAATCCCCTTGAGACTTACTAATAATGCTGCTTAGCACCCCACCAAGCCTGGTTGTCAAGATTTTGGAGATAACCTTGTAGAAAGTGGAGCATCCATCTATTGGCCTGTAATCCCTAACAGTCTTTGTTGTAGAATGCTTAGGAATAAGGGTTACCACAATTTCATTAAAGGGTCTATATAACACATTTTGGCTAAAAAAACTCTTGGACAGCATTTATTACATCATGTTCAATAATATCCCATCTATGCTTGAAGAACTTGGCACCATAGCCATCAATACCAGGGTTTTTAAATCACCAATACCTTTGAGGGAAGTTTTAATCTCATTGACAGTAACAGGCCCAATAAGATTGCTTCTCTGCTCCATAGATAATTGGGGACCCTCCCTCATTGCAGCAATGTCAATCATATTTAGGCTAGTTTCTCTAGTTCCCATAAGGCTCTTGTAGAAATCATACACCTTTTGAGCTATCTCCTCCTGTTTCTGAATAGGGGTGTCATCCTCTCTACACAATAAATTAAGACTATTGGCCACATGCTTAGATTTTAGGGAAGCATGGAAGTAGGCAGTGTTACTATCACCCTCTCTCAGCCAATTAATCTTAGTTTTTTGTCTCAACATTTGATCATTTAAATCATGCCAGTAAGTAATAGCCTCAGTACACTTCTTCACCCTGTCAATTATCTCAATATTCAATCTATCCTGAATGAGCTCCTACTGGGCCTGCAATAAATCAGTCCTAGCTTGAACAATGGACCTGTTGATACCATAGAGGTTCTTACTCAACTTAATTATAGGAGACTGTAATCTTATGAGTTTAAACCAAAGAGTAGCCATAGGTCTACCCCTGATCGGTTTACTCCAACTGGCTGTAATAGCAACATGATACCCCTCCACATGAATCACACTATTAGTGAACTAAAAGTATTCTTCTTACTGTGTCTAATCTCATGACCTGATAAGCACAAAAGACTATGATCAGAAACACTAGGTGGTAGGATTTCCAGCTTCATGTCAATATTATTTTGGAGCCATTCAACATTGCCCAGAACATGATCAATCCTAAAGTAGATGGTCCCAATAGTATGTTAGTTTGTCCATGTATAGTAGTCCCCTGTGTTATCTTTCTCATAAACCCCTGCATTAGCCATGAAGGATCTCAGATCAACATATTCATTTTCTGGAACAAGGTTACCTCCAATTCTGTCAATGGAATTAATCACATTATTAAAATCACCAATGAGGAACCAGGGTCCATGTTGATTCATGTGAACATTCTCCAAGTCCTTCCACAGAGCTCTCCTTTGGTCAAGATGGTTTAAAGAATAGATAGATGCCATCCAAGATTTAAAGGTGCCATTGATATCATATATCCCACAGTGAACCATTTATGATGTACTTCTCACATTTCTAACATTAATACTGCTATCATCCCAAACCACCCAAATCCCGCCATTAGCATGACCCTGATTATTGTTAAAATACCTGCCCATAAGCATGAGCAGATTCCTGAGCTTATTAGCTTTCTCAAACTTAACTCTAGTTTCTAAGAGGACAGTAATATTAGGGTGAAGTTTAAGGAGATGGGAGCTAATCTACTTTATCTTCCCATGTTTATTTAGCCCCCTAACATTCCAAGAAACTATCATTGACCACTATCTAGTGGCACTAGAGGATCCTTCAAAATCTCTAATGACCCAAAGATATTCTCACACTGTATATCATTAGTTAAGCCTGTCGGAACTCTAGTACCTTTGTCTCTTGTTACCCTGCTGATAGTGTGCCATTCTTCAGCATTTGATGCCTCAGGTTTGCTTGTACTAGCTCTGGTTTTGACTATCGTATCATGTTGCTTGGTCCTGGCTTTCTTCTTCCTTGACATCCACTGCTTCTGTTTCTTGGCTTCACATTTATGTCCCACTTTTTTACCATATCTCACAGAAGAGGGGTTTCCATTCGTATTCAAGTTGTCGTTTCATAGTATGACCATCCAGTTCCTTGACAGTAACTTCTGAAGCCAAATTCTATGTTATGTCTACCACCACCAAGATACGAGCATATGACACCCTCAGTTTACTCGCAGTACATTCTTCTGTGACTAGCGGGGTGCCAATGGCACTCCTTATCTTACTAAGGCTTTTGGAACCCTATAGATGCAAAGGGGGATGGGGAAGTTTGACCCAGATTGAAAGAGTGTGCAACATATCTTGCTTCAGATTGAACCCTGGTGTCCATTCCTTAATCAACACAGGCATGTTCTGTATCGTATACGGCCCTTTCATCAATACAGTATCCTTATCCTGATGTGAGTGAAATATGAGGAGGAAATAGCCTTCTTCATGATAGAACATATCTGGAAGAGAAACAAAGTTCCACGTCTTAATCATGAATTGCTTTACTGAATTCATACTCAAGTCTCCCCCCAGCACATAGAGGATAAACGTCGAATCCCAAAATTTCAACTCAGATTCGATATCTTCCATTCCAATTTCAATCTCTATTTCACCATTCACCACTTTGGGCGCAATAAACTCCATTGTCAACCCCTTCTATGTGTTCCTGTTGTTGCTGAGAACATCAGTCCACAGCTGCCTTGATCTTGGTTCCGCCTCATGTTCATCTAGGGTAGAATCATTATTGGTCAATGCTTCTTCAGATTCCCTTTCCACTTGTTTTCCTCGTTCCATGGTTGCTCGTTCTTCCTGAGCAAGATTCTCAGCTGCTAACAAGATTTCTAAATCCGATGGAGGTTGCAATACCGGCGGCGGAGGCACCTTGTTCTTCAGAGGACGCCCTCGCCCCATTATTATTATTATTATTATTATTATTATTATTATTATTATTATTATTATTATTATTATTATTATTATTATTATTATTATTATTATTGTTATTATTGTTATTATTATTATTATTATTATCATTATTATTATTATTACTATTATTTGTTAGACGATGTGACGGATCTAGAGGTGGGGGGGGGGGGGGGGGGGGGTCGAATAGATCCCTTTAAAAATTTGCGCATTTTGTAAAATTGTTTTTATCAGAGAGCGACAACCCTGAATCTGATCATCTAAACTTTACGTATTGGAAAGATCAAATATGCAAACTAATTTGATGAAAATGATGAGAATAGAATCACAATTAAAAATGAATATGATGAATCGCTTTAGCAAATTTAACAAGGTGTAAGTTATTACCAATTAGTTGCGGAGAAGATAAAGTAAATTTGTGAGTTTAAATTCACCAAACACTTGGTGTACGTACTACACAAGGTTTGGTTATACTCAAATTATAGTGATTATAGTGATTCGAATGAATACTATATGAGTTTTAAATTTTAGTTTATCACTACAATTATTTTGTATGAATGAGAATATTGATAACTCACAAATTTAAGCCAATTGAAATCAAATGCAGAAAACTAAAATGGACACGGTATTTGTTAAGGCAGTTCACCCAGTCGTCCTCGCGTGGGCTACTCTACCCCCAATTCTAGAATCTAGAATTAGGATATGAAATTAATTTTGAAAATTTTATAAGAGAAGATACAATCACCACAATTCAAAGTCACTTGATGAATCTTATATGTTGCACTCCTCTTCCCTTGATTCCAGATGAATCAAGTATTCCAAATCTTGAACAAAAACTCCTTCTACCTTGAATGATTTTGTACTCAAGAAAATTGGCCCCAAATCCTTCTTCATAATCCTCCGGTTACCGCTACCTGATTGAACACTCCACGGTCTTCCAATCCCTTAGCTCAGATGAATTCAATGAAGCAAAGATTTGTGATAAAAAAAACCCCAATTTTGGAGGACAAAACCCCAATGGTTTTATTCAAGAAAATACCCACAAAGATCTCAACCCAGATCTGAAATTGCACTTTCAATTCGGACGTTATCAACACAATCCCAAGAACTTGATCAATAAAAATGATTATGTGTAGTTGTTGATGATTGATGAGAGGTTGAAGGTGAAGAGAAATATTGTGTATATCTTTCACTTTTTCTTGTTGTGTAAAATAGAGGCCAAAACAATATTTATATGTCATTCCCATGATGTAATAGCATAGCAGAAAATTAAGACAATTTAGTGATGCGTCGACTCATGCAGGGTATACAAAAGGTGTGCGCCTTCCCGAGCGAGAGAGAGATTTAAGTTCCTTCAGTTATGCGCCAACTCATTATTTTGATGCACTGACTCATGTTTTCCCAGAACTATACGTTGATGCATAAAGAAGGTGTGCACCTTCCCGAGCGAGAGAGGTTGAAATTTCTTCAGTCATGCACCGAATCATTCCCTGATGCGCCGACTCATGTTCTCCCAGAACCATGCGTCGATGCATAGAGGAGGCGTGCGCCTTCCCGGATGTTTCCAAGCCAAGAACTTCTTCTCATGAGCCGACCTGAGGATCCATGAGCCGACTCATGCAGTCTGTTTTGAGATAAATGCTTGTTTTTGATGTTTCTCACTTGCACCTGTTTGAAGCAATGCATATTTGCACAAATGGGTTTTTGACAATTATTAAAACTCAGTTCTTTCACTTTTTCCCTCACATACTCCCCCTTTTTTATGATGGCAAAAACCGCAAATATGAATTGTCTTGCAAACCATCCAATTATCCTCCCCCTGAGATATTGCATATTTTTGCTGTGGCTGTATTCCTTTCCTTCTCCCCCTTTGACAATATCAAAAAGAAACAAGGACATCGATTAAGAGAACTAAAAACATAGAGTGACCAATATTTTTCAACTTTGCAAAAAGAACACAAACTAGCATACACACAATATGAAGCAAGTGCAAACGAAAATAGAAGCAATAACCAATAAAGTAAAACAATACGATGTTCATTGTTACAAACCCAAAATAAGACACAAAGTAGTATGGGAAGTAAAGCAGTTTAATACAAAACCAAGATGACATAAGCATAATAAACAAGAAATAAAGTTCCAAGCATTGACTAATGTTGTTGTTCCTCATTGTCTTATGGTTGGTTTGGTGGAAAGTGAGCCATGAAAGCCGACTGAAAGTTTGCCAGATTTTAGTTTTGTGTTACCATCATTTCATTAAGAGTGTTATATCGGTGGTCTTGGAGGCTAGCATAATCATTGAACTGAGTGTTTTGAAGGTTGACTATTCCAACAAGATTGTTAATTCGTTCAGTTGCTAATGCCATGTCTTCATGATGGTGGACGTGCATTTCCTCAAGTTTACGCATAACTTCATCATAGGATTTATGAAGCTCATGGTCATCATTTCCGTTGTCGGTTTCTTCCTCCTCTTCATCACTTTCTAGATTCTCAGTATCAACTTCATCGCCCTCAGCATATTCCATTTCATCATCCTGTCCAACATCTTCATTTTGAGCCATTACCGAGTTAGACTTCACAAAGTATTTGTACTTACCAATCTGGGGATTCCATTGATTACCCATAAGTGCGAGAGTTTTGGAGGTAAAATTGAAATCTGGCATAATAGGTATAAGTGAGATACCAGTAAGATCAAGGTTTGCTTGACTGAGAATTCCATGAATGAATGATGGATACCCCAAGGCAGATCCTCTAGGGGAATCCCTTAATGCAAATAATCGGCTAGTGATGTAATACGGCCAATATATCTTAATTTTGTTCAGAATTGCCCAAATTAACATAACCTCAGGTTGATCAATACGGGACAAACCACCCTTTTTGGGACGAATTATCCTTGACACAATCCATTGCATAATTCGAGCCAGAGGAACCAATTGACCTGTTGTGATAGTTTTTGGAAAAGCAATACTTTGCACAAAATTCTCAGGATATGGTCATTTTAACATGGAGTTTAAGGCATGTTTGAAGTCATAGTCTGCAGGAAGCTTAGTGTCGGTGATTTTAACAGTATCAGTGTCAACATGGAACAACTCAAAAAATTTCCAAATTTCATTATCTACTCTGACAACCTTATCAACAATTCTGTATGAAAATTTATGATCAGAGAATTTACCTTGTATACCCGCATAGAATACCTTGACGGGTGCCTCATTGTAGTCTCCATCCAACTCAAGGAATGGAAACACCTTTTAATGGTCCAACAATTCCACCACATCTAAGATATGCAGGCGTTTGAGAGTGTTACGGAAGGCACAAAATTGCCTAACCAACCTTTTTCTAGCAAACTTTTCATCATATTTTTCAGTGAGATCAGAAGGAAGAAATGACAGAGGAGTAACCTGAGTTTGATTTGAAGAGCTACCTCTGATACTCCTTTTCTTTATTTCCCTAGAAGCCACGGATGAAGGTTTGGAGAGATTTGGAGTTGAAGTGACACAGTGGGTTTTTAGGGTTTTGAGATTTTGAGATTTTGAGAGGGAGGCCAGATGAGGGAACAACAACACATCAAAAAGGATTCATGCAATTTGAGCCACACAATATAAACTAGGGTATGATGGTCTGCCAAACCTCGATGCGTCGACCTATGCAGGGATGCATCGATGCATTCCAGTAAGATAGGCGCAAATGAGTTTCTCAATCAGGCGTGCGCCGACCGATCAGAATTTTAGGTCGGCTCATGTATGCAAAGTTTTGAAATTTCTTGTATTTCATGGCATGTAGGTTTTGTAGACATTAATTGAACATAGTAAACAAGTACGCATGCACAGAAGCAATAACATACAAAGCATTTAATCATTTCATAGCACCAATATTTAAGCAAAATGATCACTAATGAGAAAGAGTAGGAAGGATATTACCGAACGTATTTGAATGACACGATGCCCTCACATGTCGCCAGCCCAAGATGATATTCACAAACCATAGATACACAAAGATAAATAAAGGAAATGCAACTCATGTGAGTTGCGATCTATCCGAAATATCAAGGACACCGAGTTCCCTACGAATGTGAAAGAATGGTTCGGTCGCAAGTGGTTTTGTAAAAATATTGGCAAGTTGATTTTTGCTATCAACGTGCTCAACCACGGCTTCACCTTTCTCTACATGATCCCTAATGAAGTGGTGCCTAATTTCAATATGTTTAGTGCACAGGTGTAGAACCGAATTTTTGGTTAGATTGATGGCACTTGTGTTATCACAAAATATTGGAATATGATTAAGTTTTAAGTCTTAGTCAAGTAATTGTTGTTTGAGCCATAAAATTTGAGCATAATAATTATCGGCTGCAACATATTCCACCTCGGTCATTGACAAAGCAACCGAAACTTGCTTTTTGCTATGCCAACTAACTAAGGAGTTTAAAAAAATGACAAGTGCCACTTGTGCTTTTCCTATCCAATTTGCAATCTGCAAAGTCGGAATCGGAATAGCCAACCAAAGAATAATCACTACCCTTGGAGAACCAAAGTCCATACTTAGGAGTACCACAAAGATACCTAATTATACGTTTTACAACTTTTAGATGACTCTCCTTAGGACAAGATTGATATTTAGCACACATGCAAACATTAAACATAATGTCGGGACGAGAAGCAGTAAGATAAAGAAGGGATCTGATCATACCTCTATAACTTTTTACATCAACCGGATTACCATGTTCATCCCGATCTAGGCTAACCGCGGTAGGCATTAGAGTGTTAATAACTTTTGAGTTTGCCATATTGAAGCGCTTGAGCAACTCATAACAATATTTCGTTTGGCTAACAAAAGTTCTTTCCTCGAGTTTTTTGATTTGAAGACCTAGGAAGTAGTTTAACTCCCCCATCATGCTCATTTCAAATTCACCCTGCATCACTTTAGATAATTCTTTGACCAAGGTGATGTTAGTAGACCCAAAAATGATATCATCAACATAAATTTGCACTAAGATGAAATGATTTCCTTGGCGCTTAATGAAGAGGGTTGTATCAACCTTCCGTATAGAGAATCTCTTTTATAGTAAGCACTTGCTAAGCCAATCATACCAAGCCCTAGGGGCTTGCTTGAGACTATATAAAGCACGTTTAAGTTTATAAACATGTTCAGGAAACTCGTAATTTTCAAATTCGGGAGGTTGAGATACATATACTTCTTCATTAATATAACCATTTAGGAATGAACTCTTAACATCCATTTGAAATAGCTTAATGTTTTGTGAGCATGCATAAGCTAATAACAAGCGTATATCCTCGAGTCGGGAAACCAGAGCATAAGTTTCCTCATAGTCGATGCCTTCCTCTTGGCTATACCCTTGAGCAACAAGACGCGCCTCGTTGCAAATTATGATTCCGTTTTCGTCAAGTTTGATCTTAAATATCCATTTAGTACCAATTATTTGATGGTCTCGCGGAGGGGGGACAAGGTCCCAAACCTCATTTCTCTTGAATTGGTTTAATTCTTCTTGCATTGCCAAAAACCAATGTTCATCGAATAAAGCTTCTTTAGGGTTTTTAGGCTCAATTTGAGAGACGAATGCAAAATGATAACAAAAGTTACTTATCTTAGACCGTGTAGTTACTCCCTTTTATATGTCTCCAAGAATGTTGTCAATAGGATTATCCTTGGTTTCTTTCCACTCCAAAGGAGTTGTTATTTCATTTGTTGGTTGAGTGACTTCTTCTTATTTGCTAGAAACATGATCCATCTCCCCTTTTTCTTTCTCAAGTATGGGCTCATTACTCTTTTCATCTTGATCATTGAGTATCCTTTCCGAAGAAGCACCTGCACCATTAAAAGAAATACCCTTTTCGACCATTTTTGGACAGGATTCATCAAAGGAAACATGTACAGATTCTTCTAAAATTTGTAACCTTTTATTAAATACCCTATATGCTTTGCTAGATTGAGAGTATCCGAGAAAGATACCTTCATAGGCTTTTGAGTCAAATTTGCCAAGATTTTCTTTACCATTATTTAATACAAAACATTTACAACCAAAGACATGGAGATGAGAAATATTTGGTTTTCTACCTTTTAAAAGTTCATACAGTGTTTTGTTGAGCATAGTACGTATCAAGATCCTATTTAGCACATAGCAAGCCGTATTGATGACATCGGCCAAAAAGTATTTTGGAAGACCATGTTCATTGATCATAGTTCTCCCAAGTTCTTCTAGAACACGATTTTTACGCTCAACAACTCCATTTTGTTGAGGTGTTCTAGGAGAAGAAAAATTATGATCAATGCCATTTCTTTCACAATATTCATCAAAAAAGTGATTTTCGAATTCGCCTCCATGGTCACTTCGGATGGTAACAATTTTTGTATTCAACTTGTTTTGAGATAATTTGGCAAATTTTTCAAAAGCATAGAAAGTCTCACTTTTGTTTGCTAAGAATATCGTCCAACAAAATCTTGAGTAGTCATCGACTATAACAAAGCCATAATAATTTCCACCTAGACTTTTAATTCTAGATGGTCCAAATAGGTCCATATGGAGGAGTTCAAGTGGTTTCGTTGTAGAGATGACATTTTTAGATTTAAAAGAGACTCGTGTTTATTTACCCGTTTGACAAGCATCACATAGATGATCTTTTGAAAATTTGATTTTGGGTAAGCCAATCACAAGATCTTTAGATATGATTTTATTTAGCAAATCAAAGTTAACGTGTGCTAATCGCCTATGCCAAAGCCATGAGTCTTCACTCATGGTGACTAAGCATTTAGAACCTGTTAGGGACACATCATTCAAGTCAAGCATATATACATTGTTTACCCTCAAGCTCTTAAACACATCCTATTTCTTATCGTTATGTTAAATTATGCATTCATCCTTTAGAAAAGAAATTTTATAACCTTTGTCGCATAATTGACTAATGCTAATAAGATTGTGTTTAAGGCCTTTAACTAATAGGACAACTGAGATAGTGGTGGATGAGGGATTACCTACACTACCTTTACCGAGTATTGCTCCCTTTTTGTTATCACCATAAGTAACAAAATCTTTCTTCTTTGCCTCAAAGTCAAAGAATAGTGAAATGTCACTCGTCATGTGTCTTGAGCAACCACTATCGAGAAACCATCTTCTCTCGAGAGGCTCAAGACATTCCACCTGAAATATCAAACATGGGAGATAGGTACCCAACATTCATTGGGTTCTTGAGTGTAAGTTAAACATTTGTTTCCATTGGGGAACCATTGATATATGCCTTTAGGAACTAATAGTCTCCTAAATCGACATTTACTAATGGTATGTCCCTTCTTGCAACAATATAGGAAACACATATCTAAGTGAGATCCACTCTTTCTATCTTGATCCCTTACTTCATAGGTATATATTTGATATGGATTAATCATACTTTTTCTGAAGTTTGAGCGATCGATAGCAAACATAATTGTGATACGGTGAGAGAACTGACTTGAGGTTTTGCGTTTTGATCGCATTTGTGCGGATAACAAGAGTCGCCACCGACTTTTCTTTTATCCAAAAGGAAAGGTAAAAAAGCACAGGAAAGACCTTTCGGGATTATTTCTTGAGTTCGGGGGGTAGATTATGAAAAGGGAAGGTATTAGCACCCTTTTCATCCATGGTTTTTCGTGGGCTCTTAGTTACTCGTTTAGATCACTTGCTTTTGTTTTGACAATGTGCTTGTGGTGTGGGTTTTGAAAGTGTTTTGAAAAAACCTCTTTGTAATGGCTCTCGTTTCTATAAGAACGCGTACAAAGTTTTGTTTTGAAAGATGGTTCAAAAATGTGTTGGTGGATTGTGTTTTTGGAAAGTGTTTTGAAAAGATGTTTTGCAATGGCTCTCGTCTCTATAAGAACGTATGCAAAAGTTTTGTATTTTGAAAATATTTTGAGATGAAAGTGTCGGTGTAAAATGTTTTTGTTGTGAGCAAGCAAGTAACTAGGAGCGAATCTACCTACTCGAAAGGTCTCAAGGTTCTTTTCTACCTCCTTTTAATGTTGCTATCTTACCATTAATTTGGTAAGAAGCCCCATCGTTGGATGTGAAGGGACAAGCGTGGGTCAATTTTACAGTCATCGAAAGCAACTTATGAGACGCTTTAGCAATTTTCGTAAGGGACTAGATCGTTTTATCGAAGGCAACGTCAAGGGTCATCGAGGGACTACGATCTTTTTTTATCGAAGGGTCATTGCTAAAACATCCCATATTCGAGGGACATGACTATATTTCCGAGGCAACGAGCGAGGTTACCCTAGAGGTGCGCGTGTGAAAAAGTATGTTTGTTTTAAGTTAATTTTGTCTTTGAAATTAGGTTATCTAGCGATTGTTTTTCGAATCTTGCCATACACGCGTAATTACTATACAATATTGAGTAAACAGTAAAAATGTGGAAGTTGAAATTCTATGTTATTACAGAGCTTCGAGAATGGGGGTACAAATTAAGGAATGGAGATGACGGTAAGAAATAAATATCTAAATCACGCAATACAAATCCAAACCATTAAATAATTATTTAGGTTAAAACTCTTTTTATTTGATAAGATTAATTAAGGGCTTAATTAATAATGTCAAATAAAAATTATTTTAAAATCAATAATTATTTAAAACAAATGTTAACATATTTACATTTCTTAAACATATGCTAAAAAATGAAATAAAAAAAATAATGAAGAAGAAAATATTAACAAACAAAAAATATTAAGAAGAAAGTAAAAATGGGCCTGTAACATAAGTAAAAGTAGGGGGTGCAAAAATTAGTAAGCCCAAATGCTTCTAGCTAATCCAATACAGCAACTCCCTGGAGGTATACCAAAGGCATGCATCTAAGACATGTTGAAAGGGTGTGATAACTGATTAAAGGGATAGATGATGAGGGCGCATCATACTATCATGGGGTGGCAAGTGGGGAATCACTCTGGACAGCTAAAGATGTGGTGACAAATGTCACCACCATATTGGACCGGAGCATTGTTGTTAAACAAAACAAAAACGATTACTCATGAAGCCAGGTTTTATAACTCCACTTTCTTTCTCTCTCTTCAACACTCTGTCCTCTCTCTTCTCCCTTACTATGGGCCTTCACCGGAGAAAACCCTTTGGCCACGTCGGAAATTGCCTCACGACGGTGACGGCCGCGGTGTGTCTCAAAACCTTACTTTTCTTACATTTTTCTGATCGTCTCTTAATGCTAGTTACTAATTTGTGACTTATTTCTATAGATTTCCACTTGATGGCTCTAAATCTAGAAAGGGGAAAAAGGAAACCCTAATTTTTGTTTGATGAAAACGGCGAAAATAATAATGCATGAAACGTTAGATTCAAAGAAGGAGAGAAAAAGAAGAAAGAGATTGCTTGGTGAGGTCCAGATCTATAACCCTACTTACCTCCTGACGTTCTTTTGGTAAGACGATTCTGACTTTGTGTTGTGGGAGATTTCTTTCTCCTTCTGAGCTTGTGTTACTTTTTCTTCTTCTGAACTTGTATTACCCTGTTTATCGGATTAGGGTTCTTGTTGTTTATTGGTTTGCCACTGATTTGTTGGGTTTGATGATAAGTTTGGAATAGTGGTCTTTTGGTTGTGTTTTTGTTATTTGCTGTTTTTTTATGATGGTTGGATGGCGATGTTGATGATGCTTCAGTTGGTTTGTAACAAAAGATTTTTGTTGAACCTCTTGTTCTGAGTTTTTGTGGTTTTGATATTTTTGTTGGTTTTGTATATGGTTTTTGTGATGTTTTAGTGATGTTTTAGTTGGGGGTTTAAAGATGGTTTGTTCATGTTCTGTTGGTTTGGAGATGGTTTGATGATATTTTGTTCTGGTTTCTTTGTGATGTTTTTTGTGATATTTCAGTTGGGTTTTGAGATGGTATTGATGATGTTCTGTTGGTTTGGAACAAAAGATTTTGTTAAACCTCTTGTTCTGAGTTTTTGTGGTTTTTGATATCTTTGCTCGTTCTGGGCTTCTGTTTTGCTTGGTGATGTATCTGTCCCTTTAATATGATGGTTATCTCCTCTATAAAATAGTAAACTTGTTCTTTGATTAGGGTAAAAAAATAGGAGGGAAAAACCACTTTGAATTTTGACAGTTTTGGACCTTTTTTAGTCTTTGGCTTTTGAGAGCAGCTTGGACTGTTTCCATTTTGGTGCAAGTCTGGGCATTTTTTGGACTGTATTGCAAATTAGTTACTATGGTTTATGTTGACATGCTTTTGTGCAGAACTTGGACAGGTATTTGGACTGCTATGGGCAGCATAGGGAGGCTTTTGGAGCAGGTCTTCTTGGACTGTTGCTTATAGCAACCTGCTTGTCTTGGCATTTGCTGGCTAAGTGATATCTTTCCTCTTTCCTCTCTTTGTGAGAAAGCATTTTTGCTTTTGATGCATTTTTGAAGGGTTTATATTCTTAGGGAAATGATGAGGCATAGGGTTTTGGTGAGCCATGGCTAGTTTGTTGTTCTCTTTGTTTGTTTTGAGTTGCTTGTTGGTCTTCTTTAAGTGTAGTTGCTGTTTACAGTGTATATTGCTTTGCTGTGCTACTTGCAGCCTATTTTTGTTCATATTGTTGTTTTCTATTTTGCTGCCTTAGCAGCCTGCCTTTGCTTTAATTGGGGCTGCATTAACTTGGCTTTTGGTCGCTTATTCATTTTCTATGCTTGGTAGTTTGCTGCTTGTTTCAGGCAATGTTAGAAATTTCCCTTTTCTCTTTTTTGTGAACCAAAAAAATGCAACCTTTTGAGATTTGCAATTGGGAGAAATGGCCCATGATTAAAAATAAACCCCTCTTAATCTGATTCCAAATATAAACCCTCATGATGAAATGAAAAAAATCTTTTAACCATTAATTCTTGCTTGGAATTTTCCATGATGCTTGCTAATTTTTTTCTTCTTCTGTCACATGTACAAACAAATGGCAAGCAAGACAAAGGCTAGAAAATGGGGAATTTATTGAGGATGAAGCAAGGAGTCTTGAAGAAGAATCAAACTTCCTTTGTAGATTTAAACTTTGCATTTGTAATTTTTGTAATCACTTGTAATTATTTGTAAAAAAGACCCACCAAACTGTAATGAATAAAGCTTGAGTAACAATACAAATTTATTGTCCAAAACTTCTGAGTTTTTATTTTAATTTTGCAATTCTTGGTTTGAATGTCTTGAATAAACATCCTAGCTTGATAACTTGCACTTCAAGTAAACATAATATGATAGGATAAATCATGTATCTTGCACTTTTAAACAAAATAAATGTTTAGAAGCTCAAACCTAAGTGATTAATTGAACCCTCAATCATGATTTGCTTGAAGATCTTAAACTTTGCACCTTATTCAAACAGAATATGCCCTCAGAAGTAACATCAATCTTCAGAAGATTATAGTTAAGAGAACAAATAGAAATCACATAAATGCCTTTGCAGTTATCTGGGCCATGAATTGGGCAAACCTTTGAGAAGTGCAAAACCCTAATTGCTGACTGGTTGCTTAGGAAGAAAATCTGTTTGATCAACTTTTTGTGCCAAATTGAATATTTAAGAAACCCTGAGATAGCATCTTGAGTAAAAAATGGGAGGGAAAATTTTGGGGTACAACAGATGCCCCTGTTCAATCTTCTTAAACTTGAAAAGTGAGATTGACATGTTTGTCGTTCGTGGCTTGAGAGTGGAAGATGATTGAACACTAGAATGCCCAGAAATTTGCACTCGATGATGCGCTGGTTAATTTTGTAGGGAATGGGCATGCCATTTGGAGAAATGATAGAGAGTTGTCAAAGATGGGCTTATAGATGCCATCCAAAGATGATTGTTGACAGAAAGTTTGAACTTGATTTTAACAGAAAACGAATCAAAATAAACCGTTGAGAGATTTATCTGAACTAGTGGGTCTGGAAGTGAATCAGAATAAACCGTTGAGAGGTTTATCTGAACCAGTGAAAATCTGGAAACGAATCAGAATAAACTGTTGAGAGGTTTATCTGAACCAGTGAGAATCTGGAAATGAATCAGAGTAAACCGTTGAGAGATTTTATCTGAACCAGTGAAAATCTGGAAACGAATCAAAATAAATCGTTGAGAGGTTTATCTGAACCAGTGAAAATCTGGAAACGAATCATAATAAACCATTGAGAGGTTTATCTAAACCAGTGAGAATCTGGAAATGAATCAGAGTAAACCGTTGAGAGGTTTATCTGAACCAGTAAGAATCTGGAAATGAATTAGAGTAAACTGTTGAGAGGTTTATATGAACCAATAAGAATCTGGAAACGAATTAGAATAAACCGTTGAGAGATTTATCTGAACCAGTAAGAATCTGGAAATGAATCAGAGTAAACCGTTGAGAGGTTTATCTGAACCAGTAAGAATCTGGAAATGAATCAGAATAAACCGTTGAGGGGTTTATCTGAACTAGTGAAAATCTGGAAACAAATCAGAATAAACCATTGAGAGATTTATCTGAACCAGTGAAAATCTGGAAATGAATCAGAGTAAACCATTGAGAGGTTTATCTGAACCAGTATGAATCTGGAAATGAATCAGAGTAAACCGTTGAGGGGTTTATCTGAACCAGTGAAAATCTGGAAACGAATCAGAATAAACTGTTGAGAGATTTATCTGAACCAGTGGAAATCTGGAAATGAATCAGAGTAAACCGTTGAGAGGTTTATCTGAACTAGTAAGAATCTGGAAAAAATATTTTGTTATGTAGATGGTCGATCAGTCTTTTCTTGTTGAAAAATATTCGTCTGTTAGAATTTTGCTGATGATAATTTCCTGTTGATTAATTTTTCCTGAAAAGGTGAAGAGTTAGTTGTATGCCATGTCATGATGTATGCAATGCATGGTATAATGTTGTTTCTCAAAATAAATGAGATTGTACTGTATGTACTTGTGTTGTCAATGCTATGACGTATGAATGCAAATGTATGGACTTAAAGATTGTTTGTGTCATAGTGTTGCTGGAAGTAGGGAAAATAAATCCCTTCTGAAGCACTAACGGGTGAATTTCCAATCATTAGAGAAATAAACTCTGTTGTAGAAGGGAAACGTCGGACATTGCTTGTAGACTTCGTGGAATCCTACTGGGGAAACCTGAGAAGTTAGGCAACTTACTGGGGAATCTCTGGAGCGGTAGATGGAAGCTTTGCTCTGGGGATATGTTAATGATACTGTAGTAAGATGTAATTGCTTTCGCTCTTACTGGAGAAGGTACCTGCGGGGATTTTATGGAATGGCCTACAGATATTATCCTATTTCTTAAAGTCATTAGTAATTGTCTTTCCGTTTTCTGTTTATTTGTAACAGTAATCACGTTCAAATGCATATGTTCAAAAATAAATCATTGGACGTTTTTTGTAAATAAAACACAGAAACAAAAAAACAAATGGTTTTGGACTTCCAAAGGGGATATCTTTGTATTAACTTGAATAAGTATTTTTGTACAATGAGATGAGCATTCTAGGAAGAGAATGTCGTCGTAACAAAATGACCATTGATACAAAGGAAAGATAGCTATGTGCAATAATCCCATGGGATTCCCATTCTGCTATAGTCTTTGTGTCTCTGAGTGTCTTGTCCACTTGTCGCCTCGGCGAAGTCGATTGGATTGATTAGAACCGTTTGAGTTGATTGGTCAATGCTGAAAATTGTCTGCAAGATGATCCAACGGGACATAGTCATACGCTTTAATCGCTAACTTTTTCCTGAACCGCCCTCTCGAGTTTTCAGTCCACCGGGATACCTTTTTTTGCCTAAGCCGCCCTTTCGGGTTTTCGACTTTCCGGGTGTACAGATTTTTTTTAATTTTCATCCCTTATTTTTGCCCGAACCCTTTTGGTTCGTCGGGAAGCCCTTATTTTTGTCTAGGCCAATCAACCTATAGGGTCTTTGATCATGCGTAGTATCTTTTAACTATGTCCGTATTTACAGGGTGCGGGAGGTCATCGCCATCCATAGTGGTCAAGATCATTGCTCCACCACAGAATATGCTTTTGATTACAAACGGCCCTTCATATGTAGGAGTCCATTTGCCCCTGGGATCACCTTGTGGCAAAATGATACGCTTGATTACCAAGTCACCGACCTGATATACCTGACGTTTGACCTTTTTATTAAAAGCTTTGATCATGCATTTTTGGTACATCTGACCATGACAGATAGTTGTAAGCCTCTTCTCATCAATCAAGTTTAGTTGGTCAAACCGAGTCTGGATCCAATCTTCTTCATTCAAACCAACATCCTTCATGGTCCTCAGAGAGGGGATCTGGACCTCAATAGGTAAGACAACCTCCATGCCGTATACTAGAGAATATGGTGTTGCCCCAATTGATGTGAGAGTTGTGGTACAATACTCGTGGAGAGCAAACGGTAGCATCTCATGCCAGTCTTTGTATGTGACTGTCATTTTTTGTATGATCTTCTTAATGTTTTTATTTGCAACTTCGACATCACCATTCATCTTTGGTCGGTAAGGGGAAGAATTATGATGCTGGATCTTGAATTGCTCGCACAAGGCGGTGATCATAGTGTTGTTTAGATTCATACCATTATCAGTGAGGATTCTCTCAGGGACACCATACTGACAGATGAGGTTCTGTTTGATGAACCGGGCGACCATATTCTTAGTAACGGAAGCAAATGAAGTTGCCTCAACCCACTTTGTAAAATAGTCAAGGGCCACTAAGATGAAGCGGTGTCCATTGGAGGTCATTGGTTTGATTTCCCCAATCATATCGATTCCCCACATAGAAAATGGCCAAGGAGCCGTCAAGATGTTCAGAGAAACCGGAGGTACGTGCACTTTATCAATATAAATCTGACACTTACGGCAAGTCCGAGAGTGTTGATAGCAGTCTGCCTCCATGGTAGACCAATAATAGCCTACCCGAAGGATCTTCTTTGCCATTATATGCCCACTGGAATGGGTACCAAAGGCGCCTTCGTGTAATTCAACCATGATCCTTTCAGCCTCAACCTTGTCTACGCACCGAAGCAATACAGAGTCATGACTGAGGAAGAACATAGCTGAGAATCTTCTTAGGAACTTCTTGTCATTTACTGAAGCTCATTCTGGATACTCCCGAGACTCGAGATACCTTTTAACTTCATGGAACCAATGTCGATCCACTACTTCTTCAGTACCGATCTCATGACAGTAGGTTGGTTCATCCATCCGTTCAATAGTGATTTGAGGAGCCTCGTTATCCCAATTAAGTTTAAACATAGATGACATTGTAGCTAGTGCGTCTGCTAGCTGATTTTCTTCTCGCGGGAAATGCTCGAAGGTAATCTTCTCAAAATGCGGAAACAATGTCAACACATGTTCTTTGTAAGGGATACGGTTAGGATGTTTGGTGTCCCATTCCCCTTTGATCTGACTGATGACCAAAGTTGAATCTCCAAATACATTCAAGGATTTGATCCCTAAGTCTATAGCAGCTTTGAGACCGAAGATGCATGCTTCATATTCTGACATGTTGTTTGTATAGTTGAAGCAAAGTCTGGCAGTAAAGGGAGTATGACATCCCTCCGGAGATATGAGTACGGCACCGATATCATTGCCCAGTGCATTGGATGCTCCATCAAAGAATAGGGTCCATCGGGATCCTTGTTCAGGTCCGTCCTATGGTTTGATTTCTTCACAATTATCTAATGTCATGATGTCTTCATCCGGGAACTCAAACTTCATGGACTGATAGTCTTCCACAACCTGGTGATCGAGGTGATCATCCAATACACTACCCTTTATAGCTTTCTGGGTAGTATACTGTATGTCATATTTTGTCAAGATCATCTGCCACCTTGCTATTCTCCCAGAAAGAGCGGGCTTCTCAAAGATGTATTTTATCGGGTCCATTTTAGATATCAACAGAGTAGTATGGATTAGCATATATTGTCTCAGCCGGCGAGCAGCCCATGCCAGAGCGCATCAAGTTTTCTCGAGCAGTGAATATCTTATTTCACATTCGGTAAACTTTTTGCTCAGGTAATAAATAGCATGCTCTTTTCGGACAGACTCGTCATGCTGCCCCAACACACACCCTATTGAGTTTTCTAAAACAGTCAAATACAAGATTAAAGGCCTTCCCTCGACAGGTGGTAACAACACAGGATGCTCTTGTAAGTATTCCTTGATTTTGTCAAAAGCAACTTGGCATTCATCATTCCATTTAACTACTTGATCTTTCTTCAAGAGCTTGAAGATTGGCTCACAAGTAGCTGTCAGGTGAGAAATGAACCTGGCGATGTAATTCAAACGTCTCAAGAATCCTCTGACTTCCTTTTCAGTATGAGGAGATGATATTTCTTGTATCACTTTAACTTTGGCAGGATCAACCTCGATACCTTTGTTGCTGACGACAAAGCCTAGGAGTTTACCAGACCGTACTCCAAACGTGCACTTATTTGGATTCAATCTCAACTTGTACTTCTTCAGTCTCTCAAACAGTTTCTGTAAATGATCAAGGTGTTCTTCTTCCATTTGTGATCAGGCTATCATATTGTCTACGTAGACCTCTATCTCATGATGTATCATGTCATGAAATAAAGCTACCATGGCGCGTTGATAGGTTGCCCCAACATTCTTCAGTCCGAATGGAATGACCTTATAGCAGAAAGTGCCCCACTGTGTAACAAAGGTTGTTTTCTCCATATCCTCAGGCCATTTTGATTTGGTTGTAGCCTGAGAAACCGTCCATGAAGGAAAACACTTTGTGTTATATCGTATTGTCAACTAGAATGTCGATATGGGGGAGTGGGAAATCATCTTTCGGGCTTGCCCTATTCAAATCTCTGTAGTCCACACACATTCGCACTTTACCGTCTTTCTTGGGCACAAGAACAACATTGGCAACCCATTAGGGATAAGAGGTGACAGCCAAGATTCCAGCATTGAATTGCTTCATGACATCTGCTTTGATCTTTTTCGACATATCGGGCCTCATGCGACGAACCTTTTGCTTTACTAGGGGACAATCTTCCCTCGTATGCAGACGATGTACCATAATGTTTGTATCTAGTCCCGGCATGTCTTCGTATGACCAGGCAAAGACTTCAACATAATCGTGCAGCAACTGAATCAGACGCTCTTTGACATTAGGTTCAAATTGGCATCCACCCTGACTTCCTTTTTGTCTTCCTCAGTTCCCAAGTTAATTGTTTCGACCGACTCTTCGTGTGGCTGAATGGTCCTTTCTTCCTGTTGCAATAACCTGGCCAACTCCCCTGGCACCTCACAATCTTCCTCACCTTCATCGTCGGCTTGGTAGATCGGATTTTCAAAGTCACAATTGGCCATAGCATAACTGTTACCCATGGGATTCTGAGTGGATGTAGATATGCATTTTAATATGTGAGTGTGTGTAAGAGCATAGCTACTTTTGAAAGAAAATAAAAATGTACGAAAGAAAAACAAAGAACACAAAATTTGATGCAAAAAACTGTAGGATCAAGCGCTTACCACTGAGCTAAAAGCAATTGTTTGTAGCCAAGGTGCTACTCTATTTCCTTATAGAGAATCTAACAAGGGGCCTACCTGGCACACCTAACACACCTGTGTAGGCGCCCATGGGGGGTTGTTAAACCCTTCGAATCCCTAAGGTTTACGCTGGATATTTTAATCCAACAATCTCCCCCCCCCCCCCAGTGTCAGCCGGGGGGATTCGAACCCATGACCTTGCTCTGATACCACTTGTAGGATCAAGCGCTTACCACCGAGCTAAAAGCAATTGCTTTTAGCTCAGTGGTAAGCACTTAATCCTACAAAAACGTCCACGATTCATTAATGACATATGAGAATGAAGTGACAACCCTCACAAATAGATTGTTGTACCTCGGGTAGGACACAAGGTTTTAAAAGTCTGAATTGTTTAAATATTACAAGCCTGAAAATATTAAAAGACAATTACTCTTGAATAAAAGTAATAGGAATGAAATCTTTGGCCTTCCAGTTGTTGAGCCCTCCGCCGATGGTTAGAAAAATCCATTCGTCCATGTCACAGCTACCATCACTATCTTCTATTGCATTGACTCCTTGATTGATGATACACAGAGGTGCTCCCGTAGCACGAGAACGTCAAACAGCCCTTTGGGCCTCTGAAGTGAACCCTGTGATCGGTGGATCTGGAACTGACTGTTTAACGCTGGTTCGCGAAATGTCGCGGAAGCAAGAGTCGCCACCGTCTTTTATTTTCTCCAAATGGAAAGGACAAAAGCACAGAAAAATTCCTTAAAGAGATTGCTCTCGGTTCGGGAGGTAGATTATAGAAAGGGAAGGTGTTAGCACCCTTTCTATCCATGGTTATCCATGGGCTCTTAGATACTTGCTCATTGTGTTTTCAAAAATGGTTTGTTTGCTTTTCAACTGTGGGTTTTAAAAAGTTTCTTTGAAAATTCCAGTTCGACTCTTGTATCGGTCCTTAAGAGTGTTTGAAAAATTGCTTTCGAAAGCTTTTTTGAAAAGGTGCCGGTGTGAAAAGTATTTTTGATTTGTTTTGAAATTAGAGCAAGTATCTAGAGTCGTCTACCTACCCTAAGGAATTCGTCTGTGTAAATGTCCTTTAAAGTAGTGCCATCCCACCATTGAGAGGTAGGTAGCACCACCGTTGGAGGTGTTCGGGTCAATTCGAGGTTCGGGACATGGTGATCACCAGAGCAATGGGAAGATACCTTAGAAGCTACCCTCATGCCAGGTTCCCGGATCATGAGGACTTACTAAGACATCCTCTACTCGACGATCACCTTTCGAGGCAAGGCAACAGTGAGGCGTACCCTAGGGGTGGTGTGTGATTTGTGTGTCGTTTTCATTTATTTTTGTCTTTTGTCAAAGTGATCTATGCGTTTGTTTTTATTTTATCATTCATTCTTGCATGTCATTATTAATAGTTAAAAATTGCGGAAAGATAAAATTCCTAAACTATTACAAAGGCGCGGGTCCACATCGCCAAACTTTCCAGGACCCGATTTGACAGAAAGTAAATAATTAAAGTAAAGTGCGAAAGATTAAAATGTCCGAGTTTACAAGGCTTTGGGAGAGGTACATAAATATTAAAAGAAAAAGAAATAAATACGCGAATTGAATTAAAACTGGAAACGAGGGCGTTGGACCCTTTTTAATGAAATTAGATTATTATTTACAAATTAATTAAAATTAAAATTAAAGGAGAAATTATTTTTGAAGTTTTCGTATTTATGGTTTTTTAATGAGAATTAAATGAAATTAAAAGATTAACCCTAATTCTAATTGTTTTTAATTTATTAAGAAAACATATTAAAATTTAAACCTAAAATTAAATTAATTATTTACATGCAATTTGATTTATAAAAATAAATAATATTTAATTATTAGTGAAAAGAAAAGAAAAAGGATAAAAATTAATTAAAACCCTAATTCTACAAATTTTAAGTTTATTAGAAAAATATTAAGATTTAAACCTAAATTAAAATTAAAATCAATTAATGATGTTTATTTACAAAAATTAACATTAAATAAAAATATTCATTTTTTTTGTCTCTTTTCTGATTTTTATATTGTCCTTATATTTTTTAAGAAAATATTAAATTAAAGAATTTAAAAGAAATTAATTAAAATAAAGAAAAGAAAAATATAAAAAGAATAAAAGAAACAAACTCTAGGGGGGGTTCTGTCCCCAAGTGGAGGGTGAAGTCCAGTAATCAGGCCCATTAAGCCTTTGGCCTGTTTGACTTTTCAGCTAGCGTGCATGTGTGTTGACTGAGGTTTACCATGTTCTTCAGATCTGGTCCCTTGGATTGGTATTATTGGCCAAGTGGCAAGCTGGATTTGAGGATGTATGATGTTCCCTCATAGTGAATCTGCACAGAAGCGTGAGTGGAAAAATAATATTGGAAAGGGATGGGGACCTGGGGCTCGAACCCAGGTCCTAGAGATTACCAGCAACGTGCCTTGCCAACTGCTCCACTTGACTTCTTTGTATATTAAATAACAAACAATTATTATAAAATAAAACAAAGCGTTAGTGACTTTTTCGCGCGAATTTTTACATGACCCAATCACTGATGGCCACATAATCATCTTCTTCATCGTTTGTTGATTTCCTGAAAATAAGAGATGGTTAGCGGGGGTTTTGAACCCCCCAAAATATGTGTTTTCTGATAATAGCGATTAGGCCGTCCGGCCACATAAATTAGGCGCGAGGGTTGTTTCCAAATCGTCCAAGCCTGCTGGTTTCAACCATGATATTGTGATTCTCTAATTTTACAGTATTTGGAAACGCCCAAATTAGAACTTGAAAAAACCTAGATATCTTTAATGGTGAATCCTTGTATAACGCGTGAAAACTCAATCAAAGCATACGGTTAGTTTCAGAATCATCCAATTAGTAAGAATCCATAAGAAAAATGCAATGAATATGCTTGAATATGAAAACACGAATATGCATAAAAGTGAAAACAGTTTGACTTGTAACTACCAGTTCTCAAGGTCTCAGGCTATGATATTGATTCAGTCTCCTTCCTTGAAGTCTCAGCAATCCAATGGAATATGTATTTGGCCTTGAATCGCCCTAAAACCTAGTTTTTCAGTTTTCAACTTTTTTGGCAAAAACTCAAGTTTTGTTCTTGGTGTGTAGCGCAGCTTAGAGATCCCTGGCATTAGGGTTTGCATGAGTACTTATATGTGAATGATTAGGGTAGGTTTTCTTGTCTAAGGAATCAAGGAATTGATGTATGGAAGATTTGATTTTCATGCATAATGTTTTCAATCTTTTTCAAGCATATTTGGTCTCAATCATATCCAATTACCTTTGATTCTTTCCTAACCTGATTTGCACGAAATCTTGGAGATATTTTATGCACAAAAAGATTTAAAACATTAGGTTTAGTATTTTTCACCTATCTATTTTAATTAAATGAATTATTAATAATTAAAAATCCAAATAAATAAATAAAAATGATAAAAAAACTTCCCTTTGGGCCAAATGGTCGTGCACATACCTTGGATGATGAATTGTGGAAGAAAAAGAGGCCCATTAGCATTTTTAGGTCATTTGAAGCAATGTTGACTTTTCAAAATATCCAAAAACTTCCCAACTTCCACAAGGCATAACTTGCTCAATTTTTAAGCTTTTCTCATGTTCTTGGACATTTTGGAAAGGTCTTTGAGTCCTCTAACCAATGTATTTGGTCCCATGTCATTTTGATTTACCACTCTCAAGTTATGGTCTTTGACTTAAAGTCCCTTTTTGTTGACTTTTGAAAATGACCTATAATGTTGAAATTGATAACTTTTTGTGAGAGCATTTCTTGGCCTGTAAGTATGAAGAGGAGTTGTAGGAAATGTATTTCTCTTCAAAATGAGATTTGGATGGAATTTTTCTGATAATCCATGTGAAAGTTATGCCCTGGTCAACTTAAAGTTGACTTTTTCAACTGTTCAAATATGGAAACTTTTGCATCTTGAGACTTTTTGAGCCAAGCTTTGAGAATCATGATCAAGCATTGATCAAATGATGTTTGTGGCTTCAAAATGAGATGTTGACCAAAAATTTGAACTTTTGACTGTCAAATGACCATTTTGCCCCTACAGTTGACTGTAGTGCAATTAGGGCTTTTGACTGTGCAATTTTTTGCTGTAAGTCTTGAAACTTGGTATGATGATGCTTGACCATGTTTATAAGCATGTGGGACTTGATTGGACCCTTGGAAACTTCATTTTCTTTGTCAGAACCAAAACCCTAATTCTTGACTGTTAGGAGGCCCTTGAACTGTGCACCCTTAGAGAGACTTTGGAGCTTCCTCTTTGCAAATCTTGAAGAATATGGGAGGGAAAATTTTGGGGTACAACAGTTGCCCCTGTTCAATCTTCTTAGACCTGAGGATGCAGATTGGCTGACGTGCCTTTCGTAATCTGAAGGTGGAAGATGATTGAACACTAGAGTGCCCAGAAATTTGCGCTCACATAGTAGCAGTGTGATGGTGGAATGGGCTTACAGATGCCATTTGGAGATTGATGGATAGGATGATGGGCTTATAGATGCCATGCTAAGAGATGATGGAAGGTGGATGGGCTTATAGATGCCATCTGGATGTTGATCGCGTAAGAGATTCCTTAGCGAGAACTTGCGTACCTGCAAAAAGAAAATGATTACCTGACCTGTTACAGGAGCTGGTCTTCAAACTCTTTGCGTAGATGTGTCCTGACTGGTTACAGGAGCTGAACTTAGAGCTTCAAACGGTGATGAATGAACCAGGGGTGGTTACTACCTCAACAGGAACGCTGAGAGAACCTTAGGCGACTTCAACCTCAACAGTAACGCTGAGCGAATCTTGGGATGATTACTACCTCCGCAGTGTCGGGGAGAGAACCACATGCGACTACAACCTCAACAGCAATCATTGAGAGAATCTTGGACGACTTCAACTTCAACAGTAACGCTGAGCGAATCTGGAGATGATTACTACCTCCGCAGTATCGGGGAGAGAACCATAGGCGACTACAACCTCAATAGTATCATTGAGAGAATCTGGGGACGACTTCAACCTCAACAGTAATCATTGAGAGAATCTGGGGATGATTACTACCTCTGCAGTATCGGGGAGAGAACCATAGGCGACTACAACCTCAACAGTATCATTGAGAGAATCTGGATATCTTCTACTTCAACAGTAACGCTGAGAGAATCTTGGGGCGATTACTACCTCCGCAGTATCGGGGAGAGAACCACAGGCGACTACAACCTCAACAGTAATCATTGAGAGAATCTTGGATATCTTCTACTGATTCTTTATCAGGAAAATCTGTTTGGGGTCGATTTAGCTGGACTAGAGAAGGCCTTGGACTGGATAAGAAACAGAAAATCTTAGGGTCGATTAACTGAACCGGTCTAGGTCTTGAAATGTCTTCAACTGGATAAGCAACAGGGAGATCTTAGGGTCGATCTGACTGAACCAGAGAAGGCCTTTGACTGGATAAGAAACAGATAAATCTTTGGAGTCGATTTAACTGAACCAGACTAGGTCTTGGAGTATAGTTGAAAATTTAACTGAATATTTCCTAAAAGGTAAAGGTCAGTCATATGCAATGCGTGATATGGATCAAGCAATGATGTTCTCAACATAAATGAGATTTGTAAGATATGATGCGTATATGCATGCTATGATGTATGGAAGTGCGATGTTTATGTATGTATTTTTCGTCTTAGGAAGATAAATCCTTGACGGGTGCCGGGAAGTCACTCCTGGGCTGATGTTGAAGACTAGATTTTGCTTCCGCTGGGGATGATAGTTGCAAGAATGCCTGTAGGAGAAGATAACTCTGTCGGGGAATAAACTTGGCGAATCGAACATTCTGCGGGGAGAAAAAGTACTCTAATGATCTTGCTGGGAAGCAATACTCCGTGGGGAGAGAGATACTTTGCTGGAGTGTTGATAATAACTTGCTGGGGATACCATTGTTGTGTTGGAAGTGTTGATAGACTTCGCTGGGGTAAGAAGACTTCGTTGAGGACGCTCTTTCCGTGGCTTTTGGCTGAGGATAACCCAGTTATATCCTGGTAAGGAAATAACTCTTTGAATAAAGCTGGGGGACGCGTTCGTGCTCTACGGGGATAAGCTTCCAGAATCTACTGGGGATAAGCTTACTGCTTGGGGAGATGGATTCCAACTTTCTTGGGGAAGCTGGATTGGATTCTCCTGGGGAAGTTTTGCAATGCGTCGGGGAAGTAACTCCACTGAATCTTTGATATACCGCCGGGGATCAATTTTTAGACCAAGATTGTCGGGGATGCTTGTTAAGACTGTATGCTGCTGGGGAAGGTTGAGATCTGCGGGAGTATACCCAACTTCCTTAAGGTTTGACAATAGCTTTGCCTGAGAGTGCTCTAACTGGCTGGCTCACTCTCTGGGGAATTAAGATATCTGGTTATGTTCTTTAGTTGAACCTACCTTGGTTCTTGGGAGGGCAGAACAATTAGATTGCTTAGACAACTCTTTATTGCCCTTGCTTCTAATGTTACCTATAATTAATCCTTTGTTTCGTATGCCAATATTCATGAGTTAGCAAATTATCGTCAATGCATATATCACAAATTGGACCTTGGACGTTCTTCGCAAAACAAAACAGAAAAGGAAAAAGCAATTGGCGATTTTAACTGAAAAGTGTATTTATATTGATTTTTGAATTGCCTGTAAATAGGCGTTTTATGTACAAGAGGCTGACGTCCTAGTAAGAGAACACCGCCGAACAAAAGAGTTTATACAAATTTTGTACAAGCGAAAATAAAACAGCTGTGTGAAATGAATGATCCCACTGGGTTTCAACTCTGCTATTGCCTTTATATCTCCGAGCGTCTCATCACTTGATGACCTTGGTTGAAGGTGAAGCTGACTGATCGATGCCGTCTGAACTTGATGTAGATACCGGATTCTGGATGCAAAGTGATCCAATGAGACATAGTATTACGCTTTATCCCTAACTTTTGCCTGGACCGCCCTTTCGGGTTTTCAGTCCACCGGGATACCCATTTTTGCCCAAGCCGCCTTTTCAGGTTTTCGACTTGCCGGGTGTACAGATTTTTTTCATTTCATCCCTTCATTTTGCCCGAACCCTTTTGGTTCGCCGGGAAGCCCTAATTTTTGCCTAGGTATGTCAACCTAGCGGGTCTTTTTTCATGCGTAGTATCTTTTTACTATGTCTGCATTAGCGGGGTGAGGAAGGTCGTCACCATCTATGTTGGTTAAAATCATGGCTCCTCCTGAGAACACATGTTTAACCACAAATGGTCCTTCGTACGTAGGGGTCCATTTGCCCCTTGGATCACTCTGAGGAAGGATGATTCGCTTGATTACCAGATCCCCAACTTGATATTCCTGTGGTCTGACCTTTTTGTTAAATGCCTTGATCATCCGTTTTTGATACGTCTGACCATGACAGATAGCAGCAAGTCTCTTTTCATTAATGAGGTTTAGCTGATCAAGTCGTGTCTGGATCCAATCATATTCGTTCAGATTTGCATCCTTCATTATCCGGAGAGAGGGTATTTGCACTTCGATCGGTAAGACTGCCTCCATACCATAGACCAAGGAGAAAGGAGTTGCTCCGGTTGACGTCCTGGCTGAGGTACGGTACCCATGTAGAGCGAACGGTAACATCTCGTGCCAATCTTTATAAGTCACTGTCATCTTCTGCACGATTTTCTTGATATTTTTATTTGCTGCTTCTACAGCCCCATTCATCTTCGGTCTGTAAGGAGAAGAGTTGTGGTGCTGTATCTTGAATTGCTCGCAGAGCTCAGTGATTATCTTATTATTCAGATTGGTACCGTTGTCTGTAATAATTCTTTCTAGGACGCCGTATCGACAGATCAGGTTATGCCGAATGAACCGTGCCACAATAGTCTTGGTTACCGTAGCGTAGGAAGCTTCCTCAACCCACTTCGTGAAGTAATCAATCGCTACCAGGATGAAGCGATGCCCGTTAGATGCCGTAGGTTTTATCTCACCGATCATGTCTATGCCCCACATTGAAAACGGCCAGGGCGCAGTCAGAACATTCAAAGGAACTGGAGGAACATGCACCTTGTCTGCATAAATCTGGCATTTATGGCATGTTCGAGAATGTTGGTAGCAGTCAGCTTCCATGGTGGACCAGAAATACCCTGCCCGTAGGATTTTCTTTGCCATGGTGTGCCCACTGGAATGTGTACCAAAGGTCCCCTCATGTAGCTCTTCCATGATCCTTTCTGCTTCAGTCTTATCCACACAACGCAGTAAGGTCGAATCATGGTTTCGCTTGTACAAGATGTCGTTGCTAAGGAAGAACTTTGTCGCGAACCTTCTCAGAAACTTTTTATCGTTGACAGATGCACCTTCAGGGTATTCCTGAGCTTCCAAGTATCTCTTTACTTCTTGGTACCAAGGCTTCTCAGTTACCAATTCAGTCTCGAGATCACAACAGTATGCCGGTTCGTCCAGTTTCCAGATGATGATCCGGGGAGCCTCATTATCCCATTTGACCTTGAACATAGAAGACATTGTAGCTAACGCGTCCGCCAACTGATTCTCCTCTCTCGGGAAGTGTTCAAAGGTTATCTTCGTGAAGTGGGGAATCAAAGTCAACACACATTCTCTGTAAGGAATAAGATTCGGATGTTTCGTATCCCACTCTCCTTTGATCTGATTGATCACAAGAGCGGAATCTCTGAAGACACTCAGAAACTTGATCCTTAAGTCGATCGCATCTTGGAGACCCATGATGCACGCCTCGTACTCCGCCATGTTGTTGGTACAGTTGAAACATAGCCGGGCAGTGAGGGGAGTATGAGTGCCTTGAGGGGATATGATTACAGCGCCGATGTCGTTACCCAAAGCATTGGAGGCTCCGTCAAAGTGCATAGACCATCGGGATCCTTCCTCAGGTCCTTCATCCGGTCCAGGTACTTCACAATCAGTCACAATCATGATGCTTTCGTCCGGAAACTCGAAGTTCATTGACTGATAGTCGTCTACGGCCTGGTGTGCCAAGTGGTCTGCCAATACACTTCCCTTGATGGCTTTCTGGGTCGTGTACTGAATGTCGTATTCCGTCAAGATCATTTGCCATCTTGCAATTCTCCCAGACAGAGCAGGCTTTTCGAATATGTACTTTATAGGATCCATCTTTGAGATCAACAAGGTAGTGTGAGTCAGCATATACTGTCTCAGCCGGCGAGCAGCCCATACCAAAGCGCAGCAAGTTTTCTCAAGCAGTGAGTATCGGGTCTCACAGTCGGTAAACTTTTTGCTAAGGTAATAAATGGCATGCTCTTTTCGGCCAGACTCGTCATGCTGTCCCAGCACACACCCCATTGAGTTGTCAAGCACTGTCAGATATAGTATCAGAGGTCTCCCTTCAACCGGTGGCATAAGGATGGGTGGTTCTTGGAGATACTCTTTGATTATGTCAAAAGCAGCCTGACATTCATCGTTCCAGCGTACTACCTGATCTTTCTTCAGCAGCTTGAAGATTGGCTCACAGGTAGCAGTCAGGTGTGAGATGAAGCGAGCAATGTAATTCAGGCGTCCTAAAAAGCCTCTGACTTCCTTCTCTGTCCTAGGAACTGACATCTCTTGAATAGCTTTAACCTTAGCAGGGTCCACTTGAATACCCTTATCACTTACAACGAAGCCTAGCAACTTCCTAGATCTTACCCCGAAGGTGCACTTGTTCGGGTTCAACCTCAGCTTGTACAACTTCAGACGGTCAAACAATTTCTGCAGATGATCTAGGTGCTCTTCCTCAGTCTGGGACCTTGCGATCATGTCGTCAACATACACTTCTATCTCATGATGGATCATGTCATGAAATAAAGCAACCATGGCACGTTGGTAGGTTGCCCCAGCGTTCTTTAGTCCAAAAGGCATGACCTTGTAGCAGAAAGTGCCCCACTGAGTAACAAAGGTAGTCTTTTCCATGTCTTCAGGTGCCATCTTGATCTGATTGTAACCTGAAAAACCATCCATGAAAGAGAACACCTTATGTTGAGCTGTATTGTCAACAAGGACATCAATGTGAGGTAGAGGGAAGTCATCCTTGGGGCTGGCCCTGTTCAGATCCCTGTAGTCGACACACATTCTGACCTTACCGTCCTTCTTTGGTACCGGCACCGCATTAGCAACCCACTGAGGGTAAGAAGTCACTGCAAGGAACCCAGCATCAAATTGTTTCATAACCTCGGCTTTGATCTTCTCAGACATCTCTGAACGCATACGGTGGACCTTTTGCTTAACCGGAGGGCAGTCTTCCTTAGTAGGCAAGTGATGGACCACAATATCGGTATCCAACCCGGGCATGTCTTCGTAGGACCAGGAAAAGATCTCCATATAATCATGTAGCATCTTAGTCAACCGTTGCTTCACGCTGAGCTCTAGGTTGGCACCAATCTTTACCTCTTTCCTGTCTGCCTCAGTACCCAAGTTTATTATTTCCACTGGCTCTTCGTGTGGTTGAATTGCCCTCTCTTCCTGGAGTAACAGTCTTGCAAGCTCGCCAGGCACTTCGCAATCATCTTCACCTTCGTCTTCGGCTAAGTTGATCGAATTTTCGAAGTCATAACTGGCAGTAGCAGGGTCGTTACCAGTGAGATCCAGAGTGGATTGAAACCTGTATGAGTGAGTGTGTGTAAATACAGCTGTTTTGAAATATATATAAAGGAAGGAAAGACAGAAAAGGAGCATAAGATTTGAAATGCGAGAAAACGTCCAAGATTTTTATTCATGATATATGAAATGACAATTTATATGCCCTCACAAATGAAACCACGGTGCCTCGGGTAAGACACCGGGCCATAGAGTTCAATTTATTGTTTATTACAAATAACCAAAACATAGGAATTCATTACTCAGTAACAAGAGAAATAGGTAGGTTGTCCTTTGCACTCCAATTGTTAGGTCCACTGTCGGTTGCCGAGTAAATCCAGCCATCAAACTCAGCTTCATCCACTTCATCTTCGTCCCCAATAGCATTCACTCCATGAGCAGGCAGGGGAGCTGTCACTACATTAGGCTTCTCGGATGCCTCAAACTGTACCTCCTTCGCATCAATAAGGTCCTGCAGCTTGTTCCTTAATGCCCAACAGTCATCAGTGGAATGCCACGGGCTATCAGAATGGTAAGCACAGCGGGCATTTGGGTTGTATTTGGGAGAGGCAGTGTTCACAACTTTTGGGGCCTCTCTGACAGTCACTAGGTTGGTGGATAGCAACTGTGGCAAGATCTGCGACAAAGTCATGCTCAAACGGGTAAATTCTCTTCTAGGTCTTTCAGCCCTCTGAGGATTGGTTTGCCGAGGAGCGGCATCAGGCTTAGCAATCATTACCGCACTGACAGATTGGCGGCGCTCAGATTTCTCTTGTCTCCTGGAGCCATATACAGCACTGGCCTCCTTCTTGAAGGGTTTCTTCTCAGAACTAGACGATGCACCCTTCGGAATCTTCCCAGACTTCAACCCAGCATCAATTCTCTCTCCAGTCAGAATAAGATCGGTAAACCCTGCAGATGAATTCCCAATAAGATGGTTGAAAAATGGCCCAGATAGGGTCCCCAAGAACATGTCTACCAACTCCCGATCAGTCAACGGAGGCTGCACTCTGCCAGCCAGATCCCTCCACTTCTGAGCGTACTCCTTAAAACCTTCACTTGAACCTAACGACATACCCTGGAGTTGGGTACGTGTAGGGGCAAGGTCGGCATTATATTGATACTGCTTATAGAAAGCAGTAGCCAACTCCTCCCAGTTACGAACCTTGGTCCCATCCAACTGATAGAACCATTCGAGATGAGTCCCTGAAAGACTCTCCTGGAAGAAGTGGATCCACAAGTTCTTATCCACTGAGTACGGTTGAATCTTCCGCACGTAGGATCTGAGGTGTAGCTTGGGACAAGACGCCCCGTCGTACTTAGTGAAAGATGGTGCTTTGAACTTACGGGGAATAATCACATCAGTAGACAAACCCAAATCTCCGAAATCCAGCCCAGGTACCTGTTGTATCTCCATAGCATTCAGCCTGTCCTCCAACTGCTTATATTTGTCTTCTGCAGGAGGATATTGTTCCTCATCAAAATCAGTCTCGTTGTCAGAGACTACCGGACTTGGACCTTTTCCCTCTTGAGGAGTACCCTTGCCAATAGAAGAACCAGCCTCTTCATTTTGCAGAGTGTTGCCAAACCTTCGGCCCGAGTTGAAAAGAACAGTCCTTCTCTTCTTCTTCTTTTCGTTCTTCAGGAGCAGAGCCTTCAGCTCTTCTTGGCCCTGAGCCAAACCCATGATTAATTCCTGAAATTGCGCATTATGCGCTTGAAGAGCCTTGATAGACATCTCAGTTGATGACGAGTCGGGATTCATGATGCTGAAATAAACAGCGAAGAACGGTAAGCGACCTGAAAAGAGGAAAACCTGCTATGCACATGATGAATGGAATGTGTATGATTTATGTTTTCAAAGACAATCGGGAATCAACTTTGTAAACAAAAAAGGAACACACTTCATTAGATTCAACTTTGAAACTGAAATTATTCAACAGGTTGCCCTTAGGCGTTACATGAAAGGAAATACTGAAAAGGGAAATAAAACTGTAAAAGAACATCCAAAGCTCCTTATTGATCTCATGGTCTCCTCTTCTCAGTACGGATGTAAGCATTCAAGACTCGCTCATTCTCCAACTGCTTTGTCAGCTTCTGGATTTTTAATTCCTGCTCGTTGAACTTTTCCCGGTAAGAATCCCGCTCTTCTCGCAGTTGCGACCAAGACCTCTTCAATGTCTCATAATCAGTAGGTATCTGAGGAGGCAGGACAGTTGGAGGAACACCATCTTTGTCAGGACACTCAAGAATGACGGGTCTGACAGCTTCATACGGCATACCTAACTTCTGAGCACGGATGCGAACCCATTTGTAGTAGGCTTCCATAGGTAAAGAAGTCTTTGGCCCTAACTCCTGTGGGTCAGCTTTATGAACTTTGTCCCAAGCCTTGATGAACCTACGGCGCAGCTCGTCACTATCCACCTGAAACTCGAAACTGATGTGAGGCGCCAACATCTCATGGGGGCCTGCTCTTCTGGCTCTTCCAAACTGACGGAGCGCTAGACATGGATTGTAAGAGATTCCTCCTTGGGTACCAATCAGAGGAACATTAGGGTATTCCCCGCATCGATCAATAATAGCTATCTCATCCAAACCTCTGCAAGTCCAAATGATGTCTTTATCGGTGAGAGACATTAACCTATGAGCCCAACCTCTTCCTTCTTGGTTCTTCAGTACGAACTTAGGGAGGTGCGAAATAAACCACCTCACCAACAAAGGGATACAACACCATAGGGTTCCTCATCTTCGGGTAGTACGAGCATGAAGTTGTTGCAAGATGTCACCCAAGAGAGTGGGCACGGGATTCTGAGACATAAAGATCCTTATGGCAGTGACATTGATGAAGTTGTCAGGATTAGGAAACAAGACTAACCCATAGATTAGGAGAGCCAAGATGTCTTCATATGCCCTAAAGTCCAGGTCATTCCAGAAGCTGTTAGCTTTACCAATCAGAAACTTGGCCAAGAAACCCTTGACTCCGCTTCTAGTTACCCAGTTGTCCATTACCTCTTGATGTGTCAAGGGAAGAGCTGCAGCAACATCCTCAAGCCTGAGGGTCTTTTCCCAACCAGTGAAGGGAGTCTGATCCAGGATAGGGATACCAAGCAAATCAGAGAACTCTTCCAGGGTAGGGACCAGCTGGAAGTCTTGAAAGATGAAGCACTGGTACAGAGGGTCGTAGAACTGGGTCAGAACACTCATCAACTGTTGATCCCGCTTTATAGTGACTAAACTGAGAAGAGAACCATGCCTCTGAATGAAGGAAGTGGTATTTGGAATTCTGCTAACCAACTCTTCGAGCAACTCAGGTGAGTGAACAAAGTTGAACCGGATAGTATTCCTTCGCACAGGCATCATGATGTCCTACAAAATAGAGCAAAGATGAAACCCTCTTGTCTTTGAAATGGTCAGTCCTTATGCAGGATGCATGCAATGCTCATGATGTTATGATGTTATGATAAAGCACACCACAAATAGATACAAAGGCAAACATGGTAAGGCACACAAGTCACACAAGGCAAGCCCCTAAAGTTTAGGCCAGCATGAGGTCTAGGTACTACCCTTTTTCAGTTTGTTGGTTCATACCTGTCCTATCAAAGTAACCGGGTTCTTAGGGGATCCCAATATCATTGACTACCCTCAATCGGTCATAACTCCAGCATCGCAATCTTTTCTTGCGGCCAGAACCATCACGAGAGTTTAGCCTCAATGGGCGTAGCATACTGCTACTGTTCTAATGGACAAGTTGTGTCATTTAAGGTTCTAAGGTTGTTGGTGCTTAATGACTCCTCAGAAGACCCATATTCTCCTCGTTGCAACACAAGGGATATCGGTACAGACCAAGGTGCCACACCAACGTAGCCACTACTTCACCCGTGTCGGTCTACGCCGGACAGGTCCCTCACAGCTTATGCTACCTAAACAGGGTATCCCCAGATCCGGGTTAGGATCTATGTAACTCCCATGCAACCCACAAATTTAAAGCAGACAAGTCAATACAATTGAAAACACAGTTATGAACTAACCCTAAGGTACACCTCACTTTATAAATGTTTCCCCAGCAGAGTCGCCAGTTCTGTGATCGGTGGATCTGGAATTGACTGTTTAACGCTGGTTCGCGAAATGTCGCGGAAGCAAGAGTCGCCACCGTCTTTTATTTTCTCCAAATGGAAAGGACAAAAGCACAGAAAAATTCCTTAAAGAGATTGCTCTCGGTTCGGGAGGTAGATTATAGAAAGGGAAGGTGTTAGCACCCTTTCTATCCATGGTTATCCATGGGCTCTTAGATACTTGCTCATTGTGTTTTCAAAAATGGTTTGTTTGCTTTTCAACTGTGGGTTTTAAAAAGTTTCTTTGAAAATTCCAGTTCGACTCTTGTATCGGTCCTTAAGAGTGTTTGAAAAATTGCTTTCGAAAGCTTTTTTGAAAAGGTGCCGGTGTGAAAAGTATTTTTGATTTGTTTTGAAATTAGAGCAAGTATCTAGAGTCGTCTACCTACCCTAAGGAATTCGTCTGTGTAAATGTCCTTTAAAGTAGTGCCATCCCACCATTGAGAGGTAGGTAGCACCACCGTTGGAGGTGTTCGGGTCAATTCGAGGTTCGGGACATGGTGATCACCAGAGCAATGGGAAGATACCTTAGAAGCTACCCTCATGCCAGGTTCCCGGATCATGAGGACTTACTAAGACATCCTCTACTCGACGATCACCTTTCGAGGCAAGGCAACAGTGAGGCGTACCCTAGGGGTGGTGTGTGATTTGTGTGTCGTTTTCATTTATTTTTGTCTTTTGTCAAAGTGATCTATGCGTTTGTTTTTATTTTATCATTCATTCTTGCATGTCATTATTAATAGTTAAAAATTGCGGAAAGATAAAATTCCTAAACTATTACAAAGGCGCGGGTCCACATCGCCAAACTTTCCAGGACCCGATTTGACAGAAAGTAAATAATTAAAGTAAAGTGCGAAAGATTAAAATGTCCGAGTTTACAAGGCTTTGGGAGAGGTACATAAATATTAAAAGAAAAAGAAATAAATACGCGAATTGAATTAAAACTGGAAACGAGGGCGTTGGACCCTTTTTAATGAAATTAGATTATTATTTACAAATTAATTAAAATTAAAATTAAAGGAGAAATTATTTTTGAAGTTTTCGTATTTATGGTTTTTTAATGAGAATTAAATGAAATTAAAAGATTAACCCTAATTCTAATTGTTTTTAATTTATTAAGAAAACATATTAAAATTTAAACCTAAAATTAAATTAATTATTTACATGCAATTTGATTTATAAAAATAAATAATATTTAATTATTAGTGAAAAGAAAAGAAAAAGGATAAAAATTAATTAAAACCCTAATTCTACAAATTTTAAGTTTATTAGAAAAATATTAAGATTTAAACCTAAATTAAAACTAAAATCAATTAATGATGTTTATTTACAAAAATTAACATTAAATAAAAATATTCATTTTTTGTCTCTTTTCTGATTTTTATATTGTCCTTATATTTTTTAAGAAAATATTAAATTAAAGAATTTAAAAGAAATTAATTAAAATAAAGAAAAGAAAAATATAAAAAGAATAAAAGAAACAAACTCTAGGGGGGGTTCTATCCCCAAGTGGAGGATGAAGTCCAGTAATCAGGCCCATTAAGCCTTTGGCCTGTTTGACTTTTCAGCTAGCGTGCATGTGTGTTGACTGAGGTTTACCATGTTCTTCAGATCTGGTCCCTTGGATTGGTATTATTGGCCAAGTGGCAAGCTGGATTTGAGGATGTATGATGTTCCCTCATAGTGAATCTGCACAGAAGCGTGAGTGGAAAAATAATATTGGAAAGGGATGGGGACCTGGGGCTCGAACCCAGGTCCTAGAGATTACCAGCAACGTGCCTTGCCAACTGCTCCACTTGACTTCTTTGTATATTAAATAACAAACAATTATTATAAAATAAAACAAAGCGTTAGTGACTTTTTCGCGCGAATTTTTAAATGACCCAATCACTGATGGCCACATAATCATCTTCTTCATCGTTTGTTGATTTCCTGAAAATAAGAGATGGTTAGCGGGGGTTTTGAACCCCCCCAAAATATGTGTTTTCTGATAATAGCGATTAGGTCGTCCGGCCACATAAATTAGGCGCGAGGGTTGTTTCCAAATCGTCCAAGCCTGCTGGTTTCAACCATGATATTGTGATTCTCTAATTTTACAGTATTTGGAAACGCCCAAATTAGAACTTGAAAAAACCTAGATATCTTTAATGGTGAATCCTTGTATAACGCGTGAAAACTCAATCAAAGCATACGGTTAGTTTCAGAATCATCCAATTAGTAAGAATCCATAAGAAAAATGCAATGAATATGCTTGAATATGAAAACACGAATATGCATAAAAGTGAAAACAGTTTGACTTGTAACTACCAGTTCTCAAGGTCTCAGGCTATGATATTGATTCAGTCTCCTTCCATGAAGTCTCAGCAATCCAATGGAATATGTATTTGGCCTTGAATCGCCCTACAACCTAGTTTTCAGTTTTCAACTTTTTTGGCAAAAACTCAAGTTTTGTTCTTGGTGTGTAGCGCAGCTTAGAGATCCCTGGCATTAGGGTTTGCATGAGTACTTATATGTGAATGATTAGGGTAGGTTTTCTTGTCCAAGGAATCAAGGAATTGATGTATGGAAGATTTGATTTTCATGCATAATGTTTTCAATCTTTTTCAAGCATATTTGGTCTCAATCATATCCAATTACCTTTGATTCTTTCCTAACCTAATTTGCACGAAATCTTGGAGATATTTTATGCACAAAAAGATTTAAAACATTAGGTTTAGTATTTTTCACCTATTTATTTTAATTAAATGAATTATTAATAATTAAAAATCCAAATAAATAAATAAAAATGATAAAAAACTTCCCTTTGGGCCAAATGGTCGTGCACATGCCTTGGATGATGAATTGTGGAAGAAAAAGAGGCCCATTAGCATTTTTAGGTCATTTGAAGCAATGTTGACTTTTCAAAATATCCAAAAATTTCCCAACTTCCACAAGGCATAACTTGCTCAATTTTTAAGCTTTGCTCATGTTCTTGGACATTTTGGAAAGGTCTTTGAGTCCTCTAACCAATGTCATTGGTCCCATGTCATTTTGATTTACCACTCTCAAGTTATGGTCTTTGACTTAAAGTCCCTTTTTGTTGACTTTTGAAAATGACCTATAATGTTGAAATTGATAACTTTTTTTGAGAGCATTTATTGGGCTTGAAGTATGAAGAGGAGTTGTAGGAAATGTCTTTCTCTTCAAAATGAGATTTGGATGGAATTTTTCTGATAATCCATGTGAAAGTTATGCCCTGGTCAAGTTACAGTTGACTTTTTCAACTGTCCAAATATGGAAACTTTTGCATCTTGAGACTTTTTGAGCCAAGCTTTGAGAATCATGATCAAGCATTGATAAAATGATGTTTGTGGCTTCAAAATGAGATGTTGACCAAAAATTTGAACTTTTGACTGTCAAATGACCATTTTGCCCCTACAGTTGACTGTAGTGCAATTAGGGCTTTTGACTGTGCAATTTTTTGCTGTAAGTCTTGAAACTTGGTATGATGATGCTTGACCATGTTTATAAGCATGTGGGACTTGATTGGACCCTTGGAAACTTCATTTTCTTTGTCAGAACCAAAACCCTAATTCTTGACTGTTAGGAGGCCCTTGAACTGTGCACCCTTAGAGAGACTTTGGAGCTTGCTCTTTGCAAATCTTGAAGAATATGGGAGGGCAAATTTTGGGGTACAACAAACCCCAACCCAAATTTGTCGGACTTGTATGGAATATCCGGAAGCTGACCCCAGATAGTACATCCTCCTTCTTCAACTACTGCTCGAGCATCTTTCAAAGAGGCTATCTTCAATGGAGGTCTAGTAATCTTCGGGACCTTTGGAGTAGACTTGGTTTCCGCGACCGTTGCTGGAACCTCCTCAAAGTTCTGACTGGGAGTCTATGAATTCACCATCCATTTCAACATACCTGAAAGAGTTCAGATGACTAACCATGTACTCCTCCTCTCCGTGAAATGTGACAATCTTTCCTCTGATCGGGTATTTTAGCATTTGGTGTAAGGTAGAAGTGACGACACCAGCACCATGGATCCAGGATCGACCCAACAGACAAGAGTACGAAGGGCGGATGTCCATCACATAGAAAGTTGAGTCAAAAGTATGAGTCCCAATTTTTATGGGGATACTAACTTCTCCGTGCACTGTCCTCTTGGAGCCATCAAAGGCCCTTACTATGATGTTGCTTGGTTTCAAGATAAGCCCCTCACAATCCAGTCGGTCGAGAGTATTTTTGGGCAAAACATTCAATGATGAGTCGGTATCCACCAAAACATGGGCAAGTGTGGTGCCCCTGTATTCAATGGAAATATGTAAGGCATCGTTGTGCTTCCTTCCCTTAGAGGTTAAATCAGCATCAGAAAAGCCCAATCTGTTATCAGCAATTAGACTGGCCACACAGTTTTCAAATTGGTCGATGGAGGTCTCTTGGGGCACGTGGGAGGTCTTAAGAAACTTTACCAAGGCTTTGGCGTGGGTCTCAGAACACAAAAGTAAGGACAACAATGATATCTTCGAGGGGGTCTGCCCCAACTGTTCGACAATGTTGTAGTCACTTTTCTTGATTATCTTCAGTATTTCTTCTATCTCTTTTCTAAAAGCTTTAAGGATTATCTCGGGACGTTCTCTTGCTTTGGCAGGCTCAATCAAAGCCTCTTTGACCCTTGTATCGGTAGCAGGAATAACAGTAGGGGTATTACTGGGAGTGTCAGTAGGAGTGACAGTAGGAATGATTACAGGAGTAGCAATGTTCTTTGGAGCAATCTCAGGTGAGAAGAATCTTCCACTTCTTGTTATTTTGCTGGTCCCAGTGATGTTATCAATATCGGGATCAATATCTCTCGCAACTTCGTCTTTGACAGCCAACTAATCTTGCTTGACGCCATAGTAATAAACGTCAGCCTCATAACTCCAGGGAACAGCTTTATCCGAAGAGTATGATATTGGTCTTGGCATAGTGATGATTAAAGGTGCGGATCTTGGAACAGATGTAATCCTGACGGGTCTTTTGGTGGAGACCCTGGGAGGATTGCTGAAAATGGTGATTATCGAAACATCTTGATAAGAACTTTTGATAAGAGGTAGCTTTTCAAATAGGATTTCCTTGCTAGTCATTAGGCGATGGACGCCTATCCTTAGTAACAAATAACCGTTCAGTAGAGACTTGCACAAGTGGTAATTTTCATCACAACCCGGAAATAGACCGGCTTGCAGTAGATTCTGTTTAATGGTCAACAAAGGGGTAATTAAGTCATTCATAGAGGAGAAAAAACGATCATCATCAATGGCGTTGATACCTTGGCCATGTCTGCGCATTGGCGCCGTTATTACATTAGGCGTTTCTAGGAGATCAAACTCAATCTCTTTCGCATCGATAAGGTCTTGCACCTTATTCTTTAAGGCCCAACAGTCATTTGTATCGTGCCCCGGGCTTTCAGAATGGTAGGCACATCGAGCATTCGGGTTATAGCGAGGAGAAGAAGTATTGGGGTTCTTGGGAGCTTCTTTTAAAGTTGTCAGATTGGTCTTCAAAAGGTGTGGCAAAATTTGAGACATGGTCATGTTGATCCGGGTAAACTGTCTCATGGGCGCTTCTGGTTTGCCCTGATAATTTCGCTGCTGATTTGGCACAAGGTTAGAAATCATGACAGCCCCTACTGCCGGGCGACAGTCAATTTTGTTTTGATTTCTATAGTCATATGCAGCACTGACCTCTTTCTTTCCTACAAAAGGCTTCTTTATCACGCTCGATGATGTATCTCTTTGAATTTTGTCGCTTTTTATACCAGCCTCGACCCACTCACCAGTCATGATTAATTCAGTAACCTAGCTGAGGAACTTCCAATTAGATGGTTGAAAAATGGTCCTGATAAGGTGCCTAGAAACATATCCATTAATTCTTTGTCGGATAGAGAGGGCTGGACCCTGCCAGCGAGATCCCTCCATTTTTTAGCATAGGCTTTGAAACCTTCACCTGTTCCCATAGACATGCTTTGTAATTGCGTCCTAGTCGGAGTCAAATCAGCATTGTACTGATATTGTTTATAGAAAGCGGCAACCAACTCTTCCCAATTATGAACATTGGTCCCTTCCAATTGATAGAACCAATCCAACTGCGTCCCAAATAAGCTCTCTTAGAATAAATGCACCCACAGATTCTTGTCAGCCGTGTGGGGTTGAATCTTTCTGACGTATGACCTTAAATGTAGCTTCGGGAAGGAGACACCGTCGTATTTGGCGAAAGTGAGGACCTTGAATTTTTGTGGGATGACGACCCCTGAGATGAATCCTAATTCTTCAAAGTCCAAACCGGGTACCCTCTGAATCTCCATGGAATTCAAACGATCCTCTAGTTGTTTGTATTTATCATCAACAGGAGGATATTATTCCTCAAAGTAATCAGGCTCTTCCTTTTCCTCTTCCTCGGATGCTGGGTCGTTATTCACTTCCTGGGTTTGATTATCTCCTTCGCCTGATGATGTCGCAAAGTCCAAAGTTCGTCTGGCCTATCCTTTAAACCTCATCCCCATGATCACAACACTGGTTGATTTCTTCACTTTCTTCTTCTTCTCTTTGGCCAATAGAGTCTTCAACTCCTCTTGTCCTTTTGTCTGAGCCAAGAGCATTTGTTGAAACTGGGCGTTCTGCGCCTGAAGATCTTTCACAGTATGTTCAACATCCATCTCACTGAAATAAACAATAGAAGGATAAGGTGACCTGTTATGAGAAACCTGTATGATGTTATGATGAATGAAGATGCAATATGCCAATGATTTCAAGGAAATTTAGAGATTTAAATTTGTTCAAACCAAAAAAGAACGCACGTTATGTTAATAAGACCAAGTTTTGAATACATCATGCCTCCTTGGGCTTACAATGAAAGAAACAAAATACAACCAAACTCCTAAGATAAAAAGACTGAACGCATCCTCTTTGGAGAAATGTAGGCATTCAGGTTTTTCTCTTCAAGAAGCAGTTTGGTGAGCTCCAGAACCTTCTTCTCACTGGCGTAATACTGGACTTCAAAGTTGTCTCACTCTTCCTTCAACTGAACCCAGGCTTTCTGCAAGTCTTCGAGAGAGGTGGGCATGTCGGGGTGGAGGACGGTGTATGGGACGTCTCCCTCAATAACAGGCTCCATGATGACAGGAAGGATGGAGGGGTAAGGCATCAAGAGACTCTGGGCACGAAACCGTACCCACCTAAGGTAAGGCTCGAGAGGGATAGAGTTTTTGTGTCCCAAAGTCTTACTGTCCACCTTGTTTACCATTCCCCAAGCACGTGTAAACCTCTGGCGGTAACCTTGGTCTTCTTTGTTGTAGTTGAACACCAGACCTTGGATGAGCATCTCGTGAGGGCCGTCTCTTTGGGAATACCCAAACTGTCGAAGAGCTAAGCAGGGGTTGTAGGTGATACCCCCCTAATACCAAGCAGAGGTATGTTAGGGAACTCCCCACAGCGGTCAATGATAGAGACATCTTCCAAAGATCTCGAACACCAACGGATATCATAGTGGGTGTGAGACATCATCCTTTGGGACCATGTTAGTCTTTGCTCGTTCTTCAATGCTGACTGAGGTAGGTGTGAAGTGAACCACTTAGCGAGTAGGGGGATACAACACAAAAGAGTACCTCTTTTCTTCATGGTGCGGGTATGAAGGCAATGCAAGATATCTCCTAGTAAGGTAGGTATAGGATTGCGAGATAGAAAGACTTTGATGGCGTTAACGTCTATGAATTGGTCCGAACTGGGAAACAGAACCAAACCATAAATGAGAAGAGCCAGGACATCTTCGAAAGCTTAGAAATCCATGTCGTCCTAGAATGAACAAGCCTTTTCCAATAAAAACTTAGCTAGAAAGCCTTTAACCCCGCTTCTTGTCTCCCAATTGGCTATGATGTCGTCCCTCTTCATATGCAAAGCTTCGGAGATGACTTCAGGTTTTGGAATCCCTTCCAGACCGGTGAACGGTATTTGATCAAGCACAATCACCCCTAAGAGTAGAGAGAACTTTTCCAGTGTAGGTACCAATTGATAGTCCGAGAAAGTGAAACAATGACGTAAGGGATCAAAGAATTAAAATAGTACACACATCATCTCTTCTTGGAAGTTGGATGTAGTCAAGTTGAGGAGTCGACCATATTTCTTGGTAAAAGGAGAATCCTAGGGAACTCTTGAGGCTAGCTCTTGAAGTTGAGGATGTGCTTTTACAAAGCTGATTCGGATGGTGTTTCTTCAGAGAGAATTCATATCCTACAAAACAAAAACAAAGATAAATTTCTAAATCCTTGAAATGGTTAGTGAGTATGCGTATGATGTTCATGATGTTTATGATGTTTATGTACAAGTAAATATATACACACACAACAAACAAGTCCCTATGTTTTAGACTTGCATGAGTTTTGTAGGTAAGTATCCTCTTGAAGTTTGGTTGGCTCAACCTGTCCTAGCAAAAGTGATCGGGTTCTAAAGGATCTCAATATCACTGACCTTTCTCTTAGGTATTGTCTCAGCACAACAATCTTTTCTTGCGGCCGAGATATCCCAAAAGTCTAACCTCAATGAGTGTAGTATCGAGTATCAACCAATTTTCAGCTCTACACCGAAATCGGCTATCTCACTATGCCCTAATGGCCAAGTTTGTTCAATTAGGGTTCTAAAGTCAATTAGTGCTTCATAACGCCACTCAACATCCCCGTATTCTCCTCGATTCACCACGAGGGATACCGGTACCCACAAATGCATCACACTAACATAGCCATTGTTTCAACCATATTGGTCTACGCCGTACAGTCTCCACAATCTATTGCTATTTACCTAAAAAGATGTCCCAAATCCGGGTGGAGGATCAAAGAAAACCTAATACAAATAACTAAATATAAAGCACACAAATCAAATAATGAAAGCGAGTAAATGTGATCTAACCCTAAGGTAACCCTACTTTTATATCTTGTCCCCAGCAGAGTCGCCAGTTCTGTGATACGGTGGGAGAACTGACTTGAGGTTTTGCGTTTTGATCACATTTGTGCGGATAGCAAGAGTCACCACCGACTTTTCTTTTATCCAAAAGGAAAGGTGAAAAAGCACAGGAAAGACCTTTCGAGATTATTTCTTTAGTTCGGGGGGTAGATTATGAAAAGGGAAGGTATTAGCACCCTTTTCATCCATGGTTTTCCATGGGCTCTTAGTTACTCATTTAGATCACTTGCTTTTGTTTTGACAATGTGCTTGTGGTGTGGGTTTTGAAAGTGTTTTGAAAAAACCTCTTTGTAATGGCTCTCGTTTCTATAAGAACGCGTACAAAGTTCTGTTTTGAAAGATGGTTCAAAAAGGTGTTGGTGGATTGTGTTTTTGGAAAGTGTTTTGGAAAGATGTTTTGCAATGGCTCTCGTCTCTATAAGAACGTATGCAAAAGGTTTTGTCTTTTGAAAATATTTTGAGATGAAAGTGTCGGTGTAAAATATTTTTGTTGTGAGTAAGAAAGTAACTAGGAGCGAATCTACCTACTCGAAAGGTCTCAAGGTTCTTTTCTTCCTCCTTTTAATGTTTCTATCTTACCATTAATTTGGTAAGAAGCCCCATCGTTGGATGTGAAAGGACAAGCGCGGGTCAATTTTACAGTCATCAAAAGCAACTTATGAGACGCTTTAGCAATTTTCGTAAGGGACTAGATCGTTTTATCGAAGGCAACGTCAAGGGTCATCGAGGGACTACGATCTTTTTTTATCGAAGGGTCATTGCTAAAACGTCCCATATTCGAGGGACATGACTATATTTCCGAGGCAACGAGCGAGGTTACCCTAGAGGTGCGCGTGTGAAAAAGTGTGTTTGTTTCAAGTTAATTTTGTCTTTGAAATTAGGTTATCTAGCGATTGTTTTTCGAATCTTGCCATACACGTGTAATTACTATACAATATTGAGTAAACAGTAAAAATGCAGAAGTTGAAATTCTATGTTATTACAGAGCTTCGGGAATGGGGGTACAAATTAATGAATGGGGATGGCAGTAAGAAATAAATATTTAAATCGCGCAATATAAATCCAAACCATTAAATAATTATTTAGGTTAAAACTCTTTTCATTTTATAAGATTAATTAAGGACTTAATTAATAATGTCAATTAAAAATTATTTTAAAATCAATAATTATTTAAAACAAATGTTAACATATTTACATTTCTTAAACATATGCTAAAAAATGAAATAAAAAAAATAATGAAGAAGAAAATATTAACAAACAAAAAATATAAAGAAGAAAGTAGAAATGGGCATGTAACATAAGTAAAAGTAGGGGGTGCAAAAATTAGTAAGCCCAAATGCTTCTAGCTAATCCAGTACAGCAACTCCCTGGAGGTATACCAAAGGCATGCATCTAAGACACGTTGAAAGGGTGTGATAACTGATCAAAGGGATAGATGATGAGGGCGCATCATACTATCATGGGGTGGCAAGTGGGGAATCACTCTGGACAGCTAAAGAGGTGGTGACAAATGTCACCACCAGATTGGACCGGAGCATTGTTGTTAAACATAACAAAAACGCTTACTCATGAAGCCAGGTTTCATAACTCCAGTTTCTTTCTCTCTCTTCAACACTTTGTCCTCTCTTTTCTCCCTTACTATGGGCCTTCACCGAAGAAGACCCTTTGGTCGCGCCAGAAATTGCCTCACAACGGTGACGGCGGCGGCGTGTCTCAAAACCTTACTTTTCTTACATTTTTCTGATCGTCTCTTAATGCTAGTTACTAATTTGTGACTTATTTCTACAGATTTCCACTTGATGGCTCTAAATCTAGAAAGGGGAAAAAGGAAACCCTAATTTTTGTTTGATGAAAACGACGAAAATAGTGATGCATACAATGGTAGATTCAAAGAAGGAGAGAAAGAGAAGAAATAGATCGCTTGGTGAGGTCCAGATCTATAACCCTACTTACCTCCCGACGTTCTTTTGGTAAGACGATTTTGACTTTGTGTTGTGGGTGATTTCTTTCTCCTTTTGAGCTTGTGTTACTTTTTCTTCTTCTGAACTTGTATTACCCTGTTTATCGGATTAGGGTTCTTGTTGTTTATTAGTTTGCCACTGATTTGCTGGGTTTGATGACAAGTTTGGAATAGTGGACTTTTGGTTGTGTTTTTTTTGTTTGCTGTTTTTTTAATGATGGTTGGATGGCGATGTTGATGATGCTTCAGTTGGTTTGAAACAAAAGATTTTTGTTGAACCTCTTGTTCTTAGTTTTTGTGGTTTTGATATTTTTTCTGGTTTTGTATCTGGTTTTTGTGATGTTTTAGTTGGGGTTTGAAGATGGTTTGTTCATGTTCTGTTGGTTTGGAGATGGTTTGATAATATTTTGTTCTGGTTTCTTTGTGATGTTTTTTGTGATATTTCAGTTGGGTTTTGAGATGGTATTGATGATGTTCTGTTGGTTTGGAACAAAAGATTTTGTTAAACCTCTTGTTCTGAGTTTTTGTGGTTTTTGATATCTTTGCTCGTTATGTGCTTCTGTTTTGCTTGGTGATGTATATGTCCCTTTAATCTGATGGTTCTCTCCTCTATAAAACATTAAACTTGTTCTTTGATTAGGGTAAAAAAAATAGGAGGGAAAAACCACTTTGAATTTTGACAATTTTGGCCCTTTTTTAGTCTTTGGCTTTTGAGTGCAGCTTGGACTGTTTCCATTTTGGTGCAAGTCTGGGCATTTTTTGGACTGTATTGCAGACTAGTTGCTATGGTTTATGTTGACATGCTTTTGTGCAGAACTTGGACAAGTTTTTGGACTGCTATGGGCAGCATAGGGAGGCTTTTGGAGAAGGTCTTCTTGGATTGTTGCTTATAACAACCTGCTTGTCTTGGCATTTGTTGGATAAGTGGTATCTTTCCTCTTTCCTCTCTTTGTTAGATAAAGCATTTTTGCTTTTGATGCATTCCTGAAGGGTTTATATTCTTAGGGAAATGATGAGGCATGGGGTTTTGGTGAGCCATGGCTAGTTTGATGTTCTCTTTGTTTGTATTGAGTTGCTTGTTGGTCTTCTTTAAGTGTAGATGCTGTTTATAGTGTATATTGCTTTGTTGTGCTGCTTGCAGCCTAGTTTTGTTCATACTCTTGTTTTCTATTTTGCTGCCTTAGCAGCCTGCCTTTGCTTTAATTGGGGCTGCATTGACTTGGCTTTTGGTTGCTTATTCATTTGCTATGCTTGGCAGTTTGCTGCTTGTTTCAGGCAATGTTAGCAATTTCCCTTTTCTCTTTTTTGTGAACCAAAAAAAATGCAACCTTTTATGATTTGCAATTGGGAGAAATGGCCCATGATTAAAAATAAACCCCTCTTAATCTGATTCCAAATATAAACCCTCATGATGAAATGAAAAAATCTTTTAACCATTAATTCTTACTTGGAATTTTCCATGATGCTTGCTAATTTTTTTTCTTTTGTCACATGTACAATGAAATGGCAAGCAAGACAAAGGCTAGCAAATGGGGAATTTCTTGAGGATGAAGGAAGGAGTCTTGAAGAAGAAGCAAACTTCCTTTGTATATTTAAACTTTGCATTTGTAATTTTTGTAATCACTTGTAATTATTTGTAAAAAAGACCCACCAAACTGTAATGAACAAAGCTTGAGTAACAATGCAAATTTATTGTCCAAAACTTTTGAGTTTTTATTTTAATTTTGCAATTCTTGGTTTGAATGTCTTGAATAAGCATCCTAGCTTGATAACTTGCACTTCAAGTAAAAATAATATGATAGGATAAATCTTGTATCTTGCACTTTTAAACAAAATAAATGTTTAGAAGCTCAAACCTAAGTGATTAATTGAACCCTCAATCATGATTTGCTTGAAAATCTTAAACTTTGCACCTTATTCAAACAGAATATGCCCTCAGAAGTAACATCAATCTTCAGAAGATTATAGTTAAGAGAACAAATAGAAATCACACAAATGCCTTTGCAGTTATCTGGGCCATGAATTGGGCAAACCTTTGAGAAGTGCAAAACCCTAATTGATGACTGGTTGCTTAGGAAGAAAATCTGGTTGATCAACTTTTTGAGCCAAATTGAATATTTAAGAAACCCTGGGATAGCATCTTGAGTAAAAAATGGGAGGGAAAATTTTGGGGTACAACAGTAATCTTAGGTTGTAAAGCTTTGTCTAGTTTGGCTTTGAGAGTTCTAACTTCTTTTTGCCAAACATGACAAGTTTCACAGCCATGCCAATTAAACCAAGGTCTCTCTTCTTTTTCACATTTTCCTTCAATATTTTCTATCATAGATGCTTTAAGAGCTTCTAATTCCTTTTCATAATTGGAAACCTTTTGTTCTAGATATAAACAGATTTTCTTGTTTGAGGCTAGGCGTTTGAAAGCTTCCTTTGCCTCTTGATGTAAAATATTGAAGGAATTTAACAATTATAAATAAGATATTTTATCAACATGATCATACTTAGCATGAATTATATTCTTTTTCTTATGATGATGAGCCCCATGAGACAAAGATTGATCGTTTCTTCTTCATCACTTGAGAAACCTTTACTTGAGGAATCACTATCACTCTCTCAAGCAATGTATGCTCTTCTAGCTTTGGTTGGTTTCTTTTGATTTTTGGCCTTGGCTTTGTCTTTCTTCAAATAGGGGAAATCCGGCTTGTAATGATCGGGTTTGCCACAATGATAGCATGATCCTCGTGACTTAGACTTCTTACTTTCATCTTGCTTTCTTGGTTGTGAGTGGCGTCTATAATTGATTAGATTCTTATCTGAATGCTGAATTTCATTTTTCTGGAGAAATCTATTGTATTTTCTTACGAACAAACCCATATCCTCATCCAGACTCTCATCATCATCACTTGATTCACTTTCACACGAAATTGAGGTTGATAACTTGGAGCTTGAAGCCTTTAGTGCTATAGACTTCTTTTCCAAGTCTCTTGACTTTTCCTTCTTTTCTTTCTTTTCATGCTTTCCAAGGCTCATAAGCTCTTGCTCATGTTCTTGAAGCTTACCCTATAGTGTTGTGAGATCCAAAGTACTTATATCATTGGCTTCCTTAATTGCCGTAACTTTAAGTTGCCAATCCCTGCTAAGACATCTCAAAATTTTATTAGTAGCAACAGAATTGGCAATTACATGACCTAGTGTATGCAAGCGATTCATTATATGAGAGAATCTCTTTTGCATGTCGGTGATGGTTTCACCTTGTTCATGCGAAAGAGATCAAACTCTTGCGTCAAAGTATTGATTCTAGCCAATTTTACATCATTTGTGCCCTCATGGGTGACTTGCAAAGCGTCCCACATTTCCTTAGCCGTAGCACAATGCGAGACCCGAAAATACTCATCAAGTCCTAGAGCTGCTATGAGCATGTTTCGTGATTTCCAGTCATAGGCATAATTTTTCTCATCTTTTTCATCCCATTGTACTTCCGGTTTAGGAACGGTTATCCCGGAAGCATTTTGCATAGTTATTGCAACTGGCCCATCTTGGATAACCTTCCATATTTTCCTATCAACAGAGGTGATATGGACACGCATACAATCTTTCCAATAGCTATAATTTTCACCTGTGAAAACGAGTGCTCTATTGTACGTCCCTTTTAGATCACAATTCACTTCTAGAAGTTGTATGTGAAGCACTAGATAAACCAGTGCTCTGATACCACTTGTTAGATGCTGTGACGGATCTAGAAGGGGGGGGGGGGGTTGAATAGATACCTTTAAAAATTTGCATGCTTTGTAAAATTGTTTTTATCAGAGCGACAACCCGGATCTGATCATCTAAACTTTACGTATTAGAAAGATCAGATATGCGAACTAATTTGATGAAAATGATGAGAATAGAATCACAATTAAAAATTAATATGACGAATCTCTTTAGCAAGTTTAACAAGGTGTAAGTTATTATCAATTAGTTGCAGAGAAGATAAAGCAAATTTGTGAGTTGTAAATTCACCAAACACTTGGTGTACGTACTACACAAGGTTTGGTTATACTCAAATTGTAGTGATTATAGTGATTCGAATGAATACTATATGAGTTTTAAATTTTAGTTTATCACTACAATTATTTTGTATGAATGAGAATATTGATAGCTCACAAATTTAAGCAAATTGAAATCAAATGCAGAAAACTAAAATGGACACGATATTTGTTAAGGCAGTTCACCCTGTCATCCTTGCGTGGGCTACTCTGCCCCCAATTCTAGAATCTAGAATTAGGATATGAAATTAATTTTGCAAAGTTTATAAGAGAAGATACAATCACCACAATTTAAAGTCACTTGATGAATCTTATATGTTGCACTCCTCTTCCCTTGATTCCAGATGAATCAGTATGCCAAATCTTGAACAAAAACTCTTCTACCTTGAATGATTTTGTACTCAAGAAAATTGGACCCAAATCCTTCTTCATAATCCTCCAGTTACCGCTACCCCATTGAACACTCCACGGTCTTCCAATCCCTTAGCTCAGCTGAATTCAATGAAGCAAAGATTTGTGATAAAAACCCCAATTTTGGAGGACAAAACCCCAATGGTTTTATTCAAGAAAAAACCCACAAAGATCTCAACCCAAATCTGAAATTGCATTTTCAATTCGGACGTTATCAACACAATCCCAAGAACTTGATCAACAAAAATGATTGTGTGTAGTTGTTGATGATTGATGAGAGGTTGAAGATGAAGAAAACTCTTGTGTATATCTTTCAGTTTTTCTTGTTGTGTAAAACAGAGGCCAAAACAATATTTATATGTCATTCCCATGATGTAACAGCATAGCAAACAATTAAGACAATTTAGTGATGCATCGACTCATGCAGGGTATACAGAAGGTGTGTGCCTTCCTGAGCGAGAGAGATTGAAGTTCCTTCAGTTATGCACTGACTCATTGTTTTGATGGCCGACTCATGTTTTCCCAGAACTATGCATCGATGCATAGAGAAGGCGTGCGCCTTCCCGAGCGAGAGAGGTTGAAATTTCTTCAGTCATGCGCTGGCTCATGTTCTCTCAGAACCATGCGTCGACGCATAGAGGAGGCGTGCGCCTTCCCGGGCGTTTCCAAGCCAAGAACTTCTTCTCATGAGCCGACCTGAGGATCCATGAGCCGGCTCGTGCAGTCTGTTTTGAGATAAATGTTTATTTTTGATGTTTGTCACTTGCACCTGTTTGAAGCAAGGCATATTTGCACAGATTGGTTTTTGACAATCATTAAAACTCAGTTCTTTCACTTTTGCCCTCACATTATTATTATTATTATTATTATTATTATTATTATTATTATTATTATTATTATTATTATTATTATTATTATTATTATTATTATTATTATTATTATTATTATTATTATTATTATTATTATTATTATTATTATTATTATTATTATTATTATTATTATTATTATTATTATTATTATTATTATTATTATTATTATTATTATTAATAATATTATTATTATTTATTATTATTATTATTATTTATTTTTTCCTTTTTTAATTTCATTTAAATTATTTGGAACTGTAGTACTATGAATTCTACTTCAATTCAACTTATTAATTTTTTTCCTAACGCAAGTTGTATACTCCTTGCTAATTCTTCAATTTTTTAATTAAAATATTAAAATAAAATAAAAAATTATAATAACTCATGTAATTCAATCTTTTCATTTCCATAATTTAAATCTTATATATGAATTAATTTAAAATTTTGAAATGATACAACATATTTAGTCAATATTGTATAAATATTCATAAGTTTTTTGACTTAATTTTTTATCACATTTGAGTTGAGTGGATAACCTTCCTTGAGTAAATAATGTATCTTTTTTCATACGAGGAATTTTATAGTCATTGGATCCTTTCTTCTTCACGATGTCAACCATACATGATTGAAGTATGAGAAAAATCTTGTTTGAACTTTTGATATCAAAAGGCTCATAAGCATTTTTCACGATTTGAATAAGCTTATCAACTGATTTAACCACTTTCTTCTGTTACAATGATTGTATGGCACTAAATTTTTTTGAATCTAAAACATTTAAATCAGAAGAATTAGGCGGTTGACAAATTAAACGAATGTCAAAGCCTCTATAAAAAATTGTTACACAAAATTCATCATCATCTAAAGAAACATGACACAGTGCATTATCTTATTGAATGAAAATTGTCTCACATGTATACTCTTGTGGCTATATTTCTTTGATGGCGCGTAAGATCTTGTTTATTGAAACATTTGATTGACTTTTTTAGTAATAGAAGTAATTAGTTTTGTTTCAAGTGTCCTTACTGTTCGATTCACACTTGACCTTCTTATTGACACTTTATCAATTAGTGGAAACACCTCAATTTTTCTCGTGAACGTCACATTATCTTCATCATCATATTTGGGTCTAGACTGATACTAAAAACATAACCTGTAATTTTTGTTTCTGCAAATCCTATTTGGATCTCCCTCATTTGCAAGAAGGCAATAATTCGGTGAACTTTTTGACATGTAGAATCATTTCTCATCTATGTGCACAATGTTATATATGGATTAAAAATTGGATCATGAGAAATGCTAGTTTCCTCAAGCATGCTCAAGCAGAATCTAAGACGTTTCATATTATCATCTTTTATATGTGACTTCAACGCACTTGAACGTTTACCCAATACACCTTTGGTCACATATTTTTCCATTATTAACTTGCTTTTAATATCTAAAGCTTTTGCTAAAAATCTAGAAGTGCTACGTTTAGATAACGAAATATCGTGAATTTTTTCAAAGTCTATCTCAACTCTTTTACAACCACAGTTTTTTGTTTTCTTGTGGCATGCATCACATATTTTATTAGTTTGTCTTAAAATCTGATAAATAACATCTATAAAAATAGAATAAGAGGAAGCAATTTTTTTAACAATTCACGATTACCTTCATAACATAAATTTATCAATATTTGGAAAATAATTCTCCTCCGTGTGTTGTCCAAAAAAGAATGTTTTTTTTAATGGTATTGTTTCATTAACAACATTTTCTACTAGAAAAATTGAATTGTTACAAATTAAAAAGAAAGCATAATTACAAACCAATAAAACATATTAAATATTAATAGGAACTAAAATATATATTTAACATTTTTTTTATTTCTACTCTAAACCAAAACAATACTAGTACTCCTTCATTTAACGTGAGTTTAATGATACACATCTAATATGACAATAATCTTAGCCTAAGGGCGATATATTATAAATATAATAAACATAATACAATTGCATGTATTTATTCTTATTGAAACAATGGATAGGTAACATTATGAATGAAAAGAAATTCAACACTCAGCATAGTAGAGAAAATGTAGGTGGGCATAATGTAGTGTTTTGTCTCATGGAAGTATAAGTGCTATAGCATACAAATTGAAATGGAAATAAAAGTACCGAGTCAAGTAGAAATTCAGAATTCAAAATAGAGATATAAAAAATTTAAGTGGCATAATATAGCGTGTCTTCTTTAAAATAGCTCATGACAATAAAAGCATGGAAAAAAAATACATGTTGCTTCATTTAGAGAGATATCAGCATGGTTGTTTATGAGATTGGTGAAGAATGAGTTTTAGCCTCATTTTCATGAAAAACTTCATGTGAGAGACCAACATTCATCAAATCATCTCTGCATTCTTCTTCTTTTTCTACTTCATATAAATGATTCATATTTAAATTAACATTAAATTCTTTCTCATATGAAGAATATGTTAGAATTAAGTGACTTAATAGTCAATCACATATATATGTTTGTAAAATATAATATATATAATTTATGCGGAAATTTAATAGTCATACAAGTATGTATAAAATTGAAAGATCGATAAAATAATTTTGGGAATATCTGGATCCATCGAGAAAATTTGTGTCGGCGGTAATCCTGAGAATATCATGTATAAACCTTCAAGGGCCTTTCAATACTTCCAACGATACGTAGGCTTGTGACAAAGTTCCGCAACCACATCGCATGATTTGATACCTCAAAGCAAGCCACAAACTCGTTGTCATGATAGAAGGAGCCACTAAAGTCTGTTTGAAAGACTTCCAAGAGACGGCTCTTCCAGCCAAGAGAAAAATGTAACCAAATGTGGAACGTTTGCTATCCGGACATCCTGCAAAATATGAGTCACAATATCCAATGATCTCCAAGTTATCTGATTTCCGATAAGTGAGCACAAAGTCTCTTATTCTCTCCAGGTAGCGCATTACATGCTTTACTTCTATCCAATGTTGCATACCAGGGTTGCTTAGATATCTGCCAAGAACTCCTACAATGAATGCTAAGTCGGGACGGGTGCAAACTTGAGCATACATAAGACTTCTCACAGCTGAAGCATATGGAACCTTATGCATCTCTTCCTTTTCAAGATCCGTAGTGGGACACAGTTTGAGACAAAACTTGTCTCCTTTAGCAATGAGTGTGTCTCATGGTTTACTATCTTTAATGGAGAATCTATCCAAAACTGTATTAATATAACTCATTTGTGACAATCCTAAAATACCTCTAGAACGGTCTCTAAGTATTTGAATTCCTAATACAATGGAGGCATCCCCAAGATCTTTCATCTCAAATTTATTTGTGAGAAATCTCTTAGTTTCGTGCAATAAGCCTATATTGTTGCTTGCCAAAAGGATATCATCTACATATAGTACCCAAAAAAATTTTTACTCCCACTGAACTTTTGGTATATACAATTATCAACCGGATTAGCCTCAAAACCAAATGAGGATATTACTTGATGAAATTTGTAATACCATTGACGGGAAGGTTGTTTAAGGCCATAGATGGATTTCTTTAGTTTGTAAACCATAGACTTTGGGTCTTCTGACACAAAGTTTTCTAGTTGCACCATATATATTGTCTCTTCAATGTTTCCATTTAGAAACACAGTCTTTTCATCCATCTGATGCAATTCTAAGTCAAAATGAACTACCAATGCCATCATAATCCTAAGAGAGTCCTTCGAAGAAACTAGAGAGAAAGTCTCTTCATAGTCAATTCCTTCTTTTTGAGTAAAGCCTTTTGCGACAAGACGATCTTTATATCTCTCAATGTTACCCTTTGAATCCCTTTTAGTTTTAAATATCTATTTAAAACCAATAGGTGTCTTTCCTTCAGGTAATTTAACGAGATCCCAAATATCATTGTCACTCATCGACTTCATCTCATCCTTCATGGCATCAACCCACTTAAGAGAGTTTGGACTCCACATAACTTGAATAAAGTTGATAGGATCTTCCTCAGTCAAACCAATGCAATCCCCACGTTCCTGAAGAAATACAACATAATCATCTGAAATTTCACTCTTCTTCTCTCTAATGGATCTTCTTAATGGTGGCTCTTGAGGTTGTTAAGTTTGAACTATAGGAGGTGCTTGAGGAAGAAACTCATTATTGTCTTGTTCTTGAGGGATGTTTTGAATAACATTATTGTTTACTTCAGAATTTATTTATGGAACAAAGATAGGTACAAAGACTTGATCGTTGTGAGAAATAGTTTCTTCATCAAAGGAAACACTCCTTATGCTTCATTTCCCTCCAAAATCTACATCCTCAAGAAATCTTACATTTCCCGTTTCAAAAATTGTTCTAGTGATGGAATTGTAAAACTTGTACCTGTAAGAGCGTTCAGCGTATCCAATAAAATAACAACTATATGTCTTTGCATCCAACTTATCTTCATGAGGCTTATAAGGCCTCGCTTCAGCTGGACATCCCCAAATGTGCATGTGTCTAATATTGGGCTTTTTTCTAGTCCATAATAAGGGGTTTTAGCTACTACTTTACTAGGTACTGTATTAAGGATATAAATTGCGGTCTTTAATGCTGTTCCTCAAAATGACTCTTGAAGAGAAGAATGACTAATCATACTCCTTACCATGTCCTTAAGAGTCTGGTTTCATCGTTCTGCAACTCCATTCATGTTTTGTATTCCCGACATTTAGCTCCGATACTATTGGTTAGATTAAGTGACCTAATGATCAATCAGATATACATGCTCATAAAATATAATATATAATTTATGCGGAAACATGATAGTCATACAAGAATGTATAAAATTGAAGGATCGATAAAATAATTTTGGGAATACCTGAATCCATCGAGAAAGTTTCTGTTGATGGTAATCATGAGAGTTGAGAGACAAACAATGAATACCCGATGGCTTGTGTGGTTCTTCTTCAACCGATACTCCTAATGCTTTGAATACTCTTCAAACGAGCAGAAAAGATAATTTGCTTGCGTACGGTATATTGAGGACCATAAGCTATATACAGTGTGATGACCAATTAGAATTTTCATTATTCTCAAATGAATCATCTTGACATCCACTCATATTTGAACCCACTCAATTATTTATTTAATTAATTAAATAATTTTTAAATAAAATCTAAATAATCTTTTTAACAATATTTGGTCACATAATTATTTTAGATACTTTATTTAATAATATAGTTAATATAATTAAATAAATATATTTGACCACATAATTATTATAATATTAATATATGATTAAATAATTAAAATATTCCAACAAAATATACATTCAAGTCAATATAGGAGGGATATACATTCAACTCAACATTAGTTGTTTCTTCTTCTTCATAAGATAAACACAAATTTAAATCAATGTCAATATCAAAAGGCATTTTTACACACAAAAAAAAAAACTACATTCATTTTAGTGTTAGTTGTAATCTTAAATATATAAGAAAATTAAGGAGGGAAATGTGAAACTTTTAGCTGGAAACGTTACCACCAAAATTTTCGTTTAAAAAATTTAAACTACTCCATCCAAAAATTTTAAGAACACGTAAAGTCATTAGAAAATTTGATAAAGTTCAAATGGATGAAAATGAATTTTTTTTTTAATGTCCTGTTAAATGCTGCTTTTATTATTAATTCAATTATGATAATGCTTTATCAATAAGAAAAATCGTGGACACCCTATAGCTATAGTATACTTCATTTAATTATGATCGAGGGTAATTCAGTCCATTTAATTTAATTTTCTCACAAAACTATAATTTCTTAATAATTGTAAAAATGAGAAAAATTTCTTATAAATCAGATTGGAGAGAGTATTTTACACTAGGAGATTAGAGAATAAACTTTGCTAGGTCATTAGGATTCGATATTTAGTGGGAATTCCTAGTGTTAATGTTTTTCACCTCCTATGTTCATGTGTAATTTCTAAAATTCTTTAATTCTGTTTCTTAGATCATGACTAGCTAAATTCACCTTTGTTGAGGATGAGTTTTTGAATTTGAAATTACCTTGTTTTATGAATTCAAATTTCCAATTCGAATGTTACTATTATTGTGTGGTTTATATAATACATGCGCGTAACACTTTAATTGATTGTTCACCTTTAAATTAGTTTATAATTTTTAATTTAGAATAAAAGTTCATTCTTCTGACGCTTTGATTTAGATATTGTTGTCTTTCATCACATAGGCCTAGGAGTGGGCCCTTGAAACTGGTCATATACCGGCTAATGGATTTGCTTAGTTTTATCCAAAAATTACTTAGATCAGCTTGAAACTAAAAGCCTATTCACTAAAGATAGATAATATTGGAAATTAATAGATGACGTTTAGCTCGGGCTAACGTCTTTTTTTTCTCAGGATAAAGAAGTGATGTTTTTAATCGTTGATATATTATTATTTAATTTAAGTGGTTAGGATGAATGATTGGTTACCTGCTATTTACTATTTATTCTAATTAATTTATCAAAAAAAAAAATTAACTTTGTTAATATTAATTTTTTTTTATACTTATGTTTTCAATGACATGTACGTTGATATCTATTTGTTAGAAATCCACAAAAATCTATGATGAATTTCTATCAATTTTGATGAACAAGATTGTTATCATCACACAATGCGAATAGAAAAATATGAAAGAAAAAAAAAGATAATGATTTTTTGCAGATTTTTACTCTGTTCACAAACTGTGGAAAACTTCTTATTCACTTGTAACTGCAAATTCTGTAAATACAATTTGATTGACTTAATTACAAAAATAGAGGTTATTCACTCTATTTATAGATTTAAGTTAGATTTCTCTCTAAGCTAAAACTCAAAACTATGAAAGTCCAAAATACTTATTTTGGAACTAAATCAAATCTATCTATTTTAGATCTAAATCAAATCTAAATCTAAAATCAAATTAAATTTGTGTGTAGCCTGCTTCGATCCACAAGCTCTTCGATTGGGCAATGGTTTCCATTGAGTAATCATCTTCGACAACCTCTAACCCTTCGACACACAGGAATTACAATTTAACACACCACCTAATTCATTGTGTCTAAACTATCTATATTCATCATGGCTCTTAGTCTTCTAAATATTTTGACCTACACTTCGGCCACTCCCTTCGTCATGATATCTGCAATTTGATTCTCAGTTCTCCAGTGTTCCAAGCCCATTTTCCCATATACTACCTACTTTCAAAGATAGTGGAACCTCATTTTTATGTGCTTGCTTTGACCGTGAGCTATCGAGTTCTTCGCCAGATTGATGGCTGGCATGTTGTTGATCTTCATGGTAATTGCTATATGATCTTTCCCTATTATCTCTTTGACCAAGTTCTCCATCTAAGTTGCTTGACATGCACAAAGACAAGCAACTATGTTTTCTGCTTCGCGTGATGATAATGCCACTACTGGTTCCTTTCTCGAACTCCAAGCAACTGGTGCACCACCTACATAAACACATATCCTGCTGTGGATTTTTTATCCTCAACATTACTACACCAACTCGAATTAGTGTATCCCACTAACTTGCATTCTTTTTCCTTATCAACTGCATGAAATAAAATGCCATAGTCGTGAGTTCCTTTGAGATACCTTAGTATCCTCTTCGTCGCTGTTAAATATGATACCTTTGGCTTCAGCATGAATCTACTTACCATACTTGCACTGTATGCTAAGTCAGACCTTGTGTGACAAATGTATCTTAATGATCCAATAAGTCTTATGTATTGAATCGACATCATCTTCTTCTGCATCTTTTGACAGTTGCAGTCTTGATTCTGTAGCTGTCGAAGTCGAGTTGCATTCTTCCATCTCAAATCTCTTGAGAATTTCACCTACATATCTTCTTTGATGCATCATCAAACCACTATTGCTCTTGTAGAATTCGATGCCAAGGAAATATGAAATGTTATCCAGACCAGACATTTCAAATTCCTTGGTGAGATTGCCTTTGAAGTCTTTGATCTCACTTTTACAGCTACCTATTATCAACAAATCATCGACATAGAGACATAGTATAAGAAATTCACTATTGTTTCTTCATACATATACTTCATGTTCAGTTGTGTACTTCAAAAATTCATTCTCCCTTAAAAAACTATCAATCTTCTTATTCCAAGCTCTTGGAATTTGTTTCAAACCATACAGGGCTTTATGTAGCCTGTACACCTTTCTATCTTCTCCATGCTTCACAAACCCAACTAGTTATTTAATATAAACTTCTTCATCTAAGGGTCGATTTAGGAATCCATATTTCACGTCCATCTGACATATATGCCAACTGTTTATTTTTGCAAGACCAACGACCAACCTGATTGTTTCGATTTTAGCAACAGGTGCAAAAAATCCATCGAAGTACATTCCTTCCTTTTATAGAAATCCTTTTGCCACGAGCCTTTCTTTGTGTCGAGTTACTTCCCCTTTAGGATTCATCTTCACTTTGTATATCCACTTGACATCAATTGCCTTCTTGCCCAGAGGCAATTCGACAAGTGACCAATTATTGTTGTCTTCGATGAACTTCACTTCTTCGTTCATTGCTTACACCCACTTCAAATCTTTCAATGCTTTAGCTACAGTGACAGGTTTGACATTTGTATAGAAAGCATAATGTACCAGCTCACCTTCGTTTTCAACCACATCATCTGATGTAATCACACAATCTTGCAACCTTGCAGGCATGTGTCTTATTCTTTGAGGTATGCTTGTACTTGGTTGATCTCTAACTTCCTCTTGTCAAACTTCTTTTTCAACTTGAGTTTCTAGTTCTTCAAGTAAGATTCTCACTGAATCTTTCTTGACATTTTCAGTTCAATCCCATTCTTTAAGCTCATATATGATCATGTTCGTTCTGATCACAATCTTCTTATTCACTGGGTCGAACAACTTATAACCTCCCGTTGATTGATATCCTACTAGGATCATTTGACCCAACTTGTCATCAAGTTTTCTTCTCAACTGATCTGGCACATGTCTATGTGCAATAAATCCAAATATCTTCAGATGAATCAAGTTAGGCTTCACACCAGACCAAAATTCTTCTAGAGTACTTCCTTCTAGCTTCTTGTTGCAGTCGACAGAGTTTCACCTTAAAACTCTTTAGGTAAATGCTTACCTTTCAACATACTTCTCACCATATTTATGATGATTCGATTCTTTCTTTCTGCAATTCCATTATGATGTGGAGTGTAGGGTGGCACCACCTCATGCACAATCCCCTCTTTCTCACATAACTTGTTGAAGTCTTTCGACACATATTCTCCACCACCATCAGTTCTCAAAACTTTGAGCTTTCAGCCACTTTGTCTTTCGACCATAGACTTAAACTTGGGAAATACCTCAATCACTTCACTTTTCTTCTTGATCAGGTAAGTCTATAATTTTCAACTGTAATCATCTATGAAGGTGACAAAGTATTTGTTACCTTCAAACGAATCCACCTGGATTGGTCCACATACATCATAGTATATGACTTCAAGGACAACCTTCGACTTTCTTCTTGGTTCCTTGCTGAAGCTATTCTTATGTTGCTTCACCTGCACACATTTTTCACATACCTCGTTTGGAGTGTCAATTTTTGGCAACTCTTAAATCATATTTATTTTCTTCAAATCTCTAATGTCTCTGAAGTTGAGATGGCTAAGTCGACAATGCCATATCCTCTCATATTTTCTAGTTGCAGTCGAAAGGCACTGGTGCTCCATCACATTAAGTTCGATCTTGAAAGTTCTATTCTGAGACATAGGATCTTTCAAGATCAACCTTCTATTTACGTCGACGACTCTCATCGTCTTGTCTTCGACCAACACTCTATAATTATTTTTGACCAACTACCCTATGTTGAGCAAGTTGCTCTTCATGCCTGGTATGTACAATACATTGAAAATTACCGACCTTTTGTCATCTTTCCTTATAATTAAAACATCTCCAATACCTACAGCTGCTAGAGTATTGTCGTTTGTGAAATTTCACTGTGTTCTTCATTGAGGGTTTTAAGTTGACAAACCAATCTTTCCTTCCAGAAATGTGTGATGAGCATCCTGAATCCAAGTACCATTGATCCTTGAAATTTTCTTCATCTCTTGTTGTAACCATCAACAACACCTCCTCTTCTTCATACTTTGCGAACATTGCATCACTTTCTTGATTATTTCATTTTTCTGGACAATCACTCGAATAGTGACCATACTTCTGACAATTGAAACACTGAATGTGACTTTTGTCAGGTTTTCGACCACCACCTCTTCCTCTATTCATAACACCACCTTTTTGGTTGCCTTGGTATGGTCTTCTCTGATTCGACACGTTTTCTTCGTGATGATTTCCTCTACCAGTCGAATTGTTGTAACCACCTTTACCTTTGTTGTCGAACCACTTTCCTTTGCATTTCTTGTCTCTTGCTAATTGAGCCTGCAAAGCTGCATCACTCTTTTACTTGCCAACAACTCTTTTAGCCATTCTTTGTTCTTGAGATTCAAGCGTCCCTTAAAGCTCTTCCTTCGACAAAGATGACATGTCCTTCGACTCTTCTATGGCAACTACCACATGGTCGAACTTTGGAGCCAAAGATCTTAAGATCTTCGAAACAACAACTCTTGTTGTTAACGTCTCTCTACAAGTCTTGATTTGATTCACTAGTTTCGTAACCCTAGTGAAGAAACCAAATATGCTTTCGCTATATGTTCACCGTGTTTTCTGGTAAACAACTGTTGATCTTCCAAAAAGGGTAACTTTTTGGTTACTCGCAAGATCGATCAGTTTGATCCTAGGACATATGCTAATTTTTTATGTTGTTTGGACATAACCGTTAATGTGTGTGAAGAACGCGCGTTCGACTGGGAAAGGGATGAGTTTGAGTGCATAAAGTAATTATAACAAAGGGGTCGAGGAGAGTTTAGGTGCAAGAATCTGGGTAAAAGTGCAGATAAAGTGCAAACAAGATAAAAAGGCAAGAAATGTAAAGAGAGAAATAAAAGACTTTGATTGTAAAATGTGGTGTTTAAAACGTACATTTTTCAGTATTCTTTCTCACGCAGCAGGTACTTGAATAGTATTGAATAATTTGTACGATCAGTTGGACACACGGAAATCTACATAAATTTCCTATATTTATACTAAAGTTAGGTAACCGTTGAGGAGTTGCCTTTCTCTAGGATGAAGACAAGTGTCTTCTGCATGCGCTTCGACCCCTCTCTTCATGCCACGTTGCTTTCCTTAACTGCCAAGCGAACTGATTTTCCCTCCTTTCTTCAGATTCAAAATCTTATGGTGCAAATACAAAGTTTCCTTCTGGTCGAAGACCTTGGAATCCTTTTAGGAGAAGGGATTGAGAACCTTCTTGTCAAAGACTCATTTTAACTTAGCATTTCTCTAAGTATTTTTCTACTTTGTCGAAGCCTTTCCAACTTAGATTTGTTCAATCTATTTTTGGCCCATAAGACCAACTTGTTGTAGGTGTAGAATTTAGGAGCTAACAAATTCTCCCCCCCCCCCCCCAAGAATATCAGTTTCTACGCAAGGAGAGATGGTCATTCTTTGAGATTCTCATTCGACACCTGTCTTCTCTTTGACCACATAAATCGTTTGTGTGCTTTTCGCCTTCTACCAACCACTGCTGGTATTCAGAGTCATCATTACCTTTTTCCCAACATGTCATTGTCAATCAACCGTTACCACGCTGCCATGATGGCCATTATCCCTACAACCTAGGAAAGTATGGCAAACATTTTCATTACTCGTATGATAATTGTTTTTATGCTCGCCACGTGCCCCACTAACTCTGCAGTATTAAATGGTTTTGGGAAAAAAACACTCCTTCTTGAACACTATAAATAGACGAATCCTCTTTTGGGAATTCTTTTACAACTCCTAGTATTATTCACTTCCTTGCAAAGAAAAAACCTTAACAACTTCGTCTTCTTTGCTCTTTCACTACTACTTTCAGCCATGGATTTCCTTTCCAATTCACCCAACAATCCAAAAACTAAGAACGTTTCTGATCTCCAAAGAAAACTAGAGGTTTTATCCACTAACCTTGTACCTGTTTTGACTGGGGAACGAAGGGTCGTATCTGAACCCATGGCCAAAGAGTGGCGTGATGCTTATGACTCCCAGTTGTTTATCCCTGTTAGGTATTCTAGGCAGATGTATGCTATGTCTGGCCCATTGTCTAAATGTTTTGAGAACCCAAAACAAAATAACAACTTCTTCCCAACTCACCCTAGGCTCAAGCCTATAGGTTGTGCGAAGAAACTCAGGAATGATCCTGAAGATGTAACTCCTGCCAACCAGCAACATTCTCAGACCAAGAAAGATATCAACCTTCAGTTCATGAACAAGGGAAATAGGATCTTTTGATCTTGCCCTAGTCTTACTTCAAAATACTCATAATGGCTGAGCAAGAATTACAAGCCCAAATCTGGAAATATATGGGGATATATGACTTGATCATGTTGTCGAATACTGGGTTAGCTTATTTCCCTCTCATGCTGGTGTCTTCATTATATTTCTGGGACAACACACATTTTACCTTCCATTTTCCTTGTGGAATGGTAACTCCAACCCTCTTCGATATAGCCTCCATTACTGGTCTTCGACCAACGGGTGGCTACTTCAACCCTGAGGATTTTTCTGAAGATCCTATCGGGTTTTCGGCCATGAAGCCCACGTATACCATATTCACCAATCATTTCCATGACAAATCGGGTACCACTGTCTCTGAAGTGGAACACATAGCTTTTCTGGCTTTGTGGTTATCTCATTTTGTTTTTTGCACTAAGTCACTTCAAGTGACTAAGAAAATGCTTACCCTTGCAACACAGCTTCACCATGGATATCCTCTTTGTCTGGCTGAGTTGATTCTAGCCAACCTATATGAGTCCATCAATAATGGTGTGACTCAACTTAAGGTTGTTGGAGACAAGGCGAGTTTACTCCTTTTCGACCCCTTTTGGCTTCTGCAACTTTGGCTAAATGCCACCTTTGAATCTTTTCTTCCGCAGAAGAATAAGATTAATGAGAGGGCTCCAGAGGTCCTGAATAGAAGGGTCGAAGGGACTAGACTAGTCTTGTTGACTCCAACTGACGAAGGTCAACAATTACAAAAGGCGTTTACCAGCTTTGTAATGATGTTTGCAAAGTGGAAGGAATTTGTTTCGACCATGGCTCCCTTTGCTAGTAGAAAGGTTGGCCCATAATGGTTCATTCGACCACATCCCTCGCCTGACTAAGATGACCATGTGGATGAATATGTAGCTATCTGGGAGTCATTTCTTTGACCAAGAATCATGCCTCTGAGACTCAAGAGTTCGAAGAATCAACTTAACTTAATTGCTTATCAACCGAATCTTGTCTCTCAACAATTTGGTATTATCCAGACGCTCCCTTCACCAATCTACTCTCGAGAAAAACTTTTGTTGTTTTACAATGCAGACTACTCAGAGGATGCTTCTACCAAGCATATTGGTAGGTACATTGGTCGAACCGTACTAACTTTATTCGACTTCAATCTCAATTTCCTATGTTCTCCTATTTTTGAGGACTGGTGGAAGCAGTATTATAACGAAGAATTTTTCGACAAAAAAGACTTCGGTGCTCACCTTCAAGAGGCGTTTACGCTAGTCTCTGACAAGATAAAAAAGGGTAATCTTCTTTCTCAAATAAAATTTCGTTATCATCTTCAATCAAATCATTCGACACCTGATTTATCTTTGTTTATTTTCTAGCGATCAAGAGGACCGTCACCAAGAAAGTCACTGAAAGCGTAAAAGGAGGAGACCCTTCTGTGAAACCTTCACCCAAGGTAAACACTTTCTGCTGTTATATCTTTCTTTCCGACATATTACTTTTGATGCTAATATCTTCGACTCCTTTCTTTCTGGGCATTTGAAATTAATCCGCAGAAAAGGAAAGTTCAAGAAATTGAAATTTCCAGTAATAAAGAGGAAGAATCTCCTCCTGTCCCTCTAAAAATACAAAAGTTAAAGAAACCAGCCCCTATTCCTGAGCCTCGTCCAAAAACCAAGGTCAAGGTTAAAGTCATTGGGTCGAGACCTCCTCCTATCGTCATCAGAGAACCAGCGGAGCAAGAGATAGCTGCTAGGTTAAATAATCCTAGTGAGAGCGACAACTCAAGTTCTGGCGCTGAAATTCCGCCTAAGGTAATTACTTTGACCCCTCACGATCGTTTACTGACTTCGACTTCTTTTTATTTTTTCAATAGTTCTGATAACCATCTTGTAATCTTCAGGACACTACTGGTACTTCAAAATAGAACCTCGTAGAAGAATCCGTCACCTTGATAAACAGTGAGGGTGATCCTACTTACAGGCCTTCTTCGGCAAAAGGATCTTTTGTGAGTTCGGCTAGCGAAGTGAACCAAACTTTTGGGCATGAAGCCATTGGAAAGCCTAATGAAGAAGTTCCTATTGAAGAGCATGTGAATCCTAGGACTCCACAAGCTAATGATGATGGACAGAAGGATGAGGAAGAGGCGGTTGCTGATGATGTGATCGAAACGAAGAAGGAAAACACGCCAGCAAGAGGAAATTGGACTGAAGATATTCCAGTGACTGATGAGAGAGAAAATCTCACAGGGGGAGCAGGAAACTCTATGCATGTCGAAGATGTCCCTGTGCAGATGCCTGTCGAAGCCAATGTGGCTCGTGTTATAAACGAGAGGGTTACTTCGACATGGTCTCATACCAAAGAGGATTTGGCTTTGCTGAAACAGAAAAATCCTCTTGGCTACTTGACTGCAATCCTTGAGGGTAGAGAAAGTTCTTCTGATCAGAGTGCTTCGACTGCATCTGGAAAATCCACTTCAACATCTCCTCTTGAAGAAGCACTTCAAAAGGTTAAGGCACAACTTTTAAAAAGAGATTTAATGCTGACCTTAGAGGGAAAACCTATAGCTCATTCCTTTTTGAAGACTACTTTAAGAGCTGTCGACCTTCTTGCTGCTTCGCCTGACATTGCCAGCATTATCTTGGATCTGATTTCCATCATCGATCAGGTTTCATCTGAATACAATCGTCGAAGGACTCTTACTCATGAAATTGAGGAGGCCAATAGCCATGTAGCTGCTGCCTGGGGTGTTGCTGCTGAATCAGCTTCGAAGCTGAAGGAGCTGACGAAGGCGCAAGAAGCTAGACAGAAAGAAGTAGAAGAACTTGATCAAAATACAGCCAGTATGAAGGATTAGATCAGAGAGTTAGAAGTCAAGATTTCTGCCAATGATAAACGAAAGGAAGAACTTCTTACTGTCTACACTAATTCAGAGAGTCAAGAGGAACTCAACGAGGTATTAGAATATGCCAAACAAGCCCAAACATTGGATGCCAAGATCGAGACTCTTCATCAGTCAAAAGCCCTGTGCGAAAGACGCTTGAAGCTGCAGAAGATAAAATACCTCCAAATCAAGGCCAACCTCCCGTTTTGATTTCGAATTTATTTTTTTTGTTGTATGCTTATATATTTTGTAATGACTTTCAACCATTTTGGCTTTATAATATACTTTCCATCTTAGCTTTTTAACTTGATTAAGATCAAGTATTGGTTACTCTAACCTGTTGAAGTGCAGGTCTATACTTTTTTAAGTATTTACCATTTACTCTCAAGAGCCTTTGGTCTTCATTTAACTCCTCGACCTCATATGTGCCACCAGATAATGTTTGGATGATCTTAAAAGGTCCTTCCCATTTAGGAGACCATTTTCCCATATTTCTATCCTTTCGATCCATTGGGAGAATTACTTTCCATACCAGGTCTTCAGGCATGAATGCCTTGGGTTTTACTCTTTTATTGTAAGATCTTTCCACTCTCTTCTTGTGACTGTTGTACCCCAAAATTTGCCCTCTCATTTCATAAGGGATCACGCTGGATCCCAAGTATGAAGAATTGAGAAATTGCAAAGCCTGGATTATGACCGGATAGCAAGTTTAATCTCATCTCCCCAGTAAGTCACTGTAAAGCCTGGAGCACGACCGGATAGAAGTCGATCTTATCACTATGAAGCCTGGATCACGACCAGATAGTAGTTCATTTTCACTTCTTCGACCAAGAGATGATTCCCCAGTAGAATAACGGAAGACTAAAGCTCCTAAAATTTAACTTTTACCAAGACAAAGAACAACATTCCCCAGCGAAGTCCTCCTCAATAACAGGTATACAAGCTCTCGCAAAGGAATCTCTTATATGATCGACACTCCTTCAGATGGCATCTTTAAGCCCATCCCCCGGCATCAATCTCCAAATGGCATCTATAATCCCATTCTCGGTGTCGCAAGACAAGTACCACTTCATGCGAGTGCAAATTTCTGGGCACTCTAGTGTTCAATCATCTTCCACCCTCGGATCACGAAAGGCAGACAAGCCAATCTACATCCTCAGGTTTAAGAAGATTGAACAGGGGAAGCTGTTGTACCCCAAAATTTTCCCTCCCATATTTATCAATACATTTCAAGTGAGGTCCTCAAATTGCTCAAGGAAGTCCAAAGATTGACCAAACAAACTCTCTCCTAAGGCAGTCTACCTCAAATTAGGGTTTCATGTTGCATCAAGATATTTGAGTCCAAGGAATAAAAAATTCTCACCATTGTCCTAATATGTTCTCAAGATCATCCATGTCAAGTTTCAAGCCTTGCAGAGGAAGTTTGCTCAGTCAATTGCTTAAAGGCCTGAAAATCGACTGTGCTAGGGCAAAAGTCAACTGTGGCCCACATACAGTCAAACTTCAAGATTTTTGGTCAACATTCTCATTTTGAAGTATTATTCATCATTTGATCAAGGGTTTATCATGATTCATCAGGGATTGCTCACAATTCATCAAAACCCAAAAGTTGCTAAATTAGGGTTTTGTAGGAAAAGTCAACTCAACTTTGACCAAGCATAACTTTCTCATACTTTATTAAAAATGACCCATACAAATATCATTTTGAAGAGGATGCAATTCCCTATAATTCATCTTCATCTCCCAAGTTCAAAATATGCATGCACAAGAAGTTATGAATTTGGACATTATAGGTCATTTTGAAAAGTCAACAAAAACACATTTTATGTAAAAGCTTCATACATGAACATGGAAGACTCAATTAATATGAGACCAAAAGGGTTTCTTAGAGGACATCTTGAGATTTCTAAAAAGTCCAAGAACACCCTCATAGGATTAAAATTGAGGAAGTTATGCATTGGTGAAGTTGACCTTTTTTGCAAAATGGTCAAAAGTCAAAAGTGCCTCAAATTGCAATTTTTATCAAATGGGCCCAACTTTTTGTGTTTATTCTGAGTTTGTAACATGTTCCACGACCCATTATCCTTCCCACTTGCCTTTTTTTTTTACCATTTATTTTGATTTTTATTCCAATTAAATCAAATTAAATCAAAATAAAATCATGGAAATATCAAATTCATTTAAACCTTGAGATCTTGTGCATATTTCAGGTCCCTTATACAGCTAGCAATAGAATCAAATCATGCAAGGCATGTATGTGCATAAAAAGTTTGGTTTTAGGCTTATTTTGGAAAGATCTTCATGGGAATCAAATCATGATCAAAGACCATAATTGAAAAAGATTGGATGCACATTTGCAGACCTAATTCTATCAGTGATATATATTGAACGTTTGCAGACCACAAGACAAGTTTTTTGGAGGCGTGGAGGTTAAAGAACAAACAAGATGTGGTGATCTATTTTCATATTTCCAGGTACTTTCAAGCCGTGCCAAGCATTCCTTTCGTTTCCTGGGCATTCAGGGAGTCCATAGCAATCAAAAGCAAGCCCTTTCGTGCACTAAAACTCGTTGTAAGTGATTCACGGATTTGACATATTCTTGAAATCGAATATCATTGTTTTGGAATTTGTAGCATGAATCATGTATATATTTTGAATCCTAGAAGCATTTGCAAACTATTGGTGATAATTAATTGCGTTTTTGCTAACCATACGGAGATATGCCATTGTTAGGTTTTCTTGGTTTGTTTTAGGGTTTTCTCATGCAGGTGAAATTGGCCTAAATGGAAGAGACCATTGTGATCAGCAGATCAAACTCAGCTGATCCATGGTCTTGAATTTTATTTATATTGCTTGTATGTGATTTCTAAGATGTACATGGTTACAACTACAGTGCCATGTCCGTAGGTAAAAGTTATGAGTTTTAAACGACGGATCCAGGGAAGAAGATGATAGCGTGTCACCACTCTACTGGCCGGTTTAAATTCTGGCGCGTTTATTCTGGCCAGAAACCTATAGTTCTGATCTGTTTGTTTGTTTCTTTATGTTGGTAAACTAACACCCAACGCAGTTGTTCAGAAGAAGGAAGTCAAAAATTCATGATTATGGGTTCGATCCCAGCCGTGACCCTCTGGCATTTTTTCCCTTTGTTTTCACCAGATCCAGCGCCTACATCTGCTGGGGATTATCTTCTAAATTCATCAACCAGGACCGGATCAAGCATCCCCTGGGCATTATCCTCTGGATCCATCAGTCTCAACCAGATCCATCGCACCTCATCTTTTGATGGTCATAATCTGCCGGACCCACTAGCCAGGAACATGTCCAATATCACCACCCTCTGGACCATCATCCTCTGGACCATCATCTTCTGGACCTTCATCCTCTGGATCATCATCCTCTGATCAGATCCGCTGGCAGTAGGCCCTTGGGTTATTTCTTTCACTTTTTTTATTTTTCTTTTTATTACTCTTTTTCAATACTAAAATAATTTCTTTTTTTTCCAAATCAAAAATTCATAAAATCAACTTTTCACCAACTTAGGTTTAGGCTTATTTTTTATCAAAAATTAATTTAATTTAATTAGTGTAATTTAATTTTAAGGTAATTTTGATTCTTTTGTAAATAAATTAAAACAAACTAGAAAATTAGGTTTTATTTTATTTAACTTTTATTTTATTTTCTTAAAAATAACAAAAATAATTTTTCTTTTAATTAGGTTAGACGGGGTCAAAACCCTAATTTCCTTTCGTTCTCGATTCATCGCGCGTTTACTAATTTTTACAATATTGATGTAACTGCTCATGGGATGTAATGGTTTAATTAGGACTTTTCGTTTATTTATCGTTTTACGGGTTTTTGGCTATGTAATTAATCCCCCACCCGAAGCCTTGTAATAGCGTAGCTTTATTTTCCGCATTTTAATTTTCGCAAATATTAATTGTTAGATGTATGATAATAGGGTTGCATGACAAGAATGTATGTTAAAATTAAAACGGTTAGCAAATCCTAAATGTGCAAAGATAATAACTTGAAATCAAAACACTCGCACATGCGCACTCCTAGGGTATACTCTCACTTCGGTTGCCTTCGGTAAACGATCATTAAGTATAGGGTATTTTAGTGGTTGCCCTCTTGTCTAAACAAAGATCAAAAGTCCCGTTCGGAAATGTTGCCTCAGAAATGTTGCCTCAGAAATGTTGCCTCGAATATGACCTTAAGACACTAGGGTTATTACTAAGACGTCCTAACATTGCTTTAGTGATCGTACGTCCCTTTAGAATTGACCCTTAAAACTCCAACGACGGTGCTACCTACTCACTAATAGTGGGATAACGCTGTCTAAGGGAAACAAGAACAGAAACATTCTTTTTTCGAGTAGGTAGATGCTGCCTAGTAGGTACTTGCTCAAAACAAACTCTTTTTCACACTTACACTTTTACAAACAAAGTTTTCAAAAACACTTCGTAACACTCTTGAGGACTGATACAAGGGTTAAAACGAAGTAAAACAAAAACTTTTCAAAACAAACACACACAAGCAATTTTAAAAGATGAGCAAGTGCCTAAGAGCCCATGGAAAACCATGGATGGAAAGGGTGCTAACACCTTCCCTTTCTATAATCTACCCCCCGTACTCAAAATCTCAAAAAAGGAATTTTTCTGTGCTTTTTTCCTTTCCAGTTGGATAAAATAAATGTCGGTGGAGACTCTTGCTTACCGCGATATTTTGCAAACACAAACGCAAAATGCAAACCAGCATTTTCCAAAACAGTCGGTTATGCCATCGTATCACACCTTGCTCTCATGTCATTTTCGCGTGTGCCTATACTCATCAAGACACACTACAACTTCTGTCACACATTTACAAATCTGAAATGTTGCTCAACGTTTACAACAACAGCTTCCCTTTGGTAGCAAAACCAGATTATTGGCCTACATACGACGGTAAAATAGTATGGCACAATGACCAAATGCGAAGGAATAAAAAGGGTCATCCCAAAAGTAAGCGCATCACAACCGAAATGGACTCTCTTGATAAGTTGGAAAGAAAGTGTGGTTTATGTCGTCAGGTCAGACACAATCGCAAAAATTGTCCGAATCAGGCTACTGCCTCAACCACATAAAAATTGTATTGCAAAAAATCTTTCCTTTATTATGTTGTAAATATTAGGGTTTTTCGTTAACAATATTTGTTACAATAAACATTGCGCGAACAAGAAAAAAACACGATAAACCGTCTACAAAATTACAACTGTTAAAACAATTTCATCTGACCCGTGCATCATCAATATTAAAACTGCTGTCTGTTTTGACTTCCTCCAACCAAACATTAGGTCTTCCTGTCGTAAGTGAGGTTGCTGTTCGTCTTTGCTGGATCCTTCTAATTTCCCCCCTCCACGATGTCTCCATCTAGCCATCGCATCAACTCCCGCTTCAGACGCTCCATGGAGTGAATGTGCCAGAATTTCATTTTCATCGGAGGTTTTGTGGCGGAGAAGATAACGTAACCATCTCTGGTAAAAATCATGGGTGATGTCATGACGTAAATAACAGAGTAAAAAATAAGAAAACAGTGCGAGAAAGTGTGAGAAATGACGGAGAAACTGATGAATTATTTATAAAAATAGTATTTTTCTCTAGGAGCCAAGTGAGATGGCGCCTCCTCTCACTTTTAAAGTGCATGCGCCATCTCAGTTGACTAAAAGAGAGAGGAGGCGCCAAGTGGGATGGTGCCTAGGGCATAATGCTGAGTGGAGGCGCCAAGTGAGATGACTCCTCTTTTGGGGAGTCTTCTGAAACATAGTTATTTGCGTAATTTTTTTCCGAAACATGGTTATTTGCAAAAAAAATATTTAATACTTGGTTATTCCAAAAAAAAAATCACATTTTTTATCTCTCTCTTTTATCTTATTATTATTATTACTATTATTACTATTATTATTACTATTATTATTATTATTATTATTATTATTATTATTATTTATTTTTTCCTTTTTTAATTTCATTTAAATTATTTGAAACTGTAGTACTATGAATTCTACTTCAATTCAACTTATTAATTTTTTTCCTAACGCAAGTTGTATACTCCTTGCTAATTCTTCAATTTTTTAATTAAAAAAATTAAATTAAAACAAATAATTATAATAACTCATGTAATTCAATCTTTCATTTCCATAATTTAAATCTTATATATGAATTAATTTAAAATTTTGAAATGATACAACATATTTAGTCAATATTGTACAAATATTCATAAGTTTTTTTGACCTAATTCTTTATCACATTTGAGTTGAGTGGGTAACCTTCCTTGAGTAAATAATGTATCTTTTTTCATATGAGGAATTTTATAGTCATTGGATTTTTTCTTCATAATGTCAACCATACATGATTGAAGTATGAGAAAAATCTTGTTTGAACTTTTGATATCAAAAGGCTCATAAGCATTTTCCACGATTTGAATAAGCTTATCACTTTCTTTTGTTACAATGATTGTATGGCACTAAAAAAATCTGAATCTAAAACATTAAAATCGGGAGAATTAAGCGGTTGACAAGTCAAATGAATGTTAAAATCTTTTTCAAAAACTGTTACACAGAATTCATCATTATCTAAAGAAACGTGGCACTAAAAAAATCTGAATATAAAACATTTAAATCGGGAGAATTAGGTGATTGACAAGTCAAACGAATGTTAAAACCTTTTTCAAAAACTGTTACACAAAATTCATCATCATCTAAAGAAACGTGGCACAGTCCATTATCTTGTTGAATGAAAATTGTTTCACATGTATGCTCTTGTGGCCATATTTTTTTGATGGCCGGTAAGATCTTATTTCCTCCGTCTTAAATTATAAGAGAAATTCACTTTTTAAATTCATTGAATAATTAATGTATTTGATTTATATATAGATCAGATATATTAATTATTTAATAAATCTAAAAAGTAAATTTCTCTTATAATTTTAGACAATTTTAGACAGAGGAAGTACTTATTAAAACATTTGACTGACCTTTTTAGTAATAGAAGTAATTAGTTTTGTTTCAAGTGTCTTTGTTGTTCGATTCACACTTAACCTTCTTACTGACACTTTATCAACTAGTGGAAACACATTAATTTTTCCTGTGAACATTACATTATCTTCCTCATCATATCTGGGTCTAGCCACCTACTAAAGACATAATCTTTTGAATGTAATTTTTGTTTTTGCAAGTTCTATTTGGATCTCTCTCATTTGCAAGAAGGCAATAATTCGGTGAACTTTTTGACATGTAGAATCATTTCTCATCTATGTGCACAATGTTATATATGGATTAAAAATTGGATCATGAGAAATGCTAGTTTCCTCAAGCATGCTCAAGCAGAATCTAAGACGTTTCATATTATCATCTTTTATATGTGACTTCAACGCACTTGAACGTTTACCCAATACACCTTTGGTCACATATTTTTCCATTATTAACTTGCTTTTAATATCTAAAGCTTTTGCTAAAAATCTAAAAGTGCTACGTTTAGATAACGAGATATCGTGAATTTTTTCAAAGTCTATCTCAACTCTTTTACAACCACAGTTTTTTGTTTTCTTGTGGCATGCATCACATATTTTATTAGTTTGTCTTAAAATCTGATAAATAACATCTATAAAAATAGAATAAGAGGAAGCAATTTTTTTAACAATTCACGATTACCTTCATAACATAAATTTATCAATATTTGGAAAATAATTCTCCTCCGTGTGTTGTCCAAAAAAGAATGTTTTTTTTTAATGGTATTGTTTCATTAACAACATTTTCTACTAGAAAAATTGAATTGTTACAAATTAAAAAGAAAGCATAATTACAAACCAATAAAACATATTAAATATTAATAGGAACTAAAATATATATTTAACATTTTTTTTATTTCTACTCTAAACCAAAACAATACTAGTACTCCTTCATTTAACGTGAGTTTAATGATACACATCTAATATGACAATAATCTTAGTCTAAGGGCGATATATTATAAATATAATACAATTGCATGTATTGATTCTTATTGAAACAATGGATAGGTAACATTATGAATGAAAAGAAATTCAACACTCAGCATAGTAGAGAAAATGTAGGTGGGCATAATGTATAGTGTTTTGTGTCATGGAAGTAGAAGTGCTATAGCATACAAATTGAAATGGAAATAAAAGTACCGAGTCAAGTAGAAATTCAGAATACAAAATAGAGACATAAAAAATATAAGTGGCATAATATAGCGTGTCTTCTTTAAAATAGCTCATGACAATAAAAGCATGGAAAAAAAAAACATGTTGCTTCATTAAGAGAGATATCGGCATGGTTGTTTATGACATGGATGGATGAATGAGTTTTAGCCTCATTTTCATGAAAAACTTCTTCATATGAGAGACCAACATTCATCAAATCATCTATGCATTCTTCTTCTTTTTCTACTTCATATAAATGATTCATATTTAAATTAACATTAGATTCTTTCTCATATGATAGATATGTTAGAATTAAGTGATTTAATGTTCAATCAGATATACATGTTCATAAAATATAATATATAATTTATGCGGAAATTTAATAGCCATATAAGTATGTATAAAATTAAAAGATCGATAAAATAATTTTGAGAATATCTGGATCTATCGAAAAAGTTTCTGTTGGCAGTAATCCTGAGAATACCATGTATAAACCTTCAAGGGCCTTTCAATACTCCCAACGATATGTAGGCTTGTGACAAAGTTCCGCAACCACATTGCATGATTTGATACCTCAAAGCAAGCCATAAACTCCACTGCCATGATAGAAGGAGCCACTAAAGTCTGTTTGGAAGACTTCCAAGAGACGGCTCCTCCAGCCAAGAGAAAAATATAACCAGATGTGGAACGTCTGCTATCCGGACATCCTACAAAATATGAGTCACAATACCCAATGATCTCCAAGTTATCTGATTTCCGATAAGTGAGCACAAAATCTCTTATTCTCTTCAGGTAGCGCATTACACGCTTTACTGCTATCCAATGTTGCATACCAGGGTTGCTTAGATATCTGCCAAGAACTCCTACAATGAATGCTAAGTCGGGACGGATGCAAACTTGAGCATACATAAGACTTCTCACAGCTGAAGCATATGGAACCTTATGCATCTCTTCCTTTTCAAGATCCGTGGTGGGACACTGTTTGAGACAAAACTTGTCTCCTTTAGCAATGGGTGTGTCTCATGGTTTATTTTCTTTCATGGGGAATCTATCCAGAACTGTATTAATATAGCTCCTTTGCGAAAATCCTAAAATACCTCTAGAACGTTCTCTAAGTATTTGAATTCCTAAAAAAATGAGGCATCCCCAAGATCTTTCATCTCAAATTTATTTGTGAGAAATCTCTTAGTTTCGTGCAATAAGCCTATATTTTTGCTTGCCAAAAGGATATCATCTACATATAGTACCAAGAAAACAAATTTACTCCCACTGAACTTTTGGTATACACAATTATCAATCGGATTAGCCTCAAAACCAAATGAGGATATTACTTGATGAAATTTGTAATACCATTGACGGGAAGCCTGTTTAAGGCCATAGATGGATTTCTTTAGTTTGTAAACCATAGACTTTGGGTCTCTTGACACAAAGTTTTCTGGTTGCACCATATATATTGTCTCTTCAATGTTTTCATTTAGAAACACAGTCTTTTCATTCATCTGATGCAATTCTAAGTCAAAATGAGATACCAATGCCATCATAATCCTAAGAGAGTCCTTCGAAGAAACTGGAGAGAAAGTCTCTTTATATTCAATTCCTTCCTTTTGAGTAAAGCCTTTTGCGATATGACGATCTTTATATCTCTCAATGTTACCCTTTGAATCCCTTTTGGTTTTAAATATCTATTTACAACCAATAGGTTTCTTTCCTTCAGGTAATTTAACGAGATCCCAAACATCATTGTAAGTTATCGACTCCATCTCATCCTTCATGGAATCAACCCACTTAAGAGAGTTTGGACTCCACATAGCTTGAATAAAGTTGATAGGATCTTCCTCATTCAAACCAATGCAATCCTCACGTTCCTGAAGAAATACAACATAATCATTTGAAATTTCACTTTTCTTCTCTCTAATGGATCTTCTTAATGGTGGCTCTTGAGGTTCTTGAGTTTGAACTATAGGAGATTCTTAAGGAAGAAACTCATTATTGTCTTGTTCTTGAGGGATGTTAGAAATAACATCATTGTTTATTTCAGATTTGTTTCTGGAACAAAGATAGGTACAAAGAATTGATCGTTATGAGAAATAGTTTCTTCATCAAAGGAAACACTCTCTATGCTTCATTCCCCTCCAAACTTTACATCCTCAAGAAATCTTGCATTTCCCGTTTCAAAAATTGTTCTAGTGATTGAATTGCAAAACTTGTACCCGTAAGAGCGTTCAACGTATCCAATAAAATAACAACTATATGTCTTTGCATCCAACTTACCTTCATGAGGCTTATAAGGCCTCGCTTCAACTGGACATCCCCAAATGTGCAGGTGTCTAATGTTGGGCTTTTTCCTAGTCCATAATAAGGAGTTTTAACTACTACTTTACTAGGTATTGTATTAAGGATATAAATTGCGGTCTTTAATGTTGCTCCCCAAGATGACTCTTGAAGAGAAGAATGACTAATCATACTCCTTACATGTCCTTAAGAGTCTGGTTTCATCATTCTGTAACTCCATTCATGTTTTGTATTCCCGACATTTAGCTCTGATACTATTGGTTAGAATTAAGTGACCTAGTGGTCAATCAGATATACATGCTCATAAAATATAATATATAATTTATGCGGAAACCTGATAATCATACAAGCATGTATAAAATTGAAGGATCAATAAAATAATTTTGGGAATACCTAGATCCATCGAGAAAGTTTTTGTTGACGGTAATCATGAGAGTTGAGAGACAAACAATGAATACCTGATGGCTTGTGTGGTTCTTCCTCAACCGATACTCCTAATGCTTTGAATACTCTTCAGATGAGCAGAAAAGATAATTTACTTGCGTACGGTATATTGAGGATCATAGCCTATATACAGTATGATGACCAATTAGAATTCTCAATATTCTCAAATAGATCATCCTGACATCCACTCATATTTGAACTCATACCTAATTATTTATTTAATTAATTAAATAATTTTTAAATAAAATATAAATAATCTTTTTAACAATATTTGATCACATAATTATTTTAAATATTTTATTTAATAATATAGTTAATATAATTAAATAAATATATTTGAACACATGATTATTATAATATTAATATATAAACTAAATAATTAAAATATTCCAACAAAATATACATTCAAGTCAACATAGGAGGGATCTACATTCAACTCAACATTAGTTGTTTCTTCTTCTTCATAACATAAACACAAATTTAAATCAATATCAATATCAAAATGTATTTTTACACACACAAAAAAAAAATACTACATTCATTTTAGTGTTAGTTGTAATCTTAAATATATAGAAAATTAAGGAGGGAAATGTGAAACTTTTAGCTGGAAACGTTACCACCAAAATTTTCGTTTAAAAAATTTAAACTACTCCATCCAAAAATTTTAAGAACACGTAAAGTCATTAGAAATTTTGATAAAGTTCAAATGGATGAAAATGATTTTTTTTTTTTTAATGTCCTGTTAAATGCTGCTTTTATTATTAATTCAATTATGATAATGCTTTATCAATAAGAAAAATCGTGGACACCCTATAGCTATAGTATACTTCATTTAATTATGATCGAGGGTAATTCAGTCCATTCAATTTAATTTTCTCACAAAACTATAATTTCTTAATAATTGTAAAAATGAGAAAAATTTCTTATAAATCAGATTGGAGAGAGTATTTTACACTAGGAGATTAGAGAATAAACTTTGCTAGGTCATTAGGATTCGATATTTAGTGGGAATTCCTAGTGTTAATGTTTTTCACCTCCTATGTTCATGTGTAATTTCTAAACTTCTTTAATTCTGTTTCTTAGATCATGACTAGCTAAATTCACCTTTGTTGAGGATGAGTTTTTGAATTTGAAATTACCTTGTTTTATGAATTCAAATGTCCAATTGGAATGTTACTATTATTGTGTGGTTTATATAATACATGCGCGTAATACTTTTATTGATTGTTCACCTTTAAATTAGTTTATAATTTTTAATTTAGAATAAAAGTTCATTCTTCTGACGCTTTGATTTAGATATTGTTGTCTTTCATCACATAGGCCTAGGAGTGGGCCCTTGAAACTGGTCATATACCGGTTAATGGATTTGCTTAGTTTTATCCAAAAATTACTTAGATCAGCTTGAAACTAAATGCCTATTCACTAAGGATAAATAATATTGGAAATTAGTAGGTGCCGTTTAGCCTAGGTTAATGTCTTTTTTCTCATGACAGAGAAGTGACGTCTTTAACCGTTGATATATTATTATTTAATTTGTATAGTTAAAATAAATGACTAGTTAGCTCTTACCTACTGTTTATTCTAACTAATTTATCAAAAATAATAATTAATTTTGTTAATATTAAAATATTTTTTTTTATACTTATGTTTTCAATGACATATATACTGACACTTATTTGTTGGAAATCCACTAAAACTTATGATAAATTTCTATCAATCTTGATGAACAAGATTGTTATCATTAGACAATGCTAATAGAAAAATATGAAAGAAAGAAAAAAAGAAGATAATGATTTTTTTGCAGATTTTTACTCTGCCCACAAATTGTAGAAAACTTCTTATTTATTTGTAATTGCAAATTCTGTGAATACAACTTGATTGACTTAATTACAAAAATAGGGGTTACTCACTCTATTTATAGATTTAAGTTAGTTTTCTCTCTAAGCCAAAATCCAAAACTATAAAAGTCCAAAATATTTATTTTGGAACTAAATCAAATCTATCTATTTTAGATCTAAATCAAATCTAAATCTAAAATCAAATTAAATATGTGTGTAGCCTGCTTTAATCTGTTAAATTGTAATTCAGTGTGTCGAAACTATGTGTCGAAAAGATTTGATTTGTTTTAGATTTAAATAGATTTGATTTAAATCTAGAATATATTAGATTTGATTTAGTAACAAAATAGATATTTTGGGCTTTGGGCTTAGGGTGTAAGCTCAGTTATAAATAGAGGGAGTAACCCCTATTTTTTGTAAGCAAGTCATTCACAGTATTTTGCAGTTGCAAAGTGAATAAGAAAGTTTTCACAGTTTGTGAGCAGAGAGAAACTCTGCAGAAATTATTTGTCTTGTCTTCTTTATTTGTTTGTCTCATAATTGAATTGTCATTTTGGTAGAAATTCATCATAGACTTTGGTGAGTTTCCAACATCTGGTATCAAAAGCTTTGTTTCGATTTGAGGAAAGTATCAATCAAGAAAGATTGAAGAATTCACGATGAGAAGTTATGGGAATGCAAATTATCCAGCAACTCTACCAACTCTAAAAGTAGACAACTATGAGAATTGGTGCAAACAGATGAAAGTCTTATTCAGGTGTCAAGGTCTTTGGGATCTTGTAAAAGATGGAGTCGAAGCGCTTAGAGAAAATGCTTCAGAAGAAGAAAAGAAGAAATACACAGAATTTAAGAAGCTGAGTTATAAAGCATTATTTATAATTCATCAACGTGTCAGCCCAGACAATTTCAAAAAGGTTAGTGATTCAGAATCTGCAAAAGAAGCTTGGGAAATCCTTGAGAAGTCTCTTGGAGGCGTTGAGAAAGTGAAAGAAGTGAGGTTACAAACTCACAAACGGACGTATGAATTGCTTCATATGGAAGACAGTGAAAGCATATATGATTTCTTCACTAGAGTTACAAAACTAGTAAATCAAATCAATATGTGGAGAAACGTTAACAACAAGAGTTGTTGTTTCGAAGATCTTGAGATCTTTAGCTCCTAAGTTCGACTACATAGTGGTGGCGATAGAAGAGGGGAAAGACTTGTAAAAATTGACCAAGGAAGAGCTTCAAGGGACGCTTGAATCTCATGAATAAAGAATGAATGAAAGAGTTGAAGGTAAATCGAAGAGTGATATGGCCTTGCAGGCACATTTAGCAAAAGAAACCAAAGGCAAAGGAAAGTGTTTCGATAGAGGTAGAGGTGGCTACAACAAATCGAATGGTAGAGGAAACCATGTAGAAGGAAACGTGTCGAATCAAAGAAGACCATACCAAGGCAACCAAAGAGGTGGTGTTGCAAATAGAGGAAGAGGTGGTGGTCGAAAACCTGATAAGAGTCACATTTAATGTTACAATTGTCAGAAGTATGGTCACTTATCGAGTGATTGTCTAGAAAAACGAAAGAATCAAGAAAGTGATGCAAAGCTTGCAAAACATGAAGAAGAAGAGATGATGTTGATGGTCACAACAATATATGAAGATAGATTCAAGGACCAATGGTACTTGGATTCAGGATGTTCATCACATATGTCTGGAAGGAAAGATTGGTTTGTCAATATAAAACCCTCAATGAAAAATATGGTAAAATTTGCAAATGACAATATCCTAGCAGTTGAAGGTATTGGTGATGTTATGACTATGAGGAAAGATGGAAAGAGGTCAGTAATTTCCAATGTATTGTACATACCAGGCATGAAGAGCAATTTGCTCAGTATAGGGCAGTTGGTCGAAAATAATTATAAAGTGTCAATCGAAGATAAGATGATGAGAGTCATTGATGCAAATGGGAGATTAATATTGAAGGCTCCTATGTCTCAGAATCAAACCTTCAAGATTGAACTAAATGTGATGGAGCACATGTGTCTTTCAACTGCAGCTAGCAGAGATGAATGGATATGGCATTATAGACTAGGCCATCTCAACTTCAGAGACATCAGAAATTTGAAGTGAAGAAATATGGTTTCAGGATTGCCAGAAATCGACATTCCAAATGAAGTATGTGAGGAATGTATGCAGGCGAAGCAACACAAGAATAACTTCAGCAAGGATGGAAGAAGCAGGTCGAAGGCTAGTCTTGAAGTCATATACTCTGATGTATGTGGACCAATCCAGGTGGATTTGATGGGAGGTAACAAATACTTTGTTACATTCATAAATGATTTCAGTCGAAAGCTGTGGACTTACCTGATCAAGAAGAAAAGTGAAGTGATCGAAGTATTTTCCAAGTTTAAGTCGATGGTCGAAAGACAAAGTGGTCGAAAACTCAAAGTTTTGAGAACTGATGGTGGTGGAGAATATGTGTCGAAAGACTTCGACAGACTATGTGAAAAGGAAGGGGTTGTGCATGAGGTGGTGCCACCCTATACTCCACAAAAAAATGGAATTGCAGAAAGCAAGAATCGAACCATCATGAATATGGTGAGAAGTATGTTGAAAGGAAAGAATTTACCTAAAGAGTTTTGGGGTGAAGCTGTTTCGAATGCAACATATATTTTGAACAGATGTCCTACAAAGAAGCTAAGGAATTACTCTAGAAGAATGTTGGTCTGGTGTGAAGCCTAGCTTGAGTCATCTGAAGGTATTTGGATCTATTGCACATAGACATGTGCCATATCAGTTGAGAAGAAAACTTGATGATAAGTCAAGTCAAATGATTCTAGTTGGATATCATTCGACAGGAGGCTACAAGTTGTTTGATCCAGTGAAAAAGCAGACTGTGATCAGCAGGGACGTGATCATAGATGAGTTTAAAGAATGGGATTGAACTGAAAATGTCAAGAAAGATTCAGTGGGAATCCTATTCGAAGATACAGAGACTCAAGTCGAAAGAGAAGTTCGACAAGAGGAACCAACAGATATACCTGGTACAACCTGACCGAACCGTCATCTTTTAATGAAAAAAACAATGAAGTCGCCACCGAACGTCTTTTATCCCGCCAAAAGGGAAAGGAAAACATAGAGAAAACCTGAAGAGGGAGAAATCACGGTCTTTCGACCGAGAGATCGGGTAAGGGATTCTGTTACGCGAGGGGAAGGTATTAGCACCCCACACGCCCGTAGTACTCTATGGTATCCACTCTTGTTGTCTAATCTAATGGGTGTGGTCAAAACCTATGTCTATGGCTTAAATCTAAAAAAAGGGAATGCATGCGGAAAAAAAACAATGTAGGGAAAATAAAAGTTATGGTCGGTTGGGCCCTACCCCAATGTCTACGTATCCCTTTTAAGGAATCAGAGCAGCCGTAGTTCGGCTCATATATTATGGTTGGTTTGTGTTTTTTAGTTAAGGCAACGAAAACAGTCAAGATGGTAAAACATCAAATAAAACAACAAACAAATGAGATGGTAAAACATCTACTAAATAATAACAAAGTAACATGTCAAAGATGGCGAAACACCAAATGATAAAACATCACACCTAACTATGACATTGAGAATCAAAGTAGGATAACCAACATGTGCGATGGCGAAACATCGGCTTCAAACAAATGTGCGATGGCGAAACATCGGCTAAAAGATAACAAGGTATCATGGCAAAGATGGCGAAACATCAATAAACCAGGTTGACAAAACATCACACCTAACAATGATATTGAGAATCAAAGTAGGATAACAAACATGTGCGATGGCGAAACATCAACTTCAAACAAATGTGCGATGGCGAAACATCGGCTAAAAGATAACAAGGTATCATGGAAAAGATGGCGAAACATCAATAAACCAGGTTGACAAAACATCACACCTAACAATGATATTGAGAATCAAAGTAGGATAACAAACATGTGCGATGGCGAAACATCGGCTTCAAGCAAATGTGCGATGGCGAAACATCGGCTAAAAGATAACAAGGTATCATGGCAAAGATGGCGAAACATTAATAAAATAGGTTTAAAAACAAAGCCAAGAGGCACACAAACAAATAAGATTGATTTATATCTTTTACCTTGAAGAAGGGTTTGAGTTTATTAGAAGTGTTTTATGATTTGCCAAGAAAACAATTTTTGTTTTAAAATGCAAAATACAAAGGAAGGAAAAAAAACAACTAAGAGAAACTAGCCTAGCACTATACCTAGTGTTATCATACAATGATTGACCCTAAGGTTGAGGATAAAGGAAAATCCTACCCTATGCTAGCATACATGGATTCCTACCTTAATCAACATGTCAAAGGAAACTTAACAAAACTATCCTATAGGGAACAGGCAATGAGAGCGAAGTCGTGATCTCAATTTCTAAATTGAGTGACTCATCGATCAACAATTAAAGAAAAAAACAATAAACATCCTATAGGGAACATGCACTGAGAGCGAAGTCGTGATCTCAATTTCTAAATTGAGTGACTCATCGATCAATAGTTAAAGAAACAAACATAAACACGACATATGTATCAAACAAAAACAGAGGGCCTTCTAACATATATCAGCAACAGAGGTCCCATCATGCAACATATAACTATACAAAATGAAAATAGAAGAAAGGAAATAGTGCAATACCGAACGGATAACTATCCGTAGCAACTGAGCAAGAATAAAATAAACCCATAGAACTTCAAGCAAGTTGGCATTAGCAGACAAATCAAGTCAAAAATTACGCCATCAGGATGTAAGTATTGAGATTTTCAGATATGAACAGATCCCATGGGAAATGTATAGCATTCATAATCACGTATATATATCCTGCATAGACTATCAAATATGCCAAGCACAAGAGTAGTACCAATATAATAAATTGTGTTCCACAAATAAAGTGAAACACAGTAGCCTCAAGTCAAAAATGGAAAACTTTTCTCAGAGTACCTCGCGCATTCAACAGCCAAGTTAGTATTCCCATAAATAGAATGATGACTCTCATAAGGGATGGATAATGACACCATAATTAAGTGAGAAAACATGATAGTAACTATCAAAACATTAGATATGATAGACAAAAAGAAACAGGCATATGCACAATTTGGTCAAAAGCTAGAGGAATGTTGCTCATTTCTATCACCATATTGAATTGACAATCGAATATCAATCAAGGATCATGGGAGCTTGAGGAGAATACAATCAAAGACCATGAAGGTCAGTAACAACCACAATTCAATCATACTCAATTACTTCATCACAACTCACAAGCATAATAGAAGAGGAATCCCATACAATGCATCAAAAACTTATATCTCAAGCTAACCATGGAAGAAAGTCAAACAAGGACAAAATTAGAGAGTTTGTAACAATCAAAGATTTGAAGTAAAGCTTCCAAAACATGATTAGGACATGATCAAAAGGTTAAAATATTGATTCTAAAAAAAACATGTTGCACAAGTACATTCAAAATATCTCAAAAATTCAACAAGGATGAAAGAAAGAAGCCAAACTCTATTCATGATTAGAACTAACTTAAGTAATAGGGATCAATTACTCTCAAGTACCCATGAGACTATAATTGAAGTATAATTTCCCTTCATGTTATCATTGGCCATCTAATGACCTCAAACTCAAATTGAAAGTTCAAGTTTCAAAGTGAAGATCAACAAGAAAGCAAAAAGTCATAAAACATGCATAAAAAAATTCAATCATTCAAACATGGGGCATTAAGTGAAATGACTTGAGTTTATATGGATAAACAGAACCAACATGATCATTAGGTGTCAAATTATATGCCTCACTCAAGTTCATTGGCCATGAAGCAAATTGCAACAAGATATGTAACATTAATTGGGTACCTTCACTTCAAAAATACATCAAAAAAAGAAAAGGGCATCCATAATTCAAACAAAAATTTTCTTAGCATCCTTGAGATATATAAGAGTCAGAAAACATGTTTTAAGTTCATGGATGGATGAGGAAAGGATCAATCAAACTTCAAATATCAAAAACTAGTTGGCAAAAACCACCAAACTAGACAAGTCTTCAAAATATTTTTGTGGAAAATACCAAACTTTATCAATTAATTCAAGAAAAATCTTTTTAAAGACCTCAATCCATCTATGAACCTTAAACAAGAACCAAATTCAATTGAAACTCAAGACTAGTTGCTTTTTGGAATCAAAACAAACAAGGGAATTAGCAAAACCCTAATTATTTAGAAAATGAACTCAATTATTGATTAATCAAGTTCCAATTCTAAACAAATCAAATTAAAATCATACAAAAATAAATAAAACTCCAAAGATCAGAGAAATTATTTTTTCAAATTTTTAGAATTAAAGAAAAGTCAAAAATAAAATCAAAATTCAAACCTTTAAACAATTAAACAAAAGTTCACATCTCAAAATAAAATTCCAATAAAAATTCAGAAAAATATCCAACCAAAATTATATTTAAATATTAGAATTAAAAACCAGCATCCATGATTTTTTGTGGAATTTTTTAATTAAAGGAAATATTAAAATAAAATCAAACAAACAATTAAACAATTAAACTATTATTTAATGACAAAAATGCAAACCCTAGCCAAAAGTCATAAAAAGGTCAAAACAAAATTATATTCATACACTATGATTAAAAACAAACTTATATGAGTTTTTTGAGGATTTTTGAATTAAAGGAAATATTAAAACAAAAATTATGAAGCAAACATTTCAAATAAACTTCTCAAATTAAATTTCTAATCAAAAATAGAAAAAATGCTAAACTAAAATCAGAATCAATTTCTAAATTATTTTATGAGTCAAAGATAATTTTTGTGGAATTTTTAGATCAAAAAAGCTATTAAAATAAAAATAATCATTGAACAAACAATTAATTAAACTTATGAAATTTTAAACCAATCAAAACATTTTTAAAAATTCCAATGAAATTACACAAGATAGTAGAATTTGTTTTGGACTTGTGATAATTTTTTCAGAATTTTTTAAATTGTTTTAATCAATAAACAAAAACCAGAAAATCAATTGAAATCAAAATATAAACTAATATTCAAAAATTCAAATGGACCGTTCAGATGATGACACCTCATCATCCCTAACCTCCAGCCAAACCAGAAAACGCGCGCGCCCATCAGTGTTGCACCCCAACTTCAGTCCCTCCAAACAAACTCGTTTCTTAACCATTTTTCATCAAATCAAGTGCAAATTAAAGTCACCATGACAAGGAATTCAATGCAATTCGAATCACATCAAGTAGTCAAACATGGATTTAGAAATTTATGCACGAAAACATCAAAAACTCACTGAAACCTAGAGTTGCAGAGATCTCAAACAAGCATTGTATACCAAATGAAACCTCAAATTGCTTCAGAATCATTCATATAACATCCACAAACAGATATTCATGCTTAATTTCAACAATAAACGACTACATTTCTAAAATCAAAGTTGAATGAACCTACCTCAATTCAAAATCCAAATGCTTGATTCTCTCACTCCAGATGCGATTCCAGGCTTGCTTTAGCTTCCTTAGCACTTGAGGATGAAGAGCCAAGAAGAAAAACTCCCAATGCACCACTGAAACTTGAGATTCAAAGAAAAGTGCAGCTATGAAAATTCTGAGTTCAGATCTAGAATTTGGAACTGTGAGCCCTATCCTCCGCCTTCAGTGCTTGTTTCTTATTATATATGACATGTAGAGTAGGTTTTCTGAGAGAAATGGGCTTCAAAGTCAGTGCATTACCCAATTGGAATTTTTGCTATATTGAAAAATGAAATTCTGACAATGCCATCTGTGATCGGTGGATCTGGAACTGACTGTTTTAAAGCTGGTTCGCGAAATGTCGCGGAAGCAAGAGTCGCCACCGTCTTTTATTTTCTCCAAATGGAAAGGACAAAAGCACAGAAAAATTCCTTGAAGAGATTGCTCTCGGTTCGGGAGGTAGGTTATAGAAAGGGAAGGTGTTAGCACCCTTTCTATCCATGGTTATCCATGGGCTCTTAGGTACTTGCTCAATGTGTTTTCAAAATTGTTGTTTGCTTTTCAATTGTGGGTTTCAAAAATATGCTTTGAAAAGTTTCAATTCAACTCGTGCGTCAGAGTGTTTTGAAAAGTTTGTTTTGAAAGTTTTTGAAAGGTGTTGGTGAAAAGATGTTTTGATTTTGTTTTGAAATTAGAGCAAGTACCCTTGAGAACCTACCTACCCTAAGGAATTTGTCTGTGTAAATGTCCTTTAAAGTAGTGCCATCCCACCATTGAGAGGTAGGTAGCACCACCGTTGGAGGTGTTCGGGTCAATTCGAGTTTTAGGGACGTGGTGATCACCGGAGCAATGGGAAGACACCTTAGAAGCTACCCTCATGCCAGGTTCCCGGATCATGAGGACTTACTAAGACGTTTTCTACTCGACGACCACCTTTCGAAAGGCAACAGTGAGGTGTACCCTAGGGGTGGTGTGTGCGAATTGTGTGTCATTTTCAGTTCATTATTTGTCTTGTCATGCATTGGTGATCTAACGATTCAATTTTATTTTTCGAGCATTCATTCTTTCATGCATATTTATTAGCAGTTATATTTGCGAGAAAATAAATCTAACTATTACAACTGGCGCGGGTCCACATCGCCAAAAAAACCGAACCCGATTTGACTGAAAGTAAAATAAAGCGAATAAATAAAAGTCCGAGAGTTTTTAATTACATGGCTTTGGGGCATATACAGAGGTATTTACACAATATAAAACAAATGCGCGAAATAAAGACTAAACAAATTAGGGCGTTGGACCCTTTAACAGATAATTAAAATAATCAAGGAAATTAAAAATTAAAAATAATGTTTTTGTGTTTTTTAGGTTTAAAAGAAAAAAAGAGAAAAGTTAATTAAAATTAAAATCCTAGTTCTATCATTTTTTAAGTTTATTATGAAAAAGATTTAATTTTCTAACCTAATTAAATTCTAAGCTAATTATGTACAATTTTGATTTATAGAAAATAAATAATAAATATTAACATTGTGAGAAAAAGGTTAAAGAAAAAAAGGAAATTGAAAATTAAATGAACCTAATTCTATATTTTTTTGATTTTTATTATGAAAAAAAGAATTAATGTTAAAATCCTAATTAAACTAAATGAGTCATATTTTAATTTATTAAAAAAAGAATCAAAATTAATTATATTGTTTTTTTGCCTTTTTAATGTTTTTTTGTATTTTTGTAAAAAATTAATTAAATCAGAAAGTAAAAAAAAGTAAATAATAGAATATGAAGAAAATTAAAAAAAAGAAAGAAAAATAGAACCAGGAGGGTATGGATTTGAATTTGGGAGTGCAAATCTGAAAGGCCTGGCCCAGTTAATGGCCATTTGTTGACTTTTTCCATTCAAGTGTGCGCCTGCTGACTTGCCCTCATGGTATACCTTCAAGCTGGACCCTTGATCAGGTCCCCTGGGACACGTGGATAACGCTTCTTGAATGTGCATGGTGAGTCCTCATGTGGGCGTTGCATTGAACCTGGAAAGGGAAAAAAATATTGGAAATGTGTGAGACCTGGGGTTTGAACCCAGGTCATTGTGGTCCTTAGTGCGCGTCCCTGCCAGCTGAGCTAGTTGTCATATTTGTTAATTAAATATACAAGGAATAATATAACGTAAAACAATGCGCCAATGGTTTAAAAGCGCGAAAATTCAAATTCCTCCAACCAGGGTACGCCACGATGCCATCTTCTTCCTCATGTTTTCCTGAAACAAATTTATCAAACACTTAACGGGGGTTTTGAACCCCCTCAGAATATGCCCATTCCATTAATAGCGATTAGAACCCTGGCCTTCATAAATTGTTCGCGAGGGTACAGGTCTCTTCGTCTTGAGGCGCTGAGTTCAATGGTGGCACTGAGGACGTCCAATTTTTCCTCTAATGAGAACCCCTAATTCACAGGCCTGCAAAACCCTAGAATGTGACAATGGTGGATTCGCATAGGTGGCTCGAAAACACAATTAAACGTATCAATTAGTTCAGAAACATCAAGATAAACATGAATCCATGAAAAAAAATGCATAAAAGTGATGGAATCATGCTATGTGATTTCAAAATTTCCAAGGTACGGTTGGACTCATAGATACCAGTACAAGGTGTTTTTGTTGTTGTTATTGATTGAGATACGTCCAAAATCGTCTCAGGAAGCTATTGGTATAAAGATTATGGCTTGAGAAGATCCCTAGCTATGATTTCAGATTTGCACTTTATAGCCAAATTTTCAAATTGCCAAATGGACTTTGAACGAGTTTTGTGCTATGTTCTTGGTAGGGTTTGACTCAATGATCCTTCTGCAATTGAATAGGCATGCTAACTCCCCTTAATCCATGCTTGAGAAAGAATTGGCATTAGGGTTTGTCCATTAACCATTTTTTCCTAATTTCTAGCCAAAACCTAGACTTGGTATGAAAATGAACCTTGGCCTGATTTTTGAGTTGATTCATGATGTATAGAACTTGTCCAAATTCATTTGACACCACTACATTGACTTTTAAATTTTATTTGCATTTTTAATGAATTAAATGAATTAAATCATCAAAAATTAAATAAAAATGAAAAAGTCAACATTTGGTCTTGAAATCAACCATGGGCCACGTGTGTGGCATGACAAGGATGGACAAAGTGAGAAAAATGGGGCCCTTTTGTCAAAATTGGATTTTCAAAGATAATTGACTTTTGCCATTTCACAAAATTTTCCCAACTTCTACAAGGCATAACTTGCTCAATTTTTAAGCTTTTCACATGTTCTTGGACATTTTGGAAAGGTCTTTGAGTCCTTTAACCAATGTCTTTGGTCCCATGTCATTTTGATTTACCAATCTCAAGTTATGGCCTTTGACTTAAAGTCCCTTTTTGTTGACTTTTGAAAATGACCTGTAATGTTGAGATTGATAACTTTTTGTGAGAGCATTTCTTGGACTTGAAGTATGAAGATGAGTTGTAGGAAATGTCTTTCTCTTCAAAATGAGCTTTGGATGGAATTTTTCTGATAATCCATGTGAAAGTTATGCCCTGGTCAATTTCAGTTGACTTTTTCAGCTGTCCAAATATAGCAACTTTTGCATCTTGATGACTTTCTGAGCCAAACTTTGAGAATCATGATCAAGCATTGATCAAATGATGTTTGTGGCTTCAAAATGATATGTTGACCAAAAATTTGAACTTTTGACTGCCAAATGACCATTTTGCCCCTATAGTTGCCTGTAGTGCAATTTAGGGTTTTGACTGTGCAATCTTGAGCTGAATGCCTTGAAACTTGATATGGGGATGCTTGACCATGTTTGTAAGCATATGAGACTTGATTGAGCCTTTGAACACTTCCTTTTCTTGATCAACACACAAACCCTAATTTGGACTGTTTAGGAGACTGTTGCACTGCACAACCCTTGGGGAATTTTTCTAGCTTGGCTTGACAATTTCTTGAAGAATATGGGAGGGCAAATTTTGGGGTATAACAGTTGCCCCTGTTCAATCTTCTTAGACCTGAGGATGTAGATTGGCTGACGTGCCTTTTGTAATCCGAGGGTAAAAGATGATTGGACACTAGAGTGCCCGGAAATTTGCGCTCACATGTTGGCAATGATGGGGATGGGCTTATAGATGCCATCTGGATGTTGCTGGATTGGACGATGGGCTTATAGATGCCATCTGGATGTTGATTGCATAGGAGATTCCTTAGCGAGAACCTGCATACCTGCAAAACAGAAAAATGAGTACCTGACACGTTGCAGGAACTGATTTTCAGATGCTTGGTATTGATGTGTCCTGACTAGTTACAGGAGCTGAGTCTGGAGCTTCAAATGGCGATGAAAGAACCAGGGATGATTACTTTCTTAGCATGGATGGTAAGAGAGCCTTGGGTGACTTTAGCTTCAACAACGCTCGTTGAGAAAAATCTTGGGTGTCTTCTACTGGGATAAGAATCAGGGAGATCTTAAGGTCGATCTGACTGAACCAGAGAGGCCTTTGACTGGATAAGTCTAGGTCTTGAAATGTCTTCCACTGGATAAGCAATCAGGAAAATCTTGGGACGATTTAACTGAACCAGAGGAGGCCTTTGACTGGATAAGCAATCAGGAAAATCTTGGGACGATTTAACTGAACCGGTCTAGGTCTTGAAATGTCTTCCACTGGATAAGCAATCAGGAAAATCTTGGGACGATTTAACTGAACCAGAGGAGGCCTTTGACTGAACCAGTCTAGGTCTTGAAATGTCTTCCACTGGATAAGCAATCAGGAAAATCTTGGGACGATCTAACTGAACCAGAGGAGGCCTTTGACTGAACCAGTCTAGGTCTTGAAATGTCTTCCACTGGATAAGCAATCAGGAAAATCTTGGGACGATTTAACTGAACCAGAGGAGGCCTTTGACTGAACCAGTCTAGGTCTTGAAATGTCTTCCACTGGATAAGCAATCAGGAAAATCTTGGGACGATTTAACTGAACCAGAGGAGGCCTTTGACTGAACCAGTCTAGGTCTTGAAATGTCTTCCACTGGATAAGCAATCAGGAAAATCTTGGGACGATTTAACTGAACCAGAGGAGGCCTTTGACTGAACCAGTCTAGGTCTTGAAATGTAGCTTGAGAACTTAACTGAATTTTTCCTGAAAGATAAAAGTCAGTCATGTGCAATGCATGATATGGATCAAGCAATGATGTTCTCAACACAAATGAGATTTGTATGATGCAGTGCGTTATGCATGCTATAATGATGTATGTGATGTTTATGTATGTTTTCGTCCAGGAAAGTAAATCCTTGACGGGTGCCTGGAAGTCACTCCTGGGCTGGTGTTGGAGAATAAGCTTTTGCTTCCGCTGGGGATGATAACTGCAAGGATACCGGTAGGAGAAGATGACTCCGTTGCGGAATAAACTTGGCGAATGGGAGATTCTGCGGGGAGAAAAGATACTCTAGTGATCATGCTGGGAAGCAATACTCTGTGGGGAGAGTGATGCTTTGCTGAATGTTGATAGTAACTCTGTTGGGGATACCGTTGTTGTATTGGAAGTGTGAATTGACTTCGCTGGGGATAGGAAAGAACTACGTTGACGACGACTCTCCCTTGGTTTTTGGCTGAGGATAACCCAGTTATATCCTGTTGAGGAAATAACTCTTTAAATCAAGCCAGACGACGCATTCGTGCCCTATGAAGGATAAGCTTCCAGAATATACTGGGGATAAGCTTACTGCTCGGGGAGATGAATTCCACCTTTCCTGGGGAACTTGGATGGGACTCTTCTGGGGAGTTTTGGAATGTAATTTTATAAGTTGAAAGGGGGAATCTATGTAGGGTTGCACGCTGATGAGTTTGTGTAAAACTGTATCTGAAATGGAGAAGGAACCTGGGTAGGGTTACTTTGATGATGAGTTCGTGTAAAACTGCATCTTGAAGAGAAGGAACCGGTGTAGGGTTACTTTGATGAGGAATTCGTGTAAAACTTCCTGATGAACCGGGGTAAGGTTATTTGGATAAGTTTGTGTAAAAACTTCTTGATGAACCGGGGTAAGGTTATTTGTGATAAATCCATGTAAGATTTCTAGAGGAACCGGGGTAAGGTTATTTGGATATTGGGATACCGCCGGGGAACAATCTTTAGACCAAGACTGTCGGGGATTAAGAATATATGCTGCTGGGGGAATATTGGGATTTACTGGAGGATACCCAATTTCCTTGAGACTTGTTAACTTCGTTTGGGGAAGAATGCACTGACTTGCTGTCCTCTGGGGAATTTAAGATGTCTGGTTAGGTTCTTCAGCTGAACCTACCTTGGTACCTTGGAAGACGGAAATAACCGGATTGCTTAAACCATCCGTTATTGCCCCTGTTTCTATAGGGGAGGGATGCTGATAATTGTTGAGGGTCAAACCTTCTTCAGGCAGGCAGGTGACAAGATGACAGGACATAGTCGTATGCTTTGATCCCTAACTTTTGCCTGGACCGCCCTTTCGGGTTTTCAGTCCACCGGGATATCCCTTTTTGCCCAAGCCACCTTTTCAGGTTTTCGACTTGCCGGGTGTACATGTTTTTGTTTTCATCCCTTATTTTGCCCGAACCCTTTTGGTTCGCCGGGAAGCCCTTATTTTTGCCTAGGCCTGTCAACCTAGCGGGTCTTTGATGATGCGCAGTATTTTTCCGACTATGTCCACGCTCTCAGAATGTAGGGAGTTGCCCCTGTTAGAATTGTTTTGTCATGCCACCAGAAAATCTTCGTCTGATTGTCCCAGGTGACTTAGACGGAGATTTGCCCCAGGCTGGTGGTGTCGCCATATTGTCAGAAGGTGTCTGATCGTGCAAGATTCGTTGCTGGATTGCCCCAAGTGACTCAGGCAGAGATTTGCCCCAGGCTTTTTGGCCTTTTGAGAGATTCTCCGAATCTTGACTGGATTGCCCCAGATGATGGACAATAGTCATGCCATGCCCCTTGATTGGAGGTACTTCTGTTCATTAGGCATTCGTCGTACGAATTTCCTTGCTGTTCAAACAGAAAGTCATATGCAAACAAAGTTATGTTAAATATGCAAAGCTTATGTCTGTCTTGAAGATTTTGAAAATGCATTCTTTTTCATAAAACAAGTAAATGATGTCAACTCCGTATTTACCGTAGGCCTTAAGGAGTCAGGATACCTTTCGTAACTGTATGCTTTCAAACTAACCCATGCTTCAGCTAGGACTTTTAAAGGTTATAACGTGTCCTGGTTCATGGTTTAAGAAACAAAGGATAAAGGTTCAAATTATTTGTACCCACCCACTCTTCGTGATGCTCTCCAAACCTAAACTCAGCTGATCGTGCGTTAGACTTTGTTTGAGTCTTTGCCCTGATTTTCCGGTGATGGTTCCGATATTGATGATTTATTTTGAATGGGCAGTCATCCTTTTTTTTTTTGCTGATGGTTTATAGGACCTCTTATTTTTTTGTTATCCCTTTCTTTTTGCCTGGACTGTTTCCTTTTTGGAATTACGGTCAGCGGGATGCCCCAGTTTCGTAAGTCTCCTTCATAGGTTTTGACTTAATGGGTTTTTATTTTTTGAGATATAATGACTGCCTATCTGTATGATTGTTTGGAATTATCACTATCTTTTGTTTTGTAAGGACCTCTTTGGTGCCATTCGTTATGTACTTGGATCAACTGAGAGACTACCCTGCCCCAGGTTATGATAAAGGGTTTTAAATTTCGAAAAGAAAAAACTCCTATTTCTTTGGCTCAGAGGGGTTGACGAGGGATTATCATCCTTATAACTCCAGTGTTTAGGGATTGAAACAATGCCTGTACCTCATCAGCGGGGTCTGTTCAAAAGCATACTGTAGATCGTGGTATCGTTTTCGTCATCCTCCCTCAAGAGGCTTAGAATTATTGATTGAAAGAGTGGACATCAGAACAAATATGAAAATAATTTGCGTATAGTGAATACGAATATACTGTTTCAAAATAGACATAAGCGATGCATTAATGAAATAACAATGTTTTAACAATGAGTAAATGTTTGAACAAAAGGAAATTGCAACTTGAACATTCGAATGAACAAAGGTTTTCCAGTCTCAGGATTTGTCACTCCAAATGGTGAGTCTTGCAGGGGTAGTAGAAGAACTCAGCCCGGCCATCCTGGGTGAATTCCACAGCTCCTTCCTCAATCAGGTCCTGGATTTTATTTTTCAGAGTCCAACAGTCCTCTGTGGCATGCCCCGGACTGTCAGAATGATAAGCGCAGTGAGCGTTGGGGTTATATCTTGAGAGTGTCCTGTTGGGATTCTTAGGAGGATCCTTTAGAGTTACCAAGTTCAACCTCAGCAGTTGTTGTAAGGCTTGAGGCAGCGACACGCTGAGCTTGGTGAATTGCCTTTTGGGCTTGTCTGGCTGAAGAGGTTGTTTGGGCTTGCCTGGCTGAAAAGGTTGATGCTGAATTTGTGCCCCTGAAGCCAAATGAGGAGCTTTTCCTTTGTCTCCTTGTCTCAAAGGTGGTTGAACAACGACTGGCTCTTTTCCTTTAGATGTTTGCCCCAGTTGGTTACTCTGAAGCAGTTGGTTGACAAGAAACCGGAGCTCATCTTGTCTTTGTGCTAGACCTTGAATGGCATTCCTCTGCCCCAGCATTTGAGCTTTCATAGCATCCATCTCAGATTGTAGGTGTTTCAGCCTTTCATCCTCAGCACTGTTCCTGGCAAAAGTCTCCATGAGAAGTGTCCTTAGCTCCTCCTGCCCCTTGGATAGATTCAGGAGGATTTCCTCGAACCGAGTCTCTTGAGCAAGAAGGTCCTGGTTGTCTTGTTGTGAAACCATTGCTGAAATAAACAGCGGGAAAGGTAAGTGACCTGCAACAAAGATGCTTGTTATGTAAGGATGAGTATGATATGCATGCAATGTTTTCAAGGATCTCGCGGGATAAACCAGAAAATTTGTTAGCATTGGAATTTAGAGCTTGATTGAAGGACACCCATGTTATTGAGAATTCTTCTTCAAGAGTCAAGGCTCACCATATCAAGTGGGTCATAGCCCCTGGCTTTAGTCATCATGTCTGATTTTGATTTCCAAACAACCTTGGTTAGGGAACCTTCTTCAGGATTCAGAGCTCACCATATCAAGTGGGTCATAGCCCCTGACAACTTTGGCTAGAGGAAAATAAATCCTCTTTGCCCCTTGCTAGATATATGACCTGTATCACAAGCCCTTGAGATCCTTGAAATGGGTTAGGATGTATGCAATGGTATGATGTCATGATATGCATGGGGTAATGTGAGTAACCCTGTTATGAGTCCCAATTAAGGACTGCAAAAACACCCTGCAAGAGACAAATGTCAGGTAATAAGCATGCAAGTAGTTCAAGTAGGAAGGCACACAAGTCACACAAGAGAAGCCCTTAAAGTTTAAGCCAGCATGGAGTCTGGGTAGTACCCTCTTGAAGTTGGTGGGTTCAACCTGTCCTATCAAAGTAACCGGGTTCTAAGGTTCCCAATATCACGGGATTGCTTTCATTGTTCATCGTTTCGATTTAGCCACTGAACTGGCGACCGAAATATTCCAGGAAAGCAACCCTCAATTGAGTGTAGTATCGAGTATCAACCAACCTCGGACTGCACCAAAGTCAGTTATCTCACTACCCTAAAGAGGCCAAGATTGTTCAATTAAGGTTCCTAAGGTCTGTTGATGCTTTATGACACCACATGGAGGCCCCGTACTCTCCTTGACTGACTCAAGGGTTACCGGTACACACCAAAGTGCCACATCAACATAGCAGACTGTTTCAACCATGTCGGTATACCCCGCACAGTTCCCTCACAGCCTTGTTGCTACTTTCTAAAAAGGTATCCCCCAGATCCGGGTTAGGATCTATAGAACTCCCAAGCAACCCACAATTTTAAAGCATACAAGGAAAACAATTGAAAACACAAGTGACTAGCCCTAAGGTACACCTCACTTTAAGATCCCCAGCAGAGTCGCCAGTTCTGTGATCGGTGGATCTGGAACTGACTGTTTTAAAGCTGGTTCGCGAAATGTCGCGGAAGCAAGAGTCGCCACCGTCTTTTATTTTCTCCAAATGGAAAGGACAAAAGCACAGAAAAATTCCTTGAAGAGATTGCTCTCGGTTCGGGAGGTAGGTTATAGAAAGGGAAGGTGTTAGCACCCTTTCTATCCATGGTTATCCATGGGCTCTTAGGTACTTGCTCAATGTGTTTTCAAAATTGTTGTTTGCTTTTCAATTGTGGGTTTCAAAAATATGCTTTGAAAAGTTTCAATTCAACTCGTGCGTCAGAGTGTTTTGAAAAGTTTGTTTTGAAAGTTTTTGAAAGGTGTTGGTGAAAAGATGTTTTGATTTTGTTTTGAAATTAGAGCAAGTACCCTTGAGAACCTACCTACCCTAAGGAATTTGTCTGTGTAAATGTCCTTTAAAGTAGTGCCATCCCACCATTGAGAGGTAGGTAGCACCACCGTTGGAGGTGTTCGGGTCAATTCGAGTTTTAGGGACGTGGTGATCACCGGAGCAATGGGAAGACACCTTAGAAGCTACCCTCATGCCAGGTTCCCGGATCATGAGGACTTACTAAGACGTTTTCTACTCGACGACCACCTTTCGAAAGGCAACAGTGAGGTGTACCCTAGGGGTGGTGTGTGCGAATTGTGTGTCATTTTCAGTTCATTATTTGTCTTGTCATGCATTGGTGATCTAACGATTCAATTTTATTTTTCGAGCATTCATTCTTTCATGCATATTTATTAGCAGTTATATTTGCGAGAAAATAAATCTAACTATTACAACTGGCGCGGGTCCACATCGCCAAAAAAACCGAACCCGATTTGACTGAAAGTAAAATAAAGCGAATAAATAAAAGTCCGAGAGTTTTTAATTACATGGCTTTGGGGCATATACAGAGGTATTTACACAATATAAAACAAATGCGCGAAATAAAGACTAAACAAATTAGGGCGTTGGACCCTTTAACAGATAATTAAAATAATCAAGGAAATTAAAAATTAAAAATAATGTTTTTGTGTTTTTTAGGTTTAAAAGAAAAAAAGAGAAAAGTTAATTAAAATTAAAATCCTAGTTCTATCATTTTTTAAGTTTATTATGAAAAAGATTTAATTTTCTAACCTAATTAAATTCTAAGCTAATTATGTACAATTTTGATTTATAGAAAATAAATAATAAATATTAACATTGTGAGAAAAAGGTTAAAGAAAAAAAGGAAATTGAAAATTAAATGAACCTAATTCTATATTTTTTTGATTTTTATTATGAAAAAAAGAATTAATGTTAAAATCCTAATTAAACTAAATGAGTCATATTTTAATTTATTAAAAAAAGAATCAAAATTAATTATATTGTTTTTTTGCCTTTTTAATGTTTTTTTGTATTTTTGTAAAAAATTAATTAAATCAGAAAGTAAAAAAAAGTAAATAATAGAATATGAAGAAAATTAAAAAAAAGAAAGAAAAATAGAACCAGGAGGGTATGGATTTGAATTTGGGAGTGCAAATCTGAAAGGCCTGGCCCAGTTAATGGCCATTTGTTGACTTTTTCCATTCAAGTGTGCGCCTGCTGACTTGCCCTCATGGTATACCTTCAAGCTGGACCCTTGATCAGGTCCCCTGGGACACGTGGATAACGCTTCTTGAATGTGCATGGTGAGTCCTCATGTGGGCGTTGCATTGAACCTGGAAAGGGAAAAAAATATTGGAAATGTGTGAGACCTGGGGTTTGAACCCAGGTCATTGTGGTCCTTAGTGCGCGTCCCTGCCAGCTGAGCTAGTTGTCATATTTGTTAATTAAATATACAAGGAATAATATAACGTAAAACAATGCGCCAATGGTTTAAAAGCGCGAAAATTCAAATTCCTCCAACCAGGGTACGCCACGATGCCATCTTCTTCCTCATGTTTTCCTGAAACAAATTTATCAAACACTTAACGGGGGTTTTGAACCCCCTCAGAATATGCCCATTCCATTAATAGCGATTAGAACCCTGGCCTTCATAAATTGTTCGCGAGGGTACAGGTCTCTTCGTCTTGAGGCGCTGAGTTCAATGGTGGCACTGAGGACGTCCAATTTTTCCTCTAATGAGAACCCCTAATTCACAGGCCTGCAAAACCCTAGAATGTGACAATGGTGGATTCGCATAGGTGGCTCGAAAACACAATTAAACGTATCAATTAGTTCAGAAACATCAAGATAAACATGAATCCATGAAAAAAAATGCATAAAAGTGATGGAATCATGCTATGTGATTTCAAAATTTCCAAGGTACGGTTGGACTCATAGATACCAGTACAAGGTGTTTTTGTTGTTGTTATTGATTGAGATACGTCCAAAATCGTCTCAGGAAGCTATTGGTATAAAGATTATGGCTTGAGAAGATCCCTAGCTATGATTTCAGATTTGCACTTTATAGCCAAATTTTCAAATTGCCAAATGGACTTTGAACGAGTTTTGTGCTATGTTCTTGGTAGGGTTTGACTCAATGATCCTTCTGCAATTGAATAGGCATGCTAACTCCCCTTAATCCATGCTTGAGAAAGAATTGGCATTAGGGTTTGTCCATTAACCATTTTTTCCTAATTTCTAGCCAAAACCTAGACTTGGTATGAAAATGAACCTTGGCCTGATTTTTGAGTTGATTCATGATGTATAGAACTTGTCCAAATTCATTTGACACCACTACATTGACTTTTAAATTTTATTTGCATTTTTAATGAATTAAATGAATTAAATCATCAAAAATTAAATAAAAATGAAAAAGTCAACATTTGGTCTTGAAATCAACCATGGGCCACGTGTGTGGCATGACAAGGATGGACAAAGTGAGAAAAATGGGGCCCTTTTGTCAAAATTGGATTTTCAAAGATAATTGACTTTTGCCATTTCACAAAATTTTCCCAACTTCTACAAGGCATAACTTGCTCAATTTTTAAGCTTTTCACATGTTCTTGGACATTTTGGAAAGGTCTTTGAGTCCTTTAACCAATGTCTTTGGTCCCATGTCATTTTGATTTACCAATCTCAAGTTATGGCCTTTGACTTAAAGTCCCTTTTTGTTGACTTTTGAAAATGACCTGTAATGTTGAGATTGATAACTTTTTGTGAGAGCATTTCTTGGACTTGAAGTATGAAGATGAGTTGTAGGAAATGTCTTTCTCTTCAAAATGAGCTTTGGATGGAATTTTTCTGATAATCCATGTGAAAGTTATGCCCTGGTCAATTTCAGTTGACTTTTTCAGCTGTCCAAATATAGCAACTTTTGCATCTTGATGACTTTCTGAGCCAAACTTTGAGAATCATGATCAAGCATTGATCAAATGATGTTTGTGGCTTCAAAATGATATGTTGACCAAAAATTTGAACTTTTGACTGCCAAATGACCATTTTGCCCCTATAGTTGCCTGTAGTGCAATTTAGGGTTTTGACTGTGCAATCTTGAGCTGAATGCCTTGAAACTTGATATGGGGATGCTTGACCATGTTTGTAAGCATATGAGACTTGATTGAGCCTTTGAACACTTCCTTTTCTTGATCAACACACAAACCCTAATTTGGACTGTTTAGGAGACTGTTGCACTGCACAACCCTTGGGGAATTTTTCTAGCTTGGCTTGACAATTTCTTGAAGAATATGGGAGGGCAAATTTTGGGGTATAACACCATCCACTCGTGCGTTTTTCCTCCTTTCAATTTCTTTTGAGGCCTTTCTTACTCAAATTTTGATCCACCAAATCTTGCCCCTTGATTCCTCATGATGAGAACATGCTAGTGTTTTTGCAAATTTGACAAGTTTTGTCAATTTTTGAGTCATGGTGGTACAACTGCACATGGGGCACGATTTTGATGCCATTATGAGCTTCCTCAAATCACAAATGGGTCATGGGCCTGATTATAAGTGAAAAGAATGACTGAAAATAAAGTTCTCAAGTTTTGGCATTTTGCTTTCATGGCTAAAGTTCAATAAAATGGCATGAAATTCAAAAGCCCATACTTTTGAATTTGGAAACAAATGAGTAAAATTTGGAAAGGTATTGAAAAGATCTACAATCCCTTAGTTTTGAGTTTTTGCAATTGAATCCATTAAGGTCCTCGAAATTTGACATGAAATTCACTAATTTTGGAAAATCACCTATAATTTTAACTTGAGGCATGAACTTCCACAGACCATAACTCTTGACTCTTTGACAATTTGGAAATGAGACCAAAAGTAGATGAAATATCACCCTCTTATCTTTCCAGGCATATTTCATTTGCATTTTTTTGATCAAAGGTGAATAAAATATGAATTTTTGAAGTTAAGTCCTCATTTTCCAAAATTAGAAACTTTTAGAGTTTCTTCATGAACAAGTTTCAACCCAAACCTCAATCTTTTTGATCCAATTATCAAAATGGACTTGAAATATGAAAAGTACACCATTTAATTGAGGGTTGACCAAAAGTTCACTTGGTCAACCTTGACTTTGACTGATTTTGACCAAAATGACCACTTTGCCCCTTTGAATTAATTGGTCCACTTCTCTTCAAAATTGATGGTCAAAACTTCAAACATACTATCTACCAAATATATAGAGGCCATGTACAAAGTTTCACTTCAAAATTATCAAGAAATCTTGATAAAATCCCAAACCCTAGTTTTGGTTAACACCTTAGGAGACTGATGAATCATCTCCAAAATTTCAAATCCTCTGGGCATCTTGACCAATTTCTTGTACAAAGACTTTTCAAATACCAATGAGATGTTGTAGCTTCCAGATCAAGACTTGTACATTAATCAATAGCCTTGATCAAGCAAAACCCTAAGTTTGACTGGTGAATTAAAAGAGTGATTCTTCTTATAATCAATCACAAACTTCAATCCTCTGATGATCCAAAGAGATGGATAAAATATCTTGAGATATGCAGTAACTTTTGAGATTGAAATATACAAAGGTTTAGATAATAAGGTTCTACTTGAGCAACTTTTTCAATGCAATTAACCTTCAAAGCTCGAGGAAGACTTGATAACCAAAGTATTTTGATCCCATCACAATGTATGAATGCAATGCAATATGATATTCATGATGAAACATAAGCCTAAATCAAGAGGGTAAATTTTGGGGTGCAACAATACCAAGTACAAGAAGACCTCAAAGATCAAGACGCATGTGTTGTACCCCAAAATTTGCCCTCCCATATTTCTCAAAACATTTCAAGAAAGATCCCCAAGTTGCTCAAGGTAGTCCAAGGGTTGGCCAGACAAGCTCTCTCCTAAAGGCAGTCTACCTCAAATTAGGGTTGCATGTTGCATCAAGATACTTGAGTCCATGGGATCAAAAATGCTCACCAATGTCCTAATATGTTCTCAAGATCATCCATGTCAAGTTTCAAGCCCTACAGAGGAAATTTGCTCAGTCAAATGCTCAAAGGCCTGAAAATCGACTGTGCTAGGGCAAAAGTCAACTGTGGCCTACATACAGTCAAACTTCGAGATTTTTGGTCAACATTCTCATTGTGAAGGATATTTCATCATTTGATCAAGGTTTGATCATTATTCATCAAGGATTGCTCATAATTCATCAAGAACCAAAAGTTGCTAAATTAGGGTTTTGTAGGAAAAGTCAACTCAACTTTGACCAAGCATAACTTTCTCATACTTTATGAGAAATGACCATGCAAAGCTTATTTTGAATAGGATGCAATTCTCTACAATCCATCTTCAGCTCCCAAATTCAAAATATGCACTCACAAGAAGTTATGAATTTGGACATTATAGGTCATTTTGAAAAGTCAACAAAAACACCTTTTTTGTCAAAGCTTCATACTTGAGCATGGAATATCAAATTGAGATTAGACAAAAAGGGTTGATTAGATTACATCTCAAGCTTTCTAAAAAGTCCAAGAACACCTTCAAAGAGTCAAAATTGAGGAAGTTATACATTGGTGAAGTTGACCTTTTTTGCAAAATTGCCAAAAGTCAACTATGCCTAAAACTTCAATTTTTGCCAAATGGGCCCAATCTTTTTCACTTGTTTTAAGTTGGAAACATGGTCCATGAGCTCTAGCCCTTGCCACTTGTCATTATCATGTTTTTTTATTTATTTTGATTTTTATTTGATTTAAATCAATTTTAATCAAAATAAATCATGAGAAAATCCAAAATATTGAAAACAAAAGATTTTGTGCTTGTTTCAGGTTTTAAATTACAGCTAGCATCAAATCAAACTCGTGTAAAGGCTTGGTGTGCATAAAAAGATTAGATTTATGCCATTTTTGGAAAGATTTTAAGGTGAATCAAATCAAGATCAAACTCATTGATGGAGGAAGATTGAGTGCATTCTTTCAACCCTAATTCACTCCTCAATACATAAGGAGTGTGTGCTGATCTAAAGAGGCTAGAGGAAGCAGACGCATGAACAAGAATCAAAAATGAAAAAATCAAGAAAAGTGGTGAATCGAATTTGCACTTAGAGGCCAATACAAGACTCTTTACCTATCCCAATCGATTACTGGGAGTGTCAGCAAACTAAATCAATCAAGAACCAAGCCTTTCCAGTCCCAAAAAGCTCTATAAGTCCATCACGATATCCATGAAATTTTGAATACGGTTAGCATGATTTAGGAATTGTTAGGATTAATTAATCATAGATTCTTGATCCATGGAACATTTGCAAGCTTTCTGCATCGTTTAATTTCATTTATATGTCATGTGCAAGATTTCACCATGGTTAGGTTTTGTAGCTTCGAATTAGGGTTTTTGTTTACAAGTGAAATTAGCTTTCATGAATGGTACCATCTTGTTCAAAATGATGAGACGAATCCAACCATGGCGTTAGGTGTAATTTATATGGCCCATGGAAGATTTGGGAACGAACCCTGTTTCTAGCTACGGACAAACGTCCGTAGGTAAAAGTTTCCCACTTTTACCAACGGAACGAGGTCAGGGAAGACCTGCGTGTCATCTCTCCATTGGCCCATTCAAACTTTCTGCGCGCGTTTTTTTTATCCTCTACTACTGCCTATTTTTTGTATATTATTATTGTTATGTATTCCATGTACAACAAATGCAAAGTGGTGCAGTGGTGAGCGTAGCGTGGAAATTGCTTCAGGACCTGGGTTCGAATCCCAGGTCCCCCACTTTTCTCAATATTATTTTCTTTCAGGAAATTACATACATGCACAAGCCAGGAGACTACCATGCTCTCTCATCATCTATCATGCCAAGTGTCTTGAGGCCAAATCTGATGGCCATCCAGGAGGGAACACCAAAAGCCAAGTCAAACGCGTAGCACAGGATCTCACAAGTCAACATGGACCACTATTGTTTTGGGCCCAGATTTGGTTTCTCACACCCCCATATTTCAGGCCCATATCTCTTACTCTACCTTCTTTTTTAATTGTTTTATTTATTTAACTTATTTACTAACCAATCAAATAATTTTCTTTTTATTATAAATCACAAAAATATTTTTCTTCACCAATTAGATTTAGGTATTTTTTATCAATAAATTTATTAATTTAATTAGATTTAATTTTAGGTAAAACCTTTAATTATTTTGTAAATAACTTAAAAATAATTAGAATAAATAGGTTTTATTACTAACTTAATTATATTTTTATTTTTTTCCCTAAAGCAACAAAAAAATATAAAAATAGGTCTTGTAACTATTTTTATTAATTAACTTAGCTAATTATTTGTACATTTATTTTTAAAACCTATTCTTTTCCTTTAAAAATATTTAAAAAACAAGAAAAACAATTTTATTTTAATTAGGTTAGAAGGGTGAAAACCCTATTTTCTTCCCGATCTTAATTTTTTCTCGCGCGCTTTATTTTTATTATTTATCATATTGATGTAACTGCCTACAGTTTGTAATAGTTTAATTAGGACGTTTATTTACTTTTATCGCTTTATTTTCAAAGGGTTTGTTTTTGGATATGTAAATACTCGAAGCCTTGTAATAGTGTAGTTTAATTTACGCATTTTAAATTCCGCAAATATTGAACTGTTAGATGTATGCCATTAGGATGCATGACAAGAATGTATGTTTAATTTTAAAACAGTTAGATAACCTTAAATGTGCAAAGATAATAAATCTGAAACTGAATCACTCGCACATGCGCACTCCTAGGGTACACTCCCACTTGGTTGCCTTCGGTAAACGATCATTGAGTATAGGATGCTTTAGTGGTCGTCCTTTTGTCCAAAGATCAAAGTTGCCTCGGAAAGGTTGCCTCGGATATTGTTGCCTCGGATAATTGATCTAAGACATTAGGGTTACTACTAAGACGTCCTAACACTGCTTTAGTGACCGTACGTCCCTTTCGAATTGACCCTCAAAACTCCAACGACGGTGCTACCTACTCACTAATAGTGGGATATCGCTGTCTAAAGGAAGTAAACATAGAACAATTCTTTTTTCGAGTAGGTAGATTAGTTCTTAATTACTTGCTCAATCAAAACAAACTTTTTCACACTTACACCCCTTTACAAACAAGTTTTCAAAAACACTTCATTACACTCTTGAAGACAGAAGCAAGATTTAAATCGAAGTAAAAAAAAAAACTTTTCAAAGCACACAAACACAAAGAAAACAATTTTGAAAATGATGAGCAAGTACCTAAGAGCCCGTAGATAACTATGGATAGAAAGGGTTCTAATACCTTCCCTTTCTATAATCTATCCCCCGTACTCAGAAATATCTCGAAAAAGGAATTTTTTTGTGCTTTTTTCCTTTCCTTGTTGGATAAAATAAAAGTCGGTGGCGACTCTTGCTTACCGCGACATTTTGCGAATAAAAAACGCAAAACGCAAACCAGTATTAAATAGTCGGTTCTGCTACCGTATCACAGAACTGGCGACTCTGCTGGGGAGTTAATAAGTAGGGTGTACCTTAGGATTAGTTCATCATATTGTTTTCAATTGTTCGATTTGTTTGCTTTATTTTCGTGGGCTCTGTATCGGAGTTACTATAGATCCTAACCCGGATCTGGGGACACCTTTTTAGGTAAGTAGCAATAGACTGTGAGAGAACTGTACGGCGTAGACCGATACGGTTGAAGCAGTAGCTACATTGGTGTGACACATTAGTTGGTACCGATATCCCTTGTGGAGCAACAAGGAGAGTATGGGGCTTCTAATGGGTCATTAAGCATCAACTGACCTTAGAACCTATAATTGACCAACTTGGCCATAGAAAGTAGCAGAATGCTACACTCATTGAGACCATACTCTCGCGGTGGTTCCGGCTGCAAGAAAAGATTTCTAAGTTGAAACTATGACCGATGGAGGATGGTCAGTGATATTGAGAACCTCTAGAACCCGGTTACTATTATTAGGACAGGTTGAACCAACTTAACTTCAAGAGGGTAATACCCAGACCTCATGCAAGCCTAAACCTAAGGCTGTTTGTATGACTTGTGTGCTTTCAACTTGAACTACTTGCACATTTTCATTATTTGACAACATGAGTTCCTTGCAGGTTTTGTTTACAGTCCTTATCCAATAACTTGGATTTCTTGCCAGATTTACTTGTTTACATCACCTTGTACTTTTGCTTAAACGCATAGCATACACATCATAACATCATGCCTTAACATTTCCTTAACCATTTCAAGGATCTTAAGGGTTTGTGATGCAGGTTATGGTAAATCAAACATCCAGCAAGGGGAAAAGGGGATTTATTTTCCTCTAGTAAATGCCGTCTAGAGATCAAAACACGATAACTTGAGTCAGTGGCTATGACCCACTCGATATGGTGAGCTTGACTCTTGAAGAAGGACTCTCAACGACATGAAGTTTCTTCAATCAAAACTACAAAATTCAAATTCTAACAGTTTCTTGTTTATCCTGCGAGATCCTTGAAAACATTGCATACATATCATACATATCATTGCATAACAGGTCTTCCATTACCGGTCTCTCATGTCCCCGCTGTTTATTTCAGCAATGGCTCTCAAATAAGACAACCAAGATCTTCATACTCAAGAAGCTCAGTACAGGGAAATATTCCTAAACCTATACAAGGGGCAGGAAGAGTTGAAAACACTCCTCGTTGGGAATTTGGTCAAGAAAAGTCTTGAAGACAATAAGGACGAACGGCTAGAACAACTGCAAGCTGAGGTAGATGCAATAAGAACCCAGATGCTGGGGCAGATGGCTCTTATCCAAGACCTAGCCCGGGGACAAGAAGAGTTGAGAACCATTATCAACCAGCTTCATCAAGACCGGTACAATAGTATGAAGCAAACAGTCGAGGTCGGGGACCAAGTTATTGATCAACCTCCAAGAAGACAAAAGTTTGGTTTGGTGAAGAGTGGACCTTTCCAAATTGCTACTACATCATGGGTCCAACAACAACCCCGCCAAAAACAAAGGGTTGACCAGAGTAAGCCAGATATGCCCAAAAGGCAGTTTACCAAAATCAACATGTCATTGGCTCAAGCATTACAACACCTGTTGAAGGCCAAGTTGGTTATGTTAAGGGACCCTCCTCAGAATCCCAACATAGCCTCCCTAAACTACAATCCTGATGCAAGGTGTGCATACCATTCCAACAGCCCGGGATATGATACTGATGACTGTTGGGCATTGAAAAACAAAATTCAAGACATGATTGATGAAGGAGCATTGGAATTCACACAAGATGGTCAACTGGAATGTTTTTGTCAGTCCTCCAAGGCATACCATCTGAAGTGACAAGTTCTTACAAGAAGACTTTTTGTTCATTAGAATTCTCAATTTGTAATTTTCTTTTGATTTTTCAAACATTTAGTCATGTCAAAACTTTATTATTTCATTAATGCATTGCATATGTTTGTTTTGAATCAATCCATTCGTATTCACTATTTCAAAAAATGCGTTCTTATTTCCTTTTGTGATGTTAAACTCTCGATTTAAAAACTCTAAACCTTTAGAGGGAGGATGACGAAAATGATACCACAATCTCTACAGTATGCTTTTGAGCAGACCCCGCTGACGATGTACAGGCGTTGTTTCAAATCCTAAACAGTGGAGTTATAAGGAAGATAATCCCCTAGTCAACCCCTTTGAGCTAAAGAAGTAGGAGTTTTTCTTTTCACAAGTTAAAAACCCATAATCACAACCTGGGGCAGGGTAGTTTTCTCAGTTTATCTAGGTGCACAATGAATGGCATCAAAGAAGTCCTTCCAAAGCAGAAGACGGTGATGGTTCTCTATAATCATCAAGACAGACAGACATTATCTCTTGAAATAAAAATCCCATTAAGTCAAAACCTATGAAGGAGACTTAAGAAAACACTGGGACATCCCGCTGACTGTAATCACAAAAAGAAACAGTTCAGGCAAAAGATAGGGATGATAAAATCAAAAAGAAAGAGGTCCTACAAACCCTCAACAAAAAAGGAGATGACTGCCTATTCAAAATAAACTGTCAGTACCCGAACCATCACTGGTATATCAGAGCAGAGACTCAAACGGGATCTAAAGGCACAATTAGCTGAGTTTAGGATCGAAGAACATCACGAAGAACGGGTGGGTACAAATAAAATTTGAGCCTTTATCCTTTGTTTCTTGAACCGTGAACCAGGCCACGTTATAACCCTTAAAAGTCCTAGCTGAAGCATGGGTTAGTTAGAAAGCATATTGTTACAAAAGGTATCCTGACTCCTGTAGGACTTGCTGTAAATCCTGAGTTGACATCACATTTTACAAAATTTGCTTGTTTTACTAAAAAATGCATTTTCAAAAAATTTCAAGACAAACATAAGTTTTGCATTCTTAAAATAACATTGTTTGCATATGACTATTTGTTCAACAGCAGAGAAATTCGCACGACAAATATCTAGTGAACAAAAAACCTTCTCAATAAAAAGGATCACCTCAAATGGAAAAACACTTCCAACCAAGGGGAACGGCATGATCATTGTCCATCATCTGGGGCAGTCAAGTCAAGATTCAAGGAATCTCTCAAAGATGCCAAATAGTCAGGGACAAATCTCCATTTGAATCACTTGGGGCATTGGACATGAGTTCCAGCAACGAACCCTACGATCAAACAAGCATCTTCTGGTATCGCGACAACACATCACCACCGACAGTGACAACTCCCTACACCCTGAGAGCGTGGAAGTAGTCAGAAAATACTACGCACGAACAAAGACCCGCTAGGTTGACTGGCCTAGGAAAAATTAAGGGCATCCCGATGAACCAAAAGGGTTCGGGCAAAAATTAGGGATAAAAAATGAAAAAATCTGTGCACACGGCAAGTCGAAAACCCGAAAGGGCGGCTTGGGCAAAAGAGGGTATCCCGGTGGACTGAAAACCCGAAAGGGCGGTCCAGGCAAAAATTAGGGATCAAAGCGTACGACTGTGTCCCATCATTTTGTCACTTGCCTACCAGAAGAAGACTTATCATTCCAATCGGCAGTTACCAAGCACCTCATAAGTCGGGATGACACCCAATCCACAAGGCCTCCGCAGGCACTTTCTCCAGCAGATACAGGGGCAGAAAAGTCTTGATACGAAGTCTTTGTCACATCCTTAGCATGCGTCCCAATAACATTCGCTCCCTGCAGAGTAAGAAAAAGACAGTTATGTTAGCTGTCCTGAACAGGACACAACTCCCCCCAGCTGAGGCTCACAACCGCGAATGAGTCGGTAAGATTCTCCCCAAGCAGAATTTATCCATCACCAGCACTAGAAGATCTCCCCAGTAGAGTCTGGAAGATTATCCCCAGTGGAGTTTGGAGAGTTATCCCCAGTAGAGGCTGGAGGATTATCCCCAGTAGAGCCTAAAAGGTTATCCCCAGTGAAGTCGCAATTGGAAAATCATCCCCAGCGGAGTTCGTTCCTTTCACAAACAAAAACTCAATTCCCAACAGAGTTTATCATCGCCAATAACAATAATTCATCCCCGACTGAGGTTATTCTTCCAAATCAACTGATTCTCCGGCAGAGTATGTCCTCCCCACAGTTCCTCGTCAGTTTATTCCCCAGCGGAGTTATCCTCTGGCATGATCATTGTCCATCATCTGGGGCAGTCAATTCAAGATTCAAGGAATCTCTCAAAGATGCTAAATAATCATGGGAAAATCTCCATCTGAATCACTTGGGGCATTGGACATGAGTTCCAACAATGAACCCTACAATCAAACAAGCATCTTCTGGTATCGCAACAACACAGCACCACCGACAGTGACAACTCCCTACACCCTGAGAGCATGGTCATAGTCAAAAAATACTACGCATGAACAAAGACCCGCTAGGTTGACTGGCCTAGTCAAAAATAAGGGCATCCCGACGAACCAAAAGGGTTCGGGAAAAAATTAGGGATAAAAAATGAAAAAATCTGTACACCCGGCAAGTCGAAAACTCGAAAGGGCGGCTTGGGAAAGAAAGGGTATCCTGGTGGACTGAAAACCCAAAAGGGCGGTCCAGGCAAAAATTAGGGATCAAAGCGTACGACTGTGTCCCATCATTTCGTCACTTGCCTACCAGAAGAATACTTATCATTCTAATCGGCAGTTACCAAGCACCTCATAAGTCGGGATGACACCCAATCCACAAGGCTTCTGCAGGCACTTTCTCCAGCAGATACAGGGGAAGAAAAGTCTTGATACGAAGTCTTTGTCATATCCTTAGCATGCGTCCCAATAACATTCACTCCCTGTAGAGTAAGAAAAAGACAATTATGTTAGCTGTCCTGAACAGGAAACAACTCCCCCCAGCTGAGGCTCACAACCGCGAATGAGTTGGTAAGATTCTCCCCAAGCAGAATTTATCCATCACCAGCACTGGAAGATCTCCCCAGTAGATTCTGGAAGATTATCCCCAGTGGAGTTTGGAGAGTTATCCCCAGTAGAGGCTGGAGGATTATTCCCAGTAGAGCCTAAAAGGTTATCCCCAGTGAAGTCGCAATTGGAAAATCATCCCCAGCGGAGTTCGTTCCTTTCACAAACAGAAACTCAATTCCCAACAGAGTTTATCATCGCCAACAATGATAATTCATCCCCGGCTGAGGTTATTCTTCCAAATCAACAGATCCTCCGGCAGAGTATGTCCTCCCCACAGAGTCATTTCCTCGTCAATTTATTCCCCAGCAGAGTTATCCTCTTCCGCAGGTTTATTCTCACAATCATCTTCATTCACTATCCCTAGCGGAAACGAAGAATTCAACCTTTTTCTCCAGCAGCAATCCGGGATTTATTTTCCCCAGCCAAAAACATCACATTTCCATACATCATGACATGCATGCGCATCATACAAAACAATATCATTTATTTTGAGAACATCATTTCCTGATACATATCATGCATTACATACAGCTAACCTTTACCTTTCAGGAAAGATACAATCAAATTCTCACAAAATTCAAGCTGTGAAGCCCGGGTACGACTGATAATAGTTTAATCCCCAGTAGAATACGGACGATCGAAGCTCCTAAAATTCAACTTTCCTCTTCAATGGAGATGATTCCTCAGTAGAATACGGATGACTGAAGTTCCTAAAATTCAACAGAGATGATTCCTCAGTAGAATATGGACGATTGAAGTTTCTAAAATTCAACAGAGATGATTCCTCAGTAGAATACGGATGATCGAAGTTCCTAAAATTCAACAGAGATGTTTCCTCAGTCGAATATGGACGACCAAAGTTCCTAAAATTCAACAGAGATGATTCCTCGATAGAATACAGACGATCGAAGTTCCTAAAATTCAATAGAGATGTTTCCTCAGTCGAATACGGACGACCAAGGTTCCTAAAATTCAACAGAGATGATTCCTCAGTAGAATACAGACGACCAAGGTTCCTAAAATTCAACAGAGATGATTCCTCAGTAGAATACGAACGACCAAGGTTCCTAAAATTCAACATAGATGTTTCCTCAGTCGAATACGGACGACCAAGGTTCCTAAAATTCAACGGAGATGATTCCTCAGTCGAATACGGACGACCAAGGTTCCTAAAATTCAACAGAGATGATTCCTTAGTAGAATACGGACGACCAAGGTTCCTAAAATTCAACAGGGATGTTTCCTCAGTAGAATACAGACGATCGAAGTTCTTAAAATTCAACAGAGATGTTTCCTCAGTCAAATACGGGTGACCGAAGTTCCTAAAATTCAACAGAGATGTTTCCTCAGTAGAATACGGACGACCGAAGTTCCTAAAATTCAAACAGAGACGACTCACCAGCAGAATAACGGATGACGAAGCTCCTAAAATTCTACTTCTTTCAACAAAGATCAGCCTTCCCCAGCGGAATCTTCCTCAATAACAGGTATACAAGCTCTCGCTAAGGAATCTCTTATGCGATTGACACTCCTTCAGATGGCATCTTGAAGCCCATCCCCTCGTCAGGAATTTCCAAATGGCATCTTGAAGCCCATCCCCTCGTCAGGAATTTCCAAATGGCATCTGTAAGCCCATTCCCGACATCACAAGACGGATACCACTTCATGCGAGTGCAAATTTCTGGGCACTCTAGTGTTCAATCATCTTCCACCTTCAAATCACGAAAGGCAAACAAGCCAATCTAAATCTTCAGGTTTAAGAAGATTGAACAGGGGCAGCTGTTGTACCCCAAAATTTTCCCTCCCATATTTCTCAAAACATTTCAAGAAAGATCCCCAAGTTGCTCAAGGTAGTCCAAGGGTTGGCCAGACAAGCTCTCTCCTAAAGGCAGTCTACCTCAAATTAGGGTTTCATGTTGCATCAAGATACTTGAGTCCAAGGGATCCCAAATGCTCACAAATGTCCTAATATGTTCTCAAGATCATCCATGTCATGTTTCAAGCCCTACATAAGAAATTTGCTCAGTCAATTGCTCAAAGGCCTGAAAATCGACTGTGTTAGGGCAAAAGTCAACTGTGGCCTACATACAGTCAAACTTCAAGATTTTTGGTCAACATTATCATTTTGAAGGATATATCATCATTTGATCAAGGGTTGATCATGATTCATCAAGGATCACTCATAATTCATCAAGAACCAAAAGTTGCTAAATTAGGGTTTTGTAGGAAAAGTCAACTCAACTTTGACCAAGCATAACTTTCTCATACTTTATGAGAAATGACCCATACAAAGCTCATTTTTAAGAGGATGCAATTATATACAATCCATATTCATCTCCCAAATTCAAAATATGCACTCACAAGAAGTTATGAATTTGGACCTTATAGGTCATTTTGAAAAGTCAACAAAAACACATTTTTTGTCAAAGCTTCATACTTGAGATGGAATATCAAATTTAGTTGAGACCAAAAGGGTTGATTAGAGGACATCTCAAGCTTTCTAAAAAGTCCAAGAACACCTTCAAAGAGTCAAAATTGAGGAAGTTATGCATTGGTGAAGTTGACCTTTTTTGCAAAATTGCCAAAAGTCAACTATGCCTAAAACTTCAATTTTTGCCAAATGGGTCCAATCTTTTTCACTTGTTTTAAGTTGAAAACATGATCCACTAGCTCTAGCCCTTTCCACTTGTCATTATCATGTTTTTTTTTATTTATTTTGATTTTTATTTGATTTAAATCAATTTTAATCAAAATAAATCATGAGAAAATCCAAAATATTGAAAACAAAAGATTTTGTGCTTGTTTCAGGTTTTAAATTACAGCTAGCATCAAATCAAACTCGTGTAAAGGCTTGGTGTGCATAAAAAGGTTGGATTTAGGCCATTTTTGGAAAGATTTCAAGGTGAATCAAATCAAGATCAAACTCATTGATGGAGGAAGATTGAGTGCATTCTTTCAACCCTAATTCACTCCTCAATACATAAGGAGTGTGTGCAGACCTAAAGAGGATAGAGGAAGCAGACGCATGAACAAGAATCAAAACTGAAAAAATCAAGAAAAAGTGGTGAATTGAATTTGCACTTAGAGGCCAATACAAGACTCTTTGCCTATCCCAATCGATTCCTGGGAGTGTCAGCAAACTAAAGCAATCAAGAACCAAGCCTTTCCAGTCCCAAAATGCTCTGTAAGTCCATCACGATATCCATGAAATTTTGAATTCAGTTAGCATGATTTAAGCATTGTTAGGATGAATTAATCGTAGATTCTTGATCCATGGAACATTTGCAAGCTTTCTGCATCATTTAATTTCATTTATATGTCCTATGAAAGATTTCACCATGGCTAGGTTTTGTATCTTCGAATTAGGGTTTTTGTTTACAGGTGAAATTAGCTTTCATGAATGGTACCATCTTGTTCAGAATGATGAGACGAATCCAACCATGGCGTTAGGTGTCATTTATATGGCTCATGGAAGATTTGGGAATGAACCTTGTTTCTAGCTACGGACAAACATCCGTAGGTAAAAGTTTCCCACTTTTGCCAACGGAACGAGGTCAGGGAAGACCTGCGTGTCATCTCTCCATTGGCCCATTCAAACTTTCTGCGCGCGTTTTTTTTATCCTTCACCACTTCCTATTTTTTATATATTATTATTGTTATGTATTCCATGTACAACAAATGCAAAGTGGTGCAGTGGTGAGCGTAGCGTGGAAATTGCTTCAGGACCTGGGTTCGAATCCCAGGTCCCCCACTTTTCTCAATATTATTTTCTTTCAGGCAATTACATGCATGCACAAGCCAGGAGACTACCATGCTCCCTCATCATCTATCATGCCAAGTGTCCTGAGGCCAAATCTGATGGCCATCCAGGAGGGAACACCAAAAGCCAAGTCAAACACGTAGCACAGGACCTCACAAGTCAACATGGACCACTATTGTTTTGGGCCCAGATTTGGTTTCTCACACCCCCATATTTCAGGCCCATATCTTTTACTCTACCTTCTTTTTTAATTGTTTTATTTATTTAACTTATTTACTAACCAATCAAATAATTTTCTTTTTATTAAAAATCATAAAAATATTTTTCTTCACCAATTAGATTTAGATATTTTTTATCAATAAATTTATTAATTTAATTAGATTTAATTTTAGGTAAAAACTTTAATTATTTTGTAAATAACTTAAAAATAATTAGAATAAATAGGTTTTATTACTAACTTAATTATATTTTTATTTTTTCCTAAAGTAACCAAAAAATATAAAAATAGGTCTTGTAACTATTTTTATTAATTAACTTAGCTAATTATTTGTACATTTATTTTTAAAACCTATTCTTTTCCTTTAGAAATATTTAAAAAACAACAAAAACAGTTTTCTTTTAATTAGGTTAGATGGGTCAAAAACCTATTTTCTTCCCGATTTTAACTTTTTCTCGCGCGCTTTATTTTTATTATTGATCATATTGATGTAACTGCCTACAGTTTGTAATAGTTTAATTAGGACGTTTATTTAATTTTATCGCTTTATTTTCAAAGGGTTTGTTTTTGACTATGTAAATACCCGAAGCCTTGTAATAGTGTAGTTTAATTTCCGCATTTTAAATTCCGCAAATATTGAACTGTTAGATGTATGACATTAGGATGAATGACAAGAATGTATGTTTAATTTTAAAACAGTTAGATAACCTTAAATGTGAAAAGATAATAAATCTGAAACTGAATCACTCACACATGCGCACTCCTAGGGTACACTCCCACTTGGTTGCCTTCGGTAAACGGTCATTGAGTATAGGATGCTTTAGTGGTCGTCCTTTTGTCCAAAGTCAAAGTTGCCTCGGAAAGGTTGCCTTGGATATTGTTGCCTCGGATAATTGATCTAAGACATTAGGGTGACTACTAAGACGTCCTAACATTGCTTTAGTGACCATACGCCCCTTTCGGATTGACCCTCAAAACTCCAACGACGGTGCTACCTACTCACTAATAGTGGGATAGCGTTGTCTAAAGGAAGTAAACATAGAACGATTCTTTTTTCGAGTAGGTAGATTAGTTCTTAAGTACTTGCTCAATCAAAACAAAATTTTTTCACACTTACACCCCTTTACAAACAAGTTTTCAAAAACACTTCATTACACTCTTGAAGACAGAAGTAAGAGTTAAATCGAAGTCAAAACAAAAACTTTTCAAAGCAAACAAACACAAAGAATTTTTTTTTGAAAATGATGAGCAAGTACCTAAGAGACCGTAGATAACTATGGATAGAAAGGGTGCTAATACCTTCCCTTTCTATAATCTACACCCCGTACTGAGAAATATCTCGAAAAAGGAATTTTTCTGTGCTTTTTTCCTTTCCTTGTTGGATAAAATAAAAGTCGGTGGCGACTCTTGCTTTCCGCGACATTTTGTGAATAAAAAACACAAAATGCAAACCAGTATTAAACAGTCGGTTCTGCCACCGTATCACAGCATGCCTGCAAGATCGCAAGATTGTGTGATTACATCAGATGATGTGATATATGATGAAGGTGAGCTGGTACATTATGCTTTCTATACAGATGTCGAACCTGTTAATGCAGCTGAAGCATTGAAGGATCCGAAGTATGTGAAAGTAATGATTGAAGAAGTGAAGTCTATCGAAGACAACAACACTTGGTCACTTGTCGAATTGCCTCAAGGCAAGAAGACAATTGATGTCAAGTGGGTATACAAAGTGAAAACAAATTCGAAAGGGGAAGTAACTCGAAACAAAGCAAGGCTTGTGGCGAAAGGATTTCTATAGAAAGAAGGAATAGACTTCGATGAAGTTTTTGCACCTGTTGCTAGGATCGAAACAATCAAGTTGGTTGTTGGTCTAGCAAAAATAAATAGTTGGCACATATGTCAGATGTATGTGAAGTGTGCATTCCTAAATGGACCCTTAGACGAAGAAGTCTATGTTAAACAACCAACTGGGTTTGTGAAACATGACGAAGAAAGAAAGAAAGGTGTACAGGCTGCATAAAGCCTTGTATGGTTTGAAACAAGCTCCGAGGGCTTGGAATAAGAAAATTGATAGTTTCCTAAGGGAGAAGGAATTTGTGAAGTGCACAACTGAACATGGAGTATATGTAATAAGAAGCAAAAGTAAATTTCTTATACTATGTCTCTATATTGATGATTTGTTGATAACAGGTAGCTGTAAAAGTGAGATTGAAGACTTCAAAGGTGATCTCAGCAAGGAATTTGAAATGTCTGATTTGGGTGAGATTTCATATTTCTTTGGTATGGAATTCTACAAGAGAAGTAGAGGTTTGATGATGCATCAAAGAAGATATACAGGAGAAATTCTCAAGAGGTTTGAGATGGAAGAATGCAACTCAACTTAGACACCTGCAGAACCAAGACTGCAACTGTCGAAAGATGCAGATGAAGACGATGTTGATCCAACCCAATACAGAAGACTTATTGGATCATTGAGATACCTTTGTCATGCAAGGCCTGCCTTAGCATATAGTGTAGGTATGGTAAGTAGATTCATGCAGAAGCCAAAGGTATCACATCTAGCAGTAGTGAAGAGGATACTAAGGTATCTCAAAGGAACTTTCGATTATGGCATTTTATTTCCTGCAGCTGATAAAGGAAAATAATGCAAGTTAGTGGGATACACTGATTCGAGTTGGTGTAGTGATGCTGAAGATCGAAAATTAACAGCAGGATATGTGTTTATGATAGGTGGTGCACCAGTTGCTTAGAGTTTGAGAAAGGAACCATTAGTGGCATTATCATAATGCGAAGCAGAACACATAGCTACTTCTCTTTGTGCATGTCAAGCAAATTGGATGGTAAACTTGGTCCAAGAGATAACAGGGAAAGATCAAGGAGCAATTACCATGAAGATCGACATCATGTCAGCTATCAATCTGGCGAAGAACCCAATAGAACATGGTCGAGGTAAGCACATCGAAATAAGGTTCCATTATCTTCGAGAGCATGTAGAAGATGGGAAGATGAATTTGGAACACTGTAGAACTGAGAATCAGATTGCAGATATCATGACGAAGGAAGTGCAAGTCGAAGTATTCAGAAGACTAAGAGCCATGATAAACATAAATAGTTTAGACACAATGAATTAGGTGGTGTGTTAAATTGTAATTCAGTGTGTCAAAACTATGTGTCGAAAAGATTTGATTTGTTTTAAATTTAAATAGATTCGATTTAAATCTAGAATATATTAGATTTGATTTAGTAACAAAATAGATATTTTGGGCTTTGGACTTAGGGTGTAAGCTCAGTTATAAATAGAGGGAGTAACCCCTATTTTTTGTAAGCAAGTCAAGCAAGTCATTCACAGTATTTTGTAGTTGTAAAGTGAATAAGAAAGTTTTCACAGTTTGTGAGCAGAGAGAAACTCTGCAGAAATTATTTGTGTTGTCTTCTTTATTTGTTTGTCTCATAATTGAATTGTCATTATGGTAGAAATTCATCATAGACTTTGGTGAGTTTCCAAAACAATCCACAAGCTCTTCAACTGGGCAATGGTTTCCATTGAGCAACCATCTTCGACAATCTCTAACCCTTCGGCACACAAGAATTACAATTTAACACATCACCTAATTCATTATGTCTAAACTATCTATATTCATCATGACTCTTAGTCTTCTGAATATTTTGACCTGCACTTCGGCCACTCTCTTCATCATGATATCTACAATTTGATTCTCAATTCTCCAGTATTCCAAGTCCATCTTCCCATATACTAGGGGCACTTGCTAATCTCAACTAAGATAGACAATATGAAGAAACTGAAAGAATCCCAGAAATGAGGAACAAAAGCGAGACGAAACTCGACTCAATAACCAGTTAGACGAAACTAAACTAGATGAGTACCAGGACAAAATTAGATTTCACGCACGGGTAACGAGGCAAAACTCAACCCATAGCACAGTGATGAGAGTGCATGTTTCCCAGAGCACCTACTGGTCTCAGATCAATGGATAAACAGTGACGAAAACTGATAGAAGAATCTAAGGAACGAAAGAGACTGATTTCAATCCAGGGACGCATTACGAACACTGCACTCGGTAAACGAACACCGTCAAAGGGTCCAAGGTATGAAAGAAAAAACGAGACGAAACTCGACTCAATAACTAGTTAGGTGAAACTAAACTAGATGAGTACCATTATGAAATTGGGTTTCATGCACAAGGTGAGGAGACGAAACTCTGAGCTCAACCCAAAGCAAGGAGATTAGGGCGTACACCTAAAAACCTGCTGAAAGCGAATATCAGGACGAAACTAGTATTCGAAAGGTGCATCAATGACACTGGAATGAACCAGAGAGGGTAGTGAAGACTAAACTCGAGAAGACCGCGCCAGGGTAAAACTGAACTACAGTCAAGAGTAGACACTCAAACAAACAAATGATTGACGTCAAAAAGATATTGGTATGAGGGGGGGGGGGGGAACTGAGATAGTGAGGACGAAGACCTCGCTGGGGATTTAATCCGAAGTATTAGCAAATTCACTGGGGACAACAGAAACAATAATGGCTTATGTTCCGATGCATGTTTGAATTCTTTCTATATTGCGCAATGTTCCATATAATGGAAATGCTACTCACTTTGGTAGATGCAATGTAATGATGCATGTTTAAAAGTTTCACTGGGGAATGGCCAATTGAGAAGCCAATAACCAAGAAGTCAGAATCTGACATGACTTGCAAAAATAAATTTCAAAATCCAAAGGAGAGGAGAAAATATGGGGAAATGCTATAGAGGGAACCTCGAAGAGATAAAGCATCACGGGGAATATCAACCAAGCAACCAGTAGAAACGGGCCACAAACATTGAGAGGAGCCGTAGAAATAAATTGCAAACTCCTAGAGAAGATCAGATCGACACTGTAACTTCTGGAGAGGGACGCCATCTGAAGATTATACATTGAGGGAGAAGGTCAGGGCAAGACTGTAATCTCTGGAAAAGACAGCGCACAACCGTGTTGAGGATGACACCAAGACAATAAACCCGACGTGAGGGGTGGAAACTTTTGTTGGGGGAACAAAGCTCTGCTGAGGAAACGGAACTTCACCTGGGAGACAGAACTCTGTTGAAGATTTTTGTTGGAGAGATTTTTTTGGAATGCAACCATTGGATGGACCATGAAGATAGTCACACAGTATTAACCTTACTGGAGATAAGGAAAGATCTTAACATAAGGATTCCCTAATCAATAGACCGGATTGGAAATGAGAGGTCATGGCGAGGGATCTTTGTTGGCAACTCCGTTGGGGATATGCAATATCCTCAAATCCGGAGTCTCAGAATGAAGCCTTTAAAAGAAAATTCCTGGGGCAACAAAACTTCGCTGCGGAAACGAAACTTCACTGGGGATAGGTAAAGTCCTATTCATACATGGGCTCTGTATAACATAAGAAAAACCAAATATTCCCTTCCTGACAATCATTAAGCTCTTTACAGGTGTTCAACGTGTAAACTCTTTTTTTTTATGTCAAAAAAATGTTTTGCATGCAGAAAGATGTTTATTTTGGGAATGACAGATCTGATGCAACGATTATTTAAGCCTTGAAGTTGAAAACCTTAACAAAGTGTCGCATCTCTGTCGTGAATGAATCACTGGCTAGAGTGCAAAAAAAATTCAAAACTTTTCTTCCCCCCCTTTTTTTTTATAAAAAAACGAGTCAAGATGCGGGTGATAAGATACCAACATGAATATGCAACACATATTTGGGAGTTTAGGAAACGTTATCCTGTTGTAGTATGCTTTCGAGTTAAACCCTTTTTCAGTTAGGACTTTTGAAGGTTGTAACGTGGCCTGGTTCGAGGTTTTTTTAGAAAAAAAGTTTTTCAAGGCTCAAGTTATTTGGTGCCCACCCCCTTCGTGATATTCTCCTGTCCTAAGTTCAGTTAACTTATCACAAGCATTCATCTTTCAAAAGGATTTATAATGGTTGAGTGATCACGACAAATTCTCCAACATGATTGTCACTTAACTTTTGCTGCTTTTGTTTTTGATATTATTGTTCCTCTTCTTTTGATGAAAATTTTATTGGATAATCTTTTTCGGCCTTTTAGGCTCTCTTTTCCCTAACTTTTGCCTGGACAAAATCTTTTGAATTTCAATTTTGGGAGTCCAGCGGGACGCCCTAACTTTTTCCTAAGCGACTTGTTTTCAAGTTTTGACTTAGCGGGGCTTTTTGTTTCTTTCTTATTCATACTTTCTGCTTTGAACAAATCAATGTGACTTTAGGTCTTTGAAATTTTTCTTTCTTTCTCTCTTTTTTGAAGAAAACAAATTCCTCATTCCTTGGTCGGCGAGGGATAGCCATTATTGTATCGATTCGATCTCGACCTCAGGACTTTGTGAGGAAATGAACATCGTGGTTTTGACATTTTTCCTGATCTCATGATGCGAAAGATAAAATGTGGTGATCCTCAGATGGGACATTCCTTCTGAAATTTGAATGCTTGGTCAAATTAACTGAACATCTACCCTGCCCCGGGTTTTAAAAAAATAAGGTTTTTTTTAACGGAAAAGAAACTCCTACTTCGAAGGCTCAGAGGGGTTAACGAGGGTCTAACTCCCTTATATCTCCGGTGTTTGGGGATTGAAACAATGCATGTACATCGTCAACAGGGTTCTACTCAAAAGTATACCATTACAGTCATCATTTTTAGCTAAACTCCTTCCTCCAAACTCTTGGCTAAGCAAAAGAATTGGCACAATTGGTATCAAAATGCCCGAAAAATCGATTACAGAGTGATACTGGATGGATTAAGTAAAATGAAATAAATTCTTCAAGGCAAAAATATTCAACGCATCAAGACTAACATTCAGACATAAACAAAATCCTATATGCAGACAATGCTAAAACAATCAATCAAGATAACACATGAAAGTGCGGCAACGTAACGTAATAAAAGCCATTATGGGGAAGAAAAATCTCCAACTAGGTTCGCCGATCTCACCGACCTGCCATAATCTTGATATTACCCCGACCTATGACTTTTACCAACAGCACGGAGCTGTGAAACAAAATGGCAAGGCATCCGCCAGTAAAGTGAATGAGAATCCCACCAAACATAGAACTAAACACGCCCCTTGCACAGTAGTAGTTGTGTTTGTTATCCGTATTTCAAGCGATCAACTAACCATGACTTAGATTACCATTTCCGTGTAAGGCCCACGAAGTTTATATGCACATGCTTATCAAAATATTGGATGTTTTTGCAAACAAAATAGTAAAAATGGAGAAAAGAAACGTATACGTATACTTGAAAGAAGATATTCTATTGATTTTGAGAAATCAGCTTGTGAAAAAGGCGTTTACATTTGGAAGCAAGTAATTACAAAATCAAAGCAAACAAGTGTTTACAAATGACAATGTGAATATGAATATCCATCAAGTCCCGGCTCTACTATGACTCTTATGACTCTTATGCTTTCATCTTCCTGCTTTCAGACAAATCATTCTTGGATTAGCTTCAAGCTTATGCCAGGTGACGGAATGAAGGAAAGAAACAAAGGATCTCATGTCGAGCGCAGTTACTTGCTTTAAGTCCCTAACTTTCGCCTGAATTGCCCTTTCGGGTTTTCGATTCACCAGGACACCCTCTTTTTGCCTAAACCGCCCTTTCAGGTTTTCAGTTTAGCGGCTTTTTTTTATTATGCAAAGTATTTTTTAACTATGCCAGCATTCATAGGGAGAGGGAAGTACTCTCCATCCATAGTCGTGAGCATCATCGCTCCTCCAGAGAAAATTTTTCTGACCATGAAAGGACCTTCATAATTCGGAACCCACTAGCCCCTGTGATCTCCCTGGGGGAGAATTATCCTTTTTAGCACAAGGTCACCTGGCTTGTAACACTGAGGCCGTACCCTCTTATCAAAAGCTTTCCTCATCCTTTACTGATATACCTGACCATGACATACAACTGTCAACCTCTTCTCGTCAATAAGTTCCAACTGATCCAGCCGATTCTGTACCCATTCACTTTCATCCAGCTCAACATCCCTCATGATCCTAAGAGAAGGAATCTCGACTTCTACCGGCAATACTGCTTCCATGCCGTAAACCAATGAAAATGGGGTTTCCCCAGTCGAAGTATGCACAGTGATGTGATAACCATGCAAAGCGAAAGGCAGCATCTCATGCCAATCTTTATAGGTTACCACCATCTTCTGTACGATCTTCTTAATATTCTTATTGGCCGCTTCGACAACACTGTTCATCTTTGGTCGGTATGGGGAAGAGTTATGATGCTTGATTTTGAAGGACTCACAAAGCTCCTTCATCATTTTGTTGTTCAAATTATACCTATTATCGGTAATGATCTTTTCAGGCGCTCCGTAGCGATGGATAATATTGTGCTTAATAAACCAAGTTACCACCTGCTTGGTGACATTGGCATAGGATGCATCTTCGACCCATTTTGTAAAATAATCGATGGCAACCAGAATGAAACGGTGCCCGTTGGATGCAGTCGGTTCAATTTTGCCGATCATATCAATTCCCCACATTGCAAATGGCCAAGGGGAAGTCAAGACATTCAAAGGTATTGGCGACACATGCACCCTATCAGCATAGATTTGACATTTGTGGTAAACCCGTGCATGATTGTAACAGTCAGTCTCCATGGTGGACCAATAATAACCTGCTCGCAAAATATTTTTAGCCATGGTATGCCCACTGGAATGGGTCCCGAAATCACCTTCATATATCTCCTCAATGATTCTAGCTGCTTCTTTCTTGTCAACACATCTGAGTAGTAAACCGTCATGATACCTTCTATACAACACACCGCCACTGAGAAAGAACTTGGCTGGAAATCTTCTCAAGAACTTATTATCTGTGACGGATGCCTCTTCAGGGTACTCTTGTGTTTCAAGATATCGTTTAATATCATAAAACCGAGGATTACCATCTGATTCCAAACTAGCCTCAAAACAGAAAGCTGGCTCACTCAAACTTCTGATGGTAATGGAAGGTACCTCATTAGCCCACTTAACCTTGAACATGGAGGACAAAGTTGCCAGTGCATCAGCTAGATTGTTTTATTCTCTGGGAATGTGCTCAAACGTGATCTCTTTGAAGTACGGAATCAACTTCATAACATGCTCACGATAGGGAATCAGGTTCTGATGGCGAGTCTCCCAATCTCCATTAATCTGGCTGATAACAAGATTGGAATCCCCGTAAACTTTCAAAAATTTGATGCGCAGGTCGATCGCCGCTTCAATGCCATAAATGCAAGCCTCATATTGGTCCATGTTGTTAGTTCAATCGAAACAAATACGAGCCTTAAAAGGAATGTGGTATCCCTTAGGGGAAGTGATAATAGCTCTGACGCCGTTTCCCATGGCATTGGAGGCACCATCAAAAACAAGCATCCAATGTGATCCTGGCTCGGGTCTTTTGTCTGGGTCTGGCATATTACAATCCTGAATATACACAATTTTCTCATCTGGAAAATCAAACTTCATTGGTTCATAATCGTTCATGGGCTGATGAGCAAGATGGTCGGCCAATACACTACCCTTAATTTCTTTTTGAGTAGTGTATTGGATATCATATTCGGTGAGTATCATCTACCAACGGGCTACCCTGCCTGCAAGAGCTGGCTTCTCGAAAATGTACTTGATTGGATCCATTTTGGATATTAAGTAGGTGGTGTGAGTTAACATGTATTGCCTCAAACGTTTGGCGGCCCAGGCAAGCGCACAATAAGTCTTTTCCAGCAATGAGTACCTCGACTCGCGTTTCGTAAACTTCTTACTCAAGTAGTAAATAACCTGCTCTTTCTTCCCTGTCTCGTCGTGCTGACCAAGGACACAACCCATTGAGCTCTCCAACACAGTTAGATACATGATTAGTAGCCTTCTTTCCACTGGCGGCATGAGTATCGGAGGTTCCTGCAAATACTCCTTTATTTTGTCAAAGGCCTTCTGACAATCCTCATTCCATTTCACTGTCTGAATTTTCTTCAACAACTTGAACAAAGGTTCACAGGTGGCTGTGAGATGAGAAATAAATCTAGAAATGTAATTTAACCTTCCCAAGAAACCACGTACTTCCTTCTCTGTCCTTGGTTCAGGCATTTCTTGTATCGCTTTTACCTTGGCCGGGTCCACCTCGATACCTTTTTCACTTACAATAAAACCCAACAGCCTGCCGGATCTCACCCCGAAGGTGCACTTATTCGGATTCAACCTCAGCAAGAACTGCCTCAGTCTCTCGAACAATTTTTCCAGATAAACAAGATGTTCCTCTTCCGTGTCAGACTTAGCAATCATATCGTCCATATAAACCTCAATCTCTTTGTGAATCAAATCATGAAAGAGAGTGACCATGGCACGCTGATATGTTGCCCCCGCATTTTTCAAACCAAACAACATCACTTTATAGCAGAAAGTTCCCCAAGGCGTGATAAATGTTGTCTTCTCCATATCCTCCGGAGCCATCTTAATTTGATTGTAACCCGAAAAACCATCCATGAATGAAAACACTTTGGAGTGAGCAGTATTATCGACCAACACATCAATATGCGAAAGACGGGAGTAATCTTTAGGGCTGGCCCTGTTCAAATCCCTATAATCCACGCACATCCTGACCTTACCATCCTTCTTGGGCACAGGTACAATATTTGCAATCTATGGCGGATAATTGATGACCTTTAAGAAATTCGCGTCCAACTGCTTCTGGACCTCCTCTTTGATCTTCTTGGACATCTCAGGATGAGTTCTTCAGAGCTTTTGCTTGACAGGGGAATAACCTTCTTTGAGCGGTAGTCAATGCACCACTATGTCTGTATCCAACCCAGGCTTATCCTCATAAGACCAAGCGAAGATATCAGAATACTCACGGAGTAGCTCAATCAATCTGACCTTTATACTTTCTTCAAGATCTGCCCCTATCTTGACTTCTCTTCTTACCTCTTTTGTGCCAATATTCACCACCTCAATCGAATCTTGATTCGGCTGGAAACCTTCTCCTCTTGTTTTAACAATCTTGCTAATTCCTCAGGAAGACCACAATCCTCATATGCTTCTTCTTCAGCTTGATAAATAAGAGTATAAAAGTCATAATGAGCCATATCATAGTCGTTATCAATATAATCTATGGTGGAAGTGCATCTGCATGAATGACATTTTGGCGTTTTTTAGTGACAGTGTGTGAAAAGAGAAACATTGCCATTCAAATAAAAAATAAATGGAGCAAAATTTTGAATGCAAAAACGTCCTTTATTTAATGATAAACTTTTTGAAAATAAACATGGTGGCCCTACACAAATGATCCACCACACTTTGGGCAGAGCGTAGGAATTATGATATGATAATAAAAGAAAACAAGAAAATTACTCCTCAGCGCTTAAAACTTGGATAACATCCACAGAAGTCCAATTGTTGAGTGTATGGCCTGGAATACTCGGACGAATCCAATCTTCGATATTGTAGCCATCAACCCTATTGTCGCCAACTGCATTGACGTATCCTTCTTGAGTATCACAAGGACGGGAAAACTTCACAGGAGTAGATAAACTAGATGCTCTGGGAGTTGTACTCTGCTTACCCTGGCTAAAACCAAAACCAAATTTATTAAATTTTGGGGGTAACGTCCAGAACCTGACCCTAACCTTCAGGGTTTCCATTTTCCACCACAGCTCTCGCATCCTTGAGAGAAGACATAACAGTTTCAGGCTTCCTTTTCTACTCTGGAGGAGGAAAGTTGACAGCATGAACTGTCTCAAACGCCTGAAACGGAGTCTCATGTATCTCGCCTTCAACTTTAACATAGATGAATGATGTCAAATGACTCACGATGTACTCTTCCTCGCCGCACACAGTTATCACCTTTCCCTCTGTAGGATACTTAAGTTTCTGATGAAGAGTGTGATACGGTGGGAGAACTGACTTGATGTTTTGCGTTTTGATCGCATTTGTGCGGATAGCAAGAGTCGCTGCCGACTTTTATTTTATCCAAAAGGAAAGGTGAAAAAGCACAGGAAAGACCTTTAGAGATGTTTTTGAGTTCGGGGGGTAGATTATGAAAAGGGAAGGTATTAGCACCCTTTTCATCCATGGTTTTCCATGGGCTCTTAGTTACTTGATAGATCACTTGCTTTTGTTTGAGTGTGTGCTTGTGGTGATGATTTTTGAAAGTATTTTGAAAATGGAACTTCGTAAGAGTTCTCGTTTCTATAAGAACGCATACAAAGTGTTTTCTTTGAAAATAGTTCAAAGGTGTGTTCGTGAGATATGTTTTTGAAAGTATTTTGAAAATGGAACTTCGTAATGGTTCTCGTTTCTATAAGAATGCCTGCAAAGTGCTTGTTTCGGAAATAGTTCAAAGATGAGAGTGTGGGTGTATAAAAATGTTTTTGTTGTGAGCAAGCGAGTAACTAAGAACGAATCTACCTACTCGAAAGGTATTAAATGTGTTTTTCCTCCTCCTTTAGATGTGGCTATCTTACCATTGATTTGGTAAGAAGTCCTATCGTTGGATGTAAAGGGACAGGTGCGGGTCAATTTTACAGTCATCGAAAGCAACTTACGAGACACTTTAGAAATTTTTGTAAGGGACGAGATCGTTTTACAGAAGGCAACGTCGAGGGTCATCGAGGGACTACGATCTTTTTTATCGAAGGGTCATTTCTAAAGCGTCCCATATTCGAGGGACATGACTGTATTTCTGAGGAAACGAGCGAGGTTACCCTAGAGGTGCGCGTGTGAAAAATTGTGTTGGTTTCAAGTTATTTTATTCTTTGATTAAGTTATCTAGAGATTGATTTTTGAATCTTGCCATACACGCCTAATTACTATACAGTATAAGAAAAACAGTAAATTGCGGGAATTGAAATTCTATGCTATTACAAAATATTCGGGAATAGGGGTACAATTTTTACAAATGGGGATGAATCAAATGTGATAGAAAGGTCCAAATAACAATCAATACAACCAAATCGAATTTTGTGCAATTAATGAAAGCTATAATAATCTATGAAATAAACTCAAGCAACAAAATAAAAATCTAAGTATTTTTACTTGAAAAAAATAGAAAAGTAAAACCTATTCTAAAAATAAAATAAAATAATTGATTAAATTATATGCTTTATTTTTGTATTTCATTTACTTAAGTAAAATCTAAAGAAGGAAAACAAACTAAATTATTATTTTTTTGGTGTTTTATTATGTGTAAATTAAATCTAAAACAAAGTTTATTAAAGAAAGAAAATGATAAAAATTTATTCACAAAGCCTAAATCAAATTAATTAAAAATTTTTTTTTAAGTTTTAATAGTATTTTGTATAACAAAAAAAAAAGAATAAGAAGAAAATAAACTAATAAACAACATGGGCTTATGGAAGTGATTTGGGAGGAGGCTCAAAGAAATTAATTGTTTATCTTGCTGTAACAAAAACAAGCCAAAGGGGGTGTGGCGGCCAACAAAACGAAATGGGCTTAAAGGGCAAAGTTAAAGGAATATCCAGTACAAATCAAACAAAACAAAGCCCAAGTTCTTAAACTAAGCTTAGTTATTGATTAAGGGACAAAACCAAAATTAGGGTTTGGGACATTCCTCACGCGGCGTTGTATTCTCCTAACTCATCGTTTCATCTCTCAATCGCTTGTGCTTCTCTCTCGCGAATTTCATGCTCATTCGGTTTTAGATGACGAAATCGATTCCGGTTTGATTATAAAGGAATAGATTAAAAGGGGAAAAAGTGCTTACCGAAAGATAAAATAACTTCTCTTGAAAACTCAGGTAATGCTTTATCTTGTCTTCGTTTTTCTCCGTCTCTGCTCTTAAGAAATTGATTGGGTTGTGTTGATGTTCTGTTCCTATATTTTTCAGATTTGGGTTCGTTGTGTTTCTTTGGGTGATGGTGATGCTGGTTATTGTTTGATGAGGTTTTGTTACTGTGTTTGAGTTTTGATGCTTTTTTCTGGTTTTTCGAGTTTGAGACTTTTGTTACACAGGTTTTGAGTTTTGAGGCTTTTGTTGGTTTTTTGGGTTTGAGGCTTTTGTTACACAGGTTTTGAGTTTTGAGCTTATTACTGATTTTTTGTTGTCTGAAGCTTGGCTACTGTGTTTGTGATTTTTTGATGGTTAACAGGTTTTTGGATTGAGGCTTGTTACTGTTTGATCAGTTTTCAGTGATGGTTGACAATTTGGGATTTTGGTGGTGATTATGTTACTGGTTTGTTGTTTGAGTTTTAGGCTTGTTACAGGTTTTTGGTTTGATGATGGTTACTAGTTTTCGTTCTCTTTTTTTTTTTGCCCCTCTTTTTTGGATTGCCCTGCTTCTATTATATTGACTCTTCAAAATGTTGTGGCCTCTTGGCCTTTGGTCTCTACAACAGGTTTTGCTTGGTTTTGTTTTTTAGCAGTTTTGATGATTCTGGGGTTTGCAGCAGGTTTTGCTTGGTTTTGTTTTTTAGCAGTTTTGATGATTCTTGGGTTTGCAACAGCTCTTCCTTTTGCAGTAGAGCTTTTGCAGGATGTGCATTTTGGACAATTCTATAGAATAGGTGACTTCTTTCCTCTCTTATCTCTCAATGACAATAAAAAAGAAATTTGCTCTTTTGCCTTTTTTACTAATTCTGAAAGGTTTGCAGTTGGAAAATGATGATTTCTTGAGCAAGTTTTGTTTGACTTAGCATCTAGCTATTTGTCATACTACTGCCTCGTTTTTGTTGATGTTGTTGTTGTTTATCCAGTTGTGATAATGCTGCTATTTGGTTTGTGACAATGTTGTTTGTTTGATTCGTGAGGTTGCTGTTTGTTGTTTACAAGGCTGCTGCTTGTTGTTTGCGAGGCTGCTGTTTGTTCAGTTTGGTAATGCTGCTTGTTTGGACAGTTTGTAATGCTGTTTGTTCTTGTAGCATGCTCGCGAATTCTTTTCTTCTTTATTTTTGTGAACCAAGAAGGGTAACCTTCTTGTGATTTTCAACTAGGGGAAATAGGTTGTGATGAAATAAAATGGCATTCTGATTCCATATTGCAAACCTTAATGATAAATACTTTTTTTTGGAAAATTTCTTGTTCATGCCCATATAATTTGCACTAATCATGTTTTCTTTCTCTTGTCTTCATGTGAGCAAAATTGGATATGACAAAGCAAAGAACGTAAGAAATTCGTGGCAAACATGGAAGTCTTGGAGATAAGTAAAGAAATTTGATACGACTTCAATCTTCAAACAACTTAGACGCAGATTAATTCTCCTAAGCCAAACATTCATTTGGATTTTCTTTGTAATTTAGAAAGATCATTCTTGTATTGTATCCAATAGTTGTACCAATTCATCTTTAAATACAATAAGTTATAAAACATAAAGTATTAAAAGAATAAATTGTTTTGTAACAATGTTTGAAATTGGAGAAAATCTCGAGTTGTAGCATGAAGTATTCTGGTTTTATTTTATAACTTGAAATCCTTTATCAACAATAATTTGTAATTTCTCTTCGCATCCTAATTGACTTTTGAAATTCCCAATCAGGATATTTGAAATAAAATTCTCCAGTCGGGTAACTTAAATTCCAAGTGATCCCAATAACTTTGTAACCACATTTCAAACAGACACGCACTGTGTACTCCATTTCCTAACAAAACAAACGTTTTAAGGACGTAAATCATCTGGTCAACCTGGATCCCCAAAATCATGATTGTCCTAAATGACAGTCTTAACTTCCATCTCTTGTCTCAAACAAATCATGCTCTGAGAACAAACATTATCCTTTTAGTAAACTGTGTTTTAAGAAAATTCAAAATCAATCAAATGCCTTGTGATGATTTGATAATTTTAAAGTTTTCCAAACTCAAATTTCTTCCGATTCTTTGAAGATAAACCCGTGAGAGACGTCACATGTGACCATGAACAGAAAAAATCATCTCAAAATCTTATAGCTTGAAGAAATCATAAATAAAACCTTGAGGAAGCATGTAGACCTATGAAGGCCAATTAGATCTTTGAAAACTCATTTTCTTTTGAGAATTGCAAAAAACCCTAATTGTTGGTTTACTGCCACAAAAGAGAATTTGTCTGGTCGATTTTTGAGCCAACTTGAATATCCGAGAAACCCTAGGGTTGTGTCTTCTTATGAAAAACAGGAGGGCAAATTTTGGGGTACAACAAAGAGTAAAAGTGACTTCCCCTGCTTTATGAATCCACGGTCGCCCCAACAAACAACAATACGCTGGCTGCATATCCATCACAAAAAATGTAGCCGTGAAGGTGCCAAGACCAACCTTGATTGGTAACTCCACCTCCCCAAACACTGACCTTTGAGACCCATCAAACGCCTTCACCATCAAATCACTAGGGCGCAGCTCCAGTCCAGAATAATCAATTTTCATTAATGCTGACTTAGGCAGTACATTCAAAGACGACCTTGTGTCCACCAAAACCCGGGATAAAGTAGTGCCCCTGCACTCCATTGAAATATGCAACGCTTTTTTATGGTCTCGCCCCTCCGGAGGAAGATCAAAATCTGTGAAGCCCAGACCATTCCCGGCAGATATGTTAGCACAAACATTCTCAAACTGATTGACTGTTATCTCATGTGGCACGAACACATTCTTTAACAACTTCATCAAAGCATTTCTGTGAGGTTCTGAATAAATCAACAGAGACAAGATAGACATCTTACAAGGAGTATGGCCCAGATGATCAATTATGCTATAATCACTCTTTCTGATAATTCGCATTAACTCTTCAACCTCATCGGGAACTGAAGAAGCTTCTGGTATCGGAATTGGTTGAGTCACATTGGCTGGCGTAACCCTTGGATTACCAATCATTGCCTACTATTTTCCTTTTTCTCTTGCAGAAGCATCTGCTGCATCTTGCACATTGGAAGGACCAAATACTCTCCCGCTTCTAGTCATTCGACCCACACCAGAAAAATTATGAACTTCCCATTCATCATCTTCAGCACGTTCTTCCTCAGAAAAACGAGTACTTACTTCCTGCTTCACCCCATGGTAATAAACAACAGCACCATAATTCCATGGGATGGCCTTCTCACTGGTATACGGCATGGGACCAGGTACCGTAATCATCAAAGGAGGTGCCCTAGATGGGGTAGGAATGTGCACGGGGGTGTAAGGAATAGATACCACATCAATATCTTCTTCGGTAACCTTACGGTAGCTCAGTTTTCTATCGAACCACAGGGAACCTTCCTTTATCATCAACTAGATACCAGCTTTTAAATCATCACAACCCTTCGGTTGCTCTCTACACTTGGCACACTCTGAAGTACAACCCGGAAAAATAGAATTGTCAAGCAAATACCTCTTAACATACCACAACGGAGTAGTTACTTGTTCCACATTCATGATTAAATTCAATACTTCACCATTATCATCAATCATATTAACAACACCCCCTTCATGCCTAGGCATTGGGTTCTGAGAAACATTCGGACCAGTCACTGGAGTAAACTCAATTGCCTTAGCATCCAACAAGTCTTGTATCTTACACTTCAACGCAAAGCAATTGTCAGTAGAATGACCAACTCCGCCCGAATGGAATTCACATCTTGTGTTAGCATCATAGTTAGGAGGAAGTCTTGCGATGGGTGGTGGCATATTTCTCAAACCGATCAACTTTAAATCGAGAAAATGGTGGAGTGATTCAGTAAGAGATACCGGCAAGGGATCGAATTTTCTCAACTGTCTCTACTGTTGATTATTATCTGACGGGGAGCATCTTGCTGTCTTTGTTGTTGAGGCACTGTATTCGGTCTCTGTTGCGGAGGAGCATTAACAAGAATAGAAACAACATTGATTTGTTGGTGCTGACTATCCTCTCCTCTTCCTCTATGAGAGTAAACCTCACTTGCGTCGCCTTCCTTTTTCTTAGGGTAAGTGTTGAAAGGTTTCTTACTGCCCCCTGATGAGCCACTAGAACCTCCAATCTGAATTTTCCCCAATTTTAAACCTACCTCAATCCTTTCACCAGCCATAACCAAGTCTGCAAATCTTGCCGAAGTACTTCCTATCATGTGCTCATAGAATGGCCCTTGTAGGGTACTCATAAATATATCAATGAGTTCTCTCTCCATGAGTGGAGGTTGAACCCTCGCAGCCAACTCATGCCACCTCTGAGCGTATTCCTTGAAAGATTCTCTTGGTCCTTGTGACAAATTCTGTAACTAAGTGCGATTAGGCGCCATATCCACATTGTACTGATAATGTTTGACAAAAGCCCGAGCAAGATCATTCCAGCAATGAATATGGGTTTTCTCCAACTTCATGTACCACTCCAGGGATGCCCCAGATAGGCTATCCTGGAAAAAGTGAATCAAAAGCCCCTGATCCTCAGTATGCACCGACATCTTTCGGAAATAAGCAGTTGCATGAGTAACAGGACATGACGTTCTGTTGTACTTTTCAAATATAGGAGGCTTGAACTTTGGAGGAACTCTCACCCCGGACACCAACCCGAGATCATTAGAATCCATACCAAAGGCTCCTTGTCCTTCCACAGCCTTCAAATGTTCTTCCAACAACCGATACTTCCTATCCTCAACCTGAACTTCCGACTCTGAATGCCGAACAGAAAACTGATCTTCATCCTGGTCAAAGTAATAATCCTGCTCATGATAGCCCCTTATACCGCCCTAATTATCTCTTCTGTTCCCCACAAGACGAGGTCTCGGAGACGGGGGAAACTGCCATATGTTGCGCACAAAGGGGTTTTCGGGCATCCCGTGAAAATTTCCAACAGGCTGATCTTGCACATCCCCCAATCCTACAGAAATGTCTTGATAGTGCCATTGATTTCCACCATCCCCTGGATAGAGGCGTTGGTTGTTGACAATGGCAGCCAATTCCTCCTGCCGGTGATTCACATTGGTGATGACCTACATGAATTGGGTCGTTTGAGTAGCCATCTGGGCCCTTATTTCAGCGAGTTCAGCTTGAACTTGTTCCATCTGTCTTGGAAAATTGTTTCTGGTGGATGATGAGTAGTCGTCTTGAATTCTGAATAAGAAAAGCAGAAGAATAAGAATACCGTCTTGAGATAACCTGTAATGTTATGAAATGCATGATGTGCATGATATGTTTGTCATTTTCCGGTATTCAAGAGTCCTTTTATTCATCAATCACGGTGCGCAACCAATAATCAAGCATACAATCAAAGGAAAAAAAGGACAATAAGACAAACACTCCAATTATTTACAAACAGAAGAAATGATGTTCGAGTGACTTCAGACATTTAAGAGTGTAACGATAAACAAAAAAATACGTGTTTCAAAGTAAACTTAACAAAAACTGAATAATAAAAACAAACAATGGTCCCTTCCAACAATCCTGGGGGTGACCAAATACACCAAGGGTAAGTAACAAAACTAAATCTCCGGAATAAGACACGCTTCAAGGTGTTGACAATACTCTTCAAGCCTGGCTTTATCCTTCAAAATTTGTGATGCGACTACTTTACTTTCTTGAAACCGATCCTCTGCGACACGCCTCTGGGCGACTTCCTTCTTAAGCTGAGCATCTTTGTCTTTGAGCTGTTTCTCCAAGTTTTGAATCTTCTTCCTGTAGATATTCTCAGATGCCTGAAGCTTCTGGAACTCTTGCTGGGTCTTACTCAACTCTTCTTCTATTTCAGCATGAGATCTCTTCCTAAAACTGGTTGCATCAGAAGTTTCCCCTTGAGCTTCTCTGAGTTTGCGAGCTAAGTCGGCCCTTTCTTGATCTACCCAATAAAGTTTCATCCCTGCCTTACGGTCTTTTGCACGAAGTTGAATGTTCTCAACATGAACCTGGGTGAACACCTCGGTAGGCACCGTGTTACTCATAACAGTAGGAGGTTGCTCACATATAGGAGCCGACCTCGCAAATGGTAACCGTAAAATTTTAACCCTGTCTCTAATCCATTCCAAGTAAGGAACTCTAGCAATAGGAACCTTCTTGCCCAAAGTAGTTCTATCCTTCTTGTGAATTCCCTTCCAAGCACTTGTCACTCTTTTCAACATCACAAGATCACTTCCTCTAACAAAATACATTGATTCATACACCTCCCCAACCTTTGGCAGTCCATCCATTGCATATCCCAATTGACGATAAGCAAGCACAAAATTATAGTTGATACACCCCTTAGTTCCTATGAGGGGAACATTAGGGAAATCTTCGCAGCTAGTGATAATACTTCGTACTTCCCCCATGTCATAATTCCACCGGATATCAAATGAAGTAAGGTTGACAAGTCTTAATGACCATCAAAGAGAATGTCTGGTATCCACGAAAGGGCCACTTACCGGTAGGTGCAACTTAAACCATTGATACAACATCGAATGATATAAACTTACATTACCTCCTTTTCCATGCCTGAAATGAATGGTGTAAAGAGTATCTGCCAAGAGTTTCGATACCGGGTTCTTATTTCTAAAAACACAAATAGCCGTCAAATCCACAAAATATCTCTTGTGAGGAAAGAGGATGATCCTGTATATCATGAGAGCAAACAGAGGGCTGAAGTCATTCCAATTCCCTTTCTTTTCCCAGTCTTCAGCTTTCTTCACTAAGAAATCCAAATAAAACCCTGTAGTATCCTCACTTGATTTCCAATTGTCTTTCACCTCTTTCTAGTTCAAATGAAGAATTTCAGCAATAACTTCGAACTTCAGCTTCTCCGACACTTGGACAAAAGGAACTTCATCGGAAAACTTGATATTAAGTAGGTACGCATACTCTTCTAGTGTGGGAACCAGATAATCTTGAAAAGTAAAACACCGTAATTCCTTGTCATAGAACTGGAAGAGGGTGATCAAATCCATTGGGTCAACTGGAGTGTTAAGGATTAGTAACAAATTGCCATAATTTTTGTTGAAATTATTCAGAACATCACCCTTCAGATAAGAACTCAACCTCTTCAATTCGGACACATCAATAGTAGGAATCTGATAAGAGAATGTATGCCTGTTGGGCTCTTTAACACGAACTGAATCAAACTCATCTGACGGGAGGCCAACCATTTCTGATGGAAAGAAGACTCTCGAATGTCCCTGGAAGATGACATGTGCATGCTAGTTATGTTTTATACATCATATTTTTTTTTGAAATAAATGTGCTATGATGCAACATGACAGGATCAAAGTTTCACACTGGATAATGGTTGGACCATTACAGAACAGCACCATTCAAGATCAAAAGAAAACCCCAAAGCTTCAAAACTATCATGGGAACTTGAGTCACCTTCGCAACACAAAGTCACCAACAGTACTTGTACCTGTAAGAAAATTTTTCCTGCCCCTCTCACGGGTGTATTCTAGGTCAAGGTAAGGTTAAAAGCCAAACCAGAGTACAAGAGCTCGACTGTCAGTATCATCATATGATAACACCTATTTGAACTACCTCTAAAGTCATGGGTCTCATGGTCAGGTCTACAAAGCATCCGCCTCATAGCCGCCATGGCCACTCTATTCCTAGTTCCTATGGAATTCACTCATAGCCTGGGTATGAGGCCTTTTACCTCATGGAACAACCCACCCACCAAGAAATCCAGAATCTAAACAGTCCATCCAAATCTAGTATGCAGAAAGTAAATCGCACATAGGATGCAATGCAAATAGATAAATATGCAAAGCGATAAAAAAACACCCAAAAAAGAAAACAAACAAGAGCTAGGATCGACTCTGAGATGGACCATCAAGAGGTAAATCTGTCCCCAGTGAAGTCGCCAGCTGGTACAACATGGCCGAACCGTCATCTTTTAATGGAAAAAAAAACAATGAAGTCGCCACCGAACGTCTTTTATCCCGCCAAAAGGGAAAGGCAAACATCGACAAAACCCGAAAAGGGAGAAATCACGGTCTTTCGACCGAGAGATCGGGTAAGGGAGTCTGTTACGCGAGGGGAAGGTATTAGCACCCCACACGCCCGTAGTACTCTACGGTATCCACTCTTGTTGTCTAATCTAATGGGTGTGGTCAAAACCTATGTCTATGGCTTAAAGATAAAAAAAGGGAATGCATGCGGGAAAAAAATATAGGGAAAATAAAAGTTAGGCTCGGTTGGGCCCTACCCCAATACCTACGTATCCCTTTTAAGGAATCAGAGCAGCCGTAGTTCGGATCATATATTCAGGTTGGTTTGTGTTTTTTAGTTAAGGCAATGAAAACAGTCAAGATGGCAAAACATCAAATGAAACAACAAACAAATAAGATGGTAAAACATCGACTAAATAATAACAAAGTAACATGCCAAAGATGATGAAACACCAAATGATAAAACATCACACCTAACTATGACATTGAGAATCAAAGTAGGATAACCAACATGTGCGATGGCGAAACACCAGCTTCAAACAAATGTGCGATGGCGAAACATCAGCTAAAAGATAACAAGGTATCATGGCAAAGATGGCGAAACATCAATAAACCAGGTTGAAAAAAAATCACACCTAACAATGATATTGAGAATCAAAGTAGGATAATAAACATGTGTGATAGCGAAACATCGACTTCAAATAAATGTGCGATGGCGAAACATCGGCTAAAATATAACAAGGTATCATGGCAAAGATGGCGAAACATCAATAAACCAGGTTGACAAAACATCACACCTAACAATGATATTAAGAATCAAAGTAGGATAACAAACATGTGCGATGGCGAAACATCGGCTTCAAGCAAATGTGCGATGGCGAAACATCGGCTAAAAGATAACAAGGTATCATGGCAAAGATGGCGAAACATCAATAAACCAGGTTTAAAAACAAAGCCAAGAGGCGCACAAACAAATAAGATTAATTTATATCTTTTACCTTGAATAAGGGTTTGAGTTTATTAGAAGTGTTTTATGATTTGCCAAGAAAACAATTTTTGTTTTAAGATGCAAAATGCAAAGGAAGGAAAAAAACAACTAAGGGAAACTAGCCTAGCACTATCCCTAGTGTTATCATACAATGATTGACCCTAAAGTTGAGGATAAAGGAAAATCCTACCCTATGCTAGCATACATGGATTCCTACCTTAATCAACATGTCAAAGGAAACTTAACAAAACTATCATATAGGGAACAGGCAATGAGAGTGAAGTCGTGATCTCAATTTCTAAATTGAGTGACTCATCGATCAACAATTAAAGAAAAAAATAATAAACATCCTATAGGGAAAATGCACTGAGAGCGAAGTCGTGATCTCAATTTCTAAATTGAGTGACTCATCGATCAATAATTAAAGAAACAAACATAAACACGACACATGTATCAAACAAAAATAGAGGGCCTCCTGACATATATCAGCAACAGAGGTCCCATCATGCAACATAGAACTATACAAAATGAAAATAGAAGAAAGGAAATAGTGAAATACCGAACGAATAACTATCCGTAGCAACTGAGCAAGAATAAAATAAATCCATAGAACTTCAAGCAAGCTGGCATCAGCAGACAAATCAAGTCAGAAATTACGCCATCAGGATGTAAGTATTGAGATTTTCAGATATGAACAGATCCCATGGGCAATGTATAGCATTCATAATCACGTATATATATCCTGCATAGACTATCAAATATGCCAAGCACAAGAGTAGTACCAATATAATAAATTGTGTTCCACAAATAAAGTGAAACATAGTAGCCTCAAGTCAAAAATGGAAAACTTTTCTCAGAGTACCTCGCGCATTCAACAACCAAGTTAGTATTCCCATAAATAGAATGATGACTCTCATAAGGGATGGGTAATGACACCATAATAAAGTGAGAAAACATGATAGCAACTATCAAAACATTAGATATGATAGACAAAAATAAACAGGCATATGCACAATTTGGTCAAAAGCTAGAGGAATGTTGCTCCTTTCTATTACCATATTGAATTGACAATCGAATATCAATCAAGGATCATGGGAGCTTGAGGAGAATACAATCAAAGACCATGAAGGTCAGTAACAACCACAATTCAATCATACTCAATTACTTCATCACATCTCACAAGCATAATAGAAGAGGAATCCCACACAATGCATCAAAAACTTATATCTCAAGCTAACCATGGAAGAAAGTCAAACAAGGAAAAATTAGAGAGTTTGTAACAATCAAAGATTTGAATTAAAGCTTCCAAAACATGATTAGTACATGATCAAAAGGTTAAAGTGTTGATTCTAAAAAAAATATGCTGCACAAGTGCATTCAAAATACCTCAAAAATTCAACAAGGATGAAAGAAAGAAGCCAAACTCTATTCATGATTAGAACTAACTTAAGTAATAGGGATCAATTACTCTCAAGTCCCCATGAGACTATCATTTAAGTATCATTTCCATTCATGTCATCATTGGCCATCTAATGACCTCAAACTCAAATTGAAAGCTCAAGTTTCAAAGTGAAGATCAACAAGAAAGCAAAAAGTCATAAAACATGCATCAAAAGATTCAATCATTCAAACATGGGGCATTAAGTGAAATGAATTGAGTTTATGTGGATAAACAGAACCAACATCATCATTAGGTTCCCAATTATAGGCCTCACTCAAGTTCATTGTCCATCAAGCAAATTGCAACAAGATATGCAACATTAATTGGGTACCTTCACTTCAAAAATACATCAAAAAAAGAAAAGGGCTTCCATAATTCAAACAAAAAATTTCTTAGCATCCTTTAGATGTATAAGAGTCAGAAAAAATGTTTTAAGTTCATGGATGGATGAGGAAAGGATGAATCAAACTTCAAATATCAAAAACTAGTTGGCAAAAACCACCAAACTAGACAAGTTTTCAAAATATTTTTGTGGAAAATACCAAACTTTATCAATTAATTCAAGAAAAATATTTTTAAAGACCTCAATCTATCTATGAACCTTAAACAAGAACCAAATTCAATTGAAACTCAAGACTAGTTGCTTTTTGGAATCAAAACAAACAAGGGAATTAGCAAAACCCTAATTATTTAGAAAATAAACTCAATTATTGATTAATCAAGTTCCAAATCTAAACAAATCAAATTAAAATCATACGAAAATAAAGAAAACTCCAAGATCAGAGAACTTATTTTTTCAAATTTTTAGAATTAAAGAAAAGTCAAAAATAAAATCAAAATTCAAACCTTTAAACAATTAAACAAAAGTTCACATCTCAAAATAAAATTCCAATCAAAATTCAGAAAAATATCCAACCAAAATTATATTCAAATATTAGAGTTAAAAACCAACATCCATGATTTTTTTGTGGAATTTTTGAATTAAAGGAAATATTAAAATAAAATCAAACAAACAATTAAACAATTAAACTATTATTTAATGACAAAAATGCAAACCCTAGCCAAAAGTAATAAAAAGGTCAAAACTAAATTATATTCAGACACTATGATTAAAAAAAACTTATATGATTTTTTTGAGGATTTTTGAATTAAAGGAAATATTAAAACAAAAATTATGAAGAAAACATTTCAAATAAACTTCTCAAATTAAATTTCTAATCAAAAATAGAAAAAATGCTAAACCAAAATCAGAACCAATTTCTAAATTATTTTATGAGTCAAAGATAATTTTTGTGGAATTTTTAGATCAAAAAAGCTATTAAAATAAAAATAATCATTGAACAAACAATTAATTAAACTTATGAAATTTTAAACCAATCAAAACATTTTTAAAAATTCCAATAAAATTACACAAGATATTAGAATTTGTTTTGGACTTGTGATAATTTTTTCAGAATTTTTTAAATTGTTTTGATCAAGAAACAAAAATCAGAAAATCAATTGAAATCAAAATATAAACTAATATTCAAAAATTCAAATGGACCGTTCAGATGATGACACCTCATCATCCCTAACCTCCAGCCAAACCAGAAAACGTGCGTGCCCATCTGTGTTGCACCCCAACTTCAGTCCCTCCAAACAAACTCGTTTCTCAACCATTTTTCATCAAATCATGTGCAAATTAAAGTCACCGTGACAAGGAATTCAATGCAATTCGAATCACATCAAGTAGTCAAACATGGATTTAGAAATTTATGCACGAAAACATCAAAAACTCACTGAAACCTAGAGTTGCAGAGATCTCAAACAAGCATTGTATACCAAATGAAACCTCAAATTGCTTCAGAATCATTCATATAACATCCACAAATAGATATTCATGCTTAATTTCAACAATAAACAACTACATTTCAAAAATCAAAGTTGAATGAACCTACCTCAATTCAAAATCCAAATGCTTGATTCTCTCACTCCAGATGCGATTCCAGGCTTACTTTAGCTTCCTTAGCACTTGAGGATGAAGAGCCAAGAAGAAAAACTCCCAATGCACCACTGAAACTTGAGATTCGAAGAAAAGTGCAGCTACGGAAATTCTAAGTTCAGATCTGGAATTTGGAAGTTGTGATCCCTCTCCTCCGCCTTCAGTGTTTGCTTCTTATTATATATGACATGTAGAGTAGGTTTTCCGAGAAAAATGGGCTTCAAAGTCAGTGCATTGCCCAATTGGAATTTTTGCTATATTGAAAAATGAAATTCTGACCATGCCATCCGCTCGTGCGTTTTTCCTCCTTTAAATTTCTTTTGAGGCCTTTCTTACTTAGATTTTGATCCACCAAATCTTGGCCCTTGATACCTCATGATGAGATCATGCTAGTGTTTTTGCAAATTTGGCAAGTTTTGTCAATTTTTGAGTCATGGTGGTACAACTGCACATGGGGCACGATTTTGCTGCCATTATGGGCTTCCTCAAATCACAAATGGGTCATGGGCCTGATTAGAAGTGAAAACAATGACTGAAAATGAAGTTCTCAAGTTTTGGCATTTTGCTTGCATGGCTAAAGTTCAATAAAATGGCATGAAATTCAAAAGACCATAACTTCCCCATACTTTTGAATTTGGAAACAAATGAGTACAATTTGGAAATGTATTGAAAAGATCTAAAATCCCTTAGTTTTGAGTTTTTGTAATTGAATCCATTAAGGTCCTCAAAATTGGACATGAAATTCACTAATTTTGGAAAATGACCTATAATTTTAACTTGAGGCATGAACTTCCAAAGACCATAACTCTTGACTCTTTGCAAATTTGGACATGATACCAAAAGGATATGAAATATCACCCTATTATCTTTCCAAGCATATTTCATTTGAATTTGTTTGATCAAAGGTGAATAAAATATGAATTTTTTATGTTAAGTCCTCATTTTCCAAAATTAGAAACTTTTAGGGTTTCTTCATGAACAAGTTTCAACCCAAACCTCAATCTTTTTGATCCAATGATCAAAATGGACTTGAAATATGAAAATTAAACCCTTGAATTGAGGGTTTACCAAAAGTTCACTTGGTCAACCTTGACTTTGACTGATTTTGACCAAAATGACCATTTTGCCCCTTTGAATTAATTGGTCCACTTCTCTTCAAAATTGATGGTCAAAACTTCAAACATACTATCTACCAAATATATAGAGGCCATGTACAAAGTTTCACTTCAAAATTCTCAAGAAATCTTGATAAAATCCCAAACCCTAGTTTTGGTTAACACCTTAGGAGACTGATGAATCATCTCCAAAATTTCAAATCCTCTGGGCATCTTGACCAATTTCTTGTATAAAGACTTTTCAAATACCAATGAGATGTTGTAGCTTCTAGATCAAGACTTGTACATTGATCAATAGCCTTGATCAAGCAAAACCCTAATTTTGACTGGTGAATCAAAAGAGTGATTCTTCTTATAATCAATCACAAACTTCAATCCTCTGATGATCCAAGGAGATGGATAAAATATCTTGAGATATGCAGTAACTTTTGAGCTTGAAATATCTAAAGGATTAGATAATAAGGTTCTACTTGAGCAACTTTGTCAATGCAATCAACCTTCAAAGCTTGAGGAAGACTTGATAACTAAAGTATTTTGATCCCATCACAATGTATGAATGCAATGCAATATGATATTCATGATGAAACATAAGCCTAAATCAAGAGGGTAAATTTTGGGGTGCAACAATACCAAGTACAAGAAGACCTCAAAGAGCAAGACGCATGCCTGTATTATTGCAAGATTGTGTGATTACATCAGATGATGTGATAGATGATGAAGGTGAGCTGGTACATTATGCTTTCTATGCAGATGTTGAACCTGTTATTGCAGCTGAAGCATTGAAGGATTCGAAGTGGGTGAAAGTAATGAACGAAGAAGTGAAGTCTATCGAAGACAATAACACTTGGTCACTTGTCGAATTTCCTCAAGGCAAGAAGGCAATTGATGTCAAGTGGTATACAAAGTGAAAACAAACTCGAAAGGGGAAGTAACTCGAAACAAAGCAAGGCTTGTGGCGAAAGGATTTCTACAGAAAGAAGGAATAGACTTTGATGAAGTTTTTGCACCTGTTGCTAGGATCGAAACAATCAAGTTGGTTGTTGGTCTAGCAAAAATAAACAGTTGGCACATATGTCAGATGTATGTGAAGTGTGCATTCCTAAATGGACCCTTAGATGAAGAAGTCTATGTTAAACAACCAGCTGGGTTTGTGAAACATGACGAAGAAAGAAAGGTGTACATGCTGCATAAAGCCCTGTATGGACTGAAACAAGCTCCAAGGGCTTGGAATAAGAAAAATGATAGTTTCCTAAGGGAGAAGGAATTTGTAAAGTGCACAACTGAACATGGAGTATATTTAATAAGAAGCAAAAGTAAATTGCTTATACTATGTCTCTATGTTGATGATTTGTTGATAACAGGTAGTTGTAAAAGTGAGATTGAAGACTTCAAAGGTGATCTCATCAAGGAATTTGAAATGTATGATTTGGGTGAGATTTCATATTTCCTTGGTATGGAATTCTACAAGAGCAGTAGAGGTTTGATGATGCATCAAAGAAGATATACAGGAGAAATTCTCAAGAGGTTTGAGATGGAAGAATGCAACTCAACTTCGACACCTGCAGAACCAATACTGCAACTGTCAAAAGATGCAGATGAAGATGATGTTGATCCAACCCAATACAGAAGACTTATTGGATCATTGAGATACCTTTGTCATACAAGGCCTGCCTTAGCATATAGTGTAGGTATGGTAAGTAGATTCATGCAGAAGCCAAAGGTATCACATATAGCATTAGTGAAGAGGATACTAAGGTATCTCAAAGGAACTTTCGATTATGGCATTTTGTTTCCTGCAACTGATAAAGGAAAAGAATGCAAGTTAGTGGGATACACTGATTCGAGTTGGTGTAGTGATGCTGAAGATCGAAAATCAACAGCAGGATATGTGTTTATGCTAGGTGGTGCACCAGTTTCTTGGAGTTCTAGAAAGGAACCATTAGTGGCATTATCATCATGCGAAGCAGAACACATAGCTGCTTCTCTTTGTGCATGTCAAGCAACTTGGATGGTAAACTTGGTCCAAGAGATAACAGAGAAAGATCATGGAGCAATTACCATGAAGATCGACAGCATGTCAGCTATCAATCTGGCGAATATCCCAATAGCACATGGTCGAAGTAAGCACATCAAAATGAGGTTCCATTATCTTCGAGAGCAGGTAGAAGATGGGAAGATGAATTTGGAACACTGTAGAACTGAGAATCAGATTGTAGATATCATGACAAAGGAAGTGCAAGTCAAAGTATTCAGAAGACTAAGAGCCATGATGAACATAGATAGTTTAGACACAATGAATTAGGTGGTGTGTTAAATTGTAATTCAGTGTGTCGAAACTATATGTCGAAAAGATTTGATTTGTTTTAGATTTAAATAGATTTGATTTAAATCTAGAATATATTAGATTTGATTTAGTAACAAAATAGATATTTTGGGCTTTGGACTTAGGGTATAAGCTCAGTTATAAATAGAGGGAGTAACCCCTATTTTTTGTAAGCAAGTCATTCACAGTATTTTGCAGTTGCAAAGTGAATAAGAAAGTTTTCACAGTTTGTGAGCAGAGAGAAACTCTGCAGAAATCATTTGTGTTATCTTCTTTATTTGTTTATCTCATAATTGAATTGTCATTGTGGTAGAAATTAATCATAGACTTTGGTGAGTTTCCAACATAATCCACAAGTTCTTCGACTGGGCAATGGTTTCCATTAAGCAACCATCTTCGACAATCTCTAACCCTTCGACACACAAGAATTTCAATTTAACACATCACCTAATTCATTGTGTCTAAACTATCTATATTCATCATGACTCTTAGTCTTCTGAATATTTTGACCTGCACTTCAACCACTCTCTTCGTCATGATATCTGAAATTTGATTCTCAGTTCTCCATTATTCCAAGTCCATCTTCCCATATACTACCTGTGATCGGTGGATCTGGAACTGACTGTTTAACGCTGGTTCGCGAAATGTCGCGGAAGCAAGAGTCGCCACCGTCTTTTATTTTCTCCAAATGGAAAGGACAAAAGCACAGAAAAATTCCTTATAGAGATTGCTCTCGGTTCGGGAGGTAGATTATAGAAAGGGAAGGTGTTAGCACCCTTTCTATCCATGGTTATCCATGGGCTCTTAGATACTTGCTCATTGTGTTTTCAAAAATGTTTGCTTTTCAACTGTGGGTTTTTAAAAAGTTTCTTTGAAAATTCCAGTTCGACTCTTGTATCAGTCCTCAAGAGTGTTTGAAAAATTTGCTTTCGAAAGCTTTTTGAAAAGGTGTCGGTGTGAAAAGTATTTTTGAATTTTGTTTTGAAATTAGAGCAAGTATCTAGAGTCGTCTACCTACCCTAAGGAATTCGTCTGTGTAGATGTCCTTTAAAGTAGTGCCATCCCACCATTGAGAGGTAGGTAGTACCACAGTTGGAGGTGTTCAGGTCAATTCGAGGGTTCGGGACATGGTGATCACCAGAGCAATGGGAAGACACCTCAGAAGCTACCCTCATGCCAGGTTCCCGGATCATGAGGACTTACTAAGACATCCTCTACTCGACGATCACCTTTCGAGGCAAGGCAACAGTGAGGCGTACCCTAGGGGTGGTGTGTGATTTGTGTGTCAGATTCATTTATTTTTGTCTTGTCATGTCATGGGTGATCTACGCATTTTGTTTTTATTTAGACATTCATTCTTGCATGCGATTATTAACAGTTAAAAAGTTGCGAGAAATGTAAAGTTCCTAAACTAATACAAAGGCGCGGGTCCACATCGCCAAATTAAAATCCAGGACCCGATTTGACATAAAATAAAGAAAAGTCCAAGAAATATAAAGTTACACGGCTTTGGGAGAATTACATTAATATTATAAGAAATAAAATAAAATGCACGAATTGAATTAAAATTGAAAGCGAGGGCGTTGGACCCTTTTTAATGAAATCAAATTATATTATTAAATTGATGAAATTAAAACGAAAAAGAAATTATTTTTAAGGTTTTTTGTATTTATGGTTTTTTATGTGAATTAAATGAAATTTAAACCTAATTCTAGCTATTTTTTAATTTATTAAGAAAATATGAAAATTACCTAAAATTAAACCTAATTAATTAATGCAATTTGATTTATAAAAAATAATATTAAATAATTAATTATGGTGAGAGAAAAAGGAAAAGAATGAAAAATGTTTGAAACCCTAATTCTACACTTTTTTAATTTATCATGAAAAATGTTTGAATTAAACCTAAATTTAAAAAGCTAAATTAAATTAATGAGATTTATTTACAAAAATATTAGTTAAATAAAATATATTTTGATTTTTGTCTTTTTCTGATTTTTGTATTGTTTTTATATTTTATGAAAATAAATTAATTTAAAGATTTAAATAAAAATTAAACAAAATAAATAAAATAGAAAAAATATGGAAAAAGAATAAGAAAGCAAACCATGGGGGGTTCTGCCCCCAAATTGGAGGTAAAGTCCAGCATTTTTGGCCCATTGATCTTTGGCCTTGTTGACTTTTCATGCTAGTGTGTGAGTGCATTGACTGAGGCCTATTATGTTCTTCAGATCTGGGCCTTCAGATTGTCTTCAGTGGCCATGTGGCACACCTGGGTTAGGGGCATATGATAGGCGCTTGTATTGAAACTACACAGAAGCATGGTTAGAAAAATAACATGGAATAAGAAGGGGGACCTGGGGCTCGAACCCAGGTCCCAAGGATTACCAGTACACATGCCTGCCACTGGAGCTCTTAGCGCCCTTTGTTTATTATATGGCCAATGAATAATATAAGATAAAAGTGGTCAGTGATGCAAAAATAACAAAAAAGCGCGCGTTGATTTCAAATTAGCCAATCACAGCTTGCCACAGGGTCGTCTTCTTCATTGTTCCTGAAATAAAAAAGATTTAACGGGGGTTTTGAACCCCCCCAAAATACACCTTTTTCCAAAATAGCGATTAGGCTATGGTGCTTCATAAATTGGGCGCGAGGGGTGTATTAGAATAGTCCAAGCTTCCTGATTTCAACCATGGCATTGAGGTGTCCTAATTTTACAATATATGAAAACACCCAATTCGAAGCTTGAAGAACCCTAGTTAGCAACAATGGTGGAATTGTGTATGACGCATAAAAATTCAATCAAACTGTATGGTTAGCTTCAGCATGAGTCAATTAGTATGAATCCACAAAAAAAATGCAATGGGAATGCTTGAAAATTGAAATACGAATATGCATAAAATTGGAAACAGTTTGAGTTTTGTATACCAATTCTGGGCGTTAGTGTTGATGAATTTTATTCAAACACGTTCCTTGAAGCCTCAAGAACACAATAGAATGGTTATTTGCCTTTGAATCGCACTGGAAGGTGGTTTTCAGTATTTGAGTTTTCTTGAAAAAATGCAAACTTGGTTATGGTGTTCTTGCGCAGCTTAGAGGTTCTGATCACTAGGGTTTGCATGAGTATATATGTGTGAGTGTTTTAGGTCAACAAAATAAGCCAAATATCCATGGAATCAATGCTTTTGATTTTGTGATTTTGCCTAATCTTTTCAAATCTTTTTTCATGCAAATTTGATACAAATCATGTTCAATTACCTTGATTCTTTCCGTATCTGATCATGCACGAAATCTTGAGTGTATTTCATGCATAAAAAGATTTAAAAAGTTTGGTTTAGTATTTTCCACATATTTTAATTAATTAAATGAATTATTAGCAATTAAAAATTCAAATAAATAAATAAAAATGATGAAAAACTTCCTTTTGGGCCAAATGGTCGTGCACATGCCTTGGATGATGAATTTTGGGAGAAAAAGAGGCCCATTAGCAATTTTAAGACCTTTGAAGCAAAGTTAACTTTTCAAAATATCCAAAAATTTCCCAACTTCCACAAGGCATACCTTGCTCAATTTTTACGCTTTGCTCATGTTCTTGGACATTTTGGAAAGGTCTTTGAGTCCTCTAATCCATGTCTTTGGTCCCATGTCATTTTGATTTACCAATCTCAAGTTATGGTCTTTGACTTAAAGTCCCTTTTTGTTGACTTTTGAAAATGACCTATAATGTTGAAATTGATAACTTTTTGTGAGAGCATTTATTGGACTTTAAGTGTGAAGAGGAGTTGTAGGAAATGTCTTTCTCTTCAAAATGAGCTTTAGATGGAATTTTTCTGATAATCCATGTGGAAGTTATGTCTTGGTCAAGTTACAGTTGACTTTTTCAACTGTCCAAATATGGAAACTTTTGCATCTTGAGACTTTTTGAGCCAAGCTTTGAGAATCATGATCAAGCATTGATAAAATGATGTTTGTGGCTTCAAAATGAGATGTTGATCAAAAATTTGAACTTTTGACTGTCAAATGACCATTTTGCCCCTGCAGTTGACTGTAGTGCAATTAGGGTTTTTGACTGTGCAATTTTGTGCTGTAAGTCTTGAAACTTGGTGTGAGGATGCTTGACCATGTTTGTAGGCATGTGGGACTTGATTGGACCCTTGGAAACTTCATTTTCTTTGTCAGAACCAAAACCCTAATTTTTGACTGTTAGGAGACCCTTGAACTGTGCAACCCTTGAGGAGATTTGAAGCATGCTCTTTGAAATTTTTGAAGAATATGGGAGGGCAAATTTTGGGGTACAACAGTTGCCCCTGTTCAATCTTCTTAAACCTGAGGATGCAGATTGGCTGACGTGCCTTTCGTAATCCGAAGGTGGAAGATGATTGAACACTAGAGTGCCCATAAATTTGCGCTCACATAGTAGTGTGATGTGGGGAATGGGCTTATAGATGCCATTTGGAGATTGATGGATAGGATGATGGGCTTATAGATGCCATGCTAAGAGATGACAGAAGGTGGATGGGCTTATAGATGCCATCTGGGCGTCGATCGCGTAAGAGATTCCTTAGCGAGAAACTTGCGTACCTGCGAAAGAAAAGGATTACCTGACCCGTTACAAGAGCTGGTCTTCAAATTCTTTGTATAGATGTGTCCTGACTGGTTACAGGAGCTGGATCCGGATCTTCAAAAGGTGATGAATGAGCCAGGGATGGTTACTACCTCAACAGGAACGCTGAGAGAACCTTGGGCGACTTCAACCTCAACAGTAACGCTGAGAGAATCTGGGGACGGTTACTACCTCCGCAGTAACGGGGAGAGAACCATAGGCGACTTCAACCTCAACAGTAATCATTGAGAGAATCTTGGGCGACTTCAACCTCAACAGTAATCATTGAGAGAATCTTGGGCGACTTCAACCTCAACAGTAATCATTGAGAGAATCTTGGGCGACTTCAACCTCAACAGTAATCATTGAGAGAATCTTGGGCGACTTCAACCTCAACAGTATCATTGAGAGAATCTTGGACGACTTCAACCTCAACAGTAATCATCGAGAGAATCTTGGGCGACTTCAACCTCAATAGTAATCATTGAGAGAATCTTGGGCGACTTCAACCTCAACAGTAATCATTGAGAGAATCTTGGGCGACTTCAACCTCAACAGTAATCATTGAGAGAATCTTGGGCGACTTCAACCTCAACAATAATCATTGAGAAAATCCGGGATATCTTCTACTGAGTCTTTATCAGGAAAATCTTTTAGGGGTCGATTTAGCTGGACTAGAGAAGGCCTTTGACTGGATAAGAAACAGGAAAATCTTAGGGTCAATTTAACTGAACCGGTCTAGGTCTTGAAATCTTCAACTGGATAAGAAACAGGGAGATCTTAGGGTCGATCTGACTGAACCAGAGAAGGCCTTTGACGGAATGAGAAACAGAATCTGGAATAGTCTTTCGAATGAATCTGGATTAGACAAATAGAATAGTCCCCGGGTCTGGAGCATCTCAAAGTTGTTTGAGAAGAAACTGTGAATAAGTGATAGAATAGCATCCGGTTCTGGAGTATATCTGAGCCATCTCTAGAAAGGTGATCTCTGAATAAACAATAGAATAGCTTCCGTGTCCGGAGCATCTCTAAGTTATCAGAGGGGGGGTCTGGAATAAGTGTCAGAACGTCGCCATGCCTGGGTCACATCCGAACCATATCTAGAAAGAAATCTGGAAGAAGTATCAGAACGTCGCCATATCTGGTTCACATCTGAACTATATCTAGAAAAAGTCTGGAAGAAGTATCAGAACGTCGCCATATCTGGTTCACATCTAAACTATATCTAGAAGGAAATCTGGAAGAAGTATCAGAACGTCGCCATATCTGGTTCACATCTGAACTATATCTAGAAAGAGATCTGGAAGAAGTATCAGAATGTCGCCATATCTGGTTCACATCTGAACTATATCTAGAAAGAGATCTGGAAGAAGTATCAGAACGTCGCCATATCTGGTTCACATCTGAACTATATCTAGAAGGAAATCTGGAAGAAGTATCAGAACGTCGCCATATCTGGTTCACATCTGAACTATATCTAGAAAAAGTCTGGAAGAAGTATCAGAATGTCGCCATATCTGGTTCACATCTGAACTATATCTAGAAAGAGTTGCGATAGTTGATAGTAATCATCTTTGTATTGACCTTTCCTGAAAAGGTAAAGCATCAGTTGTATGCAAGATCATGATGCATGAACTGCATGATTTTAAAATGTCCTCAAAATTAATGAGATTCGTGTTGTATTATGCATATGCATGCTATAATGTATGAAGATGTAAAGTTCATGAATGTATTTTTGTCTCGGAAATTAAATCTTTGACAAGTGCCGGGAGGTTAACTCCTGGGCTAATGTTGAAGAAAGAGTTCTTCGCTTTGCAAGAATGAACCGGTAGGAGAAGATGACTCCGTTGGGGAATATGTTTGGAGATTACTCTGCGGGGGAGATTACTATAGCGATCTTGCTGGGGAAAATACTCTGTGGGAAGAGGGGTACTTTGCTGAAATGTTGATGGTAACTTCACTGGGGATACCATTGTTGTGTTGGAAGTGTTGATAAACTTCGCTGGGGATAAGAAGACTTCGCCGAGGACGATCTCTCCGTGGCTTTTGGCTGAGGATAACCCAGTTATATCCTGGTAAGGAAATAACTCTTTGAATAAAACCGGGAGACGCGTGTTCGTGCTCTGCGAGGGTAAGCTTCCAGAATCTACTGGGGATAAGCTTACTGCTTGGGGAGATGGATTCCAACTTTCTTGGGGAAACTGGATTGGACTCTCCTGGGGAAGTATTGAACTGTATTGGTTTTGTTCTTCAACGGAACCTACCTTGATACCTTAGAGGACCGAACAATCAGATTGCTTAGACAACTCTTTATTGCCCCTGTTTCTGATGTGGGAGAGGAAGATACCTGTGGAGGTGCTTGATGACCGCCGATTTGACCAATCTTCTTCTGGTAGGCAAGTGACAAGATGACAGGACATAGTCGTACGCTCTGATCCCTAACTTTTGCCTGGACCGCCCTTTCGGGTTTTCAGTCCACCGGGATACCCATTTTTGCCCAAGCCGCCTTTTCAGGTTTTCGACTTGCCGGGTGTACAGATTTTTTCATTTCATCCCTTCATTTTGCCCGAACCCTTTTGGTTCGTCGGGAAGCCCTTATTTTTGCCTAGGTATGTCAACCTAGCGGGTCTTTGATTATGCGCAGTATTTTTCGACTATGTCCACGCTCCTAGAATGCAGGGAGGTGCCCCTGGCTGCTTGTGTTGCCATGTTACCAGAAGATGTCTGATCAGGAAAGATTCGTTGTTGGAATGCCCCAAGTGACTCCGGTGGAGATTTGTCCCAGGCTATTTGGCCTTTGAGAGATTCTCCGAATCTTGACTTAACTGCCCCAGATGATGGACAATATTCATGCCATGCCCCTTGATTGGAAGTGCTTCTGTTCATTAGGCATTCGTCGTGCGAATTTCTATGCTGTTCAAACAAAAAGTCATATGCAAACAAAGTTATGTTAAAAATGCAAAGCTTATGTCTGTCTTGAAGATTTTGAAAATGCGTTCTTTTTCATAAAACAAGTGAATGTTTGTAAAACGTGATGTCAACTCCGTATTTACCGTAGGACTTAAGGAGTCAGGATACCTTTTCGTAACAGTATGCTTTCGAACTAACCCATGCTTCAGCTAGGACTTTTAAGGGTTATAACGTGGCCTGGTTCACGGTTTAAGAAACAAAGGATAAAGGCTCAAAATGTATTTTTGCCCACCCGCTCTTCATGATGTTCTTCAAACCTAAACTCAGTTGACTGTGCGTTAGACCTTGTTTGAGTCTTTGTCCTGATATTCCAATGATGGTTCGGATATTGACAGTTTATTTTGAACAGGCAGTCATTTTTTGTTTTTGTTGAGGGTTTGTATGACCTCTTTCTTTTTGATTTCGCTATCCCTAAATTTTGCCTGAACTGTTTGTTTTGTGATTACAGTCAGCGGGATGCCCCAGTTTTGTAAGTCTCCTTCATAGGTTTTGACTTAATGGGCTTTAGTTTTTTTTGAGAAGTAATGACTGCCTGTCTGTATGATTGTTCGGAACCATCACTGTCTTTTGTTTTGTAAGGACCTCTTTGGTGCCATTCGTTATGCACTTGGATCAACTGAGAGACTACCCTGCCCCAGGTTATGATTAAGGGTTTTAAATTTCGAAAAGAAAAAAACTCCTACTTCTTTGGCTCAGAGGGGTTGACGAGGGGTTAACTTCCTTATTACTCCAGTGTTTTAGGAATTGAAACAATGCCTGTACTTCATCAGCGGGGTCTGTTCAAAAGCATACTGTAATGATTATGGTATCGTTTTCGTCATCCTCCCTCAAGAGGCTTAGAATTGTTAACCGGGCGTTGATCATCAGAAAAAATATGAAAATAATTTGCATTTAGTGAATACGAATATATTGTTTCAGAACAGACATATGCGATGCATTAATGAAATAACAATGTTTATCATGAGTAAATGTTTGAACAAAAGAAAATTGCAACTTGAACATTCTAATGAACAAAAATTTCTCAATCCTAGCCATGTTTTGGCAAGGGAGCAGTGATCACGTTGGGAGTCTCGGCGGGCTCGAACTCGATCTCTTTAGCATCGATCATGTTCTGAATCTTGTACTTCAGTGCCCAACAATCCTCAGTATCGTGCCCCAGGCTACCAGAATGGTAAGCGCACCTTGCTTCTGGGTTGTAATTTGGAGAGGAAGTCTTTGGATTTGCAGGAGGGTTGATCACCGCAATCAGGTTCATCCTTAACATATGCTGCAAAGCTCGTGACCATGGCATGTTGATGTTGGTGAATTGTCTCTTAGGCTCGTCCGACCTGTTCTGATCAACCCGCTGTTCTTGGCGAGGTCGTTGTTGGATCTGTGAAGTAGTAGCAACTCGGAGAAGTCTATTCATTGGACCCAACCTTTTCCCTCTTGGAAGCTGTTCCATGACCTGGTCCCTGATTTGGGCTGGTTGCTTCATGCCTTGAGGAAGCTGAGTGATCATGGCCCTCAGATCTCCTTGCTCCTGAGCTAAACCTTGAATGAGGGCCCTTTGCCCCAGCATCTGGGTTTTCAATGTGTCTACCTCAGCTTGTAGACGTTTCAGCTGCTCGTCCTTGTCATCTTCAGGACTCTTTCTGATCAGATTCCCTATGAGGAGTGTCCTCAACTCTTCCTGCCCCTTGGATAGGCTTAGGAAGATCTCCTTGAACTGAGTCTCTTGAGTGTGAAGGTCCTGGTTATCTGGTTGGGGAGCCATTGCTGAAATAAACAGCGAACAAGGGTAAGTGACCTGCAACAAGGGTACCTGTAATGCAATGATATGTATGATATATATGCAATGTTTTCAAGGATTTCGCGGGGTAAACAAAAATTGTTAGAACTAGGTAGCTTGATTGAGGGAACTTCATGTTTGCTGAGAGTCCTTCTTCAAGGGTCAAAGGCTCACCATATCCAGTGGGTCATAGCCCCTGACTTTAGTCATCATGTCTGGTTTTGATTTCCAAACAACCTCGGTTAGGGGAACCTTCTTCAAGAGTCAGAGCTCACCATATCAAGTGGGTCATAGCCCCTGACAAATTTGTCTAGAGGAAAATAAATCCTCTTTGCCCCTTGCTGGGATAGTTGATTCACCATGACCTGCATCACAAGCCCTTGAGATCCTTGAAATGGATTAGTTTTTTGTGCAGGATGTATGCAATGGTATGATGTCATGCTATGCATGGGGTGATGTAGGTAAACCCTGTTACGAGTCCCAATTAAGGACTGCAAACCAAAACCTGCAAGAAATTCAGTACACTCTGTTAGGAGTCCCAATTAAGGACTATAAACAAAACCTGCAAGAGACTTAGTAAACCCTGTTATGCGTCCCAATTAAGGACTATAAACAAAACCTGCAAGTAGTTCATGTGTCAGATAACAAGCATGCAAGTAGTCAAGTACGAAGGCACACAAGTCACACAAGAGAAACCCTTAGAGTTTAGGCCAGCATGGGGTCTGGGTATTACCCTCTTGAAGTTGGTGGGCTCAACCTGTCCTATTAGAAGTAACCGGGTTCTAAGGGTCCCAATATCACGGGATTGCTTTCATTGTTCATCGTTTCGATTTAGCCACTGAACTGGCGACCGAAATATTCCAGGAAAGCAACCCTCAATTGAGTGTAGTATCGAGTATCAACCAACCTCGGACTGCACCAAAGTCAGTTATCTCACTACCCTAAAGAGGCCAAGATAGTTCAATTAAGGTTCCTAAGGTCTGTTGATGCTTCACGACACCACGCGGAGGCCCCGTACTCTCCTTGACTAAACTTAAGGGTTACCGGTACACACCAAAGTGCCACATCAACGTAGCAGACTGTTTCAACCATGTCGGTATATCCCGCACAGTTCCCTCACAGCCTTGTTGCTACTTTCTAAGAAGGTATCCCCAGATCCGGGTTAGGATCTATAGAACTCCCAAGACAGTCCCATAATTTAAAGCAAGCAAATCAATACAATTGAAAGCACAGTTATGAACTAGCCCTAAGGTACACCTCACTTTAAGTTTAAGTCCCCAGCAGAGTCGCCAGTTCTGTGATCGGTGGATCTGGAACTGACTGTTTAACGCTGGTTCGCGAAATGTCGCGGAAGCAAGAGTCGCCACCGTCTTTTATTTTCTCCAAATGGAAAGGACAAAAGCACAAAAAAATTCCTTATAGAGATTGCTCTCGGTTCGGGAGGTAGATTATAGAAAGGGAAGGTGTTAGCACCCTTTCTATCCATGGTTATCCATGGGCTCTTAGATACTTGCTCATTGTGTTTTCAAAAATGTTTGCTTTTCAACTGTGGGTTTTTAAAAAGTTTCTTTGAAAATTCCAGTTCGACTCTTGTATCGGTCCTCAAGAGTGTTTGAAAAATTTGCTTTCGAAAGCTTTTTGAAAAGGTGTCGGTGTGAAAAGTATTTTTGAATTTTGTTTTGAAATTAGAGCAAGTATCTAGAGTCGTCTACCTACCCTAAGGAATTCGTCTGTGTAGATGTCCTTTAAAGTAGTGCCATCCCACTATTGAGAGGTAGGTAGTACCACAGTTGGAGGTGTTCGGGTCAATTCGAGGGTTCGGGACATGGTGATCACCGGAGCAATGGGAAGACACCTCAGAAGCTACCCTCATGCCAGGTTCCCGGATCATGAGGACTTACTAAGACATCCTCTACTCGACGATCACCTTTCGAGGCAAGGCAACAGTGAGGCGTACCCTAGGGGTGGTGTGTGATTTGTGTGTCAGATTCATTTATTTTTGTCTTGTCATGTCATGGGTGATCTACGCATTTTGTTTTTATTTAGACATTCATTCTTGCATGCGATTATTAACAGTTAAAAAGTTGCGAGAAATGTAAAGTTCCTAAACTATTACAAAGGCGCGGGTCCACATCGCCAAATTAAAATCCAGGACCCGATTTGACATAAAATAAAGAAAAGTGCGAGAAATATAAAGTTACACGGCTTTGGGAGAATTACATTAATATTATAAGAAATAAAATAAAATGCACGAATTGAATTAAAATTGAAAGCGAGGGCGTTGGACCCTTTTTAATGAAATCAAATTATATTATTAAATTGATGAAATTAAAACGAAAAAGAAATTATTTTTGAGGTTTTTTGTATTTATGGTTTTTTATGTGAATTAAATGAAATTTAAACCTAATTCTAGCTATTTTTTAATTTATTAAGAAAATATGAAAATTACCTAAAATTAAACCTAATTAATTAATGCAATTTGATTTATAAAAAATAATATTAAATAATTAATTATGGTAAGAGAAAAAGGAAAAGAATGAAAAATGTTTGAAACCCTAATTCTACACTTTATTAATTTATCATGAAAAATGTTTGAATTAAACCTAAATTTAAAAAGCTAAATTAAATTAATGAGATTTATTTACAAAAATATTAGTTAAATAAAATATATTTTGATTTTTGTCTTTTTCTGATTTTTGTATTGTTTTTATATTTTATGAAAATAAATTAATTTAAAGATTTAAATAAAAATTAAACAAAATAAATAAAATAGAAAAAATATGGAAAAAGAATAAGAAAGCAAACCATGGGGGGTTCTGCCCCCAAATTGGTGGTAAAGTCCAGCATTTTTGGCCCATTGATCTTTGGCCTTGTTGACTTTTCATGCTAGCGTGTGAGTGCATTGACTGAGGCCTATTATGTTCTTCAGATCTGGGCCTTCAGATTGTCTTCAGTGGCCATGTGGCACACCTGGGTTAGGGGCATATGATAGGCGCTTGTATTGAAACTACACAGAAGCATGGTTAGAAAAATAACATGGAATAAGAAGGGGGACCTGGGGCTCGAACCCAGGTCCCAGGGATTACCAGTACACATGCCTGCCACTGGAGCTCTTAGCGCGCTTTGTTTATTATATGGCCAATGAATAATATAAGATAAAAGTGGTCAGTGATGCAAAAATAACAAAAAAGCGCGCGTTGATTTCAAATTAGCCAATCACAGCTTGCCACAGGGTCGTCTTCTTCATTGTTCCTGAAATAAAAAAGATTTAACGGGGGTTTTGAACCCCCCCAAAATACACCTTTTTCCAAAATAGCGATTAGGCTATGGTGCTTCATAAATTGGGCGCGAGGGGTGTATTAGAATCGTCCAAGCTTCCTGATTTCAACCATGGCATTGAGGTGTCCTAATTTTACAATATATGAAAACACCCAATTTGAAGCTTGAAGAACCCTAGTTAGCAACAATGGTGGAATTGTGTATGACGCATAAAAATTCAATCAAACTGTATGGTTAGCTTCAGCATGAGTCAATTAGTATGAATCCACAAAAAAAAATGCAATGGGAATGCTTGAAAATTGAAATACGAATATGCATAAAATTGGAAACAGTTTGAGTTTTGTATACCAATTTTGGGCGTTAGTGTTGATGAATTTTATTCAAACACGTTCCTTGAAGCCTCAGGAACACAATAGAATGGTTATTTGCCTTTGAATCGCACTGGAAGGTGGTTTTCAGTATTTGAGTTTTCTTGAAAAAATGCAAACTTGGTTATGGTGTTCTTGCGCAGCTTAGAGGTTCTGATCACTAGGGTTTGCATGAGTATATATGTGTGAGTGTTTTAGGTCAACAAAATAAGCCAAATATCCATGGAATCAATGCTTTTGATTTTGTGATTTTGCCTAATCTTTTCAAATCTTTTTTCATGCAAATTTGATACAAATCATGTTCAATTACCTTGATTCTTTCCCTATCTGATCATGCACGAAATCTTGAGTGTATTTCATGCATAAAAAGATTTAAAAAGTTTGGTTTAGTATTTTCCACATATTTTAATTAATTAAATGAATTATTAGCAATTAAAAATTCAAATAAATAAATAAAAATGATGAAAAACATCCTTTTGGGCCAAATGGTCGTGCACATGCCTTGGATGATGAATTTTGGGAGAAAAAGAGGCCCATTAGCAATTTTAAGACCTTTGAAGCAAAGTTAACTTTTCAAAATATCCAAAAATTGCCCAACTTCCACAAGGCATAACTTGCTCAATTTTTAAGCTTTGCGCATGTTCTTGGACATTTTGGAAAGGTCTTTGAGTCCTCTAACCAATGTCTTTGGTCCCATGTCATTTTGATTTACCAATCTCAAGTTATGGTCTTTGACTTAAAGTCCCTTTTTGTTGACTTTTGAAAATGACCTATAATGTTGAAATTGATAACTTTTTGTGAGAGCATTTCTTGGACTTGAAGTGTGAAGAGGAGTTGTAGGAAATGTCTTTCTCTTCAAAATGAGCTTTGGATGGAATTTTTCTGATAATCCATGTGGAAGTTATGCCTTGGTCAAGTTACAGTTGACTTTTTCAACTGTCCAAATATGGAAACTTTTACATCTTGAGACTTTTTGAGCCAAGCTTTGAGAATCATGATCAAGAATTGATCAAATGATGTTTGTGGCTTAAAAATGAGATGTTGATAAAAAATTTGAACTTTTGACTGTCAAATGACCATTTTGCCCCTGCAGTTGACTGTAGTGCAATTAGGGTTTTTGACTGTGCAATTTTGTGCTGTAAGTCTTGAAACTTGGTGTGAGGATGCTTGACCATGTTTGTAGGCATGTGGGACTTGATTGGACCCTTGGAAACTTCATTTTATTTGTCAGAACCAAAACCCTAATTTTTGACTGTTAGGAGGCCCTTGAACTGTGCAACCCTTGGGGAGATTTGAAGCATGCTCTTTGCAATTTTTGAAGAATATGGGAGGGAAAATTTTGGGGTACAACACTACCTACTTTCAAAGATAGTAGAACCTCATTTCGATGTGCTTGCTTTGACTGTGAGATATCGGGTTCTTCGCCAGATTGATGGATGACATGTTGTTGATCTTCATGGTAATTGCTCCATGATCTTTCCCTATTATCTCTTCGACCAAGTTCACCATCTAAGTTGCTTGACATGCACAAAGATAAGCAACTATATTTTCTACTTCGCATGATGATAATGCCACCATTAGTTCCTTTCTCAAATTTCAAGCAACTGGTACACCACCTATCATAAACACATATCCTGTTGTGGATTTTTGATCCTCGGCATCACTACACCAACTCGAATTAGTGTATTCCACTAACTTGCATTCTTTTCCCTTATCAACTGCAGGAAATAAAATTCCACAGTCGTGAGTTCCTTTGAGATACCTTAGTATCCTCTTCTTCGCTGCTAAATATGATACATTTGGCTTCTGCATGAATCTACTTATCATACCTACACTGTATGCTAAGTCAGGCCTTGTGTGATAAAGGTATCTTAATGATCCAATAAGTCTTCTATATTAGATTGGATCGACATCATCTTCTTCTGCATCTTTCGACAATTACAGTCTTGGTTCTGCAGGTGTCAAAGTCGAGTTGTATTCTTCCATCTCAAATCTCTTGAGAATTTCTCCTACATATCTTCTTTGATGCATCACCAAACCTCTACTACTCTTGTAGAATTCGATTCCAAGGAAATATGAAATGTTATCCAGATCAGACATTTCGAATTCCTTGCTGAGACCGCCTTTGAAGTCTTCGATCTCACTTTTATAGCTACCTGTTATCAACAAATCATCGACATAGAGACATAGTATAAGAAATTCACTATTGTTTCTTCATACATATACTTCATGTTCAGTTGTGCACTTCAAAAATTCACCATCCCTTAGAAAACTATCAATCTTCTTATTCCAATCTCTTGTAGTTTATTTCAAACCAGACAGGGATTTATGCAGCCTGTACACCTTTCTCTTTTCTTCATGCTTCACAAATCCAACTGGTTGTTTAACATAAATTTCTGCATCTAAGGATCCATTTAGGAATCCATATTTCACGTCCATATGACATATATGTGTTGGCTCTTGAAATCGACACCTACTATATATTGGCCCCATAGACCAAAAATAGAACAGATAAAGCCAAGCTGGAAAATGCTTCGACGGATGGAAAAAACATAGAGAAAATATCTGAGTTACAAATTGGTCTTCGACCAGGCAGCACCATCAAGCCTTCGACGGGAAAGGTCCTGTGGCCTTCGACTAGAAGAACAAACCTTTGTGTCAGCACCAAAGGCGAAGGATATTTGAATTTGAAGAATGGAGGGAAATGCAGTTCGCCAGCAGTTAAAAGAAAGCGACGTGGCAGGAAGATAGAGGTCGAGAGACATGCAGAAGACACTTGTCTTCATCCTAGAAGCAAAGCCACCCTCGATAGTTACATAATTTTAGTATAAAACTAGGAAGTTTGTGTAGAGTTTTTGGGTGTTCAACCTATTGTGCTAGTTACTCAATATTATTCAAGTACCCACTATGTGTGAAAGAACAACTGAGAATGTACGTTGGAAACACCATTTTTTATTAATAAAGTCTTTTTACATTGCTTTGAACTTTTTGCAAAGTTTACATTTCTACATCTTTACCTGCACTTCTAGTTACTTTCTTACTTTCCAAAACCATAAACACTATATCCTTGGTCAAACGTGCGTTCTTCCTAGATATCAACTTTCACATCAAACCAACATAAAAATTAGCATATGTTCTAGGATCAATCTAATTGATCCCGCGAGTAACCAAAAGGACTTTCCTTTTTGGAGGATCATCGGTTGTTTACCAAAAACCACGGTAAACAAATTGGTATGCCCAGTGGGACCTTGCTAGTTTTTATCATCTGTTTGTTCATGTTATTGCTTTCCTTTTTTACATATACAGCATTGCATATTATTAAGAAGTGGTAGAATAACCAACGAGTGTACTGTTAGGAAGAGAAATAGCGAAAGTAGAATGGCTAATGAGCCAAATCATGGAGAAATACCTCCACCAAATACTACTGGAACAACGGTTATAACTACCGTTGGCGAAAATATCTCAACTTCTGTTGGTTCAGTACCAATGTTAACCACGAATCAAACAGGACCTTTACTTTTGTATGTGGGTCCTAGAGGTCCATTAGGAACACCCCCACCAAGGGCAAATCCAGGATCTCAACTGTACATTCCCCCAGGATTCTCGACAGCCTGGATGGGTCGAGAACAACCATATGGCATGCCAACCACTGAAATGGCTAGCCTTATGAACGCTGCATCTACTTTTTCAGAACCTTTGGTGAGTGCATCATCACCATTACAGGGATCAGGAGCCAGTATGGAAAATTTGGGTAGAAACCAGATTTTAGGAGGACCATCACATGCAATACCAAGCCTCACAAATGCTTCTACAGCAATTTTGAGGCAACAGATGGACGAAAGCAACCATGATATGGTGCAAATGTTGGCACAAACCCTAAGTACAGTGCTGAACCCCCTAATACAAAATACTACCCAGTCTAATCAACAAATGTCAGCGTAAATGATGCGCATGGCTGAATTCTTTGGGGTACCACAAACTATCCGACAACCCCAAAGAATACTAATAAGAGTAAACTAAGGGGTAATCGTGGAAGAAGATTTAACCATTAATCAAAATCCACAGATCCCTAGAGTAGGAATAGAACAACCTAGGGTCGAAATACCTCGAAATCCCCTCCCAATCCCTAGAGAAATCGATCAAGGAGTGATTATGGTAAATATGAACCAAAATGCTGATGAATTGATACAACAAGTTCGACACCAAAATTATGGAACAAATAATAATATGATTGCCATGATCGAAAGGATTATGATACAGAATGGGATGAAGGTTGGTTTTCACAGACCGAACTTCACATCCCCATTGTCAGAATATATCCTGCAAACAGAATTACCCCTAGGGGAAAAGTCCCCAAGTTTACCAAAATTTCAGGGGATACGACATAATCTACTGTCAAACATGTGGCAAGATATTTGATAGAAGCCGGGGAAATAGAGAACAAGGAAAAACTTAGGATTAAATACTTCCCAAGTTCTCTAACAAAAAACGCTTTTACTTGGTTCACTACCCTCCCAACCAATTAGATCCATAATTGGAATCAATTGGAAAGGCTGTTCCATGAACAAATTCACACGGGACAGACCAAAATAAGTCTAAAAGAACTGGCTAGTGTGAAGAGGAGATTCACTGAGCCAATAGATGAGTATCTAAATAGGTTTCGACTGCTTAAAGCCAGATGCTTTACCCAAGTGCATGAACATGAATTGGTCGAAATGGCAGCAGGGGGCCTGGATTATTCCATTAGGAAAAAGTTAGATACCCAATACTTGAGAGACATGGCCCAGTTGGCCGATAGAGTTCGACAAGTATAACTCCTTAAAGCCGAAAAGGCTAAGGCGACCAAAACTCATCGAAGAGAAAGAGTAGCCTATGTCGAAATGGATGATGACGATCCAGAGACATCTAGTGATCCTATAGATGTCGAAGAAGGCGAGATAGATTTAGCGGAATTAAAACAAGGGCCACCATACTCTTGTAAATTTCTAGTGCCCTCAAATGGAAAAAATCCTGTAGAGTCTGAAAGGAACAGTGATAAATTCCCAAAGAAAACATATAGTTTTGACATCACTAAATGCGATGAAATATTTGATTTATTAGTCAAAGATGGCCAAATGATAGTGCCCCCAGGGGAAAAAATGCCTCCTTTAGAACAAAGGAAGAAAAGAGGTTTTTGTAAATATCACAATTTTCTAGACCATAAAACCTCACAATGTTTTCTTTTCATGGATCTTGTTCAAGGAGCACTTAAAGAAGGAAGGCTTAAGTTCACTGATAAGCCGACAATGAAAAATGATGCGAACCCGCTACAAGGGGATGCATATTATGCTGAACCAGTGGGCATCCATATGGTTGAAGTTTCTGAGGACTTCGTTAACAAGCCCGTATTTGGTATTTTTACTGGAAACATATCTAGGAAAACTATCGAAGGGGTGAGGAAGGCCACTAAAGGCCTGAAACTGAACAAAGGAGCTGCTGAAGGCTCAAGCGAAAGGGTTACTGAAGTCCCAAACACAAACAAAGGAGTTGCTGAAAGCTCCAGCAAGAGAACCACTACAGGTTCCTACTTGGCTGCCGTTAAAGGTTCGATAAATAACTTGGAGGCCAAGATGCAGAAACTGAACCTCGTTGCCAAAATCAACATGGAGGTTAACATGGAGGTAAACATGGTCGAGGTATCTGAAGCCAAGGCTTCAGAAGAGGCCATTCGACAGAGGAAGTAAACAAAATAGCATTTCTAAAAGAAAACGAGGATCTGGCAGAATTTTTACATTGATGCCAGAAGAAAAAGTCTGAAGTGATGCTGTGTCCCAAATGCAGTTCTATCTTCGACAAGAAAGTTGCGAAACACATACAAGGTATGAGAGCAGTGAAGGGAAAATGGGGCACCAATGCTCAACCAAAAATGGATCCAGAAGATAGATACGATCCCAGGAGGGGACATAAAAAAGGACCCATGAACCAGGTAAGGAGGCCACCGAGTTATCGGCCTCCAACTAATGTACCTGTAGGTACTTGGCTTAACACTATGGGCAGAAAAAGGCCCAATGAAGAAAAATGGCGAACGTTTGACGTGCCAAGGGGATCTTCTTTGGATTACAGAAAAGAGTACCATGCCACTACATTAAATAAGACTCACATATCGAGCAACTACAAGGGGAAGAACCCCATGTCTCGTTCACAATGGCGAAGATTCCAAAGACGGCGAAAGGCCAAGAAAGAGGCTGCAACAGAGCCTCGCCCAGAATCTAACACCAACGTGCAAAGAAAAGGAAAGCAAAGAAAACATCTGGAGAGGGGACCAATTGTTGGAAAACTGGTATGGCCAGAACAATGTGGGTCGAATAACGAAGGTAACTCTGACTCTGACGATACTTTAGACATTATGGTAAACGTCATATCAGTGCTGCCTAGGGAGTATAACCGTCAAGTCATAGTTGAAGAAACCGACTTGATGGTCGAACAGGAAATGGCCAGACATAGGCCAATGTGTTACTATATAATGAATAATGGCTGCGTTGAGGAGTAAAATGCTTTCTTTGAGCCACGAACTGAGGTGATGAAAAATCACCTCAAGCCCCTATTTATCGGAGAAAAGATAGGGGAATTGACTATAAATAAAATCCTGGTTGATTGTGGGGCAACCATAAACATAATTCACAATCTATGCTGGGAAAACTAGGAAAAAGGGATGTTGATATTAAGCCCCACAACATGGTCCTCTCAAATTATGAAGGGGGTATTGGAACCACCATGGGAGTTATACAACTCGATCTCAAGGTGGGCTCAATTCTTCGACCTACCATGTTTATGGTGATTTCAGCGAAACCAAATTATAATCTGCTCTTGGGTCGAGAGTGGATACATGGCATAGGTGTAGTGCCATCTTCGATGCATCAGAGGGTTACGGTATGGCGTCCCGATGGTATCATGGAAAACATCGAGGCAGATCAAAGTTACTACCTGGGCGAAGTTAACAACATTGGAAAGAATAGCTTCGACAGGAATTTGGCTCATATGGGGCCATGCAGCCCCCTTGAATTCGATCTGACTCCAGCACCCAATGCTTTCTGCTTTCTTTACCTACACTCTAACTATGGGTTTCAGTGGGATAAAGAGGATTTGTCAAACATCGACTATGGAGGAGTTGATGATATACGGGCAACATGCTGGGGAAGTGAGTTTGGTGATGATGACTAAGTCACAAGCTCTACAAAAGATTTCGGTATATGTAGCCGAAAATAGAATGATAGCGGCCTTAGAGGTTGAAGTCAAGTACATGGCTCTTGAAGCTAATGAACAGGTATCTTCCCAAGAAGGCTCTGGGAAAGATTTCGACCCAGAACCTCCTGACTTGGAAGAGAAAGAAGTGCAAAACAATAGGTTAGACACCATCTATGATGATGAACCTTTAGGTTTCGAAAAAGATCTGTTGGAGGACAGTGTTAGAATGCTAGCACAAGACCCCTTAGAAGAAGTAAGTCTAGGCGAAGGTCCTATAAAAAAGCCAACGTATATCAGCGCAAAGATAGATCCAGGGCTCAGGGTCAAAATGATCCAATTGTTAAAAGAGTTCAAAGATTGCTTTGCATGGGATTATGACGAAATGCCTGGTCTCGACAGAAGCTTGGTGGAACTTTAATTGCCAACAAAACCTGGAAAGAAGCCTGTAAAGCAAACTCCAAGGCGCTTTGCACCGGACATTCTGTCAAAAATCAAAACGAAAGTCGAAAGACTGCTGAAATGCAAGTTCATCCGAACGACTAGGTATGTCGAATGGATTGCAAATATTGTACCTATTATAAAGAAAAATGGTACTTTAAGGGTGTGCATTGATTTCAGAGATCTGAATGCTGCAACACCCAAAGATGAATATCCAATGCATGTGGCGGAAATGCTTGTCGATTCTACCGTTGGTTTTGAGTACATGAGTATGCTTGACGGATACTCTGGATATAATCAAATTTTTATTGCTGAAGAAGATGTGTCGAAAACAGCTTTTCGTTGCCCTGGGGCCTTAGACACCTACGAATGGGTAGTGATGCCTGTTGGCCTAAAAAATGCAGGGGAAACATATCAAAGAGCAATGAATTCTATATTACATGATTTCATTGAGACTTTTATGCAGATTTATATTGATGATATTGTTGTCAAATCTATTTCAGGGAAGGCTCACATGGACCATCTTCAACAATCCTTTGAGAGGATGAGGCGCTATGGTCTGAAAATGAATCCTATGAAGCGCGCTTTTGGTGTCAAAGAAGGGGTCTTCTTATGCTTTGTGGTCCATAAAAAGGGAATCGAGATAAACCAAAACAAGACCAAGGCTATTTTGGAAGCCAAAGCGCCAACCAACAAGAAGGAATTGTAGTCTCTACTAGGGAAGATAAATTTACTAAGGAGATTTATATCCAACCTCAGTGGGAAACGCAAGCCTTCTTGCCACTACTTCGACTCAGCAAAGGAGGATTTGAATGAGGGCAAGAACAACAAGATGCCTTCGACAAAATCAAAGAGTACCTCACCAAGCCACCGATTATGGTACCTCCTTGTAGAAATAGAAGTATGATATTGTACATAGCTGCGTCTGATAAAACCTTAGGGAGCACGTTAGCTCAAGAGGATGAGAATGGTGTCAAAAGACCCATCTACTACCTCAGTAGAGTTTTAAATGATGCAGAAACTAGATATAACGAAGTTGAAAAACTATGTTTATGTCTTTACTTCTCATATACAAAACTCAAGCAATATATTAAACCAGTTAATGTTTACATTTCGTCTCATTTTGATGTTTTCAAATATATGTTGTTGAAACCCATTTTGCATAGTAGAATTGGCAAATGAGCGCTTGCATTAACTGAGTATTCATTAATCTTTATGCCTCTCAAGGCTGTGAAAGGTCAAGTGGTAGCAGACTTTATAGTTGACCACTCAATAACAGAAGAATCAATAAATTATTTGGAGATTGAACCTTGGAAGTTATACTTTGACGGTTCTAGTCATAAAGACGGAACTGGAGTAGGGGTTCTCATTATTTCTCCAAAAAAAATTCCAACAACATTTAAGTACAAGATCAAGGGAGATTGTTCCAATAATGAGGCTGAATATGAAGCTTTGATCGTAGGTCTTGAAATCTTATTGGAATCGGGGGCCGCTCGAGTCAAAATAATGGGAGACTCAGAGTTAGTCCTAAAACAGGTTACGAAAGAATACAAATGCATAAGAGAAAATATTATCATGTATTTCGTGATAGCCAGGCGATTGTTGAAGAACTTCGAAGTGGTTAACATTCGACATATATCGAGATTGGAAAATCAAGTGGCTAATGATTTGGCACAGATCGCTTCCGGGTATAAAGTTTGGAAAGAAAAACTACAACAAGCAATCGAAGTTAGAGGAAGAGTAGCATCCACTAAGTTGTCTCCAATAGACTTGGAAACAACAACGTTGGGATACACTGATCACGAAAACTTCGAGATTTCGTTCATAGACAATCTAACAGAACAAGATTGGAGAAAGCCTATAGTAGATTAGTTACAGAATCCAGTGGCTTCGACAGAGCGAAACATAAGTATAGGGCACTAAGATATATACTAATGGGAAATGAATTGTTCAAGAAAACACCTGAAGGTGTGCTGCTGAAATGCCTAAGTGAAACAGAAGCATACATAGCTCTTTCGACTACACACTTCGGGGCATGTGGAGCACATCAAGTAGGCCATAAGATGAAATGGTTTTTGTTTCGACAAGGACTGTATTGGCCCACTATATTAAAATATTATGCTGAGTTTGCAAAAGGATGTCAAGAATGTCAAGTGCACACAGGCATCCAGCATGTACCGGTAAGCGAACTTCATTCGATTGTGAAACCTTGGCCTTTTAGAGGATGGGCTTTAGATCTTATTGGAGAGATTCGACCAGCATCCTCTAAAATCCAGAAATACATACTGGTGAGCATTGATTATTTTACTAAATGGATTGAAGCAATTCCTTTAGTCAATGTAGACCAAGAAAATGTCATTGAATTTATTCAAAAGTACATTATATATAGATTTGGAACCCCTGAGACAATAACGACAGATCAAGGATCAGTTTTTACTGGTCGAAAAATGCAAGAATTTGCTACAGAAATGGGATTCAAGCTGTTAACATCTACACCTTACTATGCACAAGCTAATGGCCAAGTCAAAGCTGCAAACAAGGTAGTAATCAGTTTAATAAAGAAACACGTGGGAAAGAAACCAAGAAACTGACACAAGATGTTGGATCAAGTTTTATGGGCTTGTCGAACCTCGCCTAAAGAGGCTACAGGAACAACACCATTTCTCCTAACTTATGGTCATGATGCGGTATTTCCAGTGGAAATTTGTCTACAGTCAACGAGGGTTCAGAGACATCAGGATATTCCTTCTGAAGTTTATTGGAATATGATGTTAGACGAATTGGTTGATTTGGATGAAGAAAGGTTGAAAGCTTTAGACCTCTTAAGATTACAAAATAAACGGGTCGAGAAATCCTATAATCGAAAAGTAAAACCTAAGGCATTTCTGCCTGAGGATCTAGTATGGAAGGTAATTCTTCCAGTGGATCGAAAAGATAGAAATATGGTAAAATGGTCCCCTAAGTGGGAAGGACCTTTCAAAATTATCCAAAATTTCTCTAGTGGAGCCTATGAGATCGAGGAGTTAAATGAAGATCAAAGGCTTCTGAGAGTAAACGGTAAATACTTGAAAAGTATAGAACTATGCTTCAAGAGGTTAAAATAGCCAAAGTATAATCACGGTCAAAATAAGAAAAAGCCAAAATGGAAAATTGCATTAAAGATTGCCAAAATGGCTGAGTCATTACAATAAGTGATTATGCAAATATAAAGACATAACTTAAAGGGGGAGATTGGCCTTGATCTGGAGGTATTTGATCCTCTGTAATTCTAGACGTTGTTCGTAAAGAGCCTTCAACTGATGAAGGGTTTCAAGTTTAGCATCAAGCGTTTGGGCCCGATCAACATGCTTTAACCCTTCAGCAAGTTCCTCTTGGCTTTCAGAATCAGTATTAGTGGCGAGAAGTTCTTCCTTCCTTTTATCATTGGCGGTAATTTTAGCCTCCAGTTCTTTGATATGCGCCCTCATTTTAGCCGTGTCTTGATCAATCTCCTAAGCTTATTTATGCCTAGCCTCTTGAGCCTTCGACAGTTCTTTTACTTTGGAAGATGATTCAGTAGCAGCATGCCAAGTAGCAGCTACATGGTTGTTGGCCTCTTCGATCTCGCGAGCAAGAGTCCTTCGACGACTGTAGTCTGTTGACACTTGGTCAATAATGGAAGTTAAATCCAGAATAACGCTAGCTACGTCTGGAGAAGCAACGGGGAGATCAACAGCCCTCAAAGTGGTCTTCAGGAAGGAAGGAGCAATAGGTTCTCCCTCCAAGGTTAGCATTAAATCTCTTTTGAAAATTTGTGCCTTAACCTTCTGAAGTGCCTCATCAAGAGGGGACGTTGAGGTGGACTTTTCGGATGCAGTCGAAACACTATGGTCAGAAGAACTTTCTCGCCCTTCGAGAATAAAAGTCAAGTAACCCAGAGGATTTTGCTGTTTCATCAAGGCCAAAGCTTCTTTGGTTCGAGACCCTGTAGAAGGGGAACCCTAATTAGTGGCAGTATCCACATTAACTACCTGTGCTGGAATATGGGCAGCTTCAGTGTTCATCAGATTTTGGGCCCCTTCAGTAGAGTCTTCTCTGCCATCAGCATTTGGAATTCTTTCATCCTGATTTCCCCCCTCCAACATATCTTCCTTCTTTGTTCCAACTATGGCGTCAGTAGCCTCCTCCTCTTCACCTTCCTGTGCATCACCCAGAGGAGCCCTAGTTTCTTCCTGTTCGCCTATAGGGCCTTCTTTGTTTGCTTCCTCTATGGTCTCATATTGAGGCTCAGAAGTTTTGTTCACCTCATCGGCGAAGCTAACAAAGGAGCCTTTTGCTAAAGAAGGCCTATAAGTGGGATCTCCCTCACTATTTAGCAGAGTGGCAGATCCTTCGACCGGAGTGGGAGCCTATTTAGAAGTGTCGGCAGTATCCTAAAGATTAAGAAGTTTTATTCTCAGAATTCTTGTGAAAAAAGGGGTTAGTTTAGGGAATAAGCAGATGTCTGTCGAAGTAAATACCTGAAGAGGAACTTCGGCACCGGGGCTGGAATTGTCACTCTCACTAGGATTATTTAGCCTAGCGGCTAACTCTTGCTCAGTGGGTTCTCTGATGACTATAGGAGGAGGCCTTGATTTGGTAGCTGTAATCTTAATTTTTGTTTTGGGACGAGGCTCAGGTGCAGGAGCTATTTTCTTTAATTTTTGTCTCTTCAGAGGAACAAGAGGAGACTCCTCTTCTTCATCACTAGAGATCTTAATTTCCTGAACCTTCCGTTTCTTGGGAGTGGTCTTCTGAACATCCAGAAAGATAAGAGTCAAAGACATCAGCATCTATATCAGAAAATAGAAAAGGAGAAAGGTATAGCAGAAAGTGAATACCTTTGGTGAAGGGTTAACAGAAGGGTCTCCCCCTTTGGTGCTTTCAGCAGCCTTTTTTATGTTGGTCCTCTTGACAGCTATACAAGAAACAAATATAAGGTGACATCGAATGATTAAATCTAAGACAAGGAAACAAACAGGAAGAAAATATTACCTTTCTTGATCTTGTCAAGGACCAGTTTGAACGCCTCGCAAAGGTGGTGGGCGAAATCCTTCTCTTCGAAGAATTCCTCATTATAATACTGCCTCCACCACCCCTCAAAATTGGGCGAACACATAAAGTTGAGATTAAAGTCGAACAGAGTTAGTACGGTCTAACCAACTTACCTACCAATGTACTTGGTAGCAACATCATCTGAGTAATCTGCATTATAAAATAATAGCAGTTTCTCTCGAGAGTAGATGGGAGATGGGAGTGACTGGACAATACCGAATTATCGATAGACAAGATTCGGTTGGTAAGCAATCAAACTTAATTGATTCTTCTAACTCTTGAATCTCAGTGGCATGATTCTTGGTCGAAGAAGCGACTCCCAAATGGCCACATATTCGTCCTCCTCATCAGCTGAAGGAAATGGTCGGGTAAACCATTCTGGGCCAACCTTTCGACTGGCGAAGGGAGCCATGGTCGAAACAAAATTTTTGCGCTCTACAAACATCATCATAAAGTTGGTGAAGGCCTTTTGAAATTGCTAACCCTCGTCAGTCGGAGTCAGCAAAGCTAGCCTGGTGCCTTCGACCCTCCTATTCAAAATTTCCGGGGCTTCTTCGTTTATCGTATTCTTTTGGGGAAGAAAAGATTCGAAGGTGGCGTTGAGCCAAAGTTGAAGAAGCCAAAAAGGTCCAGAAAGGAGCAAGCTTGCCCTGTATCCTATGACTTTGAGTTGAGTCACACCATTGCTGATGGACTCATACAGATTGGCCATAATCAATTCAGCCAAGCAGATAGGGTAGTCGTGATGAAGCTGTGTTGCAAGCGTGAGCATCTTCTTAGTCACTTGAAGTGACTTGGTAAAGAAGACGAATCGAGATAGCCACATAGCCAAGAAAGCTATGTGTTCCACCTCCTACATGGTACTACAGGATTTATCAGGAAAATGGTTGATGAATGTGGTGTATGTGGGCTTTGTAGCTGAAAACCCAATGGCATCTTCAGATAAGTCCTCTGGGTCGAAGTAGTCACCAGTTGGTCGAAGGCCGGTGATTGCTGCTATGTCGAAGAGAGTTGGAGTCACCATTCCACAAGGAAGGTGAAATGTGAAATGGGCGTTATCCCGGAAATATAACGAAGACACTAACATAAGAGGGCCAGACATGGCACATATATTCTCATGATATCTAACAAGGATGAGGAGCTGGGAATTATACGCCTCACGCCATTCTTTAGTCATGGGTTCACTGAAGAACCTTGGCCCCTCAGTCAAAGAAAGAGAAGAGTTTGTGGGGAAGATCTCTGGTTGACGCTGTACGTCAGCCACATTCTTAGGTTTGGGGTTGTTGGGAGCGTTAGAAAGGAAAGCCATTGTTATGGGATAGTAAGGAATGGAAATGATGGTGTAAGGTGTTTTTTTTCTTCTGCAAAGGAGATTAAAAATGCTAAGTGTTGTGAAAGTTCCAAAAGAGAAGGCTCAAGGATATTTATAGTGTCCAGAGGGAAGTGTGTCTCGTCAAGGCCATTTAATGCTATGGACGTAGTGGGGCACGTGGCAAGATGCAAAGCAATTATCGTGCAGGTGATGGGAAACGTTTTACATGCTTGCCTAGGTTCTAGGAGTAATGGTCATAATGGCAGCATGGTAACGGCTGACTGAAAAGACGTATTGGGAAAAGAGTAATGATGGTTCTGAGTGTGGCTGTTGTTGGAAGAAGAAAAGCGCACGCTAAAACCTTTTTGGACAAAAAAGGCAGGTGTCGAATAGGAATGTCAAAGAATGACTATTTCTCTTGACATCGAAACAGGTATTCTTGGGGGGCAATTTGTTGGCTCTTGAAATCGACACCTACTATATATTGGCCCCATAGACCAAAAATAGAGCAAATAAAGCCAAGCTGGAAAATGCTTTGACGGATGGAAAAAACTTAGAGAAAATATATGAGTTACAAATTGGTCTTCGACCAGACATCACCATCAAGCCTTCGACGGGAAAGGTCCTGTGGCCTTCGACTAGAAGAACAAACCTTCTTGTCAGCACCAAAGGCGAAGGATATTTGAATTTGAAGATTGGAGGGAAATGTAGTTCGCCAGCAATTAAATGAAAGCGATGTGGCAGGAAGATAGAGGTCGAGGGACATGCAGAAGACACTTGTCTTCATCCTAGAAGTAAAGCCACCCTTGACAGTTACATAATTTTAGTATAAAACTAGGAAGTTTGTGTAGAGTTTCCGGGTGTTCAACCTATTGTGCTAGTTACTCAATATTATTCAAGTACCCGCTGTATGTGAAAGAATAACTGAGAATGTACGTTGGAAACACCATTTTTTATTAATAAAGTCTTTTTACATTGCTTTGAACTTCTTTTTCAAAGTTTACATTTCTACATCTTTACCCGCACTTCTAGTTACTTTCATACTTTCCAATATCATAAACACCATATCCTTGATCGAACGTGCGTTCTTCCTAGATATCAACTTTCACATCAAACCAACATAAAAATTAGCATATGTTCTGGGGTAAATCTGATCAATCCCGCGAGTAACCAAAAGGACTTTCCTTTTTGGAGGATCAGCAGTTGTTTACCAAAAACCACGGTAAACAATATGCCAACTGTTTATTTCTGCAAGACCAATAACCAACCTGGTTGTTTCGATTTTAGCAACAGGTGCAAAAAATTCATCGAAGTCCATTACTTCCTTTTAGAGAAATACTTTCTCCACGAGCCTTTCTTTGTGCATAGTTACATCTCCTTTGGGATTCATCTTCACTTTGTATATCCACTTGACATCAATTGCCTTCTTGCCTAGAGGAAATTCGACAAGTGGCCAAGTATTGTTGTCTTTGATGAACTTCACTTCTTCGTTAATTGCTTACACCACTTCAAATCTTTCAATGCTTTAGCTACATTGATAGGTTTGACATTTGTATAGAAAGCATAATGTACCAGCTCACCTTTATTTTCAACCACATCATCTGATGTAATCACACAATCTTGCAACCTTGCAGGCATGTGTCTTATTCTTTGAGGTATGGTTGCACTTGGTTGATCTCTAACTTCCTCTTGTCTAACTTCCTGTTGTCAAACTTTTTTTTCAACTTGAGTTTCTAGTTCTTCAAGTAAGATTCTGACTAAATCTTTCTTGACATTTTCAGTCCAATCCCATTCTTTAAGCTCATCCATGATCACGTCCCTTCTGATCACAATCTTCTTATTCACTGGGTCGAACAACTTGTAACCTCTCGTTGAATGATATCCTACCAGGATCATTTGACTCAACTTGTCATCAAGTTTTCTTCTTAACTAATCTGGCACATGTCTATGTGCAATAGATCCAAATATCTTCAGATGAATCAAGCTAGGCTTCACACCAGACCAAAATTCTTCTGGACTACTTCCTTCTAGCTTCTTCATAGGACATCTGTTCAAAATATATGTTGCAGTTGACATAGTTTCACCTTAAAACTCTTTAGGTAAATGCTTACCTTTCAACATACTTCTCACCATATTCATGATGATTTGATTCTTCCTTTCTGTAATTCCATTTTGCTGTGGAGTGTAGGGTGGTACCACCTCATGCACAATCCCCCCTTTCTCACATAACTTGTTGAAGTCTTTCGACACATATTCTCCACCATCATCAGTTCTTAAAACATTGAGCTTTCAGCCACTTTGTCTTTCGACCATAGACTTAAACTTGGGAAATACCTTAATAACTTCACTTTTCTTCTTGATCAGGTAAGTCCATAATTTTCGACTGTAATCATCTATGAATGTGACAAAGTATTTGTTACCTTCAAACGAATCCGCCTGGATTGGTCCACATACATCATAGTATATGACTTCGAGGACAACCTTCGACTTGCTTCCTGGATCCTTGCTGAAGCTATTCTTGTGTTGCTTCACCTGCACACATTCCTCACATACCTCGTTTGGAGTGCCAATTTTTGGCAACTCTGAAATCATATTTATTTTCCTCAAATCTCTGATGTCTCTGAAGTTGAGATGGCTAAGTCGATAATGCCATATCCACTCATATTTGCTAGTTGCATTCGGAAGGCACTGGTGCTCCATCACATTAAGTTCGATCTTGAATGTTATATTCTGAGACATAAGAGCTTTCAAGATCAACCTTCCATTTACGTCGTCGACTCTCATCATCTTGTCTTCGACCAACACTCTGTAATTATTTTTGACCAACTACCCTATGATGAGCAAGTTGCTCTTCATGCATGGTATGTACAATACATTAGAAATTATCGACCTTTTATCATCTTTCCTCATAATTAAAACATCTCCAATACCCTCAGCTGCTAGAGTATTGTCGTTTGTGAAATTTCATTGTGTTATTCATTGAGTGTTTTAAGTTGACAAACCAATCTTTCCTTCCAGACATGTGTGATGAGTATCCTGAATCCAAGTACCATTGATCCTTGATTTTTTCTTCATCTCTTGTTGTAACCTTCAACAACATCTCCTCTTCTTCATACTTTACGAACTTTGCATCACTTTCTTGATTCTTTCATTTTTCTGGACAATCAATCGAATAGTGACCATACTTCTGACAATTGAAACATTGAATGTGACTCTTGTCAAGTTTTTGACCACCACCTCTTCCTCTATTCACAACACCACCTTTTTGGTTGCCTTGGTATGGTCTTCTCTGATTCGACATGTTTTCTTCGTAATGATTTCCTCTACCAGTCGAATTGTTGTAACCACCTTTACCTTTGTTGTCGAACCACTTTCCTTTGCATTTCTTGTCTCTTGCTAATTGAGCCTGCAAAGCTGCATCACTCTTCGACTTGCCAGCAACTCTTTCAGCCATTCTTTGTTCGTGAGATTCAAGCGTCCCTTGAAGCTCTTCCTTCGACAAAGATGACATGTCCTTCGACTCTTCTATGGCAACTACCACATGGTCGAACTTCGGAGCCAAAGATCTTAAGATCTTCGAAACAACAACTCTTGTTGTTAATGTCTCTCTACAAGTCTTGATTTGATTCACTAGTTTCGTAACCCTAGTGAAGAAACCAAATATGCTTTCGCTATCTTCCATCTGAAGCAATTCATACGTTCTTTTGTGAGTTTGTAACCTCACCTCTTTCACTTTCTCAGCGCCTCCAAACAATTTCTTCAGAATCTCCTAGGCTTCTTTTGCAGATTCAACATCACTAACCTTTTCAAAATTGTCTGGGCTGACACATTGGTGAATTATAAAGAGATCTTTATAATTCTTCTTCTTCTTCGATTCTCTATATTCCTTCTCTTCTTCTTCTTCTTCTTCTTCTTCTTCTTCTTCTTCTGAGACGTCTTCTTCAAACAGTTCTAATCCATGTTTCGCAAGATCCCAAAGACTTTGAAAACAAAATATAACCTTCATTTGTTTGCACCAATTTTCATAGTTATCACCTTTAAGAATTGGGAGACTTGTTGGAAAATTTTCGTTAGCGTAATTCATCGCCATCGTGAATTTCTTCTTCTTCCTCGACTGTTCTTGATCGTTCTTCCCTTGAATCACTCAACTGAAGCTCTTGATAACAGATGTTGGAAATCCACCAAAATCTATGATGAATTTCTATCAATCTTGATGAACAAGATTGTTATCACCACATAATGACAATGAAAAAATATGAAAGAAAGAAAAAAAAAGAAGACAATGATTTTCTGCAGAGTTTATCTCTGCCCATAAACTGGGAAAAACTTATTCACTTGCAATTGCAAATTCTATGAATACAAGTTGATTATTTTAATTATAAAAATATGAGCTACTTCCTCTACTTATAGATTTAGGTTAGCTTGCTCCCTAAACTAAAACTCAAAACTATGAAAGCTTAAAATACCTATTTTGAAACTAAATCAAATCTATCTATCTAAATCAAATCTAGATCTAAAACCAAATTCAATCTATGGATAGCCTGCTTCGATCCACAAACTCTTCGACTGAACAATAGTTTTCATCGAACAACTACTTCGAAAACCTCTAACCCTTCAACACATAATTTCGACACACATAAATTACAATTTAACACTATTGACCTGCTGTTCAAAAAGATGACACATGTTTGAACACTTTGATTCCAACCATTAATTTTGTAAATGACATTTGAGGAGAGAGAAAAATTAAAACTGTTCATTTTCATCTTCATCCGTGTTTTCTTTCTTCATGCTAGTTGACCGGTTGGATATGATTTCACAAACGGATAGTAATCCACTGTAATCATAAAAATGACACAGTCACAGATTCAAATAAACTTTGATCAAATTAACACTCAAGATTCAATTTCCCAAAACTTGCTGTTATAAAATCAAAACACGGTATAACGAAAAAAGGGAAAACTCCGCAAACTAAAAAAGGGGTTTCTACTCTAACTCATATTCCCTTTCTTCTTCTTGACCAGGATCTGCAACTAAGAATAAGGAAACCCGGTCCAGAAGAAATGGGTTTTTTCACTCTAACTCAATGTGTGATGGTTCTCAGAAGAAATTTGTGGGCAACACAAGGAGGAGACACAAATAGAAATTGAAAAGTCTTTCATTATGTCACCGTCTCATCTTGCTGTCTCCAACCACCATCGTTCATTCCGTCACTGTCTAACCTCGTCGTTGCCACCATCGCCTACTCTGTCACTGTCTATCACCTCGCCATCACCATGCTCGTTATCACCGTCTCTTCTTACCGCCACCAACGTGCTCATGCATGTCACCTCTGTCTCGTCTCGCCGCCGCCAACATCCTAGTTCATTTTAACACGGCTCGAATGTGCATTTTGTTGCCGCTACGTGGATTTTATAAACATTTTGCTATAAAAGAAATTTTCTCAAATTGTTGCTAAGTGAATTAAGTAATGACTGCTGTATTGTTTTGAAATTGACCAAAAGATGTTGTATTGGTGACAGAGGTTATCCTTGTGCCTGGTATTGGTATAACCTTATGTTGTTGTATTGTTTTGAAAAATCTGAATAACAATTACAGAATCATCGAAAATGGAAACAATAGCTCAATAGTGTGAAAGTTAATCATAAAAACATGTGAAAAACAAAACGGAACATCAAAAAGAAGTTGAAAACTTGATGAATTTGAAGGTTGAGGTGTTCTTGACAAGCAATTTTGGACTGGGCTAATAAACCTTAAGTCGTGAGGTTATTTGGTTGAAGAGGCATAAATTTGTGTGAAAAACAATAAGATGTATCGAGCAAAGGAGCCAGTCAATGAGGACAGGAGGATCAGAGGCAGTTGTCGACAGGTACAAATGTCGACGAAGCAAGGATTGGTGAGAACAGTTATCAACGTGCAAGCCAGCGATAACGTGAGAAAATTCAAAACAGATTTCCACGAAGCCCAACGTGAGGTAGTAACCATCAACGACTACGTATTTAGGATTTCTATTTAAGTAAATTTATGTATTTGTGTTAAGGGTCACATTTCTTCACATTTAATAGTAATACACTCAAAGTACTCGCATCTAAGAGAGAAGCGAGTTTACGCTTAACAATGTATGAATGCTTTCACATTTAAATTTATAACAATTTCCAGTCTTTTTACTTTAAATTACAACCTTGTCTTTGATTTGTTTACTTTGCAATTGTCTTTACATTTTTCCCCTTTATCCTTTTTTCAACCCAAAAATACTTAAAACACGAAGTCTAGGATTATTGTAGCCGATCCTGCAAGTAACCTTTAATAAGAGGCTAGCAATTATTTCGCGGATAAACAAATTGACACACCTGATGGGACACGTTTGTGTTTGAGGCTTCTTGTTTCGTGCATGAAATTAAGAAGTGGTAGAAGAATGGTAGATCCTAGAACTCCTGAAAGGGATCAGAATCTGGGAGGAAATACCATTGTAGCAGCGAGTGTGGGTTCTAGTCCGGCCATCGTATCTTCGACAACACCAACTATAGTTACTACAATACAGCCAGTAACTGCAAGACCAACAATGGTCACAATGTTTGGGCATTATGTGCCTAGTTTCACAAGAGAAACACACGAGGGCGTGGTTCCAACTTCTGGGAAGTATGTGCTTAGTATTTTCAAAAATATACACGAGTATAGAATGCCTACATCAATGATGGCAGGTTTGTATACTAGCAGTCTAACGTTTGGCGGAAACTATGCATTTTCACCATACTCTGCTTCGGGACTGTCGGGAAGCTAATTTGGGCACGACTGGGTTGGGATTCACCAGCCAAATTATGCCTACTTTCACCCCAAGTATCATTGCTATCATGAGGCAACCGGTGGATGAAAGTAACCATGAAATGGTCAATATGCTCACTCAACAGATGAGTCTCATATTGAGACCTTTAATTAAAAATTTGGTGCAGAGTTATCAGACTTTAGCAACTCGAATGACTCGCATTGGAGATTTTCTTGGTGCTCCCAGAGCTCTAGTTTGACAAGCTGCACCCTCACCCGCGAGGAACTAGTGCAATACGAGGAATTTTTCATTGAAATGGTTGAACAGTATCCACTGATTTCTCCGCACGTCGACCCTATACTTAGAGTAGTACAAAAACCCTAGTAGTAATATAAAACCGAAGCCATAATGCCGACCAACTAGTCAGGAAGGTTCGACATGAAGCAGTGGCTGGGGAACAAAACCTAGAAGCCATTGTCGAATGAATAATGGTTTGAAATGGGATGAATACTGGAAGTCAGAGGACTATGTATGTTTCTCTGTTGCTAGATTTTGTGTTACAAACGAAGTTACCAAGAGGTTGGAAACTCTCAAAATTCACTAAGTTTGCAAGGAATGTCGAAGAGTCCACTGTCGAACATGTTGCCAGATACCAAACAAAACTTGGTGATTTAGTAGTGAATGAGAATTTGAGAATGAAATATTTTCCCAATTCCCTCACAAAGAATACGTTCACTTGGTTTACAACGCTTCCCCCACAGTCAGTCCAAACATGGGTCCAGTTAGATAAATTATTCCATGAGCAATTCCACATGGGGCAGTCTAAAATAAGCCTAACATAATTGTCTAGTGTCAAACAAAAGAGCACTGAGTCAATAGACCAGTACCTCAACATGTTTAGACTTCTAAAAGTGCGGTGCTTTACACAAGTTCTTGAACATGAGTTGGTCGAAATGGCTGCAAATGGGTTAGAATGTTCCATTAGGAAGAAATTATTGGATACTCAGTCTTTGAAGGATATGGCTCTATTAGCTATCGATGTTTGACTGGTCGAACGTTTGAAAGCTGAAAAAACCAAGCCAAACAAGTATCACAAGAAAGGGAAAGTTGCTTATGTGTCAACTGATGTTTGTTATTCTGAAGACAATGACTCAGGGGAAGAAACCGATGTTAACGTGGCTGAACTTTAGCCTGGATCTCCTTATGCGTGTAAACTGTTGAAATCATTGAACGGGAAAAACCCCGTCGAAACTGAAAAGAATGACAAAGCCATCACCAAAACCTATACTTTTGACATTACCAAATATGATGAAATATTTGATTTGTTAATAGTTGATGGTCAAATTATGGTCCATCAGGGCCTGAAGAATCCCCCACTTGAGCAAAAGAAGAAATGAGATTATGTAAATTTTATAATTTTCTTGATCATAAAACTTCTCAATGTGTTATTTTCAGGGATTTGGTGCAAAAAGCTTTGAAAGATGGTAGACTTCAGTTTGGAGAAAAACCAAATATGAAAGTCGACACTGATCCTTTGAAGTTCGAAGAGGCCTTATACCCAGAACCTCTGGATTGCATGATGGTCGAAGTTGCTGAGGGCCTCGACAAAGGGAAAATAATGATTGGTGACATAGAAGTTATGATGGTCGGAACCAATGATAATTCCGACCTAAAGATGGAAGAGGGATTACAAAAAGTGTACCCTCAGCCTGAAGAAAACTTGGATGACTTTCAAGAGAAATGCAAAGTGAAAGGGTCAAAGGAAAAATTATGCCCAAGATGCAACACTGTGTATGATGGAGAAGAAACTGAGAAGTATGAAGCTGTAAAAAAAGAGGCTCTTAAGCAAGAAAAGCCTCCGGTCCCATGGTTTTTTTTCGACAATCAAGGAAATCCTCGATGCAATGAGAAATACAGAAAATTGTTCCAACAACCGTGTCCAAAAACCTTTCTCCCTCCATCAGATATTCCACAAGAAACATGGGTGAAATCATTGAGCCAAAAGGGGGGAAAAGGCCAAAGTGGAAGGTGATTGTGCATGAAGCTGAGGCCCAGGAAAAGAAAGTTGAGTCGAAGGGTTACCAAGTTTCTACCAATTATAAGGGGAAAACCCAATGACAAGGACTCAGGGGAGGCATTATCAGAGGAATAAAAAGGCGGTAAAGAAAGCTTCGACATCTCAGTTGAATTCGGTCGAAGCAAATATTCATGTCGAAGACATACTACCAGCAAAAGCCACGAAGCCAATAGAGTTTCCAATTCCAAAGGAGTACTATCCCAAGTCAAAGTTAACTGAAAAATAAAAGGCCATAGCAAATTAAAGAATGGCTATGAGGGTAGCCCCTTTAGGTAACACAGAGCTGGTGGCAACACAAAATATGGAATATACTCCGGCGCCTAAGTATACTCCTATATCCGAAGGCGAAGAAGAGGAAGAACCTGACCATGAACCTTCACCAGAAGATGACATGGTCGATTATGACTATGATTATGGGGGAGATTTCATTATTAATTATGGAATTGTTTCGGTTCTGCCTAGAGAATATGAAAGGTGTCAGAAGTATCAGAAAATAAAAAAGATTTTACCTCCGAAGAAGCGACTGATGAAAAACCTCTATGTTACTATGTGATGAATAATGGTGTGCTCTAAGAACAGAATATTGTGTTTGAAAAACCAAGCCCAGGGATGATGTGTCATCTCAAGCCTTTATTCATAAGGGTGAAGTTAGATGGCATGCTGGTGAACAAAATGTTTGTCTATGGTGGGGCAGCTATAAATCTAATGTCACACGCTCTGTTTAAGAAAATGGGGAAGCGTGGGTCAAAGCTTTGACTTCACAACATGGTTTTATCAATTATGAAGGAAAAACTAATAGCATACTGGGTGTCATCCAAGTAGAATTTGTTGTAGGAATAACAACTAGGTCGACTCTGTTCATGGTCATAAATTCTAAATCCAACTTTCACTTATTACTTGGCAGTGATTGGATCCATGGAATAGGTGCAGTGCCATCGACTTTGCACCAAAGAATTTCTGTTTGGAGAAAAGATGGTGTAGTAGAGAACATAGAAGCTGATAAGAGCTACTACAAAGTCGATGATGTTAAGGGCAGAAGGAAATTTTTCGACCAACATTTGGCGAAGGTAGCGCCTTATGATAATGAGAATTACAATCCCAATGAAAACCCAAACTGTTTTCTAAATTTGGATCCTGATAACGATTTAATGTGATATTTGAAGAGGCAGCAGGGCTTAGTGAGTCGATTCCACCTATAGGGTGGTATGTAGGCGAGAAGAATGACTAGCAAATGATAAGTGTGATTCAGAATTCGGCATATGGTTGAACGTGTCATAAACATTCAGTTTTAGGAGATGAAAGATGGCTGTCAAAGCCAGAATAAAGCATATCGATAAAGGCCAGTAGGGCCTAAACAACAGCTTTGGAAAGCCGAATGACGAGACTTTGCAGTATTGATATCAACATGGACGTTTCTAGTTGGATTCAACTCGACGTCACCTGCACAAGGTAGTCCCAGGGGAATACTTTCAAGTTAGAATAAGAAACAAGAATGGAATTTGAAAATAAAAGAAGAAAGAAATACCTCTAAGTTTGTAGACACAACATTGTGTGTTTGTGGGATTGAGCCTACAAAGAAGGAAGGTGTCATTTCCTGCACTTTTTCAGAAGTCGGAGTTTGGTTCAATTCTACCGGTGAAGGAAGCTCCTGACTCTGAGAAATCAATGGTGCAATTGGTTTTTGAGTCTCCAGGGCATTAAAAGCGTCGATAATCCTTTAAAGGAAGTTGGGTATGGAGAAGTATTTCTCCTGGTATAGGGGCCACCACTGGTCGAAAAACTTTTAAGTAAAGAAGGAGTGTTCAAAGTAGAACACCGGAAGTTCAAGAGTTTCAGTGACCCGATAGAATCTAAGGTAAGCCTTATGTTCCTCAGCAGTGAGTTGTCTACCCACCCAGACAATGTTGGTGCGGCAGTAGAACAAGGACGAAGGCATCATTTGGCTGAGTCTCAACTACCGAGATAAAATTTTTGGTTGGTAACCCATGAAACCATACCCTGTCGAGCCGGTATTGATTCGGCAGGAAAGAATTATGGGTGTTAAAAAGGCCCTCTATACGACATTTATATGAGCAACATTTGGAGAGGTATTTGGGAAAGGTTCTCAAAACCAGTTTGGACCGAATCGGTGTTCCAAAAAAGAGGCCATGGCTGAGACGAATGTCTTTATTTTGACGAACATATTTATATACTTCATGAATATATATTGATCAAGTTTGTGGAGGGGAGTGGTCAAAGATATCCTCATACCTTCAACGACTCTAACTTTATCAAGACACATTTTTTTCGTAAACAGGATAACCCAGCTGAAATTCGAATGTGGCATTTAGCCAGTGTTGCAGAAGCCAAAAGGGTCCTGAAAGAGTGAAGACTCTGTCGTGATCAGGGAGTGCCTTCAGTTGCATGGAAGCATTGCCTAAAGTTTGGTAAAGAGTTGTCAGCAAAATCTTTCCCAACGAGATGTTTTGTCCCTCATGGAGTTGAATCACCAGAGGTATGAAATCCTGAGTCGTGGTAAAGGATCCGGTGAAAAACAAGAAATGGGAAAGTCAAATGGTGAGAAAGGCTATGTGTTCAGTTTTGGAAACATCGCTCGTACCCACAAGATGATGACCAACAATATCTAGCGAAATCTGATTGGTTGAAGCAAAATGTGTGTTTCATTGACACAGATGGGTTGAAAGTCATACCCAACAGAGAAAGCCCAATTATGGCTTCTACGTCAAATAGGTTATGTGTCAACATCCCACAAGGAAGTTAGAAAGTGTTGTTCAAACCTTCCCAAAAGAAAAGTGAGGCGAGAATAAAGTTGGGATCAATTGTATGGGCATTCTGTGAAACTTGAATTGTGTCGAAGATACCAAATTTTTACCATTGTTGTTTCCGTTGTTCTTGAACTCTATCAAGCCCAGCAAGGTGCGTTGTACTGCCTGGATTGGGTATGGAGGAAAATAATATGATATCAGAGACCATAACCTAACATCAATGGGTTTTGTATGGCTGAAGACATAAGGCATCATAGGAAGAAAACAAGGAAAGTATTGGTTGACGGTTTTAGGATGCGTCTCTTGGGCTGAATAATGTCCATGGAATGCGAAGAGTCTTCTCACAATAATAAAAGGAATAAGAATTTGGTGTTTCCATGCCTGAACCTTATATTGCACCTTAGAAGGAGGATCTAGGATGTAGTTGAAGCTTTATTTCACAAAAATAGCGAAAGCTATGGGGTTATCACCGGTGAAGGGAATATAAACTGGAGTGGTCATTAAAAAAACGAAGGAAGTTCCCTCAATATTTTCAGGAATTAAAAAGTGTGTAATTTGAAGAAAAAGGAAGAGACTAAGGGTTCCTGAAAGTATATTTAAAGGAGAATCAGAACCGTTAGGAGTGAAACAAATGTCACTTGAATAACGGGAGCAGAACAAAAGAAGTGGAAAAGTTATAGGGGTTTGTTCGTAACCCATACCCTAAATACTAGGAGTAATCATGAGAAGTGATTGAAATGACATGGGAAACTGTGACGCAGAAAGTAGTCATGGTTACACGTGACATCAACCCAAAGATTGACGTGGTTGAAAATATGGAAGAGAAAATGCCAGAATTCTCCCATCGACAAGACTCCGTCGAACATGGCATTTTGGGTGGCAATTTATTGATAAGCAATTTTTGACTAGGGTAATAAGCCTTAAGATGTGGGGTTATTTGGATGAAGAGGCATAAATTTGTGTGAAAACAAAAATATGTGTCGAAAAAGGGAGCTAGTCGACGAGGACAGAAGGATCAGAGGCAGCTGTCGACATGTGCAGATGTTGATGAAGCAAGAATTGGCGGGAACAATTATCAACGTACAAGCCAACGAGAATGTGGGAAAACTCAAAACACCTTTCCATGAAGCCCAACACGGGCTAGTAACTGTCGACAATTACGTATTTAGGATTTCTATTTAAGCGAATTTATGTATTTATGTTAAGGGTCGCATTTCTTCACATTTAATAGCAATACACTTAAAGTACCCGCATCTAAGAGAGAAACGAGTTCATGCTTAACGATGTATGAATGCTTCCACATTTAAATTCATATCAATTTTCAATCTTTTTTACTTTAAATTACAACCCTTGTCTTTAATTTATTTACTTTGCAATTGTCTTTACCTTTTTCCATTTAATCCTTTTTTAAACCCAAAACACTCAAAACATGAAGTCTAAGATTATTGTAGTCAATCCTGCAAGTAACCTTTAATAAGAGGCTAGCGATTGTTTCACGAAGAAATATGTGTATAACTAATTAAGGGTGGAGAGAGCTTATCAGAAGAAAAAAAGTAGAGAAAGAAAAACTGACACAACTCGTTAATGGTGGATAAAGAAAAGAAACAAGAAATAAATGTTTAAATTAATATAATAAATATATAATATTTAAATGATACTAAAATGACCCGATTTACCTGTAATTGCAGGTAAAAAGGGCAAGTTATCCATGATGGTCAAAAAGTTGTTGGACCAGGCTAAACGCCAGCGAATTAGTAACCACATATGATACTAAGTCCATTGTCATGCTTAATTTAAAGTACCAAGGGAATGCCAAGTCAACCACAACTCTGACATCTATAACCATCCAACTTTAATCACAAGTAATTTAATTAATTTTCTATATTATCAATTTAAACAAACAAAATAAATCTTGTTCAATGAGTTAAGAAATTTATAATCTGTTATAATATATTAAACTGAGTTCGATACTATTTTTTTGATAATTCATTCTCTTACTCGTCACATCACTTGATATTTCACTCTTCAAAATACAACATTTCAAAACTTCTATTATTTATTTAATAAAAATTTTAACGTTTCATTTATAAATCTCTTTTAATTAAAACACGTCTATTTTCATATTCCATGACTTATCTACTTCTCTTTCTCTAACTAAAAATTATGTATACTCATTGATTTATTTATGTTGCTTCTTGCTGACAAACAATTTTCTACTGGGGCAATAAGCCTTAAGCTGTGGGGTTATTTGGCTGAAGAAGCATAAATTTGTGTGAAAAACAACAATATGTGTCGAGCAATGGAGCCATTCAACGAGGACAGAAGGATTAGAGGCAGCTGTCGACAGGTGCAAAGCAAGGATTGGCGGGAGCGATTATCAACGTGCAACCCAGCGAGAATATGGGAAAATTCAAAATAACTTTCCACGAAGTCCAATATGGGCTAGTAACCGTCGACGGTTACGTATTTAGGATTTCTACTTAATTATGTATTTGTGTTAAGGGTTGCATTTCTTCATGTTTAATAGCAATACACTTAAAGTACCTGCATCTAAGAGAGAAATGAGTTCACGCTTAACAATGTATGAATGCTTTCACATTTAAATTCATAACAATTTTCAGTCTTTTTACTTTAAATTACAAGCCTTGTCTTTGATTTATTTACTTTGCATTTGTCTTTACCTTTTCCCCCTTTATCCTTTTTTCAATCCAAAAATACTCTAAACACTAAGTCTAGGATTATTATATCCGATTCTGCAAGTAACCTTTAATAAGAGGTTAGCGATTGTTTCGCGGAGAAATAAATTGGCACTCCTAGTGGGACACGTTTGTATTTGAGTCTTCTTGTTTCGTGCATGAAATTAAGAAGTGGTAGAAGAATGGTAGATCCTAGAACTCATGAAAGGGATCAAAATCTGGGAGGAAATTCCATTGCAGTGACGAGTGTAGGTTCTAGTCTGACGATCATATCTTTGATAGCGCCAACTATAGTTACTACAACACAGCCAAGAACTGTAAGACCAATGATGGTCACAACTTCTGGGCATTATGTGCCTAGTTTCACAAGAGAAACACATGAGGGTGTGATTCTAACTTCTGGGAAGTATGTGACTAGTTTTGTCAGAAATATACACGAGTATGGAATGCCCACAATAATGATGGCAGGTTTACATACTAGCAGTCCGACATTTGGCAAAAACTCTGCATTTTCACCATATCGTGCTCTGGGGCTATTGGGAAGCCAATTTGGGAATTCGACTGGGTAGGAATTCTCCATCCAAATTATGCCTACTTTCACTCCAAGTACTGTTGCTATCATGAGGCAACATATGGGTGAAAGTAACCATGAAATGGTCAATATGCTCACTCAACAGATGAGTCTCATATTGAGACCTTTAATTGAAAATTTGGTGCAGAGTTATTAGACTTTACCAACTCAAATGACTCACATTGGAGATTTTATGGGTTCTCCTAGAGCTCCAGTTCAACAAGCTGCTCCCCCACCCCGTGAGGAACGAGTGCAGTACGAGGAAGTTTTCAACGAAACGGTCGAACAAGATTCGTCGAATCTTCCGTGTGTCGACCCCATAATTTGGGTAGTATAACAACCCCAAGTAGTAATAGCAAACCAAAACCATAATGCCGACCAACTAGTCAGTGAGGTTCGACATGAAGCAATGGTTGGGGAACAAAACCCATAAGCCATTGTCAAACGAATAATGGTGAGAAATGGGATGAATATTCGAAGTCAGAGGACTATGTATGTTTCTCCTTTTCCAGATTTTGTGTTACAAATGGAGTTACCAAGAGGTTGGAAACTCCCAAAATTCACTAAGTTTGCAAGGGATGTCGAAGAGTCCATTGTCGAACACGTTACCCGATACCAAACAGAACTTGGTGATTTAGTAGTGAAAGAGGATTTGAGAATGAAATATTTTCCAAATTCCATCACAAAGAATGCGTTCAATTGGTTTACAATGCTTCCCCCACAGTTAGTCCAAACATGGGTCTAGTTACAAAAATTATTCCATGAGCAATTCTACATGAGGCAGTCCAAAATAAGCCTAACAAAATTTTCTAGTGTCAAACGAAAGAGCACTGAGTGAATAGGCCAATACCTTAACATGTTTAGACTTTTGAAAGCGCAGTGCTTTACACAAGTCCTTGAACATGAGTTGGTCAAAATGGATGCAAATGGGTTGGAGTATTCCATTAGGAAGAAATTATTGGATACTCAGTCTTTGAAGGATATGACTCAATTATCTATCAAATTTTAATTGATCGAACGTTCGAAAGTTGAAAAAACCAAGTCAAACAAGTATCACAAGAAAAGGAAAGTTGCTTATGAGGCAGCTGATGATTGTTATTTTGAAAAAAATGAGTTATGGGAAGAAATCGAGGTTAACGTGGTTGAACTTCAGCTTGGACCTCCTTATGTGTGTAAACTGTTGAAACCATCGAACAGGAAAAACCCCGTCGAAACCGAAAAGAATGAAAAAGCCATCACCAAGACCTATACTTTAGAAATTACCAAATGTGATGAAATATTTGATTTGTTAGTAGCTGATGGTCAAATTGTGGTCCCTCAGGGCCTAAATAATTCCCCACTTGAGCAAAAGAAGAAAAAGGGATTTGGTGCAGAAAGCTTTGAAAGATGGAAGACTTTAGTTTGGTGAAAAACCAAAGATTCAAGTGGACACTGATCATTTGAAGGTCGAAGAGGCCTTATACTTAGAGCCTCTGGATTGCATGATGGTGACATATAATTTATGATGGTCGGTGTTGTACCCCAAAATTTCCCATCCCATTTTTTTCAAAAAAAACATGTTCACAAAGGTCTCAAATACTCAAAGCTACTCAAGAGTTGACTGGTCAAACCTCCTCCTAAGCCAGGGTCTTCAACTACGGTTTTGTTGATTCTCAAAGAAGATTGGGTTACAAGGGTATCAAATGAATTTCATGGTTTATCATAAGTTCTCAATAATGCTTATGTCAAGTTTCAAGTCTTGCATCACATGTTTGCTCAGTCAATTGTTCAGATGATTGAAAATCAATTGTATTGGGTAAAAAGTCAACTGAGGTCAACATACAGTCAAACTTCAAGATTTTTTGTCAACCTCAACATTTTGAGGTGATATTCATCATTTCATAATAGGTTGATCATAATTCCTCAAGGAAAGCCCTCAAATTATCAAAGGTTAAAAGTTGCCAAATTAGGGTTTTGACTGAAGATGACTGATCATTGACTTTTGACCTAGTGCATGACCTAATGGCTTAAAGAATGATCTAAAGGGATCAAATACAACATCTTGACCTAATTACATGGCTCAAGACATTTCCAAAGATACAATTGATTGATATTTGAAGAATTGAATCAATTGATAAAAAAGTCAACAATCACAAAAATGTCAAACTTTGACATTTTGGTCAACATTGGAATTCAAAAATCAAGAATCATCAAAATATTCAAAACTATCAAAATTGATCATCAAGAATAAAAAAAAGTCAACAAAATTCAAAAGTTGGAAAATTTTCCAACACTTAGAAAAAATTCTAAGTGTTTTGTTCTTAACAAAGTCGCTGCTTCATGGCCATTTTTCACTAAGATCCAAGTTGATTCAAAGAAAACTTTCAAAATGAAAGTTATAGGGATTGATGAACTCTACAACTTTGTTAATGAAGCTTGATCTCCAAAAAGTGCTTGGATTAAGAGATATAAGCCCATGATGTTGTGATATTTTTTATCCAACACTTAGAAAAAATTTCAACAAGTTTTGATCAGTTTTTTATCCAACTTCTTGGATAATTTCCACCAAGTTCCCATTTGATTCAGCCAAAATGGTCAACATGAAAGTTGTATATCTTGATTCAAGCTTTCCAAAGTGTCAAAGAACACAAATTTATCATACTTGAGCTATAATTTTCGAATACATGAAGTTGGCATTTCATTCTTGAATTAGAGGTCATTTATTTTAAGCCATAAGATCAAATTTACAAACATGACTTAGAGATCTCACTTTGCAGGCCTCTAAACCTTTAAATCTATCCATAATCAAAAGATTTCACAAGTTTTTGAGCTATGGTCCATTTGATTCAAGCATTATCCAATCCATTTTGCCATTAAAGGGAAAAAGATCACACTTCCATTTTTGAAAAGCACGCTTTATGCAATTGTCAACTCTCCTTGAGCCTCTAACTTGTTGCCTCTTGTAACACAGTGAGAGAACTGACTTGGGTGTTTTGTGTTTGATCGTAATTGTTGCGGATAGCAAGAGTCGCCACTGACTTTTCTTTTATCCAATAAGAAAAGGTTGAAAAGAACAGGAAATACCTTTCGAGATTATTTCTTGAGCTCGGGGGGTAGATAATGAAAATGGAAGGTATTAACACCCTTTTCATCCGTAGTTATCTACGGGCTCTTAGTTGTTTGCTAGATCACTTACTTTTTGTTTGAAAATGTGCTTATGGTGTGGGTTTTGAATGTGTTTTGAAAATGTCTTTGTAATGGTTCTCGTTTCTATAAGAACGCGTACAAAGTGTTGTTTTGAAAATAGTTTAAAGAGGTGTTTGTGGAATGTGTTTTTGAAAGTGATTTTGAAAAGGTGTCTTTGTAATGGTTCTCGTTTCTATAAGAACGCGTACAAAGTGTTTTAACTTTTGAAAATGTTTCAAATGAAAGTTTTGGTGCATAAAATGTTTTTGTTGTGAGCAAGCGAGCAACTAGGAGCATCCTACCTACTCAAAAGGTCTTAAATGTTCTTTTCCTCCTCCTTTAGATGTTGCTATCTTACCATTGATTTGGTAAGAAACCCCATCGTTGGATGTGAAGGGACGAGCATGGGATGTTTGTGTAGTCATAGAAGGCAACCTATGGGACGTTTTAGCAATGTCGTTTAGGGACTAGATCGTTTACCGAAGGCAACATTGAGGGTCATCGAGGGACTACGATCTTTTATCGAGGGTCTTTGATAAAACGCCCATATTCGAGGGACATGACTATTTTCCGAAAGGCAATAAAGTGAGATTACCCTAAAGGTGCTAGTGTGCAAGTGTGTTTGATTGCATGCATTTTGTCTTGCATTTAAAGGTTATCTACTTGTTGATTTTGTCTTGCCATACATCCTAATTACTAACAATGGATGAAAGCAATAAAAGTGCGGAAATAAATTCTAAGCTATTACATCATCTCAGGGATGGGGATACATATTTACAAATGGGGATTGCAAGAATTTAAATCCTAATTATCTATTACAACCATATTGAATTGTATAATACAATACAAGAAAAGGAAATGATTTGTTTTGAAATTGGTTATTTTGTCTTAATAAATTAAAATAAAAGTAATTAGTTAATAAAAAAGAAAATATCTTTTATGTCTTTTTTATATTTAATGAAAATAGTATCAATGCTAAAAATAATAAAAAATAAGAAAGAAAAGGACAAATAACGATAACAGGATCAACATGTTGCTGAAAACAAAAATGAGAGGGACCAGAAGTTCTGATGCTAGGCACACTGTAGTTCAGAAAGAAACGTTAGAGGAAACCATAAGTTTTGGGTTGCTGCGTGCTGAGGTTCTGAGTGTTGAAACAGTGAGGAAAAACCTGGAAATTCTGTGTACTGTGTTACAACCGTGAGAAGGACCTAGAAGTTCTGCATGCCGTGTTACAACAGTGAGAAAACCTAGAAGTTCTGTGTTGTGTTAAAATAGTGAGAAAAACCTAGAAATTCTGTGTTGTGTTAAAACAATGAGAAAGACCTAGAAGTTCCGTGTCATGTTAAAACAGTGAGAAAAACCTAGAAGTTTTGTGTTGTGTTACAATAGTGAGAAAAGCCTAGAAGTTATGGGTGCTATGTTATAACAGTGAGAAAAAAAAGCTAGAAGTTATGTATACTGTGTTACAACAGTGAGAAAAAACCTAGAAGTTCTGTATGCTGTGTTACAACAGTGAGAAAAAACCTAGAAGTTCTGTGTTGTGTTAAAAAAATGAGAAAGAAAACTTAGCAGTTCTGTGTTACACTTCATCTCCTTCCTTACATTATCCAGAACATCTGCAATTTATTCAGTTCTCAACAACAGCAAAATAGAAAAATAAAAGCACAATAGTTTATAAAAGTTCTATTCCTAATTCTGAGCCTAGTTTTCTTCAAGAAGTTCTAATCCATAATTTTTCTACTTGGACAATAATATATACAGTCTCAACATTATGATATCTACATTTTTAATGATGTTCTGAATGAAAAATTCAAAGTCAGGATGACTTACCTTGAATCTGAAGCGTGTGTTTGGGACTTGAACTGCTGCCTTCAAATGTTCTGGGGTTAGCAAGAAATGGGACAAAAATGTTATGTTCTTTTTCAAAGGGAAGAACAAAGGTATTGTTTTTGAGAATTCTGGGTTTAATAATGTTTGAATGTTTTCTTTTCTCTCTTTTTTGTATTTGATAACTCTCTCCTCCTAAAAGCCAGCCCCTTAAACGTGTGGTGGAATAACTTATTTATAGATGAATTTGCTGTGGTTTTGGGGGAAAAACAAATGGGATTTGAACCTTTTTAGCATATTGTTCCATTGCTTTTTTAAATACAGCTTTTATGTGCTAATTTGGTGCAAATATGGGGTTTTAAAAAGTGCAGGCGTGGACTGGACCAACAACAATTTGGAGTGTTGTGTCAGCTGGATGTAGGACTGTGCCATAACAGTGCAGCAGACTGTTCAAAATGAGGTTTTGGGGCTTGATGATATTCTGATCGAAGAGTGGAAAGACCAGAGTGAAATTCGAAGGGTGATGTTCTGATTGGAGAATAGAACATAGTCTCCATGTGCTGAAGAATGAGATCTGAAGAGTCATGTTTTGATCGAAGAACACAACTTCCATATGTTCTGATCGAAGAGTCTTATTCTGAATCATTTTTGCAAATTCTGACTGCACTTGCATGAAAACTGGCCCAGAAGTTCTAAAATTATCATATTCTCTTAACGCTTAGAAATTTTTCTAAGTGTTTAGAAATTTGACTTTTTCCAAGTAATTTCTGACTTTTGATTTCTTGATGAACCAATTTCCTGTCCTGATGAAATATGATTGTTGAAACTTGATTTTGATCCAAAAGTCAAAGTTTGACTTTTTAGTGTGCTTTTGACCATTTTGCCCTTGTGAATGACTTTCTTGGAAAATTGTAATCCGAGACTTGAGACTTGACAGAAGAAAACCTGAGGGTCCAGGATGATCCTTTGAGAAATGAGAGGGCAAATTTTGGGGTACAACACCTCTGCACACACTCAACCCAACAAATCAAAAGAAACATGTTTAAAGTGTTCAACCACTCTAGAAGGCATAGTACTCTGCATTGGAACTTTGATTACACAAGAAACTTCAAAGTTACATTTCAACCAAACCATAACTCCATAACTTGCAAACCTGATCAGCCCTTTCCCTTAAACCTTTTCTCTATAAATAGAGAGGCCATTTGTAAGCCAAGACACGAATGAACAATCCCTCAAACACTCTCAAACTCAGAATCACCAAGAAAACTCCATTAATGCATATCTTGAGCCTTAAGAAGCCAATTCTCAATCCACTCGCACGTTTTACCTTTTCATCATTCAAACATCATCTATACATCATATAGAAGCTATCCAAACCCCTATTACACTTCTGTAACACCATCTTCATCATCCTCTAAATTCCATATCCGAAGCTTGCACATTGACTTGGTTGGATTGATTTAGCAACTTTCAACACAAAGTAGTTATCCCATTAGCTTAAGGAAGGTCCCAGTAAGCTTAATCCATCATCACATTGCTTTTGGAAGTCGTGTAAAGGGAATTGGATTTTTCTTCAAGAGGTGAGTTTTCTCAAACTGTGATATCCTTATCCATGCATCATTTTCATTCGATTTCAAATGATAAAATATATATATTAATCCCCTGAAGCTAACCATGTGATTAGTTTTCATTTATGTTGCTTGTGTGATGGGAATTTTAGCTTTGACCAGTTAGGTTTTTGTTTTGACACCAACATAAATTCCTTTTAATCTTTGAGTGTTAATTAAAGTTAATGGCATGGTTGAATTCGTGAAGAAATTTAGAATAAATTTCATGTTTATAGTTTTTAAAATAGTTGAGAAATGGAAGAGTTTGTTATTTGAAAATGATTGGTGTTGTTGGTCTGGCGCGAGGAAGAAGATGAAGTTCATAAATTTGAACTTGTGAACATGTTTTATAATGTATTTAATGGGTGATGTTTCATAACCGGATGAAACAGCCACCCCAGTGGCAAGCGTGTGTGTGAGTAAGGCGTTGGTGTGCCAGGGCAGGGGTTCGATCCCTGCCTATGGAATTTTATTTTTCAACATTTTTCTTGTAGATCAGGTACATGCAAATCCAGCACGCAATGATGCACCCCCTTATCAACACCATCAGATCATCATACAATCAGATCCGACGCTCCAAATCAGCGTCCTTACCATGAGCCTTCAGGGATCTCCCTCACTAGATCCAGCGAAGCGCCTGGGCTCTTTTGTTATTGGGCCTGGAGTTTTTGCTTTCTAACACCCCCCATTTCACTTATACTGCAGGCCCATTTTATTTATTTATTTATTTTTTTGTTTTAATTAACATTTTTTCTTTAACCAATTTCATTATTTATTTATTTTATTTAATCATAAAAATCATAAAAAATTAGATTTAAGTTTTGATTAATTAGTTTAATTTTCGTAACCAAAAACTAATTTAATTTAATCCCATTTTTGTTTTATTTTATTTTAATTTGTAAAATAATTAAAACTAGGAGTTATTACTATAAGATTATTTTTCTAAACAAAACATCAAAAAATATATTTTCTAAACACTTAGAAATTTTTTAGGGTATTAAATTTCTTTCCCTTTTAACTATCTCCGTGTGTTTGTTTATTTTTCACATTAAAACAATTATGTAATTGTTAAGGGATATAATAGTTTAAATTAGGGTTTTCTTTATTTTCTCCCCCATTCATAAATTTGTACCCCCATTCCCAAAGCGTTGTAATAGCGTAGGACATTTAATTTCCACAATTTGCTGCTTTCCTTATTACTGTTAGTAATTAGGGTTTGTATGACAAGATTAAAACAAACATTAGAAAATCTAATCTCAAGATAAATACTTGAAATTAAAACACTTCGCACACGCGCACCTCTAGGGTGACCCTCACTTGTTGCCTCGAATTTAAACAGTCATGTCCCTCGAATATGGCATGCTCTAGCAAATACCCTCGATTAAAAGATCATAGTCCCTCGATGACCCTTTGATGTTGCCTTCAGTAAATGATCTTAGTCCCTTACGAAAATTGCGAAAGCATCCTATAAGTTGCTTTCTATGACTGTACGATGACTCGCGCCTGTCCCTCACATTCAATGATATAGTTTCCTACTAACTAATAGTGGGGTAGCACTACCTAAAGGAGGAGGAAAAGAAAAAAGACTTCTTCGAGTAGGTAGATCGCTCGTAGCTTCTTGCTCATAAACCTTTCAAAACAAAACATCTTTTCACAAAACAACACTTTCTTTCATAAATATTTTCAAAAACAAACATTTTGTATAAATTCTTAACGATACGAGAATCATTACAAAATTACCGTGCTTAGGAATTTTCAAAATATTTTCAAACATACACAAATACAAAGAATTTCAAAAGTGAGCTAGCGACTAAGACCCCATAGACAACTACGGATGAAAAGGGTGCTAACACCTTCCCTTTTTATAACCTACCCTCTGAACTCAGAAAATTCTCAAAAGGTCTTTCCTGTTCTTTTCACCCTTTCCTTTATTAGATAAAAGAAAATTCGGTGGCAACTCTTGCTATCTGGAACATTTGCGATAAAACGCAAACCCAAAAGTCAGTTCTCCCACCCTATTACAAAATTAGCGACTCTGTTGGGGAAATAAAACTAAAATTAGGGTTACATTTAGAGCTAGATCACCTTTATTGCTTTACTTGCTTGCTTTGTATGATTTATATTTCAGGATATGCTTGGGTTTATTTCTTGTATAGATCCTATACCCGAATCCGGGGGCATTTTAGGTAAGTAGAAATAGATCGTGAAAACTGTATGGTGTAGATCGATATGGTTGAAATGATGGCTACATTAGTGCGACATATTGGTTGGTGTTGGTGTCCCTTAAGTCAGTCAAGGAGAATGTTGGGTTTCCGCGTGGTGTCATAAGCACTAACTGACCTTAGAACCTTAGTTGACACAACTTAGCCATTAGAAAGTAGTGAGATGGCCGGATTTGGTACAGACTGAAGTTGGTTGATACTCAATGCTACGCTCTTTGAGATTGGACTTTCATGATATTTCGGTCGTAATTCAGATGCTTAAGTTAAAACAATGCCTAAGAGAAAAATCAGTGATATGAGACTCCTAGAACCCGGTTACTTCTTTTAGGAAAGGTTGAGCCAACTAAACTTAAGAGGGTACTTACTTATAAACTCCATGCAAGCTTAAACCTAAGGCCTTGTGTGTTTTGTTTGTGTATGATTAATTGGTCGAACATGACATCGTGACATCATGACATTATACCATATCATTTTCACTAACCATTTCAAGTACCAAGAGATTTATCTTTGTTTTGTTTTATAGGTTATGGCATCCGCTCGCAGAAATACTATCCAGATCAGTTTTGTGAGGATACCTTCTCAACTTAAGGAGTTAGTCTCAAAAGTTCATGAATGCTCCCAATTCACCAAAAGGCATGGTCGTCTACTCAGTTTGGTTACCTCGAGTTTCGAAGAAGACATGATGAGTGTTCCAGTTCTTTGATCCCGAACATCACTATTTCACCTTTCCGGATTATCAGCTGGTATCCAAAATGGAAGAATTCTATAAGCTACTGGGGATACCTGTTCTTGATCGGACACCTTTCACTGGTTTAGAGAAAGATCCACAACCTGAAGAAATTATAGTAGCCTTACATCTGAAATGTTCCGACATTATATCTAATTGGGAAAAAAGAAGCGGAGTCAAGGTTTTTTTTGCTAAATTAATGTTAGAGAAGGCTTGTTTGTTTCTGGATGCTATGAGTTTTCAAGCTTTCGGGGAAATCTTGGCTTTGCTAATCTATGGGTTGGTGCTATTCCCTAATCCAAACCAACTCATAGATGAGAATGCTGCCAAACTATTTCTCACCCGTAACCCTGTGCCTACTTTGCTCGGAGACATTTTGCTTTCTATTCACACTCATACTATGAGGAAGAAAGGGACTCTTATGTGTTGCATACCTTTGCTATCCAGGTGGTTTATTTCGCACCTTCCCCGATCAGTAATGAAGAACGAACAAGGTTTGTGGTGGTCTCTAAGGATGATGTTGCTCTCTCATTCAGATATCTATTGGTGTTCCCGATATCTAGAGGATATTACTATCATTGACCATTATGGGGAATTCCCTAATGTTCCACTCCTTGGTATTAGGGGAGACATTACCTACAACCCTTCTCTAGCTCTACGCCAATTTGGTTATGCTCGAAAAGATGGTTCTCATGACATGCTTATCCAGGGTATTGTATTCAATTACGAGAATGATTTTTAAGGTTATCTTTAAAGGTTTATACGTGCTTGGGGCATGGTAAACAAGATTGATAGCAGGACTTTAGGACAAAATAATTCCATCCCTTTGGAGCCCTAACTCAAATGGGTACTAGTTCGCACTTAAAACCTCATGATGCCATATCCAATTGTTCTACCAGTGATCATAGGGCTTGTTGTTAAAGAGACGTTTCTAACACCATCCTCCATCCAAACATGCCACTGACCTCGAAGAATTGCAGAAGTCCTGGATTTAACTTAAGGAAGAACGGGACACCTTTGAGACTCAGTTCTGTGCAAGCGAGAAGAAAGTGTTGGAGCTTACAAAGCAACTTCTTGAAGAGTGAAGCCTTAATGCATGCGTCGAAACAAAGAGGAAGCTTCCGTGGGAGACTTGAGTGTTAGGTTTTAGAAGTTCATATGTTGTCTCTTTGAGATCCTTTTGCTTGTAAGCCTAAGAGGAAAATTGTAATTTTGAACTTACTTTGTTTTTGTTTCCTCTTGGATAGAAAATTTAAATCTCCTAAGGTCCTTGAAAACATTGCATCTACATATCATGCATCATTTCATAAACAGGTCTTCAAATACATGCTTCCTCATCTATTTTTTATTTCAGTATAAGATGACCCTCGAACAGACTCTCAAGGCTCTCCAAGCTCAGCATGCACAATTTTAAGAGACTCTTTTGAATATGGACAAAGGGAAACAAGAGATGATGGCGCTCCTCACCAAGGAAAAGAAGACTAAGAAGCGGGCTGTTATCCTCAATATAGGGAGAATATTCAAAGGTCCTGCTCGACTGGTTCAAGCGGATGATGTTTCCTATAAGAAAGACAACAACCAAGAGGAGGATGGCATAAGTGTCGGGGGTGAAGAGAATATTCTTGAGGATGAAGACTACTCCGATGAACAATACCCTCCTTTAGATGACAAGTACAAGCAGTTAGAAGACCGTCTCAAAGCTATGGAAACCCAGAAAGTGTATGGATTGGATTTTGGAGAGCTAGGCCTGATCCCAGAGGTGGTCACCCCTCACAAATTCAAGGTCCCTATCTTTGCTAAATATGAAGGGGTCTCTTGTTCCAAACTCCATATGAGGTCGTATGTTCGAAAGATCCAACCTCATACTGTTGACAGGAAATTATGGGTCCATTTCTTTCAAGAAAGTTTGTACGATACTCAACTTGAATGGTTCTACCACCTGGAAGAAACCAACATTCACACATGGGAAGACTTGGCTACTTCTTTCTACAACTAGTATCAATATAATGTTGACCTTGCACCGACTCGTGTATAATTGCAAAACATGTTCATGGGCTCGAATGAAGGGTTTAAGGAATATGCATAGAAATGGAGGGACTTGGCTGGAAGGTTCCAACCTCCTTTGACTGATAGGAAAATAATAGATATGTTTATAGGCACTCTGACATGCCCATTCTTTAATCTGTTGATTGGAAGCTCGTTGTCTGGCTTTACTGAGCTGATTCTAACAAGAGAAAGAGTTGAAAGTAGTATCAAGAGTGGGAAGATTCCATTGGCAGCAACTTCTAATGCTGTGAAGAAGCCGTTCAGTGGTAAGAAAGAAACCAATATTGTCTATGGCCAGAAAGTTCGTAGTAGAAATGTCCGCCGTCAGTATGTGGGAGCGGTGTTGATCTTTAATCCGGCGCTTGTTCAACAATAATAACAACAGGGCAACCATCATAGGTCACACGCTCCGAGGAGGCAGTTCACCAGGATTAATATGTCATTGGATCAAGCATTGTAAAATTTGTTAAAGGAAAAACTCATTTTACTACGGTATCCTCCTCAGAATCCCGACACATCCTCTTTAAAGTACAATCCAAATGCGAGATGTGCCTATCATTCAAACAGTCATGGGAACGACACCAACAACTGCTGGACCTTGAAAAACAAAATTCAAGACATGATTGATAATAAGGAAATTGATTTTGACCCTCCAGAGACTCTGAATGTGATTACTGCACCTATGCCTACACATGATAATGGCATAAGTGCTATTGAAGATATTTTGTATGTTATCTCCGTAAGTGATGTGGTTACTCCTCTCTCAACAATCAAGGAGAATTTGCTACAAGCCTGTTTATTTTCAGGTTGCATTAAAGAATGTTATTATTGTGCAGTTTAACCCAATGGCTGCAGGTTACTAAAGGAAGGCATTCAACGCTTGATGGATGAACATGTAATTTTGATTGAGAAAGCTCTGTATGCTGAGAATTTATGTCGAGACTTGTCTGTCATATCTGGTTTGCATTTTGCATTTTGTGTTTGCAAAATTTCGCGGTAAGCAAGAGTCGCCACCGACTTTTATTTCATCCAACAAAGGAAAAGGGAAAAGAACAGAAAAAAACCTTTTTGCGAGATATTCTGAGTACGGGGGGTAGATTATAGAAAGGGAAGGTGTTAGCACCCTTTCTATCCGTAGTTATCTACAGGCTCTTAGATACTTTCTAATTTTTAAATTGCTTGTGTGTGCTTTGTTTTTTTTGAAAATGTTTTACTTCGTGATAACCCTTGTATCAGTCCTCAAGGGTGTGACGAAGTTGTTTTTGAAAAATTGTTTTGAAAAGTGTGAGTGTGAAATTTTTTGATTTGAGCAAGTACCTACTCGAAAAAAGATCGTTTCTATTCTTGTTTCCTTTAGATAGCGCTATCCCACTATTGAGGAATAGGTAGCACCGTCGTTGGAGTTGTAAGGGTCAATTCGAAAGGGACGTACGGTCACTAAAGCAATATTAGGACACTTTAGTAGTAACCCTAGAGTCTTGAGATCTTATTCGAGGCAACATTTCCGAGGCAACATTCGAATGGGACATTTGATCTTTTTAGACAGGAGGGCAACGACTAAGACACCCTATGTTTAATGATCGTTTACCAAAGGCAACCGAAGTGAGAGTATACCCTAAGAGCGAATATCTGCGAGTGATTTGTTTCAGTTATTTATCTTTTCACATTAGGGTTTTCTAACTGTATTAATTTGTCATGCATTCTTGCCATACAATCCTATTAGCATACATCTAGACAGTTAAATATTTGCAGGAAGTAAAAATGCGAGAAAATAAACCTAGCTATTACAAGGCTTCGAGGACGGGGATTAATCACATAACCAAAAAACCGGGGAAAAGCGACAAGTAAATAAAAACCCTAAATTAACTATTACAAACCATGAACAGTTACACAAATAATAAAAAGAATTAAATGCGCGCGGTAAATTAAATGTGAGGCGGTTAGGGTTTTGACCCTTTGACTAATCCTACTTGCGATTGATTAAAGAAAAATTCTTTTTTGTCATGTTTTGTTATTTGAGAAAATAATGAATGATTAAATTAAAAGAAAATCCTAAGTTCTAATTAATGTTAATTTTTGAAAATAAATTAATCAATTCTAAACAACCTATTTTTGTATTTTTTGTTTGAAGAAAAGAAAAGAATTAAATCAAGAACTTAAACCTAATTTTCTAATTGGTTTTAATTATAAAAACAAGCTAAAATCTCCCTAAATTAAATTAAACTAAATTAAATTAAATTTGATAAAAAAAACCTAATTCTAATTCTTTTGTGAATTCTTGATTTTGTGATTTTGTAAAAAAGAAGTGATTAATTTTGTTAATTAAAATAATTAAGGAAAATATTAAAAGAATTAAAAAATAAGAAGAAACAAAAAAAAGAAGAAATGGGCCTGATAGTGTTGCTGAAGAGGGGGGTGTAACTCTGGATTTTCTGGCCCAACACTCCAAAGCCTGTTTGACCACGCCTGATCTGGTGCGTGTGTTAACTTAAGGAGCATGGTAGACCTCTCATGGTTGGCACGTTGGATATGAAACACTGGGACCTGAGGATCGAACCCAGGTCCTTATACTCGCTTCCATTAATCCCTTGCCTGCTGAGCTATGATGGTTAGTTGTAATTATAACAATAATACAATATAATATAAGAAAAGTAAAAGATCTGGTTCCAAGGTGCGAAATTTCAAATGTCCTAATGGTTGCTTGACACGCCAGCGTCTTCCTCCTTTCTTCGTCGTTTTAGACCCTGGCACCTTTACCTACAGACGTCTTGCTGTAACTACAAACCTGTAACATTAAAAAATCCTGTACAAGCAATATAAATGAAAGGTAAGGGTACCAATCAACTCGTCTCATCCTCACGAGCATCATGGTACCAGAATCAAGGCCTAATTTTACTTGTACTGAAAACCCCTAAACAAGAACATAAAACCCTAACAATGGCAGGTGCGTATATAAGCTTCAAAAATGCAATTAAACCATCCTATTAGCTTGCAAACATGATAATAATCACAACTATGACAATTAAAAGTGCTAAATATGCATGTCATACCCCAATTTTTGACCTAAGATCTCTGCTTCATTTGCATTATTTTATATACATCAAGGTCACCGAATACGGTAGGTTTCGAACATTTTGATTTCGAGCATTGACTGTGTAGAGATCATCGAGTGTTGTGAGCATTTTATCTTACGAATGACTAACCACTAATCAAGCACGAAGTGTGTGTTTTGTTGTTTTGTTTTCATGTGCAGGAAACAGGTCTGAAAGAAGAGCATCGATTGTCACACACTGATTAGGGTTTCGAGTCTCGAGACAGAAATGCGGTCAGCCGTTAATTCCCAAAAGCTGATTCATCAAAATAATTTCAGAGAATTGTGCGTTTATTTCCACACTCTGTCCAAAAGATGGTCTCCAGTTTCTCCGAATATTTTTCAGAAAGAACAGTCAAAGTTCTACTGTTTTCGGTTCATGTGTGTTTCACATTATTCTAAAATACAAGAAAACCAAGTTATGCCGTCATTTTCGATTTCTTTGACCAAAAGTCATCTGCAAATTTTCTCATAACACGAGGTGAATTTCGTCAAAATGGGATGATTAAATTCAAAACTGTTCTAGAAGAATTTATTCAGAATATTTGGAAAATTTCTTTATTTGAATTCAAGTGATAATTAAAGAGGAGCTATCAAGAGATCTCATCCAAGAATAATCATTTATCGCATGACATATTTAATCAAGATTATTTTTGTGATTATTGTGGTGGACTTACATGAAGCATTTATTCAAGAAGTTAGTGGGAAAAGGAATTCGATCTAAATATTCGGTCATCACAAGACTAATTACATGAAGAATTCTATTTGATTACAAAATTAATTCATGTGATTTATTTGGATCTCTATTGCAAAAATGTAAGATTAAAGTCTAAGACTTGCATTATTATTTATTCACCATTCAACAATTTTTTCAAGTATTATTCAATTTTTTCCCAATTCAAATGGAAGACCTTAAATTTTTATCAAGACATATCAAGATTCATGATCATATGAAGATTCAAGTTTATTTATAATTACCAAAAAAATTAAGAATATATTGAAGAATACATGTTTGTTCATGTTACAATTTATTTGGACTTGTTGTTACAAAGTTACAAAATAAAATACAAGTTTTGTACATGAAAGTCAACTATTATTCTTGCTACAAAACAATCCCAATGCTGCCCATTTTTTCAGCACTACATTAATCCATAACAGTCCATTTTTTTAGTGTAGTGCTATCCATTTTCTTCAACCTTGTGTCAACAAAGACCATGCCAAGCTGCTGTCCAAATCTGCCCTGCAAAACAGCCATCGACTTCAGCAGCTGAAATTCAAACTTCAACTACTGTGGTTTCTGAGATTGTTACCGCTCCAACGTCTGTGACTCAAGTCAACTCTCCGGTTCAACATCAAATGCCGAAAGGTTTTCCGTGGGGTATGCCTTATAACTTCATGCCAGAAGGGTATCAACCTGCTGTACAATACTTGATTCAACCTATTGTATCCTTTCCTCAACCAGAGATAACTACTATGCCGCCTGTAATCCCGCCTGTGGTATCTTTCCCTCAACTAGTGATGACTACTGCCGCTCCTGTGGTTCATACTATTCCATACATGAATGAACCCATTTATCATGCTGAACCTGATGAAAGTCTAGGTCTTTTCGATAGAATGGAGGAGTTTCAAGATCAGTTTCAGGAAATGCAGAGGGAAATCAAAGCGCTGAAAGGAAAAGACTTGTTTGGAAAGAATTCTCATGACTTGTGTTTAGTTCCAAATGTAAAAATTCCAGCGAAGTTCAAAGTGCCAGACTTTGAAAGGTATAAAGGTGACTCGTGTCCGCGAAGTCATTTAACCATGTATGTAAGAAAGATGTCTACATATTCTGATGATCATAATTTATTAATTCACTACTTCCAAGACAGTTTGACTGGTGCCGCTCTGAAATAGTACATGGGTTTGGATAGAACTCGAATCCGTAACTTCAATGATCTTAGTGAAGCTTTTGTTCGCCAATATAAGTACAATGTTGACATGGCGCCGGACCGAGATCAACTCCGGGCTATGTCCCAGAAAGATAGAGAGTCCTTTAAAGAATATGCCCAGAGGTGGCGCGAGATTGCCGCTCAGATTTATCCCCCTCTTGAAGAGAAATAAATGACAAAGATCTTCCTGAAAACTTTAGGTTCTTTCTATTATGAAAGAATTGCGATTGCACCCAGTGACTTCACTGAGATGGTAAGTATGGGCATGCGGCTGGAAGAAGGAATTCGTGAGGGACGTTTGGTCAAGGAAGGAAGTCCATCTAGTGGTGTCAAGAAGTTTGGAGGTGTTTTCCCTAAGAGGAAAGAACAAGATGTCAGTGTAATTTTTCCCGGCAGACCAAGGAGAGGCTATTCACATGTTGCGGCAGTCACTCCGGCTGTCTGCCCAACAATGGTGACCCCAACTCATCAAGCCCCTCCAATTCAGCAACGACAATTTCAACAATAGCCTCGACAACAGGCTCATCAATTCAATAACCAGAATCGTTCACCAAGGAAACCACAATTTGATGCCATTCCGATGACTTACACTGAGTTGTTCCCCGATCTGATCAAGAAAAACCTCATAACAACGAAGCCTCCTCCTATCGCACCGAATAATACTTCTCCTTGGTACAAGGCAGACCAGTTATATGCGTATCACCAAGGGTCGCTGGGGCACAACATTGAAAATTGCTTTGCTTTGAAGGCGGATGTACAGAGGTTGATTAAGAACGGTATTTTGTCTTTCAAGGATGTTAACCCGAATGTTTGAGATAATCCTTTGCCTCGACATGGGGCAGCATCGGTGAATATGGTGGAAGGATGTCCGAGAAAGTTTCTAGTTTTCCAAGTTGAGCACATAAGAGACTCGTTGATCAAGATACATCAAAGCTTAAGAAGACTCGCCTTTTTTAAGCATCAGCATGATTATGACGTTTGTGAATTTTTTTCAATAGAAGCTGATTGTCCTATTGTGAAAGAGGATATTCAAAAATTGTTAGATCAAAGGGTTATCACTATTACACATGATAGAGATCCAGTTAATGAAGTGAATGTTATAATACCACAATTCAACATGCCTGAACCAGTAGAATTTGTTTAAGACAGTCAGACTGCACCTGTTGCTCCCTTAATTATTTGTCCATCTGGTCCTATGCCTTACAACTCGGACCAAGCTATACCATATAAATATAATGCCACAATGATCGAGAAATGGGTAGAAGTTCCTATACCGCCAATGCCATCTTTTGTTAACATTGCTGATGTAAGCAGAGTTACAAGAAGCAGGCGTATCTTTGCGGCAATACCATTGAAAAGACTAGAAGTTCAAGTAAGAAGGCCTATACCGACAAAAATTCCAGCAAGGAATGTTGAACCAAGGGTTGAGATAGGTCGATCCAATGAACCTAGCCCACACCCCGAGGATGATGAAATTTTGAAACTCATCAAGAGAAGTGAATACAAGATTGTGGACCAACTATTGCAAACTCCTTCCAAGATTTCTGTGCTTGCTTTACTAAGATATTCTGGTGCCCATAGGGAAGCTTTGATGAAGGTCTTGGACCAGGCATTCGTAGATCATGATGTGACGGTTGACCAATTTGATGGAATTGTGGGAAATACTACTTCGTGTAACAATCTTGGTTTCAGTGATGAAGAGCTTCCGGAGGAGGGAAGGAACCATAATATGGCTTTACATATCTCAATAAGTTATGGAAATGATACTTTATCAAGTGTGCTAGTAGATACAGGTTTGTCATTAAATGTAATGCCCAAAACTACATTATCTCGACTTTCATATCAAGGTGCTCCCATGAGACCTAGTGGGGTAATTGTCAAAGCTTTTGATGGTTCTAGGAAAACTGTCATCGGTGAAGTGGATCTTCCTATAATAATTGGTCCTCATACCTTTCAGATCACTTTTCAAGTAATGGATATTCGTGCCGCCTACAGTTGCCTATTGGGTCGTCCATGGATCCATGATGCAGCGGAAGTCACTTCCACGCTCCATCAAAGATTAAAGTTTGTAAGGAATGGAAAGCTGGTAATGATTGGTGGAGAGCAGGCTATGGTGGTAAGCCACTTGCCATCTTTCTCTTTTATTGATGCTGATGAGGATGTTGGAACCCAATTCTAAGCTCTATCTGTTGCTAATAATGAAGTGAAGAAGCAAGGGACATCTATTTCTTCTTTTGAGGATGCGCGACGAGTGGTTGAGAGTGATTCAGTTGAAGGTTGGGGCCAGGTGTTGACTTTGCCTAAGAACAAGTTTGGAGAAGGTCTTGGTTTTCATCCCGTGTCTACAAGAGTTAAGCAGGATACAGTTACCCGTCCGATACAAGAAGTTTTCCGAAGCACAGGTTTTATCCATCCGACTCCGCCTGAAGTTGATGCTATAATAGGAGACGATTCTGAAGAGGATTTACCCGACTTTGTAACACATGGAGTGGTCTGCTAGAACTGGATTGCTGTTGATATTCCTGTTGTGATGCACATTTCTGAGTAATGCTTTGTTTTATTTTGAAAAAAACTTCCGCTCTGCCCAAGGCGAAAAAGTGTTTATGTCGGGCTATGTTGAAAATAAATCCTTTTGCTCTGCCCAAGGCAAAAGAGAAGATGTTTGGGCTCTTTTGTTTCAAATATTGCCAATCATGAATAAAAATATTATTTTGTCCCATACTGTTTTTATTTTTCACTTTTTTGGAAAATGGTAATGAAAATTAATTGGTAGTAATAGGAAAATATAATAACCTTTTTTATATATGTACAACATTCACATTAATCGATTTCTAAAATAAAGAATAATCATATGTGCATATTAATCCATGACTTAACCATTGAAAACAATGATCCTATGCCCCTCCCAACTTTGAATTCCATGTGTTCAGAGCCGAGGAAGAATATAGTGAAGAGATTCCTGATGAAATTTCCCGTTTACTTGAGCACGATGAAAAGACTATTCAGCCGTTTGAAGATCCTGTAGAGATGATCAATTTTGGTAATGAAAAAGACAAAAAGGAAGTCAAGGTCGGAGCGTTGCTTATCCCAGAGGTCAAAGAGAAAATGTTGGAGCTTCTCAGAGAGTATGTGGATGTGTTTGCTTGGTCCTACCAAGACATGCCAGGTTTGGATAACAATATTGTGGAGCATCGTTTGCCGTTGAGACCTGAATGTCCGCCAGTTAAGCAAAAGTTGAGAAGGACTCGTCCCAATATGGCTAACAAGATCAAAGAAGAAGTTCAAAAACAAATTAATGCAGGTTTCCTTGTTACATTGGTCTATCCTCAATGGTTAGCCAATATAGTGCCTGTTGCTAAGAAGGATGGCAAAGTTCGAATGTATGTAGATTATAGAGATCTGAATAGAGCTATCCCAAAGGATGATTTTCCATTACCACACATTGACGTATTGGTCGACAGCACCGCAAAGTTCAAAGTCTTTTCTTTCATGGATGGTTTCTCTGGTTACAATCAAATCAAGATGGCACCAGAAGATATGGAGAAGATAACTTTCATTACACCTTGGGGAACATTTTGTTATCGGGTTATGCCGTTTGGTTTGAAGAATGCTGGTGCAACGTACCAAAGGGTCATGACTGCCTTGTTCCATGATATGATGCATAAAGAGATAGAAGTTTATGTAGATGACATGATTGCCAAATCACAAACTGAAGAAGATCATTTGGAACATTTATTGAAATTATTCCAGCGTTTGAGAAAGTATAAACTCTGTCTAAATCCCAACAAGTGCACTTTTGGTGTTTGTTCTGGAAGACTTCTGGGTTTCATTGTCAGTCAGAGAGGTATTGAGGTAGATCCTGATAAATTCAAAGCTATTCGGGAGATGCCCGCACCCAAGACGGAAAAACAAGTAAGAGGATTCCTTGGAAGGCTGAACTATATTTCTAGATTTATATCTCATATGACTGCTACCTGTGGGCCTATTTTCATGCTTCTCCGAAAGAACCAAGGATGTGTGTGGACAGAAGATTGTCAGAGAGCTTTTGATAGCATCAAAGAATATTTACTTGAACCTCCCATATTGATGCCTCCAGTGGAAGGAAGACCTTTGATTATGTACCTGACTATATTGGAAGATTCCATGGGATGTGTGCTTGGTCAATAAGATGAGACTGGAAGAAAGGAACATGCCATATATTATATGAGTAAGAAATTGACATACTATGAGTCTCGATACTCAATGCTTGAGAAGACCTATTGTGCTTTAGCTTGGGCTGCTCTCCGTCTGCGCCAATATATGATTAACCACACCGCTTGGTTGATCTCCAAAATGGATCCGATCAAGTATATCTTCGAGAAGCCCGCCTTATATGGAAGAATAGCCCGTTGGCAGATGTTGTTATCTAAATATGAAATTGAGTATCACATTCAAAAAGCGATCAAAAGGAGTATTTTAGCCGATCATTTGGCTCACCAACCAATTGACGATTATCAATCCATCAAGTTTGACTTCCCAGATGAAGATGTTATGTACTTGAAAGCTAAAGATTGCGAAGAGCCATTACCTGAAGAAGGACTTGATCCCGAATCCCGTTGGGATTTGATATTTGACTGAGCTGTAAATGCTTATGGAAATGGAATTAGGGCAATCATCGTCACTCCCCGAGGTGCTCATATCCCGTTCACGGCAAGATTGAAGTTTGACTGTACAAACAACATGGCTGAATATGAAGCATGTATTATGGGTCTCGAAGAAGAAGTGGATCTAAGGATTAAGATTCTTGATATATACGGAGACTCAACATTGGTAATTAATCAAATCAAAGGAGAATGGGAGACTCGTCATCCTGGTTTGATCCCTTACAGAGATTATGCTAGAAGATTGTTAACTTTCTTCAACGAAGTGGAATTACATCATATCCCTAGAGATGAAAACCAAATGGATGATGCTTTAGCTACTTTGTCTTCAATGTTCCAAGTGAATGATTGGAACGATGTGCCTACAATCAGAGTTATGCGCCTCAACATACCTGCTCATGTGTTCTCAGCAGAGGAAGTCACTGACGATAAATCGTGGTTCTATGACATTAAACATGTTCTTCAAACTCAAGAGTACCCGCCTGGGGCATCCAATAAAGATAGGAAGACGTTGAGAAGACTGGAAAGTAGTTTCTTCCTCAATGAAGAAGTATTATATAAGAGGAATTACGACATGGTCCTACTCACATGCGTAGACAGACATGAAACAAACCTGCTGATGCAAGAAGTACATGAAGGATCCTTTGGCACTCATGCCAACGGACATGCAATGGCTAAAAATATGTTGAGAGCTGGTTACTATTGGATGACGATGGAATCTGATTGCTGCAAATATGTGAAGAAATGTCATAAATGCCAAATTTATGCGGACAAGATACATGTGCCACTGACCCTCCTCAATGTTATCTCTTCACCTTGGCCTCTCTCTGAAGAAGAATTTTATTCTCTGGTGGTGTTATCACAACTTTCTTCTAAAACACCTTTGGAAAACGACAAGCGGCAGTCTCTTCATGAGCAACTTGTGCGTTATTGACATCTTTGGAAAACGACAAGCGGCGGTCTCTTCATGAGCAACTTGTACGTTATTGACATCTTTGGAAAATGATAAGCGGTGGTCTCTTCATGAGCAACTTGTGCGTTATTGACATATTTGGAAAACGACAAGCGGCGGTCTCTTCATGAGAAACTTGTGCGTTATTAACATCTTTGGACAACAACAAGCGGCGGTCTCTTCATGAGCAACTTGTGCGTTATTAACATCTTTGGACAACGACAAGCGACGGTCACTTCATGAGCAACTTGTGCGTTATTAACATCTTTGGACAATGATAAGCGGCGGTCACTTCATGAGCAACTTGTGCGTTATTAACATCTTTGGACAATGACAAGCGGCGGTCTCTTCATGAGGAACTTGTGCGTTATTGACATCTTTGGACAATGACAAGTGGCGGCTTCTTTATTTGAGGAGCTTGTATGTTATAGTTTCTTGGAAGACAACAAGTGGTGGCTTCTTTATTTGAGCAGCTTGTATGTTATAGACATCCTTGGGAGACAGCAAGTAGCGACTTCTTTACTTGAGCAACTTGTATGTTATAGACATCCTTTGAAGACAGCAAGTGGCGACCTCTTTATTTGAGAAACTTGTGTATCTACAACCATATATTATTTTAGCATCAATTGGTATCTCTCCAGAAAAGTCTCATAGAGAAGTTTGTTATGAAATCTCTACCTTCAGAAGTCGGTAGTTCATTATCAGCAAAAGTTGATACATCTTTTGTCTATCTTTGACCTTGAGTTGTGAACTCACCATTATCTTGGGTCAATAATATGTTTTTTCGTGGCCTATTCAAGGCGTCTTCTTTGTTAGGGTCAGAAGTTGTCTTCTCTCAAATTTTATTCTCCGTTAAGAATCTATCATTCGAAGTCGATGGCTCATTTCCCCAGTAGTGTATAACCTCTGTTCCTGTTGGTTGTTTGTGCTTGGTTTCTCCAACATTATTTAGTCTCATACAATATCATTCTCCATAAAGTTAAATACTACATTCATATAATAAACATTCTCTGGCGGTATCATAGGGCAAAAATTGCACATTATGTATTTAAGTACCTTCAATCTCGTCGAGACGAAGATTTTAATCTCCATATCTCTGGATAGAAGAAACTTAAATAGGGGCAGCTGTCATACCCCAATTTTTGACCTAAGATCTCTGCTTCATTTGCATTATTTTATATACATCAAGGTCACCAAATACGGTAGGTTTTGAACGTTTCTCTTTCGAGCTTTGACTGTGTAGAGATTATCGAGTGTTGTGAGCATTTTATCTTACGAATGACTAACCACTAATGAAGCACAAAGTGTATGTTTTGTTGTTTTATTTTCATGTGCAGGAAACAGGTCTGAAAGAAGAGCATCAGACGTCACACACCGATTAGGTTTTCGAGTCTCGAGACAGAAATACAGTCGGTCGTTAATTCCCAAAAGTTGATTCATCAAAATAATTTCAGAGAATTATGCGTTTATTTCCACACTCTGTCCAACGGATGGTCTCCAGTTTCTCCGAATATTTTTCAGAAAGAACAGTCGAAGTTCTACTGTTTTCGGTTCATGTGTGTTTCACATTATTCTAAAATACAAGAAAACCAAGTTATGCCGTCATTTTCGATTTCTTTGACCAAAAGTCATTTGCAAATTTTCTCATAACACAGGGTGAATTTCGTCAAAATGGGATGATTAAATTCAAAACCGTTCTAGAAGAATTTATTCGAAATAATTGGAATATTTCTTTATTTGAATTCAAGTGATAATTAAAGAGGAGCTATCAAGAGATCTCATCCAAGAATAATCATTTACTGCATGAAATATTTAATTAAGATTATTTTTGTGATTATTGTGGTGGACTTACATGAAGCATTTATTCAAGAAGTTAGTGGGGAAAGGAATTCGATCCAATTATTCGGTTATCACAAGACTAATTACATGACGAATTCTATTTGATTACAAAATTAATTTATGTGATTTATTTGGATCTCTATTGCAAAAATGCAAGATTAAAGTCTAAGACTTGCATTATTATTTATTCACCATTCAACAATTTATTCAAGTATTATTCAATTTTTTCCCAATTCAAATGGAAGACCTTGAATTTTTATCAAGACATATCAAGATTCATGATCATATGAAGATTCAAGTTTATTTATAATTACCAAAGAAATTGAGAATATATTGAAGAATACATGTTTGTTCATGTTACAATTTATTTGGACTTGTTGTTACAAAGTTACAAAATAAAATACAAGTTTTGTACATGAAAATCAACTATTATTCTTGCTATAAAACAATCCCAATGCTGCCCATTTTTCCAGCACTACATTAATCCATAACAGTCCATTTTTTTGAGTGTAGTGCTGTCCATTTTCTTCAACCTTGTGTCAACAAAGACCATGCCAAGCTGCTGTCCAAATCTGCCCTGCAAAACAACCCAAAATGCAGCCCATAAGACAACAATTTGCATATTTTGCTGTTATAAAAATAGTATGCAAAGCTCTAAATATTGCACTAAAATGGATACTTCAAAAAGCTATCCCATAAAACATCAAAACAGGGCCTGAATTTGTTCAAATTTCTACTATTTTCCCCCCAAAACCCCACATATTTCACTATAAATAGAGGCTTTTGTCAACACAAAGGGAGGAGAGAAGTCAAAAATTCAGCAGAAAAGAGAGAAATCAAAAAAATTCAGCAAGAGTGAAAAAAAACAGAAAAGAGAGTTTTGTTCAACAAGAGAGAAAAATAGAAAAAAATTAGTTTTGTTCTAAAATTCAGCAAGAAGAAAAACATAGCAAACTCAAGAAAAACTTACTACCTTTTTAGAAGCCCCATCGGAGAGGCTCCGATAGGTATTATTCTCTTCCTCCTCCCTATATACTGCTGCATATACTAATGTTTAAATCACTTTCTGCACCATTTTTCTTGGCCATACAATGTTTGCCTTATCATTCTTTTCTTTGTTGAACTTTATTTGAGTTGCTGCATGATTGTTAGCGTTTAAACATGTGTAGAATTTGTAATAACGGTAATAACAATAAGTGTAATGAAAGAACATACTCCTCCCGTCGCGTAACAATAATTTCTATCCTCTTCCTATAGCAGCCACCAGTCGCCAACCTGTTGAAACCAGCATAGAATGTGTTAAAGAGCCTTAAACGGTTCCAAAAGCTTAGAACCTTGTCAAAACCTGCTGTCAAAAAACCCTAACCTGTTAAAGCCAGTTTAGAAGCTGCTGTCCAAAACATAAACCAACATATCCATACAAAACTTAGAACCTGTTAAGTCTTAGAACATGTTAACTATAGAACTTGTTACTAAAATCTTAAAAACCAGTTAACCATAAAATCGACATTAGCACCTGTTAACAAAAACTTGTTAAAAAACCAGAACCAACTTAACCTGTACCAGACTAAAACCTGTTAAAAAAACCAAAACCAACTTAACCTGTACAAAACTCTGAACCTACCGTTACCAAATCCTAAAAGCCTGCTGTATCAAAAACTTGGAACCTACTGTTACCAAAACTTGGAGCCTGCTGTAGCAAAATCTTAGAACTTGCTGTCAAACCACATAACAATAGAACCAACCTAAAACCTCAACCTGTTAAAACCATGAAACTTGTCAAACCACATAACAACCTGCAAACCCACTAGAACCTGTCAAAGCCTTAGGATCTGTTAATCAGCATATAACCTGCAAACTCAGAACCTGTTAATCAAAATCGTAACCAGTCAAAACCTGAACCTGTTAGTAAACATAGAACCTAAACCTGTTAAGAACACCAACCATTCTGCGCAAAACCCAACTCTCGATTAGTTACACTATCTTCATTCGCCGGCGGCAACTATCGACGACCATCAGAGAAAAATGGAGCCATCAACCGAAACAAACCAAGAGCAAAAGGAAGAGCAGGAGGTGGTGACTCCATGGGAGGTTTCCGGCAAAGACGGAGGCAAAATCGATTACGAAAAACTCGTTGACTGTTTTGGATGTCAAAGAATCGACCAATCTCTCACTCAACGGGTCGAACATCTCACTTCTCTCCCTGCTCACGTCTTCCTCCGCCGCGGTGTTTTCTTTCTCACCGTGATTTTGTTGAGATTTTGAATGCATACGAAAAAGGAGATAAATTTTACTTATATACAGGACGTGGACCTTCTTCTGAAGCTTTGAATTTAGGTCATTTGATTCCGTTCATGTTCACCAAGTATTTGCAAGATGCTTTTAAGGTTCATATGGTTATACAACTCACTGATGATGAGAGTTCTTGAGAGGTTTAGGCATATGAGAGAGAGATTTAAAACTGGTATAAGTTTTTTGTTGTTTTTTGTTTATTGAAAGAGAGTAATCCGTGAGAGAGAGAAGAGTTGTTTTATTTTAGTTTCTTTTCTTTTCTTTTAATTGTTTATTAATAATGATTATTAAATCTGACTTTGTCTTCCCAAGATAACTAGCCGCGCCGCGCCCCAACATGCCTTAGGGTTTTCACTTTTCCTTGTTCCCTTTCATCCAAAACCGGGTCAGCCTTTGGGCCTTTTGGCCCAATACAATTACCAGTTCCCTTTATGTTTTAATTAAATCGTAATAATAACAGTTAAGAAATACGGTTCAGTTGGTAAGGCATGTTTGCAGTAACTTAGAAGACCCGAGTTCAACTCTTGCTGGGGCATTTTCTGCTCTTTTAAGCTTTTTCCCTTCAATTCCATTAATTTGATTATATATTAGTTATTTAATTACAAAACATAAAAAACATCTCTTATATCTAATTTTTATTTAATTTTTGTTATTAACCCTTTAATATTTAATCACAAAATAAAAAAAACATGTTTAATTAAAATTTATCTTTTATTTAATTTTGTCAACATGCTATTATTATTTTATTTTATTTTTGTTGTTGTTTATTTAATTATTCAAAAAATACATGTTTCATGATTTAATTCTTGCTATTTGTTAAAAATCCATGATATTGTAATGTACTTTTGGTTGTTTATTTAATCGTTTAAAATGCATGCTAGTATAATTTAATATTTTTTAATAGTTCAATTGTCATTAAATTTTATCATCGATCGTTTGATCTTTATATCATTCGTCTGTCTCAAATCCAAGGGAATTGTTTTAATTTTGTTGACTTCATGTCATCAAATATGTCTCATCTAATCGTGCGAATACCCTCATTCATTTTTCGTTTATTATTTTGTTAAAAACTTAAGATAATTTTCTCAAATGTTCAATTTTCAAAACTCACACCTTTTAAGTCAAAACTTCGACGTTAGGTCGTCGTATCTTCAAAATCTCGTCCATACCCATTTTTGGCCAAACAAGCTATTTTTAATCAAACAAACAATTTTAATAAACCGATATATCAAAAGGTTCCTATAGGATACTATAGATGCATTGGGTGATAATACCTTCCCATTGTATAACCAACCCCCGAACTCTAGACCTCTTTTCAAAACGCCTTGTATTTTCATTACTTTTAAGTATTATTTTACATTGCATATTTTAGGGTTTTATTTTGCTATTTTCCCTTTTCCCTTGGAAATAATAAAGCACGGTGGCGACTCTTGCTTTTGTGAGACGAGTTAATTAATAGCTCGATCTCCGATTTACCCCACTACATTTTTAATCGGTACAATGCGTAAATTGCAATAATCAAATTTTAAAAATCTTGCAAACCGCGTGAGGTGTAGAGCGCGTTTCTGGGCGTGTTGAAGCTTGCAAAGGATGCTGTTAGCTTCCTGAGATGTCTAGCAAGCGAATGGAATGGCTAGGAGGTCTTGAGATAGCCTGTGGAATGAAAACCAACTCCCACTTTTCTTTGAATTTTTCAGTTTTGGTTCTGTGCTTTACACGATCTCTAACCCTTGTTTTTTGATCTGGAAAGCTTCATTATATAACCTAGAATGAATTAGGTTAACAAACTTGGCATGAATCTTTGCATTTATTCAAGATTTGATTTGATTTTCAAATTTTATGATATGTTCCTATTTTGAGCCAAATCATGCCTTTCTTGTATCAATTGCCCTTGATTCAAATTGATCTTGTAAACTCAGCATATCTTGATTTCCAAACTGTCAAAAAAAGAAATCAAATCATATCTTTGTTAATTTTCATCATTTATTTGATTTAATCCACTTTTTAATCAATGAAAAATCAAAATAAATTGAAAAATGAAGCACATAATGGGTGAGTGAACATTTGAGTCGTGGACCACATTATAATTGAGGTGCAAGCATAAAAAGTTGGGCCCATTTAGAAAAAAATGCAAATTTGAGCACATTTGACTTTTGGCAATTTTGCAAAAATGGTCAACTTGTCCAATGCATAACTCTCTCAATTTTGACCCTAGAGAGGTGTTCTTGGACTTTTTAGAAAGCTTAGCATGTCCTCTAAGCAACCCTTTTAGTCTCATATCAATTGAGTCTTCCATGTTCATGTATGAAGCTTTTACCCAAAAGGTGTTTTTGTTGACCTTTCAAAAGGACCTATAATGTCAAAATTCATATCTTTTTGTGAGTGCATATTCTGAACTTGGGAGCTGAAGATGAATTATAGGGAATTTAATCCTCTTCAAAATGAGATTTGTATGAGTCATTTATGATAAAGTATGAGAAAGTTATACTTGGTTAAAGTTGAGTTGACTTTTCCTATAAAACCCTAATTTAACAACTTTTGGGTTTTGATGAATTGTGAGCAATCCTTGAGGAGTCATGATCAACACTTGATAAAATGATGGATAATACTTCAAAATGAGGATTTTGACCAAAAATCTTGAAGTTTGACTGTATGTGGGCCACAGTTGACTTTTGACCTAATATAGTCGATTCTCAAGCATCTGAGCAAACTTCTTATGCAAGGTATAAAATTTGACATGGATGATCTTGGGAACATATTAGGACCTTGAAAGGAATTTGGGATCCTTTGGACTCAAGCATCTTGATGAAAAATGAAACCCTAATTTGAGGTATACTGCCTTAGGAGAGAGTTTATCTGGTCAACTCTTGGGCTTCCTTGAGAGGGAAAATTTTGGGGTACAACAGGTGCCCCTGTTCAATCTTCTTAAACCTTAGGATGTAGATTGGCTGTTCTTCCTTTAGTGATCTGAAGGTGGAAGATGATTGAACACTAGAGTGCCCAGAAATTTGCACTCGAATGAAGTAACACTTGATTTGTGATATCAGGAATGGGCTTATAGATGCCATTTGAAAGTTGAGAACTGAAGATTGTCGGGGATGGGCTTAAAGATGCCATCCTGGACGCGATGGAGAATCGTCGGAGATGGGCTTAAAGATGCCATCCGAAGAGGTGTCGATCGCATAAGAGATTCTTTTGCGAGAACCCGTATACCTGTTGTTGAAGAGGATTTTGCTGGGAAATACTGGTCTCTGTCTTTGGAGAAATAGAGTTTTAGGAGCTTCAGTTGTCCGTTACTCTACTAGGGAATAACTCCGGTTTGGGGAAGCGGAAGTGAACTGCATATCTGGTCAGGGTATATTCTGCACTGCGACTTACTGGAGGGATGCAAAACCAATTGTGTTTGATTGGGTCCTGGTCTTACAGTGTTGTGGACTGCTATCTGGGGATAAGAGAGGAAGAACCCGGTCGGTAAGGTTATGAGAAGGAACCTGGATAGTAGGGTTACTTTGAGATGAAAGCCTGGATAGTAGGGCTGTAAGAAGGAACCTGGATAGTAGGGTTACTTCGATATGAAAGCTGGGATAGTAGGGCTGTGAGAAGGAACCTGGGTAAGGTTGCTTTGTGATGAGTTTATGTAGGACTTCGAGTGTCTGTCCTGGACCCGCTGGAAATTGTTGATAATAAATGTCTTTCCTAAAAGAAATACAGGGTTAGTTATGTGAGATGCATGAGATGCATTGTGATGTGGTTCTCAAAATAACTGAGATTATGTTATATGTAATGTATGCATATGTCATGATGTATGAACATGAAACGCTGACGTTAATCTGAGTCCGGGAAAATAAATCCCTGACTGTTGTTTGGAGGGTATGAGAAATGGTATTCTTGACTGCTGTTAAAAACCATAGTTCCTCTATTTCTGCTGGGGATGGTGAACAAAGATGACTGGCTGGGGATTCACATCCATTCGACTGGTGAATATTCTGCTGGAAGAGACCCTGTCTGAGGATAACTCTGCAGAGAATAACTCTGTTGGAGAGGAGATACTCTGTTGATAGATCTGCCGATTTGGAGATATAAACTCAGTTGGGGATGAATTTTCGTTGCTGGTGATAATGAATTCTGTTGGAGATTGAATTTCTGCTTGTGAGAGAAATAAACTCTGCTTGGGGAAAAATTTACTAACTCACTCGCGATTGAACCTCAGCTGGGGAGAGCTATGTCCTGTTCGGGAAAGCTAATCATCACAGTCTTCAGATACTTTTTACTCTGTGGTGAGTGTATGTACCACTTCTCATGTTCTCAAGCCGGATCTATCCCGGTACCTGATGGGCAGAGTAACTGTAAGGTTTGGGCGCTTCTTATTTTCCCTGTTTCTAAAATTACGAGCAATTGTCTTTTGTCTTTCATGTAAATATTTATGAGCATCAATTATTTTCAAATGCATATATAAAAAATGAGTCATTGGACGTTCTTGCAAAACAAAACAGAAAAAAGAAAAAGATATCGAAATTTCTTGGGAAAATGAATTGTATTGATTTTTGAAGTTGGCCTGTAACACGTATTTTTGTACAAAGAGGCTGACGTCCTAGTAAGAGAACACTGCCGAATGAAATTACAATTTGTAAAAGAAAGAAAAATAGCTATGTGAAACAATCCCATCGGGTTCCAACTCTGCTATTGCCTTTATATCTTCAAACGTCTCATCACCTTGCTACTTGGCCGAAGGTGGATCAGATTGATTGGCGCCGTCTGAGCTTGTTAGTCGATACTAAAGTATGGTTGTAAGATGATCCAATGAGACATAGTGTTACGTTTCAAATCCCTAACATTTGCATGGACCGTCCTTTCGGGTTTTCAGTCCACCAGAATACCCCTTTTTGCCCAAGTCGCCTTTTCAGGTTTTCGACTTGCCGGGTGTACAGTTTTTTTTTTCATTTTCATCCCTTACTTTTGCCCGAACCCTTTTTGTTCACCGGGAAGCCCTTATTTTTGCCTAGGCCAGTCAACCTAGCGGGTCTTTGATTATGCGTAGTATCTTTTCACTATGTATGCATTGACGGGGTGAGGAAGGTCATCACCATCCATGGTGGTTAGAATCATAGCTCCCCCTGAGAAAATGTTCTTAACCACAAATTGCTCTTCGTATGTGGGGGTCCATTTTCCCCTGGGATCACCTTGCGGTAGTATGATGCGTTTGATCACTAGATCCCCGACTTGATATTCTTGACATCTGACTTTCTTGTTAAAAGCCTTGATCATTCACTTTTGATACGTCTAACCATGACAGATAGCAGTAAGTCTCTTTTCATCGATTAGATTCGGCTGATCGAGTCGGGTTTGGATCTAGTCATCTTTGTTCAAACCCGCATCCTTCATAATCCTGAGAGAGGGTATCTGGACTTCGATGGGTAAGACTGCCTCCATGCCATACACCAAAGAGTAGGGTGTTGCCCCTGTCGACGTCCGTGCTGAGGTACGATACCCATGAAGAGTGAATGGTAACATCTCGTGCCAGTCTTTGTATGTCACCGTCATCTTCTGCACAATCTTTTTGATGTTCTTGTTAGCTGCTTCAACAGTGCCATTCATCTTTGTCCGGTAGGGAGAAGAGTTATGATGCTGTATCTTTAACTGTTTATAGAGCTCGGTGATCATCGTGTTGTTGAGATTTGTACCATTATCAGTAATAATCCTCTCTGGTACACCATATCGACAGATCAGATTGTGTTGGATGAACCGCGCCACAACATTCTTGGTTAATGTAGCAAAGGAAGCTGCCTCAACCCACTTTGTGAAGTAATCAATTTCTACTAGAATGAAGCGATGCCCGTTAGATGCAGTAGGTATGATCTCGCCGATCATGTTGATGCCCCACATTGCAAAGGGCCAAGGAGCTATCAAGACATTCAGGGGAACCAGAGATACATGCACCTTATCAGCACAGACTTGGCACTTATGACAGGTTTGGGAGTGCTGGTAACAATCGGCTTCCATAGTGGACCAGTAATATCCTTCCCGTAGGATTTTCTTCACCATGGTATGTCCACTAGAATGGGTTCCGAAAGTGCCTTCATTTAACTCTGCCATGATCCTTTCTGCCTCGCTTTTGTCTACACACCGCAGTAAGGTTGAATCATGGTTACGCTTATAGAGGATTCCATTAATGATGAAGAACTTCGCAACGAACCTTCTCAGAAACTTCTTATCATTAACAGATTCCCCCTCGGGGTATTCTTGAGCCTCAAGATACCTCTTTACTGTAAGTACGAAGTGCGCCTAAGAGGGGGGGTGAATTAGGTACTTTTAAAAATTCTGGTTTTTAGTGATGATGGTTCTTATTTTTCTGGTTATAAGAGATTTTAGGAAAGCTTAAAAAATGCAGAAAAATAAAGAGACACGGGCGATATATCATGGTTCCCCTCACAGTCCGAGAGTACTCCAGTCCCCTTTCAACATGAAAGAGATTTCCTTATTGTGGCAAACTTACATAAGAACTACCAACCAAACCAAGAACAATCCTCTTGGACCAAGAACAATCCTCTTGGATTTTCACTAAGTTACCTATGAGAACAATCCTCTCAATGTAACTACACTTGTATCCAACAACTTGGAAAGACAAGATTTCAACAAAAACACTTAAACTTAATTCCAACAATCCTGGAAAATAAGTAAGTAAAAACAATTTGTGAGTTTGAGTGAGTAGAGTATATTGATCACTTAATAGTGATTATGACAATGAATAATCTTCTTCTTTCAATAATAATATTGTACAAAGACTCAAGATATATTTGCTCAAAGTTTTCTGTTTTAAAGTATGAAAATAAATGCAGAAAACTTATGCATGAAAATGAAGAATGCTTGAGTTTGTATTTTTAAAGTTCAGAAAAATATTATGAAAGAAGGTGTTTGATATGAATTTGAAATTGGATATTTATATGTTCATAACACCCTTTTGAAACATCATGAAGATCTGGAAATATATCATGAACAAATGCCAAGTTTGAGTGAAAAGATGTAATGAAAAGGCATGATCGAAAGGCATGAACAAAGCTGTAATTTTTCAAATTCGTGCAGTGTGTAATCGGTTGCACCTTTAGTGTAATCGATTGCACAAGGTTTTTAACAGCTATATTTTCATAATTTTAAGAGTGCAATCGATTGCATCAACAATGTAGTCGATTGCAGGCTAAGTCAGTAGCAAAATTTAACTGAGTGCAATCGATTGCACCAACTATGTAATCGATTGCATGCTAAGACAGAATCAAATGTTTTGAAAATTTTAGGTGTGCAATCGATTGCACAAACTATGTAATCGATTGCATCAAGAAACAAAAGCAAAAGATTTGGAATTTTTGAAGAGTTCAATCGATTGCAAGCATAAGAAAAATGAAAATTAATCTTTTCAAAGCTTGAGAATGATTCTCAAACTATTTCTTTTTCATTTTTGAGCATCTATATCTTAAGATCAAAGTAGATAATATTATTATACCTTTAAAGTTGTAGAGAGCTTTGATTGAAGATATTATCCTTAGATGCTTAGATGCTTGACCAAAGTCTTTGCCTTCTTTTGTAAGCCATGGGTTGTCTTCATTAAAACAAAAGCTTTATTTGAGAAGCTTGATTTCACATTCTCCCCCTTTTTGATGATGACAAACAATCTTTCTTTATGCGATGTACTTTCCGGAAGAGCTTCTCCCCCTAAGATGCAAAACTCCCCCTATGTAGGAGAGGGTTGGAATCCTTGCAATTCTTCATATTGAATGGAGAGTACCTTGAAAAATAAGACATGGAAGATACAAGCATAAAGTACCATACATCTTTCTCCCCCTTTGACATTATCAAAAAGAAGGGAAAGATGCTCCAAGCAAATAATAATCGAGTAATATTTTAAACAAATGATAGAATTAAAGCATTAACAAACATTGTTTAAGAGTTACACACATTGAACAATGAAACATTGAAATATCAAGATAATAAGATAACAGAAAAACAATATTCATCCAGAACATTTTAGGGGTGATGAACGTCTGGATGATTGTAGGACCAGCCTTGGTTTGGGAAGCGTTGTTGGAGTGGTGGTTCTGAGTAATGAGGAGGAGGTGCAGATGGATTGTTTGGGTCATATGGTGGGATATGCAGGTGAGAATAAAGGTATGAGAATTATTGGTTTACATCCGAGTGAAAATCATTTATCCGGGTTGTAGTGGAGTCATTTATTGCACTCCATTGACTGTTGATGTTGGTGTTCATAGAAGAAAACTGTTGAGCCATGTAGTCCATGAGTTCTTGGTTGCTTGGACCAGAGGGAGCAGTAGGAGGAGGAGGCATAGCTTCACCGCCTTCAACTTCTTGGTCATCATCTTCGTTGCCAACAACATCTTCACCAATATAGGTGATCGTCTTTGTTTCTGGATTAAAGTGTACGCCCATCCTTGATTCAACATTCTTAATTGAAATTCTGTTTAAGATCAGATCCATATCCACTTTTTCAAAACCGCGAAAATCTACACCAAAATCCTCCATAATTAAGGTGACAAAACAAGAATAAGGAAGGAATTTTGATTTTTCATCCACTCTCAGCATATGCATCATCATCATTCTTGCCCAGTTTACATTAATCCCTTTCTTCCTTGCATAAATAAGCTGCATCTCGAAGTCGGTAACCGTGCAATGGTTTCCAGCCCTTGGGAAAAGTATATAGACCAAAAAATAATGAAATAAACGATCGTCTATATAGAGGTTACCTGCACTCCAAGAATCTCTGGAAGGAATTACTCCGCCAAGACCACGTATCCGTTTGGCGCGAAATTCAGCTTCACTTAACCGCCCAATGCTGTAAAAGAATCCCTTTTTCGTATAGCCATCCCATATCTCGTCTTCAGGATCATATATGATGCTTCCGGTGAAAGGAATATGCAAGATCTCACCAACAACCTGAGGAGTTAGAGAGATACGAGTGCCCATCACATATGTGACAATCTTTTCCTTGTAGGGGGTTAGATTACTGAAAAACATTCTTACCAGATCCGGGTAGTATGGACCATACGAAGAAATCAATGGTTCCAGACCATAAGCAGCTAGATCGTTCTGAAATGAAAAACATTCTTCAGGGAAGGAGGAGAGAATACCATACTTAGGGTTGGAAACAATTTTCCTTTGGAAGTCTTTGACAAATCTGACTTCTTGTTGCTCAGTGAGAGTTGACAGCAGTGGATTGGATGACGAGTCAATCTTATTTTTCCCTTTATCTGAAGCTGATGCTTTTCTCTTGGTTCTTGAAGCCATGAAAATGGTGTTTTAGATTTTGTGTTTTTAGGGTTTATGTGAGAGAGAGAAGGTTTTGGGAAAGAGAAAGCTTTTGAGATTTTGGTAGGTATGAGATGAGTTATTAGAATTGAAGTGTATTTATCTTGGGAAGATGAGAGATAAATTCTGACCAATATTAATTTTCTGTCATAAAAGTAACTTTTAGTGCATGCAATCGATTGCATTACCTTGTGCAATCGATTTTCACACAAACAGAACCAAAAATAAAGCAAAAATCACATAGTGCAATCGATTGCAGTAAAGGTGCAATCGATTTGCACATGAAACATAATGGACAAAACTGAAAAATTTCTTTGTGCAATCGATTACACTCTTTGTGCAATCGATTTGCACCAACAAAAATTGTCCAAAACCAAAATTTTTCTTGAAAAAATAAGTATCACATAGCATAAAAACATATATGGCATATATATACGCACATATAAGAGAAATATCAAGGGTAGAATGCACCTTATACGTCGCGTTCGTCAAGAATGCCAAGCTCTCGCCAAATTTTATAGAATGGTTCTTTTGCCAAAGGTTTGGTGATGATATCGACAAGTTGATTATGAGTATCTACAAAGGTTACCTCGACATCTCCTTGAAGAACATGGTCACGGAGAAAATGATGTCGAATGTCTATATGTTTGGTCCTTGAATGCATGACGGGATTCTTTGTGATGTTGATTGCACTTGTGTTGTCGCATCTTAGAGGAATGCACCCTAGATCGAGTCCGTAGACACGAAGTTGTTGTTTCAGCCACAAAATTTGAGCGCAACTACTACCCGCTGCAATATATTCAGCTTCGGCCGTGCTTAGAGCAACACATGCTTGTTTCTTGCAGGCCCAAGATACTAATGCATTACCAAGAATGTGACAAGTTCCACTTGTGCTCTTTCTATCTATTTTACATCCTGTATAATCCGCGTCAGAATAACCAATTAAGTTGCAGATACTACCTTTTGGATACCATAATCCGACATTTGTTATCCCTTTGAGATACTTCATGATCCTCTTTACCGCCGTGAGATGATATTCCTTTGGGTTAGCTTGAAAGCGGGCACAGAGACAAACACTGAACATTATGTCAGGACGACTTGCCGTCAAATATAATAAGGAGCCAATCATACCTCGATATTTAGTGATGTCGATGGAAATGCCTGATTCATCTTGATCAACATAAGAACCAGAACCCATAGGTGTAGACATTTCTTTGCAACTATCCATGTTAAACCTTTTCAAAAGTTCTTTGCAATATTTGGATTGGTTGATGAAGATGCCATCTTTAAGTTGTTTGATTTGAAGTCCAAGAAAATAGTTCATTTTTCCCATCATGGACATTTCAAATTCTCCTTGCATCATTGATGAGAACTCTTCACACATTTCTTGATTTGAAGAACCGAAGATGATGTCATCAAAGTAGACTTGTGCTAGCAAGGTGTCACCTTTGATTTTCTTGATAAATAGAGTCTTGTCAACTTTGCCTTTTTCGAAACCCTTTTCGCATAAGAAGTTGCTTAAACGATCGTACCATGCCCTTGGTGAAGTGGTGAAAAACACAAGAAGGGGGGGGGGGGGGGGGGTTGAATTGTAAAACTGAAATCTAATGCAATGAACAAGATATTTTTATCCTGGTTCGTTTGATCTCAAACTACTCCAGTCCACCCGTCAAGGTGATTTCGCCTCTCTCCAACGAGGTCTTAATCCACTATATTCAACTGAATATTACAGACTGCTTTAACAACTGCTAAAGCCTTCTTGATTCAAACCACAACCCGGTTTGTCAAGGTAACACTTTCTTACAAAGAGATAAAACTATGTGTGTGGATGTTTTCTACAAAACTGTATCACAACTGTGATGTATACACAAATTGAAGCTTAGAAACTAGATTGCTAAACAGTAATAGAATATCAGAGTGTGTGGTTTAGAAAAACTGAGAGAACGAAGATTATGGTTTAGCTTTTGTGCGTGTAGAAATTTGGAGAGCATTAGCCATTTCAATCTTCAAAGCCTTGTTTATATAGCACTGAGATGATGAACGTTGGATGCAATATTCTTGATTCAATGCTAATAACAAGCTTTCCTTATTAAGCAGATCTTGTTTGGATATGAGGCCGTTGGAATTAATTTGCTTTCAATGCACAGTACCGTTGCTTACTTAATGCAAGTTCTGGCTTGGCTCATTCTGACTCTGCTTCGCTGCTGATGAACTGTTGTGTTTCTGTATCAGAGTGTTGAGCGCAGTCTTGTTCATCAGGCTTCAGCATGTACGTGAGTTGATCATCTGATTTTAACATTCTGATATGGCAACTTCTGATGCTGGTGTCTGAAATCAAGTTCTGATGCTGAATAGATGTGATCTTGCTTATTTCAATCAGAGTATCTGCAAGTCAGAACATAATAATTTTAGGCAGCAGATAGTTCATACATGAAACTTATAAATACTATATCTTTTCACTTTGTTATCATCAAAACTTAAATATAGGGTAGTAGATTCAAACTTTGTTCTAACAATCTCCCCCTTTTTGATGATGACAAAAACTAGATATTTTAAATGAAAATAACGTGAAAAGGTATCTGGAATATGTATCAGAATAAGAAGTAAAAGGATAAGGAGTAAGGAGATACTCCCCCTGAGTTTATTACTTCCCTTTGATTATACGTGTTCTTCAGGATCAGATCTTTTTGCCTTTCTTTGAACATCAGAGTATCAGAGTCCTTGACTTATCAGAAGCTTTATGTCAGAGCAAAGCTTCAGAGCTTATCTTGTCAGAGCTTTGCTTTGGATCAGAATATTAGGGCGGATCAGAACTTCATAGTGATCAGAGCTTCTAGTCTTCAGAGTGTCCAGGAGCTTCCTTGTGCCTGTAGACTTTAAGCAAAACAGAGAAAAATATTTCAAGTAATAGAGTTAGAATGTTTGAGAATTTCTGTCTAGTCAGCCGTTATTGATTAAAATATCATTCTTGTTCTCCCCCTTTTTGTCAGCAATCAAAAAGTGTTGGTGATGTGCTAAAATAATTAAGATCAGAAAAACTAATCATATTAAGATAGTTCAGAATCAAAACAAGAAAATATTACAAAACATATTCAATCAGTGCATCAGAAAATCAAGGAAAACATGAAAAAGGTCATGCATGAAAAAAAGACTAAGGTTGAGGAGGCAAGCGTGTGAACAGGTTCTCCAGCATGGCTTGGATCTTTTCAGCAGTCTCATTCTGCTTATGCACCATGCTGACAACAGTGTCAATCTTGCTGTCCTGCACATCCATTCTCTCTTTCATCTTCTGATCGCTTTCATCCATCCGCTGCTGCAGACGCATGTCATTCAGCCTTAGTTCTTCCAGAGTCTGCCTGTCCAAGGCAGCTTGAGAAGCATCAGAAACAGGAGGCTTCTGAGAACTTTCAGCAACATCCTCTGCTTGACTTTCTTCAGCTTGAATGGTATTGTCTTCTTCTGATGATTGCACCTTTGCAGCTTGCTGTTTCTCAGACCAAGGTTCACTGTCCAGAGGGAGCACGTCCTCTTTCAGAAGCTGACTTCCAACTTCATTCAGAAGCTTGCTGAAATTTTGTTGTGCCTGCTCATAGTTGATATCCTGCAACTTGAGGGCTTCAGCACGTACCCAAAGTCTGAATTGTGACCAGAGCTGATCAGAAGCAGCTGGGTCAATCAGTCCAGGACAGACTTGCTTCAAAGAAGCAATCCATTGCAGCACACCTGTTTCAAAATTCATAATACCAGAGCCAACATCTGGTTGCTTTGGTTTAGGGATGGCAATTTTGTGTTTCAGATCAGCAAGACGGTCAAGACTGGTTAAGTCTATGAAGGTCCTGCTGGGGTTTTCAGAGGTTTTCTAAGAAGCTGTTTGTTTTGGAGAAGGAGTATCAGAGTCAGATATTATGATTGGAGTGGGTGGTGTTTTGGGAGTATTTGGTGGTGTCGATTCTGATGAGGATGGTAACTGGGGCATGATAACAGTTGTTCCACATGGCAGCTGGATTGCCAGCGATGATGGTTGAGGTGAATGAGGTTCAGATTGGTGAGGGGAAGGAGTTTCAGAGTGGTGAAACTCTGTTTGTGGTGATGGTGGATTAATTTCTGGTTGGGGAGAGGGAGTTGGAATCTCTGATTGCTCAGGGATCAGAGGTTCTTCTGAGAGTGGTTGTTGTTGTTCTGGTTCTTCAGCAGATTGCTGTTGTTCTGGTTCTTCAGCAGATTGCTGTTGTTCTGGTTGTGGAGGAGGAACATTTTGTGGTTCAGGGTTTGGTTGATCATAGGTGTGTTGATCAATATCAGACAGCACTTGGTGAAGTGCTGATGTTGTTGAAATTGTTGGTTGTTTGGGGTGTTTGGTTCTGGGTCTTCTGAGTTTTAATGCCTCAGAAGGGTCTTCTTCTTGTACAGTTTCATCTATGGTAGGGATGGGGATTGAGATTCTATGAGAGGTTTGAGGAGGGATAGATGCTGGAATAGTAGAAGAATTTAAAACAGGGGCAGCAGATGAATTACCTCTTTTCTTGGGAGTCTGCTGAGATGATCCTTCTGATGGCGCCTTCCTCTTCTTGGTCTTCTTCAGAGTCACTTCTGGTTGAGGTTGATGCAGATCTCTGATATTCAGCTTTGGATCTGTACCATCTGCCTTGCACGCATCCAGGTACCTGAGAATCACCTCTGGTTTGGATTCAATTTCAGAAAATAACGGAAAATCACTCAGAGGCACTCTTCTGCTGGAGATATCAGCAAGGGGAGTAGCTCTGGGTTCCTTCTGAATATTCTCTATCAGCTTCATCTTTTTCAGGTTCTTTGCGTTCAGAGGTTTCCCAATTGTTGGTTCAATAATGCTTAGCTCTTGAGCTTCCATCAGATGCTCAATCAGCCTATTCTCTGTCAGAATATCTGATATCAACCTTCCAAAAGGTATCCAATCCCTCTTGGTTCTTTCTTCTTCCCTTGTTTCTTTCACACTTGTTCTGAGGTGGTTGAACAGGAAGTGAGCCAGATTGATCTTTACCTTCTGATCAATAAAGTAGATCAGAAACTGCTGATCCACGTTTATGTAATCAGGAGAACTGGTTGGTTTCCTGTGGTTGAAGCACCCCAGAATAATCTTAGCCCACACTCTGAAATGATCCTTCAGATCTTTAATCTTGCTGCTGGGAATCCCAAGAGTGAAAATCCTGTCAGCTACCACACCTATATCAGCATATCTTTCAGCCATGTCCACACAACGGACGCCACCACCACTCTGACCGATTAGCCTTGCAATGAGATCTTCAGTAATCACAATCTTCTTCCCCATAACAAAGGAGGTGACTAGATGTGTTGAAGCCTTGGCGTGAATCCAAAATTCCTTGACCAGCATTGGGAATGTTGGTCCAACCAACCTATCGAAATACCTTTCGCACTTTTGAGCCCTAACTTCTTCAGTTAGGTCAAAACCGTTCTCCTTCAAGCTTTCAAAGTCAATGATTAATTCAGAAAGCACTTCAAGATTCTTCACCGGAGTGAGGAGAGTTCTGAGTGGCACTTGATATTGCTCAGATGATGCTTTCTTCTGAGTACCTGCAGAAACGCTGCTGGAGGTTGCCATGTTCACGCTAAAAGGGTTTTGAGAATAAACTGAGGAAAATAGGTTGCAAGAGATGAACACAGAAATATGCAGAAAATGCTTGAGTATTAGTGAGAAAGCGTAAAGAATAAGAATGAGAGATTAATGTGCTTAAATAGAGTTTTCAAAACTATTTTGAAAAGATAAACGTTTTTAAGAGAGAGAAAAATCATGATTGCCATTTAAAATCATGATTACTTTTCATTAAATGCTTGCTGATTTTGGGGGATTTGAGAAAGATACTTAAAAACGGTTACCAGACATGTGTCTCAATGCACCCAATCAGCGCTTTGCCTTCTCAGAAGCGTGCACGCGTTCTGCTTCAGAGATATGCTGATGATTGGATGACACTTGTTTGATGTAGTGATCAGCACGTCTGTCTTTGAGCTTTAGACTCTCAGATCTTTAGACTTGCATCTGATACAATCTGCATGTTCTATCTTTCTGAAGGGAGATTGATCATAAGTTCACAGTAAAATAATTACATTCTGAAGGTAAATATATGGAATTAAAACATTTTCACTCTGGGCACACTTTCATGCTGAGATGTTTCAGAATGAAATTAAACCTATCTTCTGAAAGGGGTTTAGTAAAGATATCAGCCCATTGATGGTCTGTATCTATAAATTTTAAGTTCAAAATACCTTTCTGAATATAGTCCCTAATGAAGTGATGTTTTATTTCTATATGCTTAGCTCTAGAATGTAAAATGGGATTCTTACTTAAGCAAATAGCAGAAGTATTATCACAAAGTATAGGAATGTTACTCTCAAAAATCTGGAAGTCTTCAAGCTGACTTTTCATCCAGAGCATTTGTGTGCTACATCCTGCTGCTGCTATGTACTCAGCTTCTGCTGTTGACAGAGCAATTGTTGATTGCCTTTTGCTGGACCAAGAAATCAGATTTTCTCCCAGAAACTGGCAGCTTCCAGAAGTACTTTTACGTTCCACTCTGTCTCCAGCAAAATCAGCATCACAGTAGCCTACTAAGCTGTAATCACTAGATTTTCTATAAAACAAACCCAGATTAGTAGTACCTTTCAGATACTTGAAAATTCGCTTAACAGCTGTTAAGTGAGATTCTCTAGGATCTGATTGGAATCTAGCACAGATACAAACACTGAATAATATGTCAGGTCTTGAAGCCGTCAGATAGAGGAGAGAACCAATCATACCTCTGTAGACTTTCTGCTCTACATTTTTGCTTACCTCTTCTTTTTCCAGAATGCACGCGGGATGCATTGGAATCTTTGATGGCTTACATTCTGAGAGGTCAAATTTCTTCAGAAGATCTCTGATGTATTTGCTCTGATGAATGTAAGTTCCTTCTGGAGTTTGATTGATCTGAATTCCTAGAAAGAATTTCAGTTCCCCCATGAGGCTCATCTCAAATTCTGCCTGCATACACTTAGCAAATTTTCTTCCAAGAGAAGGATTAGTAGAACCAAAAATAATATCATCAACATAAATTTGACAGACTAAGATGTCACTCTTAACTGATTTACAGAATAGAGTAGTGTCCACTTTCCCTCTGGTGAATTCATTTTCCAGCAGAAAGTTACTTAGCCTTTCATACCAAGCTCTGGGAGCTTGTTTCAGACCATACAGTGACTTCTTTAGTTTGAAAACATGTTCTGGATGTTTTGTATTTTCAAAACCTGGGGGTTGGTGTACATAAACTTCTTCTTCTATATAACCATTTAAGAATGCACTTTTGACATCCATCTGATACAGAGTGATGCCTCTATTAACAGCAAATGAAATTAAAAGTCTGATAGATTCTAACCTGGCGACTGGGGTAAAGGTTTCTGTATAGTCTATCCCCTCTTGCTGACTATAACCTTGTGCAACCAGTCGTGCCTTGTTTCTGATGACTTCACCTTGTTCATTTAGCTTGTTTCTGAACACCCATCTTGTTCCAATGACGTTGAATCCTTTTGGTCTGGGAACGAGATCCCATACGTCGTTTCTGGTGAATTGATTCAGCTCTTCTTGCATTGCCAGAATCCAGTCATTATCCAGAAGTTCTTCATCAATTGAAGAAGGTTCAATCAGAGACACCAGTCCCATAAGTGTTTCTTCAGAGTTTCTGAAGCTTGCTCTTGTTCTGATTGGATCTTCCTTTCTTCCTAGGATAGTCTCTTCTGGGTGATCCAAGCTGCTTCTGGGTAATCTCTTCTGAGGTTGATCAGCAGCTGTTGTAGGATTTCTAGCATTGCTCCTTTCAGACGTTGAAGGAATGTCTGTGTTGAGAGCTTCTGATGACTTGTCTTCAGAACCTGCAAATTCAATTTCTATACCTGCAAAAACTTCATTCTGCTTTGACTTTTCAGAGTCAAGCTTATCATCAAAACGAACACTGATTGATTCTTCCACAATCTGTGTTTCTGTATTGTATACTCTGTACCCTCTTGAGCGTTCAGAGTATCCTAACAAATACACTTCTGTGCTTTAGAGTCAAACTTGTTCAAATAATTCTTTGTATTTAATATAAAGCAAGTACATCCAAATGGATGAAAATATGAAATGTTGGGCTTTCTGTTCTTCCACAATTCATATGGAGTCTTTTCCAGAATAGGTCTTATTGAGATTCTATTCTGAATGTAGCACGCTGTGTTTATTGCCTCTGCCCAGAAGATCTTAGCAACGTTTGTCTCATTGATCATGGTTCTGGACATTTCTTGCAATGTTCTGTTCTTTCGTTCTACAACTCCATTTTGTTGGGGAGTTCTAGGACAAGAGAAATCATGCAGAATGCCTCTGTCATTAAAGAATGACTCAAAATCTTTATTTTCAAATTCTCCACCATGATCACTTCTGACTTTAACGATTCTAAGATCCTTTTCATTCTGAACTTGGTTACAGAAGGTAACAAACACAGAGTGTGACTCGTCCTTGTGTCTTAAGAACTTTACCCATGTCCATCTGCTATAGTCATCTACGATTACTAACCCATACTTCTTACCACTGACTGAAGCAGTTTTAACTGGTCCAAATAAGTCAATGTGCAGAAGTTCTAATGGCTTAGAGGTAGAAACAACATTTTTGGATTTAAAAGAAGGTTTAGCAAATTTGCCTTTCTGACATGCTTCACACAGAGCATCTGAATTGAACTTCAAATTAGGAAGTCCTCTGACCAGATTGAGTTTGTTAATCTGAGATATTCTTCTCATACTAACATGCCCCAATCTTCTGTGCCAGATCCACTGCTCGTTGTTAACAGACATAAGACATTTTACATTCTGACTCTTTAGTTCAGAAAGTTTGATTTTGTAAATTTTGTTTTTCCTCTTACCATTAAACAGGATAGTCCCATCTTTCTGACTAACAGCTTTACATGATTTTTGATTAAAGATTATATCATAACCGTTATCACTTAATTGACTTATGGATAACAGATTATGCATCAATCCATCTACTAGCAGAACATTATTAATAGAGGGAAGATTTCCATTACCTACAGTTCCAGAGCCAATTATCTTTCCCCTCTGATTGCCTCCAAAGCCAACGTGGCCTCCAGGCTTAAGTTCCAGGCTTTGGAACATATGCCTTCTTCCCGTCATGTGTCGTGAGCAGCCAGAGTCCAGGTACCATGACTGGTGTTTCTGACTTGTTGCTAAAGATATCTGCAACATGTATTATTTTATCCTTAGGTACCCAGATTTTCTTGGGTCCTGATTTGTTAGTTTTACCAAAACTCTGGTTGAATTTTGGTTTCACAGAGTGCTTACTGCTAGTATATTTGATATCATGTGTGTGGCCATACACAAAATGTGAATTCAGAGGAGTGTGTTTAATGGTTAAGTCCATGACATTCTTTGGTGTAGGAACCTTACCTTGGTATCCTATTCCTTTCCTGCCGTTTCTGCTAACTCCATAGATCATTGAAGCCATTCTGCTTCTATCTATGCTTTTAGCTAGGAACTTCTGGAAACTGTGATCATACTCCTTGATGATCTCATCAGCGTTGCTGGGAGTTTCAGAAATTAGTTTCTTCTGAGAGTTTTGTAAAGTGTTTTCTAATTTTGAAATCTTATTTCTCAGCTCAGAATTTTCCAATTTGAGACTCTCAGTCTTATTAGAGTCAGATTCAAGATTCCTTTTCAGGTCTCTGAATTTAGCTCTAATTTGCTGATAACGTTCCAGAATCTCATTAAGGCTTTCAGCAAGTTCAGCCTTTGTAAAGTTAACAGCAAAGTTAGGAAATACCTCTTCAGTGTCTAATTCTGAGTCTGATTCAGAAGCTTCACTATCTTCTGAAATGTTAGCCATGAGAGCTATGTTTGCCCTTTCATCATCTGATTCTGAGTCAGCTTCAGACGAGTCAGAGTCATCCCATGTAGCCATGAGACTTTTCTTCTTCTCTCTTCCAAACTTCTTTTTGGGCTTTTCCCTCTGAAGCTTTGGGCAGTCACTCTTATAGTGTCCTTGCTCATTGCACTCATAGCAGATGATGTCTTTGGTGTTTGGCTTTTTGCTACTGGAGGAGCCTTCAGATCTTCTGTATCCAGAGGAAGAATCTGTCCTTCTGTATCTGGAAGAAGACTCGTTCTGATCAAATCTTCTGGGATTCCTGAACTTCCTTTGTCTTTGCTTCCACAGTTGATTTACTCTTCTGGAGAGAAGGGAAAGTTCGTCTTCTTCTGATGAGGATCCATCAGATGTTTCTTCAACTGCCTGCAAAACTTTAGACTCAAATTTTCTGTTAGATTTTAATGCTAAAGGCTTACCTTGCTTCTGAGGCTCATCAGCTTCTAGCTCTATCTCATGACTTCTGAGGGAGCTGATAAGTTCCTCCAGAGTGATTTTGTTGAGATCTTTAGCTAGCTTCAGAGCAGTAACCATAGGCCTCCACTGCTTGGGTAAACTTCTGACTATTTTCTTGACATGGTCAGCAGTAGAGTATCCTTTGTCCAGAACTTTGAGACCAGCTACCAGAATCTGGAATCTAGAGAACATAGTTTCAATGGATTCAGATTCTTCCATTTTGAACGCCTCATACTTCTGAATGAGCGCCAGAGCTTTTGTTTCTTTGACCTGAACGTTGCCCTCATGCGTCATTCTGAGAGAATCAAAAATATTCTTTGCTGTGTCTCTGTTGGAGATCTTTTCATACTCAGTATAGGAGATGGCACTGAGGAGGATGGTTCTGGCCTTGTGGTGATTCTTGAAGTCACGCTTTTGTTGATCAGACATTGTTTTTCTATCAATCTTCTGACCACTTGCATTCACAGGGTGCGTGTATCCATCTGTCACCATATCCCACAGATCAGCATCATGTGCCAGAAAGAAGCTTTCAATTCTGTCTTTCCAGTAATCAAAATTTTCTCCATCAAAGACTGGAGGTTTGCCACTGAATCTGTCTCTGTCCTCATTGTTGTCATTGCTGATGTGAGAATTGTTTCCTGCCATTGTGTTTTTCTGACGCTGGATCTTGTACTGACACGGTTAAGTGTTTTAGCTCAGAACCAGGAGCTCTGATGCCAATTGAAGTGGTGAAAAACACAAGAAGGGGGGGGGGGGGGGTTGAATTGTAAAACTGAAATCTAATGCAATGAACAAGATATTTTTATCCTGGTTCGTTTGATCTCAAACTACTCCAGTCCACCCGTCAAGGTGATTTCGCCTCTCTCCAACGAGGTCTTAATCCACTATATTCAACTGAATATTACAGACTGCTTTAACAACTGCTAAAGCCTTCTTGATTCAAACCAAAACCCGGTTTGTCAAGGTAACACTTTCTTACAAAGAGATAAAACTATGTGTGTGGATGTTTTCTACAAAACTGTATCACAACTGTGATGTATACACAAATTGAAGCTTAGAAACTAGATTGCTAAACAGTAATAGAATATCAGAGTGTGTGGTTTAGCAAAACTGAGAGAACGAAGATTATGGTTTAGCTTTTGTGCGTGTAGAAATTTGGAGAGCATTAGCCATTTCAATCTTCAAAGCCTTGTTTATATAGCACTGAGATTATGAACGTTGGATGCAATATTCTTGATTCAATGCTAATAACAAGCTTTCCTTATTAAGCAGATCTTGTCTGGAATGAGGCCGTTGGAATTAATTTGCTTTCAATGCACAGTACCGTTGCTTACTTAATGCAAGTTCTGGCTTGGCTCGTTCTGACTCTGCTTCGCTACTGATGAACTGTTGTGTTTATGTATCAGAGTGTTGAGCGCAGTCTTGTTCATCAGGCTTCAGCATGTACGTGAGTTGATCATCTGATTTTAACATTCTGATATGGCAACTTCTGATGCTGGTGTCTGAAATCAAGTTCTGATGCTGAATAGATGTGATCTTGCTTATTTCAATCAGAGTATCTGCAAGTCAGAACATAATAATTTTAGGCAGCAGATAGTTCATACATGAAACTTATAAATACTATATCTTTTCACTTTGTTATCATCAAAACTTAAATATAGGGTAGTAGATTCAAACTTTGTTCTAACACTTGGTGCTTGTTTCAGTCCATAGAGAGCTTTTCTTAATTTAAATACATGAGATGGATTCTTGAAGTCTTCGAAACCCAGGGGTTGCTTGACTAATACTTCTTCAGTGAAATATCCATTCAAGAATGCGCTTTTGACGTCCATTTGGAAAAGCTGAAAATTTAATTAACAAGCATAGGCAAGTAAGAGACGAATAGCTTCTAACCTTGCAACTGGAGCGAAAGTTTCTTCAAAGTCTATTCCTTCTTCTTGATTATAGCCTTGTGCTACCAATCTTGCTTTGTTGCGAACAATTATTCCATTCTCGTCAAGTTTGTTTTTGAACACCCATCTTGTTCCTATAATGTGTTTGTTGCTTGGCCTAGGAACGAGTTCCCAAACTTGATTCCTTTCAAATTGATTCAATTCTTCTTGCATAGCTATGATCCATTGGTCATCGCCTAAAGCTTCATCAACTTTGGAGGGTTCAATTTGAGAGACAAACGCCATGTTTAGGCAAGCATCCTTGAGATTTAATCTTGTAGACACGCCTTGACTTATATCACCAATTACTTTATCAATAGGATGATCTCTATGAGTTCTCCATTCTTTTGGTAGATCATTGAGATTCGATTCTTGTTGAGGTGATTTTTCTAGTTGAATGGATTGATCCTTGGAGGAATTTTCTTGAGGACCTTCTAGAATTTCATCATCATTATCACAAACAATATTATCCTCCTTGGAGGGGTTAGTTTCATCAAACGAAACATGCATAGATTCTTTAATAGTCAAAGTTCTTTTATTGTAAATTCTATATGCTTTACTAGAAAGTGAGTAACCAAGGAATATACCTTCATCGGATTTCTCATCAAACTTACCCAAATTATCTTTGTCATTGTTAAGGACAAAGCATTTACACCCAAAGATATGAAAGAAAGCAATATTTGGTTTTCTCCCTTTGAAAAGTTCATATGGAGTTTTCTTTAAGATTGGTCTAATGTTAACTCTATTGCTAACAAAACATGCCGTGCTCACCGCATCCGCCCAAAAGTATTTTGGAAGATTTGAGTCGCTAAGCATGGTTCTAGCAAGTTCCACAAGAGACCTATTCTTTCTTTCAACCACTCCATTTTGTTGTGGGGTCCTTGGTGCCGAGAAGTTGTGAGATATTCCATGTTCTCCACATAATTCTTCAAATAGAGCATTTTGGAATTCTCCGCCATGGTCACTTCTTATTGAGGCAATTGTTAAAGACTTCTCATTCTGAATTTGTTTAGCATACTTCTTGAACGCCTTGAATGCATCACTTTTCTGCACTAAAAAGAATGTCCAAGTATATCTAGATAAATCGTCAACAATAACCAAAGCATATACATTACCTCCGAAACTCCTTGTTCTCGATGGACCAAATAGATCCATATGTAACAATTGTAGTGGCCTTGTAGTGGACACCACATTCTTAGATTTAAAAGTTGATCTAGTTTGCTTCCCTTTTTGACAAGCATCGCATAGTCTATCTTTGACGAAATTTCTCTTAGGCAATCCAATGACAAGATCATGCTTGATTAATTTATTCAAGTGTTCCATATGAATATGAGCAATTCTTTTGTGCCAAAGCCATGAATCATCGTTGTTTGCCATGAGACATTTAACCTTCAAAGATGGATCATCAAGGGAAATCATAAATATATTATTGACTCTTTTACCTTTAAGTATAACCTCACGAGTGACTTCGTCTTCTATCAAACATTCATCCTTGGTGAACTTGATTTTGAAGCCTTTGGCACAAAGTTAGCTAATACTTAGAAGATTGTGCTTTAGTCCTTCAACATAAAGAACATCTTCAATGGATGTGAAAGGTGGAGCACCAACTTTGCCTTATCCTAGGATTCTTCCCTTATTATTGTCTCCATAAGTGACAAAACCCTTGGCCTTTAGCGCTAGATGTGAAAATTGGTTTATGTCTCCTGTCATATGCTTTGAACAACCACTATCAAGATACCAAAGATTTCATGTGGTCTTCAAGCATACCTCATTGTCTTCATCATCAGAATGGTGTGAGGCCATCAATGCTAGATTTTCACTTTCATCACTATCGAAACCGGATGAGGAACTTATTTCATTGTCCTCCCATGCTACATAAGCCTTTTTGTTCTTGAATCCCTTCTTGCTTTTGAAGCCACCTTTCTTGGAGAGTTTTGGACAATCTGGCTTGATATGACCTTGCTTACCACATTCATAACATGTGATTTCTTGTGTTGATGTGGAGCCTTCCTTTTTCTGAAAATGTTTCTTTCCTTTTGAATGAGAAAAAGGTTTGTAATTTCTACCGAAGAACTTACCAAGCCTTTTAACAAGAAGCATGAAGTTTTAATCTTCTTCTGGATTGTTTTCCTTTTCAACTTCCTTGGAGTCTATCTTTAAAGCAATATTCTTGGATTTCTTCTCTTGATTTTCATGCTTTTCGAGTATTCCGAGTTCCGTTTCGTATTCTTGAAGTTTTCCAAATAGAGTTGCGAATGTCATGTTGGAGAGACTTTTATTTTCTGAAATTGCCGTTACCCTTGGTTGCCATTCCCTTGTTAAGGACCTAAGTACTTTCAGATTCAATTCATCATTTGTCAAAGTTTTACCAAGAGCACTTAGATGATTTGTCAAGTGCACAAATCTCTTTTATAAGTCAAGAATGGATTCTCCGGGATGCATTCGAAATAGTTCGTATTTTTGACTTAGGGTATTTAGCCTTGATCTTTTTACTTCAGCCGTTTCTTCATGAGTTTGTACCAAGGTATCCCATATTTCCTTTGTTGTTTTGCATGTCGAGACACAGAAGAATTCGTCCATACTAAGTGCACCTTGAAGAAGGTTTATTGCCTTTTTGTCATAGAGAACTTTCTTTTTATCATCATCGTCCCATGCAGTTTTAGGCTTTGAAGAGCCAACACCATTGATTACCGTAATCGGGATAAATGGACCATTTTCGACAGCATCCCAAATTTCTTCTCCTTGTGCTTCTAGATGCGCCTTCATGTGTATTTTCCAGAAGTCAAAATATTCACCACAGAATAGAGGAGGTTTGTTGTTACTACCACCATCTCTAAAAACGAGATTATGATATGCGGAAGCCATTCTGGATCTTTTAGGAGTAGGTTACCTATAACCTACTCTGATACCAATTGTAAGTACGAAGTGCGCCTAAGAGGGGGGTGAATTAGGTACTTTTAAAAATTCTGGTTTTTAGTGATGATGGTTCTTATTTTTCTGGTTATAAGAGATTTTAGGAAAGCTTAAAAAATGCAGAAAAATAAAGAGACACGGGCGATATATCATGGTTCCCCTCACAGTCCGAGAGTACTCCAGTCCCCTTTCAACATGAAAGAGATTTCCTTATTGTGGCAAACTTACATAAGAACTACCAACCAAACCAAGAACAATCCTCTTGGACCAAGAATAATCCTCTTGGATTTTCACTAAGTTATCTATGAGAACAATCCTCTCAATGTAACTACACTTGTATCCAACAACTTGGAAAGACAAGATTTCAACAAAAACACTTAAACTTAATTCCAACAATCCTGGAAAATAAGTAAGTAAAAACAATTTGTGAGTTTGAGTGAGTAGAGTATATTGATCACTTAATAGTGATTTTGACAATGAATAATATTCTTCTTTCAATAATAATATTGTACAAAGACTCAAGATATATTTGCTCAAAGTTTTCTGTTTTAAAGTATGAAAATAAATGCAGAAAACTTATGCATGAAAATGAAGAATGCTTGAGTTTGTATTTTTAAAGTTCAGAAAAATATTATGAAAGAAGGTGTTTGATATGAATTTGAAATTGGATATTTATATGTTCATAACACCCTTTTGAAACATCATGAAGATCTGGAAATGTATCATGAACAAATGCCAAGTTTGAGTGAAAATATGTAATGAAAAGGCATGATCAAAAGGCATGAACAAAGCTGTAATTTTTCAAATTCGTGCAGTGTGTAATCGATTGCACCTTTAGTGTAATCGATTGCACAAGGTTTTTAACAGCTATATTTTCATAATTTTAAGAGTGCAATCGATTGCATCAACAATGTAGTCAATTGCAGGCTAAGTCAGTAGCAAAATTTAACTGAGTGCAATCGATTGCACCAACTATGTAATCGATTGCATGCTAAGACAGAATCAAATGTTTTGAAAATTTTAGGTGTGCAATCGATTGCATAAACTATGTAATCGATTGCATCAAGAAACAGAAGCAAAAGATTTGGAATTTTTGAAGAGTGCAATCGATTGCAGTTAGATGTAAATCGATTGCAAGCATATGAAAAATGAAAATTAATATTTGCAAAGCTTGAGAATGATTCTTAAACTATTTCTTTTTCATTTTTGAGCATCTATATCTTAAGATCAAAGTAGATAATATTATTATACCTTTAAAGTTGTAGAGAGCTTTGATTGAAGATATTATCCTTAGATGCTTAGATGCTTGACCAAAGTCTTTGCCTTCTTTTGTAAGCCATGGTTTGTCTTCATCAAAACAAAAGCTTTATTTGAGAAGCTTGATTTCACATACCTCGTGAAACCAGGGTTTATCTGCTACTTCGTCAGTCTCAATGTCACAACAATGTGCGGGTTCGTCCAACCTCTCAATGGTAATCTGGGGAGCTTCATTGTCCCACCTAACTTTGAACATAGAAGACATGGTAGCTAGCGTGTCCGCCAACTGGTTCTCTTCTCGTGGGAAATGTTCAAAGGTTATCTCCTCAAAGTGTTGGAGCAATTCCAGTACATACTCTGTAAGGAATAAGATTCGGGTGCTTCATATCCCACTCGCCTTTGATCTGACTTATTACCAGAGCGTAATCTCTGAATACACTCAAGAACTTAATCCTCAGGTCAATAGCAGCTCGAAGACCCATGATACACACTTCATACTCCGCCATGTTGTTGGTGCAGTTAAAACATAATCGGGCGGTGAATGGAGTATGACAACCCTTATGAGATATAATTACAACACCAATGCCATTACCCAATGCGTTCGAGGCTCCATCAAAATATATAGACCATCGGAATCCCTCCTCGGGTCCTTCTTCCGGTCCAGGTTCTTCGCAGTCGATTACCAACATGATATTCTCATTTGGGAACTCGAAATTCATGGACTGATAGTCATCCACGGCCTGATGCGCCAAATGATCCGCCAATACACTCCCCTTGATTGCCTTTTGGGTTGTGTATTGGATGTCGTACTCGGTTAAGATCATCTGCCATCTTGCTATTCCTCCGGATAAGGCGGGCTTCTCGAAAATATACTTGATCGGATCCATTTTTGATATCAACAAGGTAGTGTGAGTCAGCATATACTGTCTCAGTCAGCGAGCAGCCCATGCCAAAGCGTAACAAGTTTTCTCGAGCAATGAGTATCGAGTCTCACAGTCGGTAAACTTTTTGCTAAGGTAGTAAATGGTGTGCTCCTTTCGACCAGACTCGTCATGCTGCCCCAACACACACCCCATTGAACTGTCTAGCACTGTCAAGTATAATATCAAAGGTCTTCCTTCAACTGGAGGCATCAAAATTGGTGGTTCTTGAAGGTATTCTTTGATTCTTTCAAAAGCAGTATGGCATTCATCATTCCACTTTAACACTTGATCTTTCTTCAACAGCTTAAAGATTGGCTCACAAGTAGCAGTCAGATGTGAAATGAATCTGGAAATGTAATTCAGACGTCCCAAGAAACCTCTAACTTCCTTCTCTGTGTGGGGGACCAACATCTCTTGTATGGCTTTTACCTTTGCAGGGTCCACCTGAATACCCTTATCACTGACGACGAAACCCAGAAGCTTACCAGACCTTACCCCGAAGGTACACTTGTTCAGATTCAGCCTCAACTTGTACGTCTTCAACCTGTCAAACAGTTTCTGGAGATGATCAAGGTGCTCTTCCTCAGTCTGGGACCTGGCTATCATGTCATCAACATAAACCTCAATCTCGTGGTGAATCATATTATGGAACAAAGCAACCATGGCGCGCTGATAAGTTTCTCCAGCATTCTTCAACCCAAAAGGCATTACCTTGTAACAAAAGGTGCCCCACTGTGTTACGAAGGTTGTCTTCTCCATGTCCTCAGGAGCCATCTTGATCTGGTTATAGCCAGAAAAACCATTCATGAAGGAGAAGATATTGTGTTGCACGGTATTGTCGACTAGAACATCAATGTGAGGAAGTGGGAAGTCATCCTTGGGGCTTTCCCTGTTCAGATCTCTGTAGTCCATACACATCCGTACCTTACCGTCCTTCTTAGGTACCAGAACGATGTTGGCAACCTACTGCGGATAAGAAGTGACAGCTAAGAATCCTGTGTCGAACTGTTTCATGACCTCTGCCTCGATTTTCTCTGACATTTCAGGGTGCATACGACATACCTTCTGCTTTACTGGAGGGCAGTCTTCTTTAGTCGGAAATCGATGTACCACAATATCAGTGTCCAAACCAGGCATATCTTCATAGGACTGGGCGAAGATCTCAACATAGTCGTGTAGCATCTGTATTAACCGTTGTTTGACACTAGGCTCCAGATTCACACCTATTTTAACCTCTTTCCTGTCTTCCTCTGTACCCAAATTCACTGACTCAACTGGCTCTTCACAAGGCTGTATGGCCCTTTCTTCGTGGTGTAATAGTCTAGAAATTTCTCCAGGCACCTCACAATCGTCCTCACCTTCGTCCTCGGCTTGGTTGATCAGATTTTTGAAGTCATAACTGGCAGTAACAGAGTTGTTATCAATGGGATCCAGATTGGATATGGATCTGCAGTATTATACGTGAGTGTGTGTAAGAGAATTGCTGTTTTGATAAAGTGAGAGACAAAAAAGAAAAACAAGGAGCGCAAAATTTGTATGCAAGAAACGTCCAATGCTTTATTAATGATATATAAAATGACAAATAATAGCCCTCACAAGAAAAGCCAAGGTGCCTCGGGCAAGGCACCGAGCCGTAAAGTTTCAAACTATTTATTACAAATCTTAACACAAATGAGTCAATTACTGCGAAATAAAAGAAACAGGTATAAAGTCCTTCGCCGTCCAATTATTCGATCCACTGTTGGTCGTTGGGTAGATCCAGCTGTCAATGTCTGAATCCTCTTCACTGTCTTCAATTGCATTAATTCCTCGATTGCTGATGTGTAGAGGAGGTCTTCCAGCCCGAGCACGCCTAACAACCCTTTGATCCCCTACAGTAAAGCCCAAACCAAAATTTTCAGTTTTGTGAGTGAAATCAGGGATTTGACCCTAATTGGTACACCCACCTTCTTCAACTACAGCCCCGACGTCCTTGAGAGAAGCCATCTTCAACGGAGGTTTGCCGATAGTAACTTCAGTTGATGCCAAGATCTGAGGGACCTCTTCGAAATTTTGATAAGGAGTTTCTATGAATTCCCCGTCCATCTCTATGTAGCGGAAGGAATTGAGGTGATTCACCATATATTCTTCTTCACCTCGCACTGTGACGATCTTTCCCTTCACTGGGTACTTCAACATTTGATGGAACGTGGAAGTAACTGCCCCAGCCTCATGGATCCAAGGATGACCCATCAAGCAAGAATATGATGACCTGATATCCATTACGTAGAAAGTGGACCCAAAAGTCGGAGAACCCACTTTGACAGGGATGTCCACTTGCCTGTGCACCATTCTCTTCGATCCGTCAAAAGCCCTTACCACAATGTTACTAGGCTTTGGAGTCAAACCCTCACAATCCAAACGGTCCAACACTTTCTTCGGCAGAACATTCAGTGAAGACCCGGTATCTACCAGCACATGAGCCAAAATGGTGCCCCTGCATTCAATCGAGACATGCAGAGCATCATTATGCTTCCTTCCTTTCGGTGTAAGATCCGCATATGAAAAACCAACCCATTTTCGGTAGTCAGGCTGGCCACACAATCTTTGAACTGATCTGCTGAAGTTTCCTGAGGCACATGCACAGTCTTAAGAAATGAAATCAAAGCCTTTACATGGGCTTCAGAACACAACAGCAGAGACAACATGGATATCTTTGATGGGATCTTCCCCAGCTGCTCGACCACATTGCAGTCAATCTTCTTAATAATTTTTAGTATCTCCTCTATTTCTTGTTTAGAGGCTTCCACAACAATTTTCCTAGGTGCCTCCATCCGAGCAGGCTCACCTATAATTTCCTTGCCCCAAGTCCCAGATGGCTCAGCAGCAGGGGTAATAACTGGAGTAGGAACAGGAGAAATGTCAGGAGTGCTGGTTGGAGCAGCAGTTGGAATAACAGTAGGTTTGATGATCTTCGGAGCAATCTCAAGAGAGAAAACCCTTCCACTTCGGGTAACCTTACTAGTATCAACAATATTACTGACATCAGTATCAGCTTATTCATTCTTCAGATCTTGCTTAATGCCATGGTAGTACACGTCAGCACCATAATGCCATGGGACAACCTTGTCTGAGGTGTACGGGATGGGACCGGGAACAGTGATTATCCGCGGAGGACTTCTTTGGACAGGTGTAATCCTAACAGGTATTCTCGAGGAAACCTTGGAAGGATTGGCGGAAATGGTTATAATAGCAACGCCTTCATTTGTAACAATAGGAATCATAGTCTTCTCGAACAAAATCTCTTTATTATCCATCAGGCGCTGAACACCTGACTTCAACAAACGGCAACCAGCAGGTAGAATCGAACACATGTGGTAACCTTCACCACAACCCGGAAATAAACCGGCCAATAGAAAATTCTTCTTAATAGTCATAAGAGGAGTATAAATTTCTTCAACAGAGGTCACAAACAAATCAGTGTCAACAACATTAACTCCACGACCATGTTTGGGCATGGGAGCAGTTATAACATTCGGCTTTTCTGGAGCATCGAACTCTATCTCCTTGGCTTCAAGCAAGTCTTGTACTTTGTTTCTCAGAGCCCAACAATCATTTGTGTCGTGACTGGGACTCTCAGAATGGTAGGCGCACCGCGCGTTAGGATTGTATCTGGGAGAGGTAGTGTTTGGATTCTTGGGAGCCTCTCTCAGGGTTGCCAAGTTGGATTTTAATAAATGAGGTAGAACTTCAGCCAAAGTCATGCTGATGCAGGTAAACTGCCGTTGTGGTCTTTCCACCCTTTGTTGATTGTTGCATTGTGGAGCAACTGCGGGTCTTGGTATCACTACAGCATTTACCGTTTGACGGTGTTTAGATCTGCTTTGGCCCCTCGGGCTATAGACTGCACTGGCTTCCTTCTTACCAGCGAAAGGCTTCTTAGTGGAGATCGAGGAGGCATCCTTCTGTATTTTACCACTCCGAATTCCAGCTTCTACTCTTTCTCCAGTTAAAATCAGCTCGGTGAAACCAGATGACAAGCTGCCGATCAAGTGATTGAAAAATGGACCTGATAGCATCCCCAGAAACATATCAACCAACTCCCTATGAGACAAAGGGGGTTCAACTCTCCCAGCCAAGTCCCTCCATTTTTGGGCATAATATTTAAAACCTTCTCCTGATCCCATGTACATACTCTGAAGTTGAGTATGAGTGGGAGCAAGGTCGGCATTATACTGATACTGCTTGTAGAAAGCAGCAGCAAGATCTTCCCAATTTCAGACACTGGCTCCCTCCAACTAGTAGAACCATTCAAGCTGAGTCCCTAACAGACTATCTTGAAAGACGTGTACCCACAAATTTCTATCAGCGGTGTGGGATTGGATTTTTCTGACATACGAGCGCAGATGGAGTTTCAGGCAGGACACCCCATCATACTTGGCAAAAACTTGAGCTTTGAACTTATGAGGGATGACCATTCCCGATACCAGTCCTAATTCTCCGAAATCTAAATCAGGTATCTTCTGAACTTCCATGGCACTCAGACGGTCTTCTAACTGTTTGTATCTATCCTCAGCAGGAGGACATTGCTCATAATTGTAATTTGTATCATTGTCAGAGACTGCAGGACTAGGGTCCTTTTCCCCTTCTTGGTTCTCCCCTTCCTTGGATGAAGAGGTCAGACCAGTGTGATGCTTCAACCTTTCTCCAAATCTTCTGCCCATACTCAGAATACCAGTCTTCTTCTTCTTCTTCTCTTTCAGAATAAGGGCTTTCAGATCCTCTTGCCCATTTGCCAGACTGATGAACATCTGTTGGAACTGGGCATTCTGTGCCTGAGAATCTTTGATGGCTTGATCGAAAGACATTTCTGCTGAAATAAACAGTGAAGAAGATGAGAAACCTGTAGTGGTACCTGTAATGATGTGTATGATAATGGGATGTGCATGTAATGATTTCAAAGACTTCGGGAAATTTAAATTTGCAAACCAAAATAAATAAGAACTTTATTAGCTTAAATTTGAAGGTTCAACATGCCTTTAAGGCGTTACAAATAAGTAAATAAAACAAATCTAAAACTAGAAAAGAAAAATCAAAAGTCCCATGGACGCTTCCTCTTTGTGCCGATATAATCATTGAGTACTCTTTCTTCCAGGAGCTGCCTGGTGAGCTTTAAAACCTTCCTCTCTTGATCATGGAACTGTTCCCTGTAAGTATCCCGCTCATTCCTCAACTGAATCCAAGACCTCTGTAACTCCCCAAGATCGTTGGGCATGTAAGGATAGAGAACCGGGTAAGGAATGCCTTCTTCAGTAGTGGGCTCCATAATCACTAGTAATACAGCCACATAGGGCATCCTAAGCTTCTGGGCACGAGCTCGTACCCATTGGAGGTAAGGCTCCATAGAAATGGAAGTCTTTGGTCCCAACTCTTTGGGGTCAGATCTGTTTACCATGCCCCAAGCTCGTATGAACCTCCGACGATACTCCCTAACATCATTCTCATAGTTGAATACAATGCTCTCAATAAGCAACTCATGGGGACCACCCCTTCGAGCATGACCAAATTATCGTAAAGCTAGACAAGGATTGTAAGTTATACCCCCTTTGATGCCAAGTAATGGGACATTAGGGTACTCCCCACAGCGGTCAATAATAGCAATGTCTTCCATAGCTCGTAACACCAAAGAATATCCGTATGAGCGAGTGACATTATCCTGTACGACCAACCCAAACCTTCTTCGTTCTTCAGTACAGACTTAGGGAGGTTAGAAATAAACCACCTCGACAGCAACAACATGCAGCACATAAGAGTCCTTCTTCTCTTCATGGTACGAGTATAGAGAGCATACAAAATATCTCCAAGCAAGGTAGGCACAAGGTTGCGAGATAGGAAAATCTTGATAGCATTCACATCTACGAAGGAGTCCGGATTAGGGAAGAGAACTAAACCGTAGATAAGAAGAGCCAATACCTCCTTAAAAGCCTGAAAATCCAAATCATCCCAAAATAGATGAGCCTTGTCTATCATAAATTTGTCTAGAAAACCCCCGACTCCGCTTCGAGTTTCCCAATTGGATACCATGTCGGCCCGTTTCAAATGCAAAGCTGAGGAAATGACTTCTGGCTTAGGAATTTCTTCTATACCTGTGAAGGGTACCTGTTCAAGAATGGATATGCCTAATAGCTGAGAGAATTCTTCCAAGGTGGGTACCAACTGATAATCTGGAAAGGTGAAGCAGTGATGCTTGAGATCGGAGAACTGAAAAAGTACGCTCATCATCTGCTCATCAAAGTTTGAAGTAACCAGGCTGAGAAGTTGACCGTGTCTCTTAATGAAAGTAGAAGTTTCAGAAACTCTTGATGCTAGCTCTTTAAGTTAGGAAGGTATCTGCACAAAGCTGATTCATATAGTATTTCTACGCACGAAAGTCATGATCTGCAAAACAGAACAAAGATAAATTCCCTTGGTCTTTGAAATGGTTAGTGTAATGAAGCATGAATTCCATGTTATGATGCATGATGTCATGATAAACCACAAGTATAGCAAACACAGGCATTGCAAACACAGTCAAATCACACAAAGCCGTTAGGTTTAAGGCTTGCATGAGGTCAAAGGTAATACCCTCTTGAAGTTAAGTTGGTTTCAAACCTGTCCTAGAAAAAGTAATCGGGTTCTAGAGGATCTCAATATCACTGACCATCCTTTATCGATCATGGTTTCAGCTCACGCAATCTTTTCTTGCAGCCGAAATATTCCGAAAGTATGATCTAATGAGTGTAGCATCGAGTATCAACCAGTTCTCAGCTCTACACCAAGGCCGACTATCTTGCTACTTTCTAATGGCCAAGTTGAGCGATTAAAGGTTCTAAGGTCAGTTGATGCTTCACGACATCACACAGTGGCCCCGTATTCTCCTCGTTTCACCACAAGGGATACCAGTACCAACCAAAGTGCCACACCAACGTAGCTACTGCTTCAACGGTATCGGTCTACACCGTACAGTTCCCTTACAGTCTATTGCTACTTACCTAAAAGGTATTCCCCAGATCCGGGTGTAGGATCTATAGCAACCCCAAAAAAAACCCTAAAAAATAAAGCAAACAAAGCAATCAAGAGAAGAAATTTAAATGACCTAGATCCTAAGGTATACCCCACTTATAACTCCCCAGCAGAGTCTCCAGTTCTGTGATACGGTGGCAGAACCGACTGTTTAATACTAGTTTGCGTTGTGTTTTGTGTTTTCAAAATGTCGCAGTAAGCAAGAGTCTCCACCGACTTTTATTTCATCGAACAAAGGAAAGAGGAAAAGAACAAAAAAAACTTTTTTCGAGATATTCTGAGTACGGGGGGTAGATTATAGAAAGGGAAGGTGTTAGCACCCTTTCTATCCGTAGTTATCTACAGGCTCTTAGGTACTTGCTCATTTTTAAATTGCTTGTGTGTGCTTTGTTTTTTTTGAAAATGTTTTACTTCGTGATAACCCTTGTATCAGTCCTCAAGGGTGTGACGAAGTTGTTTTTGAAAAATTGTTTTGAAAAGTGTGAGTGTGAAAAGTTTTGATTTGAGCAAGTACCTACTAGCCTCTACCTACTCGAAAAAAGATCGTTTTTATTCTTGTTTCCTTTAGACAACGCTATCCTACTATTGGGGAATAGGTAGCACCGTCGTTGGAGTTGTAAGGGTCAATTCGAAAGGGACGTACGATCACTAAAGCAATATTAAGACACTTTAGTAGTAACCCTAGAGTCTTGAGATCTTATTCGAGGCAACATTTTCGAGGCAACATTTTCGAGGCAACATTCTAATGGGACATTTGATCTTTTTAGATAGGAGGGCAACCACTAAGACACCCTATGCTGAATGATCGTTTACCGAAGGCAACCGAAGTGAGAGTATACCCTAAGAGTGAATATGTGCGAGTGATTTGTTTCAGTTATTTATCTTTGCACATTAGGGTTTTCTAACTGTATTAATTTGTCATGCATTCTTGCCATACAATCCTATTAGCATACATCTAGACAGTTAAATATTTGCAGGAAGTAAAAATGCGAGAAAAAAAACCTAGCTATTACAAGGCTTTGGGGACGGGAATTAATTACATAGCCAAAAAACCGGGGAAAAGCGACAAGCAAATAAAAACCCTAAATTAACTATTACAAACCATGAACAGTTACACAAATAATAAAAAGAATTAAATGCGTGCGGTAAATTAAATGTGAGACGGTTAGGGTTTTGACCCTTTGACTAATCCTACTTGCGATTGATTAAAGAAAAAAAATTATTTTTTTGTCATGTTTTGTTATTTGAGAAAATAATGAATAATTAAATTAAAAGAAAATCCTAAGTTCTAATTAATGTTAATTTTTGAAAATAAATTAATCAATTCTAAACAACCTATTTTTTGTATTTTTTGTTTGAAAAAAAGAAAAGAATTAAATCAAGAACTTAAACCTAATTTTCTAATTGGTTTTAATTATAAAAACAAGTTAAAATCTCCCTAAATTAAATTAAACTAAATTAAATTAAATTTGATAAAAAAACCTAATTCTAATTCTTTTGTGAATTCTTGATTTTGTGATTTTGTAAAAAAGAAATGATTAATTTTGTTAATTAAAATAATTAAGGAAAATATTAAAATAATTAAAAAATAAGAAGAAACAAAAAAAAGAAGAAATGGGCCTGATAGTGTTGCTGAAGAGGGGGTGTAACTCTGGATTTTCTGGCCCAACACTCCAAAGCCTGTTTGACCACGCCTGATCTGGTGCGTGTGTTGACTTAAGGAGCATGGTAGACCTCTCATGGTTGGCACGTTGGATCTAGCTAGCTGGACATCAAATGGCTGGATGTTGAGGTTGTATGGTGGACATCATGATGAGAGATGCACTGGATCTATTGAATGCAAATAAAATAAATGAAACACTGGGACCTGGGGATCGAACCCAGGTCCTTATATTCGCTTCCATTAATCCCTTGCTAGCTGAGCTATGATGGTTAGTTGTAATTATAATAATAATACAATATAATATAAGAAAAGTAAAAGATCTGGTTCCAAGGCGCGGAATTTCAAATGTTCCAATGGTTGCTTAACACTCCAGCGTCTTCCTCCTTTCTCCGTCGTTTTAGACCCCGACACCTTTACCTATGGACGTCTTGCTGTAACTACAAACCTGTAACATTCAAAAATCATGTACAAGCAATATAAATGAAAGGTAAGGGTACCAATCAACTCGTCTCATCCTCACGAGCATCATGGTACCAGAATCAAGGCCTAATTTTACTTGTACTGAAAACCCCTAAACAAGAACATAAAACCCTAACAATGGCAGGTGCGTATATAAGCTTCAAAGATGCAATTAAACCATCCTATTAGCTTGCAAACATGATAATAATCACAACTATGACAATTAAAAGTGCTAAAGATGCATAAATTGCAATAGTCAAATTTGAAAAAGCTTGCAAACCGTGTGAGGTGTAGAGCGCGTTTCTGGGCGTGTTGAAGCTTGCAAAGGATGCTGTTAGCTTCCTGAGATGTCTAGCAAGCGATTGGAATGGCTAGGATGGCTTGAGATAGCATGTGGAATGAAAAACAACTCCCACTTTTCTCTGAATTTTTAAGTTTTGGTTCTGTGATTTACACGACCTCTAACCCTTGTTTTTTTTATCTCGAAAACTTCATTATATAACCTAGAATAAATTAGGTTAACAAACTTGGCATGAATCTTTGCATTTATCCAAGATATGATTTTAAAGTTGTATGATATGTTCCTATTTTGAGCCAAATCATGCCTTTCTTGTATCAATTGCCCTTGATTCGAATTGATCTTGTAAACTCAACATATCTTGATTGCCAAACTATCAAAAAACAAATCAAATCATATCTTTGTTAATTTTCATCATTTATTTGATTTAATCTACTTTTTAATTAATGAAAAATCAAAATAAATTGAAAAATGAAGCACATAATGGGTGAGTGAACATTTGAGTCGTGGACCACATTATAATTGAGGTGCAAGCATAAAATTTTGGGCTCATTTAGCAAAAAATGCAAATTTGAGCATATTTGACTTTTGGCAATTTTGCAAAAATGGTCAACTTGGCCAATTCATAACTCTCTCAATTTTGACCCTAGAGAGATGTTCTTGGACTTTTTAGAAATATTAGGATGTCCTATAATCAACCCTTTTGGTCTCATCTCAATTGAGTCTTCCATGTTCATGTATGAAGCTTTGACCCAAAAGGTGTTTTTGTTGACTTTTCAAAAGGACCTATAATGTCAAAATTCATATCTTTTTGTGAGTGCATATTATGAACTTGGGAGCTGAAGATGAATTGTAGGAAATTGCATCCTCTTCAAAATGAGCTTTGTATGAGTCATTTATGATAAAGTATGAGAAAGTTATGCTTGGTCAAAGTTAAGTTGGCTTTTCCTACAAAACCCTAATTTAGCAACTTTTGGGTTTTGATGAATTGTGAGCAATCCTTGAGGAATCATGATCAAACCATGATCAAATGATGGATAATACTTCAAAATGAGGACGTTGACCAAAAATCTTGAAGTTTGACTGTATGTGGGCCACAATTGACTTTTGACCTAATATAGTCGATTCTCAAGCATCTGAGCAGTTGGCTGAGCAAACTTCTTATGCAAGGTATGAAACTTGACATGGATGATCTTGGGAACATATTAGGACCTTGGAAGGAATTTGGGATCCTTTAGACTCAAGCACCTTGATGAAAAATGAAACCCTAATTTGAGGTATACTGCCTTAGGAGAGAGTTTGTCTGGTTAACTCTTGGGCTTCCTTGAGAGGGCAATCTTTGGGGTACAACAATATGCAATGTCATGATGTATGAAATGAATCGTGTAATGATATTCTCAAAATAAATGAGATTGTGCTGTATGAAATATATATGCGCATGCCATGATGTGTGAACAAGGAATGCTGTTGTGACATTTCCTAGTCTGAGAAAATAAATCCCTGAATGCTTGCTGGAGAGTACTGGGAAGTTGAATCTCGGACTGATTTTTGGTAGATGAGGAAAGTGATTCTTTCATTTTCGCTAGGGATGATGAATGTAGATGATTTGCCGGGGATTTCCTCTTTCCGTTTGGGGATACTCTGCCGGGGATCTTTGACTTCTGCTTGAGAATGCTCCACTGGGGAGAAGATACTCTGTTGGAAAATCTTACCAATGTAGAAAAATAAAATCCTTTGGGGGATGAACTTCCGTAACTAGGGAAATAAACTCTACCGGGGGTGAGGCCTATTAAACTGTTTGATATTATAAAATTTAGCTGGGGAACATGGATTTCAATTCTCTAAGGGAACTTTGCTGGAGGAGGTAATTCCTACTTGGGGAAGAAGAGGTCAAAACTTTCGTTGATTTCACTCTATGGGGACATAAACATCATTAGAACGTATGTTAAAGATGTAGCAATGAATTTGTAGTAGGATGATTCTGCCTTTATACCTGCTGGAGAACACAACTGCGGGGACTACAAATGGCTTTTTGGACTTTGTCCCGTTTCTTAAAGTCATTAGCAACTGTCTTTATGGTTTTTATGCAAGTATTTGTAAACAGTAACCATAGTCAAATGCATATGTCAAAAATAATCACTGGACATTTTTTGCAAAACAAAACAGAAAAAATGAAAACAAAAAGTTTTGTACTTTCAAAGAAATGACTTGTATTGATTTTGCAGTTTGCCTATAATAGGCGATTTTTATATAAAGAGACTGACATTCTAGTAGGAGAATTCCGTCATGAAAGATGGAAACTATACAAAATAGTATACAAAGAGAAAACAACTATGTGTAATAATCCCATTGGGTTTTAATTCTGCTATTGCCTTTATTTCCTCAAGCGTCTCATCACTTTGCTACTTGTCCGAAGTTGACTGGATTAATTGGTATGGTTTGAGCTTGATAGTTGATACGGAAGTAAGGTTGCAAGGAGATCCAACGGGGCATGGTTATACGCTTTAAATCCATAACTTTTTCCTGGACCTCCCTTTCGGATTTTCAGTCCACCAAAATACCCTTTTTTGCCCAATCCGCCTTTTCAGGTTTTCGACTTACCAGGTGTACATATTTTGTTTGTTTGTATTTATCCCTAATTTTTTCCCAAACCCTTTTGGTTCGTCGGGATGCCCTTAGTTTTTCCTAGGCCAGTCAACCTAGCGGGTACTTATTCACGCGTAGTATCTTTTAACTATGTCTGCATTTACAGGGTGCAGAAGGTCGTCACCGTCCATAGTGGTCAAGATCAATGCTCCACCAGAAAATATGTTCTTGATTACAAATGGCCCTTTGTATGTGGCAGTCCATTTGCCCCTGGGATCACCTTGCGGCAGAATGGTGTGCTTGATTACTAGATCACTAACTTGATATACCTGACGTGTGACCTTCTTGTTAAAAGCCTTGATCATACGCTTCTGGTACACCTGACCATGACAAACAGCTACTAACCTTTTTTCATCAATCAGGTTCAGTTGGTCAAGTCGGGTCTGGATCCATTCATCTTTGTTTAGGCCTGCATCCTTCATGATTCTCAAAGAAGGAATCTGGACCTCAATAGGTAGGGCAACCTCTATACCATACATCAGAGAGAAAGGTGTTGCTCCTGTTGACATATGTGCTGAGGTGCGGTAACCATGAAGAGCAAATGGTAACATCTCATGCTAGTCTTTGTATGTCACCGTCATCTTCTGGATGATCTTCTTAATATTCTTATTAGCAGCTTCCACAATTCCATTCATCTTCGACCGATAAGGAGAAGGGTTATGATGCTGGATCTTGAATTGCTTATAGAGTTCGGTGATCATAGTGTTTTTGATGTTTGTACCATTATCTATAATGATTATTTCAGGGATACCATAGTGACATATAAGGTTATACTTGATGAACCGCGCCACAACATTCTTGGTAAGAAAAGCAAATGAGACAACCTCAACCCACTTCGTGAAGTAATCAATGGAGACTAGGATGAAATGATGCCCGTTTGAAGCGGTAGGTATGATTTCTCTAATCATATCAATGCGCCAAATTGCAAAAGGCCAAGGAGCAGTCAAAAAATTCAAGGGAACTGGAGGCACATGTACTTTGTCAGCATAGATCTGGCATTTGTGACAAGTTCGAGAATGTTGATAACAGTCTGTTTCCATAGTGGACCAATAGTGTGTCCACTAGAATGGGTGCCAAAGGTACCTTCATGTAAATCTGCCATAATCCTCTCTGTTTCTCTCTTGTCTACACACCGAAGTAAAGTAGAGTCGTGGTTGCGCTTGTAGAGGATTCCATTATTGAGGAAGAACTTAGCAGAGAACCTTCTCATGAACTTCTTATCATTGACAGATGCCCCCTCAAGGTACTCTTGAGCTTCGAGATACCTTTTCACTTCATGGAACCAAGGTTTGTCCATTACTCCTTCAGTATAGATCTCATAGTAGTAAGCTGGTTCATCCAATCTCTCAATAGTGATCTGAGGAGCTTCGTTGTCCCATCTGACCTTGAACATGGATGACATAGTTGCTAGCGTGTCCGCTAACTGATTCTCTTCTCGTGGGAAATGTTCAAAGGTGACTTCTTCAAAGTGAGGAATCAGTGTCAACATATGTTCTTTGTAAGGGATGAGATTAGGATGATTTGTGTCTCACTCTCTTTTGATTTGACTTATTAACAAGGCCAAATCTCCAAAAACACTTAATAACTTGATTCTTAGGTCGATAGCAGTTTGAGACCCATGATGCATGCTTCATACTCAGCCATATTATTGGTACAGTTGAAACATAGTCTGGCGGTGAAAGGAGTATGACAACCCTCGAGAGATATGATTACAACACCGATGCCATTTCCAAGCGCGTTGAAAGCTCAGTCAAAACCCATAGTCCATCGGGATCCTTTCTCAGGTCCTTCATTCGGTCCAGGTTCTTCAGAATCACTCAATAACATGATATTCTCATACGAGAACTCAAAATTCATGGATTTGTAGTCGTCCACGGCCTGGTGAGCCAAATGATCAGTTAATACACTCCCCTTGATTGCTTTCTGGGTTGCGTATTAAATGTCGTATTCGGTCAGGATCATTTGCCATCTCGCTATTCTTCCGGAGAGAGCGGGCTTCTCGAAGCTGTACTTGATAGGATCCATCTTATATATCAATAAAGTAGTATGGGTCAACATATACTATCTCAGTCGGCGAGCAGTCCATGCCAAAGCATAACAAGTTTTCTTGAGCAGTGAGTATCTTGTTTCACAGTCGGTAAACTTTTTGCTAAGGTAGTATATTGCATGCTCTTTTCGACCAGACTCGTCATGTTGCCCCAACACACACCCCATTGAATTATCTATTACTGTTAAGTACATTATCAAAGGCCTCCCTTCAATCGGAGGCATCAAAATTGGAGGATCTTGAAGGTATTCCTTGATTCTGTCAAAAGCAGTCTGGCATTCTCATTCCACTTTACCACTTGATCTTTCTTCAAGAGTTTGAAGATTGGCTCACAAGTAGCAGTTAGATGGGAAATGAACCTGGAAATGTAATTTAGGAGTCCCAAGAAACCTCTAACTTCCTTCTCAGTTCAAGGAGCCGACATCTCTTGTATAGCTTTTAACTTTGTAGGGTCTACCTGAATACCCTTGTGTTGTACCCCAATTTTTGCCCCTAAGATCCCTTCATCATACCATGTTGATTCACTCACAACAAGATCACACTAGGATTCTTGGTCCCCCTCCCTACATTTGATTTTTCCCTTTTGAGGGATTACCAAGCACATGGACTCATGTTCCTTTTGTGATCATTAATATTGTTTTGTTTTCTTCATTTAACTAATAAAATGCAATGTTGGTTTGTTTTTCTTGTTATCCATATAGGTGAAGGGCAATGAGATTTAATAAATTACTCCATGGGTTCATGAGTTTATTTCTATGCCCTAGTCAATAAAGCTTGAGAGGTTCAAACCTCACCATTGGAGTGGTTTTGGAAGAAATGGCATGGCAAGGTTGTTTTGGTTCATCACATTTCAAGGTTATTAGATTTGACTCAAAAGTACAAGGGGTTGATTGGAGAAGCTGTTATGTTTGGGCAAGGCCTTGTTCATATTGGTCACAAGAGCATATTTCTCTCAAATTTCAAGATATGGAAGTGGTTTTGGTGGCTATGATTCCTCACTATCATTTTCAACAACTTCTATTCACAAATCAAGAATATTGGCACAAGAAGTTTGTTCAAACTTGTCAAAGCTCCTCAAGGCATTTTCTTGATCTAAAAGCCAGGGTTTTGAACTTCAAAGGAGTATATCTTGTTCACCTTTTGGTATTTTTGAGTGATTATAAAGATATCCTTCTCTTCAAAGGTTTATCAACAAATAACTTCAAAAGTTCCAAGGAGTTGTCACGTGGAAGAAACTTGGTGAAGAAGAAAGATTACAAGTCATCCAGATGAATCCATAATTTTACATAAGTAACTTCAATTGACCATAACTTGGTCAATTTTAATCACCTTGAGTCCATTCTTTTTCCATAATTATCTTGAAGATGTGAACTTTATGCCTTCTTTTATGTGTAAAGTGGGAAAATGGATGGAAGTTGCCTTAAATATGAAAAATATTATAGGTCATTTCATGATTTTTGGCCAACTTCAACAAGTCATAAATTGCTCAATTTTTGGAGATTTTGATTGGTTCAAATTTCAAAAAGTCATTCAAGAGATCTACTTCATGCCATCTTTTTTGATCAAGAGCAAATTCCAAGTGGAAGGCCATGTTTGGATGCAAGACATTATAGGTCATTTTTGATGAAAATTTTAAAATATTTCGAAGTAAGGAAAGTCAACCCTTTTTCTTCAACTTTGACTCAATGCAACTTTCAGCTCAAGCATCCATTTAACTCCATTATTTTTTCATTGTAAAGCTTGTAACCTCATCTTTCCAAAGCATCAAGAATCATGCCTTGAGACCCCTTGAGCTGAGAATGCCATAGTTTCAAAAATGGTAACTTGGAATTGAAGTTTCCTTGCAAGTCAGAATTTGAATTTCATATTACAACCTCTAAACCTCTAAACCTCAAATTAACACGCATTTTGGGTCTAAACCTGATTAGCCAACTTTCCCAAGTGGATTAGTGCATCAAAATGCAAGAAGTAGATGAGTTTTGATGCACTTTGGATCACACTTCACTCGTGCATCAGTTTTGCACGAATTCCCTCCAAAACGCATCATTCACTCTTCCGTTTGATCTATCCCATTCAATTTCCCAAGCTTGGATAGCCAGAATCACCCTGCTAAACTTGCTCCATAACTCAATTTTCTGTAACTTCAAAATCCATTCTCGAGCCTTTTTCAATCCAATTTTCCATCAATTCACCTTCCTTGATCTTCCCTGAAGCTAACCACATAATTACATTCAAGAATCGTGCCCTATATTGCTCCATAGAAGTCCAGTTTCAGAGCTCTGCAACTCAATTTCAATAGGTAGATTTCTTCATCAATTCTTCAAAACTCTGATATCATTATGTTGCTCTCATTACCCTGGTTCTAGTCGCAACACTTACCTTTTACTGGAAAAACGTTTTGACCATGAAATTTCAGATCCCTTTTCAAAACTTTCCTTCCAAATTGCTTGAGCTACAGTGTTGTACCCCAAAATTTTCCCTCATTTCATACACGCATATTATTGGTTTTATGGTTATGGAATAAATGTATATTTATCAAGCTTCTTCAGGTTACAAGTGACGTTTATTTCGTCAATAGATATTCTCAGAGTATTTTCCGTGTTGAAGATCGGTTCGCCTTTTTGCAACGATTCGGGGTTCAAAGATTCACAAGTCCAACATGACGCATCATATTCAGGTGTTCTTTTGCCAAGATATCTCTGATAAGGTATTCTCAAATTTAGGTTCGGCTTAAGAGTCAATTATTTAAAGAAGGTCTTTGAATGTGTGAGTTTTCTCGAAGAAATCTGGTGAAAAAGAATGCTGAAAGTGCAGTTTTTACGCACAAAAAAATTCATAACTTGAAGATCATGGCTTGTTTTGAACCCGTTCCGGTGGCCAAAATTCCGTCTTGATATTATCTATGTTTTCATCTCTCACGGATGGAAGCCAATTTCGATCATAAGGTCTTCAAAAATGCGGATTTATCAAGTATTTTCGTACAGAAAATTTGTGACAATTTTATTTGCGTCATGTTCAGAAAATCATAACTCGGTCAATTTTCATTGTATCGAGCTGGTTCCAGCGCCAAAATTTCAAAAATTAATTTGGCTAGGTTTTCACAGGAGGTATTAAGTTCGAACAGGATCCAAAAGACCTTCATTTTTTGCTCAGAGTGCGGGTGACGCGTCGAAAATCCTGAATGCTGAATATTATTTCATCTGGGTCGAAACTTCGAAAATTCATAACTCGGTCAATTTTTATTGGATCAGGCCCATCTTCTTACACAAGGTCACTGACTCAGAGATCTACAAATTTTCTTCCAAAGTCGAGACCGGATTATGCTCCGATCAATAACAGTTTTTTATTGAAGAACGTGTCAGAGTCGACACTGGAGCCCAAAATAAGTTTGTCTGAGCTGAAACTTCAAAAATTCATAACTAATTCACCGTTTATCCGATTGAGCCCATTTTTGGACAGGAGTTAGTTATCGATATCGGCTACATTTTGATTTCACATTTCAACTTCAAAAATTGCACTTAAGCCCTTGTGATTTAGCCTGAAACGTGACAGACTCAAGTGAATATTGGAGGCCCAATTGCACATTCAAAGCCCATTTTTTTCTCTAATTTCTATTATATAATCTCATTCTTTTCACACAAACAAGGAGACGAAAAAAACCTTTGCCACAACGCTGTCAGAATACCAAATTCTTTCAAGAACCCTAAAACCTTGAAATCCTTATTACAAACCCCCATCTCACTACAAACAAACCATCCTCATTACAAATCCACATCTCACTACTTCTCCAGTAAGGGTAAGGCTGGTTTGATCTCCATTATCAAAAGGGTATAATCATTCATACATGCCATATCGGTTTTAACGTTAAGTTTTTTTCCATATATTTGCTTTATTTGTATTTCATGATATATAGTAGTTTATTTAATATGTTCATGAGATTCAACACTACAGATTTAGACAGAGTTCCATGCAGGTTCATTACAGAACGTTAAGGCCAAAACACTAATGGCCAAAATAGAACAACCAACCAATACATGACGAGGCAGACATCCTGAGAAGGTTAAGGGCGTGGGTTCAACAACCACCCCTATTGGTATTGGTTTTCTTCCTTTCTATTTATCCTTTTACCTATTTTCATTCTTTCTGTTTAAAACTTTTTTTCATAAAACTTAACATCTTTCACAAACCTTTGATTTTTCCTCCTAAACTCGAATAATTAATTTTAGATTTTAATTTAATTTTAGGTTTTTAATTTCATTGTTTGTTTTTGGTTTCTAACCAATTTGTCTTTTTCAATGTTAAATTCACTTAACGATAAAACTTTTTTTCACAAACCTTTTTTTTTTATTTAAAAAACCTAATTTAATTTTTAGGCAAATTAATTTTATATTTTTTTTAACTTTTTTCAAAATTAACTTTTTTTTATTAATTAAAATTAATTAGGATTTAGGTATTTTAATTAACTTTTTTTCAAAATTAACATTTTTTACTAATTAAAATTAATTAGGTTTTTTTATGTTTATTTAATTAATTATCCTAAATCACTTTTTCATTAAAAAATCACCAAAAACATTAGTTTAGAATTTTAAGTTATAATTTTTCCTTAATTTCTTATTATTTATTCTTTTACATTTTAATTTCTAGAAAAATTGTATAGGTCGCATTATCAATGTAATAGCGTAGATTTATCTTTTCTCACATTTTTTTCTAATTATGTAATTGCTTCCGGGATGTAATAGTAATTAGGATTTAAATTCCACATTTTTATTTTCAGTCCAAAATAATTATGTATCTGCAAAAGCCTTGTAATAGCTAGGACTTTAAACTCTCCGCATTTTAATTCCGCAAACTATAAACTGCTTAGATGTATGTTAATAGGATTGTATGGAAAGACTAACTGAAAATTAAAACAGTAGATCACCTTAATTGTGCAAAGATTAAATAACTGAAATCAAACACTTGCACATGCTCATTCTTAGGGTATGCCTCACTTGATTGCCTCGGAAAACAATGGTCATGTCCCTCAAACGTAGGGATACCTTTAGCAAAGACCCTCAATCTAAAAATCATCATAAAGATCATGGTCCCTCGATGTCCCTCGAAGTTGCCTACGGTATATGATCTTTTCCCTCGATATTGCCTACGAATATATGATGACAGTCCCTTCGAAATGCTAAGGTATCCTTACATGTTGCCTTCAATGACCATTACGTCCCTTTCGAATTGACCCTTACAAAATCCAACGACGGTGCTACCTATTTCTCAATAGTAGGATAGCATTGTCTAAAGGAAACAAGAACAAAAACATTCTTTTTTTCGAGTAGGTAGATGCTAGTAGGTACTTGCTCAAAATCAAACTTTTTCACACTTACACTTTTTTCAAACAAAGTTTTCAAAAACACTTCGTAACACTCTTGACGACTGATACAAGGGTTAAAACGAAGTAAGACAAAACTTTTCAAAACAAACACACACAAGCAATTTAAAGATGAGAAAGTACCTAAGAGCCCATGGAAAACCATGGATAGAAAGGGTGCTAACACCTTCCCTTTCTATAATCTACCCCCCGTACTAAAAATATCTCGAAAAAGGATTTTTTCTATGCTTTTTTCCTTTCCGGTTGGATAAAATAAAAGTCGGTGGCTGTTGGCTCCTAAATTCGACACCTTTGTTTTGATTGATGGCAGCCATGAAAAGCTGAAAGATGCTTTCGACTGGCTAAGCCTGTCGAAGTGCCTGTCGAAAGATGACAAAATACTTAGAAGATTTCTTCCAAGGAAGAAGGCTGATTGCCTTCGACGTCGAAGAAGTTTTCGTCGAAGACGCCTCTTGACAAACGTGTTCGATGGTCCAGAGTGGAGCAGTTTGAAATTCAAAGCTTTGGAGGGAAAACGGTTTCCAGCAGTTACTACGTGCGAACGTGCAAGGATCTGGAGCGTCGAGCATGGAGAACGTGACAAGTGGCTTGATCTCGAAGCAGTGTAACTGCCCGACGGTTACTTGGAATGTTTTTGTATAAATAGGAGTAGACGTGTAGTTTCTCGCGTGTGTTCACAATAGATACATAGTCACTCATTTAGATTCAAGTACCCAGTGTGAGCGAACGAATTGTTGAGAAATGTATGTGTGAAACACCAATTTTATCAATTCAAGTCATTTACTTTTCCAGTATTTTACATGCTTTTCCCCTTTAAGATTCCTGTCGAACCTTTACATTCAAGCTTTGTTTATTTTACCAAGCCTTTTCCTTTATGCAATTTACTTTAAACAATTTACTTAAAGCCTTATCCACATTAATTAAACTTCAAAATCAACCTATGTCCATAGGATCAATCTGATCGATCCTGCGAGTAACCAAATAAGTAACCATTTGGAGGATCAGCGGTTGTTTACCAAATCCCTAGGTAAACAAATTGGCACACCCGGTGGGACTGTGTGTTGATTGTTGAAAAATCTCATCTTTTCGAGTTGTATGTTATTGAGGAGTGGTAGAATATACACCAACGATAGCAATACTGCCAGAAGAAGGGAAGAGATGGCGAATCCGCCAAACAATAATGAAATTCCACCACCAAGTGTGGGAGCAACGGTTAATATGACCGTTAGTGAAGCGACGAATGTTGGTTCGATGCCAGCAGTGTCAGTCACAACCACGGGGCCAATAACTTCGTTAACAGGCCCCAGAATGCCTTTGGGAACCCCCCCACCAAGGGGAAATACAGGCCCAAGGCCTGTGGTTCCCCCAGGATTTATTCCATTTTATGGTATGCCAACTTCTGAATTGGCAAGCATGACGAATGCTGCGTCCACTTATTCAGACCCTTTCGTGAGTGCCACTTCGCCACTCCAAGGCTCTGGAATAGGCATGGCGAATAGAAATAGGACCCAACTCTTAGGAGGAACGTCCCAAGTAGCCCATGGCCTTACAAATGCCTCGACAGCAGTCTTGAGGCAACAGATGGACGAAAGCAACCATGATATGGTGCAAATGTTGGCACAAACCTTGAGTACAGTGCTAAATCCTCTAATACAAAATACTACTCAGTCGAATCAGCAAGTTACAGCGCAAATGACGCGTTTGGCTGACTTCTTTGGAGTACCCCCACCTATTCGACAGCCCCAAAGGGCGCAAATAAGAGGAAATCAGGGGATATTTGTAGAGGAAGAAACCACCATTAATCAGGCCCAACGGCCTGTAGAACAACCTGTCGAAGAACCTAGGGTAATAGCCCCAGAGGTTAGGTTAGTTAACAGAAACCAAAATGCTGACGAAGTGGTTCAGCATGTCCAATACCAAAACATGGGGTTGGAAAACAATCTGGCAACCATGATCGAAAGGATCATGACTCAGAATGGAATGAACATGGGCTTTCGAAGGCCCAACTTTACATCTCCATTGTCAGAATATGTGTTACAAACTGACTTACCCCCTAGAACCAAAGTCCCCAAATTTACTAAGTTCTCTGGGGACACGACAGAATCTACTGTCGAACATGTGGCAAGGTATTTGATCGAAGCAGGAGACATTTCAAATAATGAAAACCTAAGGATCAAATACTTCCCAAGTTCCTTAACCAAGAACGCTTTTACTTGGTTTACAACTCTACCCCCCAATTCGATCCACCATTGGACCCAGTTGGAAAGATTGTTCCATGAACAATTCTATATGGGGCAAACCAAGATAAGCCTGAAAGAACTGGCGAGTGTGAAGAGACGTTTCACTGAACCTATAGACGAATATCTGAATAGGTTTAGGTTGCTTAAGGCGAGATGTTTTACACAAGTGCCAGAACATGAGCTGGTCGAAATGGCAGCAGGCGGTTTAGACTATTCCATTAGGAAGAAGCTAGATACCCAGTACCTAAGAGACATGGCCCAACTGGCCGATAGAGTTCGACAAGTCGAACGCCTCAAGGCTGAAAAAGCTAAGGCAACGAAAACTCACAAGAGAGAGAGAATAGCTTACGTTGAGATGGATGACGAAGATCTAGAATCCTTCGACGATACTTTAGCTGTCGAAGAAGGAGAAGTCGATTTAGCAGAACTAAAACAAGGGCCTCCATACTCTTGTAAACAATTAGTCCCCTCAAATGGAAAAAATCCCATTGGTCCAGACAGGACCAACGATAGGTTCCCAAAAAAGACTTATAGTTTTGACATCACAAAATGTGATGAAATATTCGACTTGCTAGTTAAAGATGGCCAAATGATAGTACCCCCTGGGGTAAAAGTGCCTCCTCTTGATCAAAGAAAGAAGAGAGGTTTTTGCAAATATCATAATTTTCTGGGCCATAAAACTTCTCAATGTTTTCTTTTCAGGAATCTTGTCCAAGACGCTATTGAGGAAGGGAGATTAAAGTTTGCTGACAAATCCCCCATGGCTGTCGACTCCAATCCACTGAAGGCTGAAGCCCACTATGCAGAACCTTCTGAGGTGAACATGATAGAGGCTACCAGGATCCAGTCGAAGAAGCCAGGCATTACCATGGTCGAAGTCTCAAAAGATCACATCAACATGCCAATCTTTGGCAGTTTTTCTGGAAACTTATCCAGGAAGACAATTGAGGCTGTCCAGAACGCGGTCGAAGATCCAAAGTCGAAGACTGCTGAAGTACAGAAAACTGGACCAAAGCCCAGTTCCCAATTGGCCACTGTACAAGGCCAGACGGAGAATCTGGAGACACAAATGAAACAACTAACTCTTGCTACTAAGGATACAATGAATATCAACATGGTTGAACTTTCTGACCCTAAAACTTCAGAAGAAGCCATAAGGCAAGAGCAGGCAAATAAAACGGCTTTCCCTAGGGAAAACGAAAACTTGGCAGATTTTTTACAAAGATGCCAAAAGAAGAAATCAGAGATGATGCTGTGTCCAAGATGCAGTTCTATCTTTGATAAAAAAGCTGCTGAACACATACAAGGAGTGAGAGCAGCGAACAAGAGAAGGGAGAATTCTGACCTTCGACATGATCCCAGAAGGGGTTCTAATCAAGACAAGAGGCCTCTGACTTTTAGGCCTCCAACAAATGTACCAGTAGATACTTGGTACAAAACATCTGGCCGGAAAAGGCCAAGTGAAGAGAAATGGCATTCTTTCGAAGTGCCAAGAGGTTCCTCTTTAATTCAGAAGAAAGATCCTCAAGTTGCTGCACCCAAGGTTGCTCAAGTGTCCAGCAACTATAAGGGAAAAAATCCTATGTCGAGATCCCAATGGAGGAGGTATCAAAGAAGGCGAAAAGCTGAAAGGGAGGCTGCCAACGAACCTAAAGCTGAGACTAGTTCGAATGTGCCCCAAAGGAAACAAAGAAAGCCTCTTGAGAGAGAACCAGTTACCAACAGGCTAGTTTGGCCTAACCAGAGCGAAGTCGAAGACGAAGATGATGCTGAGTCCGACGATACTTTGGATATAATGGTGAACATTGTTTCAGTACTACCCAGGGAATTCAATCGACAAGTAGAAGTCGAAGCCAGTGACTGGGAGGTGGAACAAGAAATGGCCAGACACAGGCCAGTGTGCTACTTTGTCATGGACAATGGCACCACAGAGGAACAAAATGGCTTCTTCGAGCCACCCACAGAGGCAATGAAGAATCACCTCAAACCTTTGTTCATAAGGGCTAAACTCGAAGAGACCACTGTGAACAAAATATTGGTCGACTGTGGGGCCACTATCAATATTATCCCTCATGCTGTGCTAATAAAGATTGGCAAAAGGGATGAAGAAATTAAACCTCACAATATGGTCCTATCCAACTATGAGGGAGGCATTGGGACCACCATGGGAGTGATCCAGCTCGACATAAAAGTTGGGTCGATCCTTCGACCAACAATGTTCATGGTCATTTCGGCCAAACCTAACTACAACCTTTTGTTAGGCCGTGAGTGGATTCATGGTGTAGGTGCTGTGCCTTCATCGATGCATCAAAGACTGCTTCTATGGCGCCCAGATGGGCTGGTCGAAAACATAGAGGCTGATCAGAGTTACTACCTTGGCGAAGTAAACCACTTGGGTGTAACAGATTTCGACAAAAACTTGGCTCACATAGGGCCATGTCCAGCTCCTGACTTCGACATGGCGCCAGCGCCAAACACCTTTTGTTCCCTATACCTGCATCCTGAGCATGGTTTCCAATGGGACAGAGAGGACGTGTCCCACATAGAATTCAGTGGGCTAACTGGTATCCAACCAACTGGTTGGGGAAGTGAATTCAGTGATAATGACTGAGTCACAATCTCTGAAGCGAATTTCGGCCTATGTGGCTGAAACCAAGATGATAACGGCTCTCGAAGCCGAAGTAAAGTATATGGCCACACAGGCCAATGATCAACAATTATCTGCTGTTGGCCCAGGAAAGGATTTCGATCCAAGACCTCCTGATATCATGCCAGACGAAATGCAGGAACAGAGGCTCGACGCCATCTATGACGATGAGCCTTTGGGCTTCGAAAAGGATCCCTTGGCGAACAACATTAAGATGTTAGCACAAGACCCTTTAGAAGAAATCAACTTAGGCGAAGGATCAGAGAATAGGCCAACTTACATCAGCGCCAAAATTGATCCAGAACTTAGGTTGGAAGTAATCCAATTGCTGAAAGAGTTTAAAGACTGTTTTGCATGGGATTATGACGAAATGCCTGGTCTCGACAGAGGATTGGTAGAACTTCAGTTGCCAATCAAACCTGGAAAGAAGCCAATCAAGCAGAATCCAAGACGCTTCGCTCCAGAAATCTTGTCGAAGATCAAAACGGAGGTCGAAAGACTTCTGAAATGCAAATTCATCCGTGTTACAAGGTATGTCGAATGGATTGCAAATATTGTGCCAGTAATCAAGAAAAATGGCACATTAAGGGTGTGCATAGATTTCAGAGATCTGAATGCTGCCACCCCCAAAGATGAATATCCTATGCCTGTGGCGGAAATGCTAGTTGATTCTGCCGCTGGCTACGAATACCTGAGTATGCTCGATGGTTATTCAGGATATAATCAAATATTCATTGCTGAAGAGGATGTGTCGAAAACAGCCTTTCGATGCCCTGGGGCCTTAGGCACTTACGAATGGGTAGTGATGCCTTTTGGCCTAAAGAACGCTGGGGCAACGTATCAGCGAGCAATGAATACTATCTTCCATGATTTTATTAACACTTTTATGCAAGTTTATATTGATGATATTGTTATAAAATCTGTTTCCAGGAAGAGTCACATTGACCACCTTCGACAATCATTCGAAAGAATGAGAGAACATGGTCTGAAGATGAACCCTTTGAAGTGTGCGTTCTGTGTAAAAGCTGGAGATTTCTTGGGTTTCGTTGTCCACAAGAAAGGAATCGAAATCAATCAGAACAAGACGAAGGCAATTTTGGAAGCGAAAGCGCCATCGAATAAGAAGGAATTGCAATCTCTCTTAGGCAAGATAAATTTCTTGAGAAGGTTTATATCTAACCTAAGTGGGAAAGCTCAGGCCTTTTCACCCTTACTTCGACTGAATAAGGAGGGGTTCGAATGGGGGCAGGAGCAACAAGAAGCCTTCGACAAAATCAAAGGGTACCTCACTAAGCCACCTATTTTGGTGCCTCCTTGTAGTAATAGGAGTATGAGATTGTACATTGCTGCATCTGACAAAACTCTGGGAAGTATGTTAGCCCAAGAGGATGAGAATGGAGTCGAAAGACCCATTTATTATCTCAGTCGAGTTTTGAATGATGCAGAAACTAGATATAGCGAAGTTGAAAAATTGTGTCTATGTCTGTATTTCTCTTGTACAAAGCTCAAACAATATATAAAACCAGTTGATGTTTATGTTTCGTCTCATTTTGATGTTTTCAAATATATGTTGTCGAAACCTATCTTGCATAGTCGAATTGGCAAGTGGGCATTAGCATTGACTGAATACTCCTTGACCTTTATGCCTCTTAAGGCAGTAAAAGGACAAGTGGTTGCAGACTTCATAGTCGACCACTCTATTCAAGTCGAGGATATTAATTATGTGGAGATAGAACCTTGGAAATTCTACTTCGATGGTTCCAGCCATAAAAATGGAACAGGAGTAGGAGTCTTGCTTATTTCTCCAGATAAAATTCCAACAACATTCAAGTACCAAATCGAAGGTTCTTGTTCGAACAATGAGGCTGAGTATGAAGCTCTAATTACTGGCCTTGAAATATTGTTGGAATTGGGGGCAACTCGAGTCGAAATAATGGGAGACTCAGAGTTAGTCATCAAGCAAGTCACAAAGGAGTATAAATGCATAAGAGAGAATCTCATTATGTACTTTGTGATAGCAAATCGTTTATTGAAACAATTTGAAAGTGTCAATATTCGACACATACCCAGAGTCGAAAATCAAATAGCCAATGACTTGGCACAGATAGCATCTGGGTATAAAATTTCAAAAACGAGATTACAAAGAGCAATCGAAGTTCGAGAGAAGATAAGAGCGACTTGTCTATCACCAACAGACTTGGAATCAACAAGGTTAGGATATGCTGATCACTCAAACTTCGAGATTTCGTTCATTGATAATTTGTCAGACCAGGATTGGAGGAAACCCATTGTGGACTATCTTCAAAATCCAGGAGTTCTGACAGAACGAAAAACAAAATATAGGGCGTTGAGTTTTGTACTCATGGGTAATGAGTTATTCAAGAAGACGCCTGAAGGGGTGTTGCTGAAATGTTTAAGTGAAACTGAAGCATACATAGCCCTTTCGACTACACATGCTGGGGCATGTGGGGCTCACCAAGCAGGCCATAAGATGAAATGGTTGTTGTTTCGACAAGGACTATATTGGCCCACTATGCTGAAAGATTGTGTTGAGTTCGCCAAAGGTTTCCAAGAGTGTCAAGTTCATACAGGCATCCAGCATGTACCAGCAAGCGAACTTCACTCGATAGTGAAGCCTTGGCCCTTTCGAGGATGGGCGTTGGATCTTATTGGAGAGATTCGACCAGCATCATCAAAGAGTCAGAAATACATATTGGTAGGCATTGATTATTTTACTAAGTGGATCGAAGCTGTCCCTTTAGTCAATGTAGACCAAGAAAATGTCATTGAATTCATTCAAAAGAACATTATATTTAGGTATGGAATCCCTGAGACAATAACAACTGACCAAGGTTCAGTTTTCACTGGTCGAAAGATGCAGGAATTTGCTCAGGAAACAGGTTTCAAACTCCTAACATCCACGCCTTACTATGCACAGGCGAATGGTCAAGTCGAAGCAGCTAACAAAGTGGTAATTGGCTTGATAAAGAAACATGTTGGGAAGAAACCAAAGAATTGGCATAAGACGTTAGACCAGATTTTATGGGCTTGTCGAACGTCCCCAAAAGAGGCCACTGGTACAACACCATATAGGCTAACTTTTGGTCATGATGCAGTATTGCCAGCAGAAATTTGTCTTCAATCTGCAAGAGTTCAGAGGCATTATGATATTCCTTCTGAGGTTTATTGGAATATGATGTTAGATGAACTGGTGGATTTAGACGAAGAGAGATTACACGCTCTCGACTTACTCAGGCTTCAGAAGAAAAGAGTCGAAGACTCTTATAATAGAAAGGTAAAACCTAAGGTATTTTTGCCTGAAGATTTAGTTTGGAAGGTAATTCTTCCCATGGATCGACGGGATCGAAGCATGGGGAAATGGTCACCCAAATGGGAAGGACCCTTCAGAGTTATCCAAACTTTTTCAGGTGGAGCCTATGAAGTCGAAGAGATAAGTGGTGATAAAAGGCTCTTGAGAGTAAATGGTAAATATTTGAAAAAATATAGGCCTATACTTCAAGAGATAAAAATAAAATAATAAACTAAATTAACCATAAAAATGCCAAAATGGAAATTTTTATTAACACCAGCCAAAATGGCAATTGTTGTCGAAAGCGATTACAGAAGATGGTTACAAAAGAGAATCAAAAGGAAAGAGAATTCTTGAGTCGAAGATACTTAGCATGCTGCAAATCCAACCTCTTCTTGCACCAAGATTTTTCTTGCTCCAGTTTGGCAATTTGAGCGTCGAGGCTTTGAGCCCTCTCAGCGAACTCCAGGCCTTGCTTGATCTCAGTCTGGCTCTCAGCGTCTGGGATGGTCGAAAGAATTTCCTCCTGGAGCACAGTGTTGGCGTTTATCTTCGCCTCTATCTCTGCAATTTGTGCTCGGAAGGAGACATTCTCTCGCTCAATAGCATCGAACCTTTCCTGTGCAGACGCTTTCTGTTTCGACAACTCGGCAATTCGAGAAGTCGAACTTGAGACAGCAGTCCACGCAGATAAACTCTTGCCATGCAGCGTTTCGAGCTGACTGTTAAAGGTTCGTTGGCGCCGGTAATCCGCTGAGACTTGGTCAATCATAGAATGTAATTCCATGATTAAGTCTGAGATTTCTGGGGCTACAGCATCGAAGTCAACAGCATTCAGAACCTCTTTCAAGCATGATGGAGCAGTGGGGTCCCCCTCTAAAGCCTTCATTAAATCTCTCTTGAAGAACTGGGCCTTGACCTTCGCCAATGCATCATCAAGAGGAGAAGTCTCAGTAGATTTCCCCGACAGAGTAGGAATTTCCTGACTGGTGTCAGAAGAACTCTTACTCTCAACGATTGCATTAAGATAGCTGACAGGGTCAGTTTGTTTCAAGATTTCCAAGTCCTCTTTCGACCTGTGCTTTGAGGAGGTGACCCTTGCCACAGTATGATCTTGGACTTGAGGCTGTTGAATGCTGAGTGCCTCGTTTGGTTGCTCTTCGACTTGAACTGAGGCAGTACTAGCGTCGACTCGTGGTTCTTCGTTAACATCACCTTGGGGTCCTTCGCCAGCGTCATTTTGTGGTTCTTCGCTAGCGTCCCCCTGGTGGTCTTCGCCAGTACCACCTTGATGCTCTTCGTCAACAGCATCTTGATTCTCTTCGCCATTGCCTGGGTCTCTTCCTTCAGGATTCTCTTCTGACGACAAGTCTACCACAGGAACCGTTTCTGGCTGTGTTTCCTCCGCCATAGGTTCTTCAGTTGTCTTCTCCATTGTTTCAGCATTGGCCTCAATCTCAGTGTGGGCTTCGTCATGGCCCAAATCTTGCACCTGAGGCCTGCTGAGTTCAGCAGATTCTAGAGTTTCTGAAGTCCTTGGTGGAGAACTTCCAGTGGTGTCCTGAAAAAGAGAAAGAAGACAAATCTTCAGATGTCGAAAGAGACATAATCAAATACTGGTATCTATGCCTAAGTTATAAGAAGGGTCCAATAGATTACCTGTGGATTGACTTCAGCCCCAGGGCTGGAATTATCACTTTCGACAGGCTTGGTAACAAGAGCGTTCAGTTCCTCCTCAGTTGGTTCTTCGATGACCACCGCAGGTGGCCTAGGCTTTCTCACACCAACCTTTATTCTGACGGTTTGACCTTCAGGAGCTGGAGTAGGAACAGAAGCGTCCTTCGTTAACTTTCGCCTCTTTAGGGGAGAAGGAGGGGAATCACTTTCGTCATCACTCCCCGATTCGATCACAAATGCCGCCCTTTTCTTGGGCGAAGGGGCCTATAAAACCAATAGGAATTCGATTGAATAATTACGTCGAAAATAAAAAATCGAAAGCCAGAAGAAAAATGAAGAAAATCTGGTTACCGATGCAGGAGGCCTCCTCGAAGAGCCTTCCCCCTGTTGGTTGCCTGTTGTCTTCGCCGACGCTATAGTCTTCGCCGGCGGTGGAGGTTTTGTCGAAGGGACCCCTCCTTGTGGGCCTCCTGTAGCCTTCTTGACCAAGGGTTTTCGAACAACTGGAAGCGAAAAGGAAAGTTAACAAGCTAACAGTCGAAGAGAAAGATAAAAAGTAATGTGAGAGTATGAACTTACATTTCTTTACTTTGTCAAACACGAGGACAAAAGACTTCTGCAACTCTGATATGAAGTCCTTCTCGTCGAAGAAGTACTCAGCGTAATAGCTTCTCCACCACTCTTCAAAAGATGGTGAGCAAAGGAAGTTAAGCTGGTAGTTGAACAGCGAGAGGATTGTTCGACCAGCATACCTTCCGATATGCTTGGTAGCAGCTTCTTCTGTATAATCGTTGCAGAAGTACAACATTGATTTCTCTCTTTGGAAAATGGGAGAAGGCAGGGTTTGGATGATACCAAACTGGCGAGACACCAGATTGGGTTGATAGGCAAGCAGACTCAGATGAGTCTTAGAACTCTTAAATCGAAGAGGCATAATCCTTGGGGTAAGGAATGCCTCCCACAGTATGGTGTGCTCATCAACGTTGGGACCACTCGACTCCTTGGGATGTGGCCTTGTGAACCATGCTGGCCCCACCTTTCGTTGGGCAAATGGAGCCATAGTTGAAACAAATTCCTTCCTTCGAGCGAACATCAGCACGAAGTTAGTGAAGGTTTGTTGGAACTCTAGCCCATCTTCTACAGGTGTCAGTAGAGCCAGCCTAATTCCTTCGATACGTCTATTAGCTATCGCTGGGGCTTGTTCATTTATCTGAGTCTTCTTGGGTAAGAAAGACTCGAAAGTGGCGTTAAGCCACAGTTGAAGTAGCCAGAAAGGCCCAGCGAGTAGCAGACTGTTCCTATCTTCGACATGTTTCAAGAGAGTAACCCCATTGCTGATGGAGTCATAAAGACTGGCCATAATTAGTTCTGCCAAACAGATGTTCTGGCGGTGATGCAGTTGGGTGGCCAGAGTGACCATCTTTTTGGTCACTTGCAGAGACTTCGAACAAAACACAAAGCGAGTTAGCCATAAGGCTAGAAACGCTATGTGTTCGACATCCGACACTGTATCCGTCGACCTGTCGTGAAAATGGTTGATAAAGGTGGTGAATGTTGGCTTCGTCTCAGAAAAGCCAATTTGGTCCTCCGACATCTCTTCCGGGTCGAAGTAATCTCCGGTTGGTCGAAGGCCAGTGATGGCTGCTACGTCGAAGAGTGTGGGAGTTAACATCCCACATGGAAGGTGAAAGGTGAAGTGAGAGTTATCCCAGAACAACATCGAAGCTATAAGCATCTCTGGGGAGTAGTTTAAGCCTGTCTTCGACAGCATTATTAGGTCAAAGATTCCCATTTCCTTCCAGACTGGAGTTTGGTGTTTCTCCAACTTTGCTAGCCAAGCAACATAGTCAGAGGTCAGATTAGGGCAAGACCTAAAAACTCTAACACTTCTGTTGAAGAAACGAAGGTCGATCTTCTCGTGTGTGGGGTCTTCGTTGTCTTCTGCATCCTTCTTAGCACAGGCTACTGGCTTGAGTTTCTCGACGATGGGAAAGTAGCTCTTGATCTTCAGAGCTTCAGAGATGCTGGGGTTCATGGGTCCAGACATTGCGAAGATTTGGTTGGAGTATCCAACCGGAATCATCAAGTGACGCGAGTAAGCGTCGCGAACGGAGATGTCAGATGGTTCAGGGACCCTTCGTTTCCCTGTAGCGTTCACTACCGGAGCAGTAACAAAGACCTTGGGCTTAGCAAGTTGTTCAGTTGGTGCGTTAGTCTTGGGGGCAGTTGAAGCAGAAGCCATTGTTGAGGATGAAGATGAAGTTGGAAAAGGAAGAGTTTTTCTGCAAAGAGAACAAGTTTGTAAGAAAGCAAGGGAGTTTGAAGGCTAGTTTGCGTGAAAAGTCCCACAATGGGATATTCACTACTATTTATAGTAGTGGGAGAAATTCCCAATAACGAGGGCATTAAATGTCATTTAATGCTGCAGGAAGTAGTGGGACGCGTGGCAGCATCCTGTTGTTTTGGCCGTTTCTGCAGAAACAGAGAGACGCAGCGTGCGTCCTCGTTTTTTGAATTTGTCATAATGACAAATTATGAAGTGATGTTTTGGTTCTGCACGCCGTACTGACAGTGACGTCCTAGGATCAAATCAATGATGGTTTCTTGGGATTGCCAATAGTTGGTAAAAAGCAACAAAAAGTGCACAAGTTAACTTGTGACTAAGCGTGGAAAAACAGGTGTCGAATGGCGTTTTCAAAGAATGCCTTTTTCTTTCAGAGTCGAAATAAGGCATTCTTGGGGGGCAATTTGTTGGCTCCTAAATTCGACACCTTTGTTTTGATTGATGGCAGCCATGAAAAGCTGAAAGATGCTTTCGACTGGCTAAGCCTGTCGAAGTGCCTGTCGAAAGATGACAAAATACTTAGAAGATTTCTTCCAAGGAAGAAGGCTGATTGCCTTCGACGTCGAAGAAGTTTTCGTCGAAGACGCCTCTTGACGAACGTGTTCGATGGTCCAGAGTGGAGCAGTTTGAAATTCAAAGCTTTGGAGGGAAAACGGTTTCCAGCAGTTACTACGTGCGAACGTGCAAGGATCTGGAGCGTCGAGCATGGAGAACGTGACAAGTGGCTTGATCTCGAAGCAGTGTAACTGCCCGACGGTTACTTGGAATGTTTTTGTATAAATAGGAGTAGACGTGTAGTTTCTCGCGTGTGTTCACAATAGATACATAGTCACTCATTTAGATTCAAGTACCCAGTGTGAGCGAACGAATTGTTGAGAAATGTATGTGTGAAACACCAATTTTATCAATTCAAGTCATTTACTTTTCCAGTATTTTACATGCTTTTCCCCTTTAAGATTCCTGTCGAACCTTTACATTCAAGCTTTGTTTATTTTACCAAGCCTTTTCCTTTATGCAATTTACTTTAAACAATTTACTTAAAGCCTTATCCACATTAATTAAACTTCAAAATCAACCTATGTCCATAGGATCAATCTGATCGATCCTGCGAGTAACCAAATAAGTAACCATTTGGAGGATCAGCGGTTGTTTACCAAATCCCTAGGTAAACAGTGGCGACTCTTGCTTACCGCGACATTTTGCAAAACGCAAAACGCAAACCAGTATTTAACAGTCGGTTCTGCCACCGTATCACAGAATTGGCGACTCTGCTGGGGAAAAATATAAGTGGGGTATACCTTAGAATTATTTTATCATAAATTGCTTCTCTTGTTTGATTTGATTGCTTTACTTTTGAGGGTTTTGTATTGGGAGTTACTATAGATCCTAACCCGAATCTGGGGAATACCTTTTAGGTAAGTAGCAATAAACTGTGAGGGAACTGTACGGCGTAGACCGATACGGTTGAAGCAGTAACTATGTTGATATGGCACATTGGTTGGTACCGGTATCCCTTGTGGAGAAATAAGGAGAATACGGGGCTGCTATATGGGCCGTTAAGCATGAACTGACCTTAGAACCTATAATTGACAAACTTGGCCATAGGAAGTAGTGAGATAGCTGGCCTCGGTGTAGAGCTGAGAGCTGGTTGATACTCGATGTTACACTCATTGAGACCATACTCTCAAGATAGTGCCGGCCGCAAGAAAAGTTTGCGTGAGCTGAAACCATGACCGATGGAGGATGGTCAGTGATATTGAGATCCTCTAGAACCCGATTACTTTTCTAGGACAGGTTTGAACCAACTAAACTTCAAGAGGGTACTACCTTAAAGCCCATGCAAGCCTAAACCTAAGGCTGTTTGTGTGACTTGTGTGCTTTCAACTTGAACTACTTGCACCATTTTATTATCTGACAACATGAGTTCCTTGCAGGTTTTGTTTACAGTCCTTATCCAATAACTTAGATTTCTTGTCGGGTTTACTTGCTTACATCACCTCGCACTTTTGCTTAAACGCATAGCATACACATCATAACATCATGCCTTAACATTTCCTGAACCATTTCAAGGATCTCAAGGGTTTATGATGCAGGTTAAGGTAAATCAGACGTCTAGAAAGGGGCAAGGGGATTTATTTTCCTCTAGCCAATGTCATTTAGAGATCAAAACACGATAACTTGAGTCAGTGGCTATGACCCACTCGATATGGTGAGCTTGACTCCTGAAGAAGGACTCTCAACGACACGAAGTTTCTTCAATCAAGCTGCAACTAAATTATAACAGTTTCTTATTTACCCCGCGAGATCCTTGAAAACATTGCATACATATCATACATATCATACATATCATTGCATAAGCAGGTTTCAAAGCAGGTCTCTCATGTTCTCGCTGTTTATTTCAGCAATGACTCTCCAACAAGACAACAAAGATCTTCAAACTCAAGAAGCTCAGTTCAGGAAAATATTCCGAAACATATCCAAGGGGCAGAAAGAGTTGAAAACACTCCTCGTTGGGAACTTGGTCAAGAAAATTCTTGAAGAGAATAAGGACGAACGGCTGGAAAAACTGCAAGCTGAGGTAGATGCAATGAGAACCCAGATGCTGGGGCAGATGGCTCTTATCTAAGGCCTAGCCCGAAGACAAGAAAAGCTAAAAACCATCATCAACCAACTTCATCAAGACGTATACAACAATATGAAGAAAACAGTCAAGGACGGGGACCAAGTCATTGATCAACCTCCAAGAAGAAAAAAGGTTGGCTTGGTGAAAGGTTGGACCTTTACAAATTGCTACTACATCACGGGTCCAACAACAACCTCGCCAAAAAAAACGGGTTCATCAGAGTAAGCCGGATATGCCCAAAAGGCACTTTACCAAACTCAACATGTTGTTGTCTCAAGATTTGCAACCCCTGTTAAGGAAGAATCTGATTATGTTGATATGACCTCATCCAAATCCTAAGACTTCTTCCCCTAACTACAATCCTGATGCAAGGTGTGCATACCATTCCAACAGCCCGCGACATGATACTGATGACTGTTGGGCATTGAAAAATAAAATTCAGGACTTGATTGATGAAGGAGTGCTGGAGTTTACACAATATGGTCAGGCTGAGTTCTTCTACCATCCCTCCAAGGCACGTCCTTTGAAGTGACAAGACCAGACGAAGAGGCTTTTGTTCATTAGAATTTTCAATTTTCAATTTTCTTTTGATTGTTCGAACATCTATTCATGTCAAACTCTGTTACTTTATCAATGCATTGCATATGTCTGTTTTGAATCAATTCATTCGTATTCACTATATTTAAATTTCTTTCCTTTTTGTGATATTCAACTCTCGAACAAAAGCTCTGAGCCTTTTGAGGGAGGATGACGAAAATGATACCACAATCTCTACAGTATGCTTTTGAACAGACCCCGCTGACGATGTACAGGCGTTGTTTCAAATCCTAAACAGTGGAGTTATAAGGAAGATAATCCCTAGTCAACCCCTTTGAGCCAAAGAAGTAGGAGTTTTTCTTTTCACACAAATTAAAACCCCTAATCACAACCTGGGGCAGGGTAGTTTTCTCAGTTAATCCAGGTGCACAAAGAATGGCATCAAAGACGTCCTTCTAAAACAGAAGACGATGATGGCTCCCTATAATCGTCAAGACAGGCAATCATTATCTCTCAAAATAAAAGCCCATTAAGTCAAAACCTATGAAGGAGACTTAAGAATCAAACTAGGGCATCCCGCTAACTGTAATCACAAAAAGAAACAGTTTAGGCAAAAGACAGGGATAATAAAATAAAAAAGAAAGAGGTCCTACAACCCCTCAACAAAAAAAAAAAGACTGTCTATTCAAAATAATTTGTCAGTATCCGAACCATCACTGGAATATCATAGCAAAGACTCAAACGGGATCTAAATGCATAATTAACTGAGTATAGGATCGAAGAACATCACGAAGAACGGGTGGATACAAATAAATTTTGAGCCTTTATCCTTTGTTTCTTAAACCGTGAACCAGACCACATTATAACCCTTAAAAGTCCTAACTGAAGCATGGGTTAGTTCGAAAGCATACTGTTACAAAAGGTATCCTGACTCCTGTAGGACTTGCTGTAAATCCTGAGTTGACATCACATTTTACAAAATTTGCCTGTTTTACTGAAAAATGCATTTTCAAAAAATTTTAAGACAAACATAAGCTTTGCATTCTTAAAATATTATCGTTTGCATATGACTATTTGTTCAACAACATAGAGATTCGCATGACGAGTATCTAGTGAACAAAAAACCTTCTCAATACAAAGGATCATCTCAAGTGGAAAAACACTTCCAACCAATGGGCACGGCATGATCATTGTCTATCATCTGGGGCAGTCAATTCAAGATTCAAGGAATCTCTCAAAGATGCCAAATAGCCAGGGGCAGATCTCCATCTGAATCACTTGGGGGCATTGGGCATGAATTCCAGCAACGAATCCTGTACGATCAAAAAAACATCTTCTGGTAGTGTGGCAACACAACACTACCGACAATGAAAACTCCCTACACCCTGAGAGCGTGGACATAGTCAGAAAATACTGCGCATGAACAAAGACCCGCTAGGTTGATTGACCTAGGCAAAAATAAGGGCATCCCGGCGAAACAAAAGGGTTCGGGCAAAAATTAGGGATAAAAACAAAAAAGATCTATGCACCCGGCAAGTCGAAAACATGAAAAGGCGGCTTGGGCAAGAAAGGGTATCTCGGTGACTGAAAATCTGAAAAGACAGTCCAGGCCAAAGTTAGGGATTAAAGAGTACGATTATGTCCCGTTATCTTGTCACTTGCCTATCAGTAGAAGACTTATCATTCCGATCGGAAGTTACCAAGCACTTCATAAGTTAGGATGACACTCAATCCACAAGGCCTCCGCAGGCACTTTCTCCAGCAGGTACAGGGGCAGAAAAGTCTTGATACGAAGTCATTGTCATATCCTCAGCATGCGTCCCAGTAACGTACACTCCCCACAGAGTAAGAAGTATCCAAAGACAGTGGTGTTAGCTTTCCCGAACAGGACATAACTCTCCCCAGCCAAGGTTCACAATCGCGAGTGAGTCAGCAAAATTCACCCCAAGCAGAGCTTATTTATCACCAGCAACAGAAGTTCATCCCTAGCTGAGTTTATTTCTCCAAATCAGCAGATCTTCCAGCAGAGTATCTCTCTTCCCCACAAAGTCATTCTCCCACAGGATTATTCTCAAACAGAGTCTCTCCCGGTGGAATATTCTCGAGCAGAACGAATGCAAATCTCCAGCTAATCATTTTCGATCACTATCCCCAGTGAGAACAAAGAACTCAACTCCTTATACTCTCCAGCAGCAGTCCAGGATTTATTCTCCCCAGCCAGAGAAAATCACAAGAACATTGCATATCCATACATCATGGCATGCGCATAAGCATCATACAACACAATCTCATGTATTTTGAGAACATCATTGCTCAATACATTTCATACATCATGACATTACATACGACTAACTCTTTAACTTTCAGGGAAAGGTACAATCCAAATTCTCACAAGTTTTCTCTGGTTCAGTCAAATCAATGCTAAAGATTTCTATTCCAATTTAATCTATGAAGCCCGGATTCGACCGGATAATAGTTTAATCCCCAGCAAGTTATTGTGTAGCCTGGATTATGATCAGATAGCAATGCAAGTTACTGTGAAGCCTAGATTACAACCAGATAACAGTACAAGACACCATGAAGCCTGGAAGCGACCAGATAGTGGTATGTCTTAAACACAAGCCGTGAAGCCCGGAAATCGACCGGATAACAGCTAACAAGTTATTATGAAGCCTGGATTATGACCAGATAGCAATACAAGATACCATGAAGCCTGGACTCAACCAAATAATGTTATAAGACATTGTGAAGCCTGGATTACGACCAGATATTAGCCAAGAATACTACGAAGCCTGGAGTCGACCAGATAATGGTATATCTTTAATGAAAGTTATGAAGCCCGGATTCGACCGGATAATATCTTGGTTTCTCCAAACATCATGAAGCCTGGACTCGACCAGATAATGGTATAGGATACCGTGAAGCCTGGATTACGACCGGATAGCGGCAAAGGATACTGAAGCCTGGGATACGACCAGATAACAGTAAGGGACACTGCGAAGCTTGGATTTAGACCAAATAGTAGTTTACCTGGACAATTACTAAGAAGCCTGGAATCGACCGAATATTAGTATTGCCTTAAATTCAAGTTGAAGCCCGGGTACGACCGAATAACAACTTAATTCCTTCTGAAGCCTGGAGCACGACCAGATAAGAAGTGAGAAATTGCGAAGCCTAGATTACGACCAAATAACAAGTTTAATCTCATCCCCCAGTAAGTCGCTGTGAAGCCTGGAACACGACCAGATAGCAGTCGGTCTTATTTTCCTCAGCCAATCACTGTGAAGCCTGGAGCACGACCAAATGGCAGTTCATTTGCACCTCTTCGACCAAGAGATGGTTCCTTAGTAGAATATCGGACGACTGAAGCTCCTAAAATTCTACTTTTACCAAGACAGAGACTAGCACTCCCCAGCGTAGTCCTCCTCAACAACAGGTATACGGGCTCTCGCAAAGGAATCTCTTGTGCAATCGACACTTCTTCTGATGGCATCTTTAAGCCTATCTTTTGACACCAACCTCCAAATGGAATCTATAAGCCCATTCCCGACATCGCAATACGGATACCACTTCATGTGAGTTCAAATTTCTAGGCACTCTAGTGTTCAATCATCTTCCACCTTCAGATCACGAAAGGCAGACGAGCCAATCTAAATCTTCGGGTTTAAGAAGATTGAACAAGGGTAGCTGTTGTACCCCAAAATTTGTCCTCTTTTCATACACGCATATTATTGGTTTTATGGTTATGGAATAAAGGTATATTTATCAATCTTCTTCAGGTTACAAGTGACGTTTATTTCGTCAGTAGATATTCTCAGAGTATTTTCCGTGCTGAAGATCGGTTCGCCTTTTTGCAACGATTCGGGGTTCAAAGATTCACAAGTCCAACCCGACACGTCATATTCAGGTGTTCTTTTTCCAAGATATCTTTGATAACGTATTCTCAAATTTAGGTTCAGCTCAAGAGTCAATTCTTTAAAGAAGATCTCCGAATGTGTGAGTTTTCTTGAAGAAATATGGTGAAAAAATGTGCTAAAAGTGCAGTTTTTACGCACAAAAAAATTCATAACTTGAAGATCATGGCTTGTTTTGAACCTGTTCCGGTGGCCAAAATTCTGTCTTAATGTTATCTATGTTTTCATCTCTCACGGCTGGAAGCCAATTTCGATCATATGGTCTTCAAAAATACGGATTTATCAAGTATTTTCGTACAGAAAATTTGTGACAGAACTTTATTTGCGCCATGTTCAGAAAATCATAACTTGGTCGATTTTCATTGTATCGAGCTGGTTCCGGCGCCAAAATTTCACAAATTGAGTTGGCTAAGTTTTCACAGAAGGTATTGAGTTCGAGCAGGATCCAAAAGGCCTTCGCTTTTTGCTCAGAGTACGGGTGACGCGTCAAAAATCCTGAATGCTGAATACTATTTCATCTGGGTCGAAACTTCGAAAATTCATAACTCGGTCAATTTTTATCGGATCGGGCCCATCTTTTTACACAAGGTCACTGACTCAGAGATCTACAACTTTTCTTCAAAAGTCAAGACCGGATTATGCTCCGATCAATACCAGTTTTTTATTGAAGAACATGTCAGAGTCGACACTGGAGCCCAAAATAAGTTTGTTTGAGCTGAAACTTTAAAAATTCATAACTAATTCACCATTTATTCGGTTGAGCCCATTTTTGGACAGGAGTTAGTTCTCGATATCGGCTACATTTTGTTTTCACATTTCAACTTCAAAAATTGCACTTAAGCCCTTGCAATTTAGCCTGGAACGTGACAGACTCAAGTGAACATTGGAGGCCTAATTGCACATTCAAAGCCCATCTTTTTTCTCTCTAATTTCTATTATATAATCTCATTCTTTTCACACAAACAAGGAGACGAAAAAAAACTTTTGCCACAACGCTGTCAGAATATCAAATTCTTTCAAGAACCCTAAAACCTTGAAATCCTTATTACAAACCCCAATCTCACTACAAACAAGTCATCCTCATTACAAACCCACATCTCACTACTTCTCCAGTAAGGGTAAGGATGGTTTGATCTCCATGATCAAAAGGATATAATCATTCATACATGCCATATCGGTTTTAACGTTATGTTTTTTTTCTTCATATATTTGCTTTATTTGTATTTCATGATATATAGTAATTTATTTAATATGTTCATGAGATTCAACACTGCAGATTTAGACAGGGTCCCATGCAGGTTCATTACAGAACGTTGAGGCCAAAACACTAATGGCCAAAATAGAACAACCAACCAATGCATGACGAGACAGACATGCTGAGAAGGTTAAGGGCGTGAGTTCAATAACCACCCCTATTGGTATTGATTTTCTTCCTTTCTATTTATCCTTTTACCTATTTTCATTCTTTCTGTTTAAAACTTTTTTTTCATAAAACTTAACATTTTTCACAAACCTTTGATTTTTCCTCCTAAACTCGAATAATTAATTTTAGGTTTTTAATTTCATTGTTTGTTTTTGGTTTCTAACCAATTTGTCTTTTTCAATCTTAAATTCACTTAACCACAAAACTTTTTTTCACAAACCTTTTTTTTTTACAAAAAAAACCTAATTTAATTTTTAGGTTAATTAATTTTATATTTTTTTAACATTTTTCAAAATTAAATTTTTTTTATTAATTAAAATTAATTAGGATTTAGGTATTTTAACTAACTTTTTTTTCAAAATTAACATTTTTACTAATTAAAATTAATTAGGTTTTTTTAGGTTTATTTAATTAATTATCCTAAATCACTTTTTCATAAAAAAATCACCAAAAACATTAACTTAGAATTTTAAGTTTTAATTTTTCCTTAATTTCTTTTTATTTATTCTTTTACATTTTAATTTCTAGAAAAATTGTATAGGTCGCATTATCAATGAAATAGCGTAGATTTATCTTTTCTCGCATTTTTTTTCTAATTATGTAATTGCTTCCGGGATGTAATAGTAATTAGGGTTTAAATTCCGCATTTTTATTTCCAGTCCAAAATAATTATGTATCTGCGATAGCCTTGTAATAGCTAGGACTTTAAACTATCCGCATTTTAATTCCGCAAACTATAAACTGCTTAGATGTATGTTAATAGGATTGTATGGAAAGACTAACTGAAAATTAAAACAGTAGATCACCTTAACTGTGCAAAGATTAAATAACTGAAATCAAACACATGCACATGTTCACTCTTAGGGTATGCCTCACTTGGTTTCCTCGGAAAACAATGGTCATGTTCCTCGAACGTAGGGATACCCTTAGCAAAGACCCTCAATCTAAAAATCATCATAAAGATCATGGTCCCTCGATGTCCCTCGAAGTTGCCTACGGTATATGATCTTGTCCCTCGATATTTCCTACGAATATATGATGACAATCCCTTCGAAATGCTAAGGCATCCTTACGTGTTGCCTTCAATGACCATTACGTCCCTTTCGAATTGACCCTTACAAAATCCAACAACGGTGCTACCTATTTCTCAATAGTAGGATAGCATTGTCTAAAGGAAACAAGAACATAAACATTCTTTTTTTCGAGTAGGTAGATGCTAGTAGGTACTTGCTCAAAATCAAACTTTTTTACACTTACACTTTTTTCAAACAAAGTTTTCAAAAACACTTCGTAACACTCTTGAGGACTGATACAAGGGTTAAAACGAAGTAAGATAAAACTTTTCAAAACAAACACACACAAGCAATTTAAAGATGAGCAAGTACCTAAGAGCCCATGGAAAACCATGGATAGAAAGGGTGCTAACACCTTCCCTTTCTATAATTTACCCCCCGTACTCAGAATATCTCGAAAAAGGACTTTTTCTGTGCTTTTTTCCTTTCCGTTTGGATAAAATAAAAGTCGGTGGAGACTCTTTCTTACCGCGACATTTTGCAAAACGCAAAATGCAAACCAGTATTTAACAGTCGGTTCTGCCACCGTATCACAGAACTGGCGACTCTGCTGGGGAAAAATATAAGTGGGGTATACCTTAGGATTAGTTCATCATAAATTGCTTCTCTTGTTTGATTTGACTGCTTTACTTTTGAGGGTTTTATATTGGGAGTTACTATATATCCTAACTCGAATCTGGGGAATACCTTTTAGGTAAGTAGCAATAAACTGTGAGGGAACTGTACGACGTAGACCGATACGGTTGAAGCAGTAGCTACGTTGATGCGGCACATTGGTTGGTACCGGTATCCCTTGTGGAGAAACGAGGAGAATACGGGGCTGCTATATGGGTCATTAAGCATCAACTGACCTTAGAACCTATAATTGACCAACTTGGCCATAGGAAGTAGTGAGATAGCCGGCCTCGGTGTAGAGCTGAGAACTGGTTAATACTCGATGCTACACTCATTGAGACCATACTCTCGAGATAGTTCCGGCCGCAAGAAAAGATTGCGTGAGCTGAAACCGTGACAGATGGAGGATGGTTAGTGATATTGAGATCCTCTAGAACCCAGTTACTTTTCTAGGTCAGGTTTGAACCAACTAAACTTCAAGAGGGTACTACCTTAAAGCCCATGCAAGCCTAAACCTAAGGCTATTTGTGTGACTTGTGTGCTTTCAACTTGAACTACTTGCACAATTTTATTATCTGACAACATGAGTTCCTTGCAGATTTTGTTTACAGTCATTATCCAATAACTTGGATTTCTTGTCGGGTTTACTTGCTTACATCACCTCGCACTTTTGCTTAAACGCATAACATACACATCATAACATCATGCCTTAACATTTACTTAACCATTTCAAGGATCTCAAGGGTTTGTGATGCAGGTTATGGTAAATCAGACATCTAGCAAGGGGCAAGGGGATTTATTTTCCTCTAGCTAATGTCGTATAGAGATCAAAACACGATAACTTGAGTAAGTGGCTATGACCCACTCGATATGGTGAGCTTGACTCTTGAAGAAGGACTCTCAACAACACGAAGTTTCTTCAATCAAGCTGCAATCAAATTATAATAGTTTCTTGTTTACCCCGCAAGATCCTTGAAAACATTGCATACATATCATTGCATAAGCAGGTTTCAAAGCAGGTCTCTCATGTTCTCGCTGTTTATTTCAGCAATGGCTCTCCAACAAGACAACATAGATCTTTAAACTCAAGAAGCTCAGTTCAGGAAAATATTCTGAAACCTATCCAAGGGACATGAAGAGTTGAAAACACTCCTCGTTGGGAACTTGGTCAAGAAAATTCCTGAAGAGAATAAGGACGAACGGCTGGAACAACTGCAAGATGAGGTAGATGCAATGAGAACCCAAATGCTGGGAAAGATGGATCTTATCTAAGGCCTACCCCGAAGACAAGAAAAGCTGAAAACCATCATCAACCAACTTCATCAAGACAGATACAACAGCATGAAGCAAACAGTCAAGGCCGGGGACCAAGTCATTGATCAACCTCCAAGAAGAAAAAAGGTTGGTTTGGTGTAAGGTTGGACCTTTCCAAATTGCTAATACATCACGGGTCCAACAACAACCTCCCCAAAAAAAACGGGTTAATCAGAGTAAGCTGGATATGCCCAAAAGGCAGTTTACCAAACTCAACATGTTGTTGTCTCATGCTTTGCAACACCTGTTAAGGATGAATCTGATTACGTTGATAGGACCTCATCCGAATCCCAAGACTTCTTCTCCTAACTACAATCCTGATGCAAGGTGTGCATACCATTCCAACAGCCCGGGGCATGATACTGATGACTGTTGGGCATTGAAAAATAAAATTCAGGACTTGATTGATGAAGGAGTGCTGGAGTTTACACAAGATGGTCAGGCTAAGTTCTTCTACCATCCCTCCAAGGCACGTCCTCTGAAGTGACAAGACCAGACGAAGAGGCTTTTGTTCATTAGAATTTTCAATTTGCAATTTTCTTTTGATTGTTCGAACATCTATTCATGTCAAACTCTGTTACTTTATCAATGCATTGCATATGTCTGTTTTGAATCAATTCATTCGTATTCACTATATTTAAATTGCTTTCCTTTTTGTGATATTCAACTCTCGAACAAAAGCTCTGAGCCTTTTGAGGGAGGATAACGAAAATGATACCACAATCTCTACAGTATGCTTTTGAACAGACCCTGCTGACGATGTGCAGACGTTGTTTCAAATCCTAAACAGTGGAGTTATAAGGAAGATAATCCCTAGTCAACCCCTTTGAGCCAAAGAAGTAGGAGTTTTTCTTTTCACACAAATTAAAACCCCTAATCACAACCTGGGGCAGGGTAGTTTTCTTAGTTAATCCAGGTGCAGAAAGAATGGCATCAAAGACGTCCTTCTAAAACAGAAGACGGTGATGGTTCCCTATAATCGTCAAGACAGGCAATCATTACCTCTCAAAATAAAAGCCCATTAAGTCAAAACCTATGAAGGATACTTAAGAAAAAAACGGGGGCATCCAGCTGACTGTAATCACAAAAAGAAATAGTTTAGGCAAAAGACAGGGATAATAAAATAAAAAAGAAAGAGGTCCTACAAACCCTCAACAAAAAAATGACTGCCTATTCAAAATAAATTATCAGTATCCGAACCATCACTGGAATATCAGAGCAAAGACTCAAACGGGATCTAAATGCATAATTAACTGAGTATAGGATCGAAGAACATCACGAAGAATAGGTGGGTACAAATAAATTTTGAGCCTTTATCCTTTGTTTCTTAAACCGTGAACCATGCCACGTTATAACCCTTAAAAGTCCTAACTGAAGCATGGGTTAGTTCGAAAGTATACTGTTACAAAAGTTATCCTGACTCCTGTAAGACTTGCTGTAAATCCTGAGTTGACATCACATTTTACAAAATTTGCCTGTTTTACTTAAAAATGCATTTTCAAAAAATTTTAAGACAGACATAAGCTTTGCATTCTTAAAATATTATCATTTGCATATGACTATTTGTTCAACAACATAGAGATTCGCATGACGAATATCTAGTGAACAAAAAACCTTCTCAATAAAAAGGATCACCTCAAGTGGAAAAACACTTCCAACCAAGGGGCACGGCATGATCATTGTCCATCATCTGGGGAAGTCAAGTCAAGATTCAAGGAATCTCTCAAAGATGCCAAATAGCCAGGGACAGATCTCCATCTGAATCACTTGGGGGCATTGGGCATGAATTCCAGCAACGAATCCTGTACGATCAAACAAACATCTTCTGGTAGTGTGGCAACACAACACTATCGACAATGACAATTCCCTACACCCTGAGGGCGTGGACATAGTCAAAAAATACTGCGCATGAACAAAGACCCGCTAGGTTGATTGGCCTAGGCAAAAATAAGGGCATCCCGGTGAACCAAAAGGATTCAGGCAAAAATTAGGGATAAAAACAAAAAAGATCTATGCACCCGGCAAGTCGAAAACCTGAAAAGGCGGCTTGGGCAAGAAAGGGTATCTCGGTGGACTGAAAATCTGAAAAGACAGTCCAGGAAAAAATTAGGGATTAAAGCCTACGACTATATCCCGTTATCTTGTCACTTGCCTATCAGTAGAAGACTTATCATTCTGATCGAAATTTACCAAGCACCTCATAAGGTGGGATGACACTAAATCCACAAGGCCTCCGCAGGCACTTTCTCAAGCAGGTACAGGGGCAGAAAAGTCTTGATACGAAGTCATTGTCATATCCTCAGCATGCGTCCCAGTAACGCACACTCCCCGCAGAGTAAGAAGTATCCAAAGACAATGGTGTTAGCTTTCCCGAACAGAACACAACTCTCCCCAGCCGAGGTTCACAATCGCGAGTGAGTCGAAAAAATTCACCCCAAGCAGAGCTTGTTTATCACTAGCAACAGAAGTTCATCCCTAGTTGAGTTTATTTCTCCAAATCAGCAGATCTTCCAATAGAGTATCTCTCTTCCCCACAAAGTCATTCTCCAACGGGATTATCCTCAAACAGAGTCTCTCCCGACGGAATATTCCAACCAATGAAGGCGCACCATCTGTATTTTTCAAATCTGATTTAATTAATGATTATGCACATTATTCACTAATGACCATGATATGCACAGCACGCCAGATCCCTTGGATTTGATTACTAACATGTTTTGACTCTCATCCAATGGTCCACATATTTTACTTTTATTTTCTTTTTCTGATTTTTATATTTTAATTATTTTAAATTTCTAAAAATCATAGAAAATTCATTTTTAGTCCAAAAAATTTGAAAAAATTATGAAAAATATTTTTGATTATTCTCTTTCTGATTTTTATTTTTTCACAATTTAATTTTATGTTTTGGTATTTTTTTATAAATTTTACACTTATTTGATTTGTTTTAAATGTTTAAAAATATTTTTATACATTTTAAAATTATGAAAAAATTATGGAATGATCCAATGATATTGTGGCAAATATTGGTGACCTTATTTTATTTTTGTCTTTGAATTTACTATTTTTTATCATTTTTTGTTTATTTTACCCATTTATTTTAATTTTAAAAATAGTTTCTGACTTTAAAAAATTACCAAAAAATTTGTAAAATTATTTGAGCCCTTTTCTGATTTTTCCATGGTCTTAATTTTTATTTCTTAATTAATTTGAACATATTTGATATTTTTATCTTTATTTTCTATTTTTAAAATTATTTTTAAACCCTTTTGTGTATATTAAAATATGATATTATTTTGTGATTATTTTCTGGATGATTTTGGGTTAGATTTTGGATCATGAACTTTTTTAACATCATTGGATCCATGGTGTTGAGTTTAACTCCACAAAAATGGATGAATCATTTTAATAATAGTTTGATTAAAATTTAATTCAAAAGTGGTTTATTCATTTTTCCCCATCCCTCTTCATCTCATCCCCTTTCTTATTGCACTAGATGTTGTTGGAGCATGATCTCTATATCATGTCTCAAAATAAATGGTGCATAGATTGCTATTGACCGGCCTCAAAATAGGTGCGACTTCTATATAAGTTCACTTACGATTGCTTAACATAGCGCTAAATTTTGTCCCGATTCGAATAAATGATCATTCGTGGCCTAAACTTAAGATTGCAAGCCCAAGTATGTTAATTTGATCTCTTTGATCCAATAACCTTGAGATTCATTGTGTGGAGGCTTTGGTTCTACCAATCCTCTAATGGATCTACAACACCTTTGGTCAATGCGGATCACTTAAACATCGTTGATCATTAAATGCTACTTATGAGAATTCCAAATGGATGATATACTTGACAAAAAGCAAATGCAACTTGTTGTGTGGAGGCTTTGATTCTACCAATCCTCTAATGAGTTCCAAATGCATGTTTCAATATGGTCATCCAACTAACCACTAATTATTATCTTGTTTTACCTTATGCTTTTATTCTTTTTTATGCTTTATGTACTATTTACTTTTATCATTTACATTTCATGCCATTTTCATCTTTGCTCATTTGAGCATTTATTTTCTTGCCATTTTTTACTTTGCTCACTTGAGATTTTATTTTCTTTTCTTAAGATACTTAATAATCAACATAAACCCTAAAAAATATTTAATGGTACTTGGACTATTTGGTTACTATCCTTGGCATTATAGAGCATGAGACTTTTCTTGGACTTAGGATTAGAAACCTTGGCCTATCTTGGAGACTTTGTGACCTTATCTGATTATTTTGTCTGGAGTTCTTGAGGTTTACCTCAAGACATTGGGTTGTTTATTTGTTTTGTGTGCAGGTTATTGTGATTGCATACTTTGTTTGTAATATGGAATTCACCCGTATACAGCCGTTACTCTGCCCAATTTTTGTGAAGACTTAATACACTTGAAGTTTGGTTCTCTCAAGAGGTCTAGTATTTTTTGCTTGCTTGGTTTCAATCCAAGGAATGGGAATTCTATCTTGGCTCATAATGTCAAGTATTGGCTTCTTGTTGGTTAGATGGTTCTTATCCCTAGCTTTTACCTTATGCTTTAGGATAGCCTCTTCTTCTCCTCCCATCTTCTTTAATTTCAAAAATATTCTTCCTCCTTTTGAAAGCCCTTCTTGTTTTAAACTTGAACCACTTTTATAATAAACTTGGACTTATGTCCATGTATTTTAAAAAAAAACATTTTTCATAAATAAACCCCAATCAACTTAATGATACCTTGACATTTTTGTGAGAAGACTAAAAGTCAATCAATCTCATTTCAAACCATTTTTCCACTTTGGCTTTTTACCTCTTAAACTTTTCTCAAAAGATTAAACTCTTGTCAATCCTTGTAGTGATGCAAACAAATATACTTCTACAATATATAGTGAAGAGATATATTTTCCACTTGGGTCTTGAGTGAGGCATTGTTGATTTTAAAATCCATGCCATATCTTCCACTTTGAGATGATGCGAATTCTCCTTTCTCATGATTGTGGGTGGTAGGTATGTTTTCCACACGGACAATGACGATGACGTTTTATCTTATAAAATTAACCAACACATTTGTGTTTTAAATTTGTAAAAGAGGAACTACGTGTACCCTGATCCCCTATTGCACTAAAGGTGGTACGTAGGCACTAAAGGTTCACAATCACGGCGGGTGCAAAAATCATTAAAAAAAATTCTTTTCTCACCTCCACCATCTATTTTATATAACAGTTTTTATAGCCAAAATATACAAATTTTTACAAAGAGGCTCCTGCGGAGTACCGTAGATGTTTAGAGTGTTAATACCTTCACTTTGCATAACCAACCTCCTTACCTTGAATCTTTCCCCCTCTTTTTGGGTTATTCGCTCTTTTCCCATTCCTTTGGAAACAATAAAGCGCGATGGCGATTTTTATTTTGATTTGTATAAAGTCTAGTTAATCCAATGGCTTAGTCTTGAACATTTCTACCGCTACACCATGTCACTGACAATGAAACCTAGGAGTTTACCAAACCTTACCCCAAAGGTGCACTTGTTCAGATTTAATCTCAACTTGTACATCTTCAACCTATCGAACAACTTTTATAGATGATCAAGGTGTTCTTTTTCCGTTTGGGATCTGGATATCATGTAGTCAACATAGACCTCTATCTCATGGTGAATCATATTGTGGAGCAAAGCTACCATAGTTCGCTGATAGGTTACCCCAGCATTCTTCAACCCAAATGGCATCACTTTGTAATAGAAAGTGCTCCACTGTGTGACGAAGGTTGTCTTCGGGTGCCATCTTGATCTGATTGTAACCAGAGAAACTATCCATGAAGGGAAAGATCTTATGTTGTGCGGTGTTGTCAACCAGAACATCAATATGGGGAAGCGAAAAGTCATCCTTGGGGCTTGCCCTGTTCAAGTCTCTGTAGTCCACACAAATATGTACCTTGCCATCCTTCTTAGGCACCGGAACTACGTTAGAAACCCGTTGTGGATAGGATGTAACGGCTAAGAACCCAACGTTGAACTGTTTCATAACTTCTACCTTGATCTTCTCTGACATTTCAGCGCGTATATGACAGACCTTCTGCTTTACTGGAGGGCAATCTTCTTTAGTTGGCAGACGATGAACCACAATATCAGTGTCTAGCCCTGGCATGTCTTCATATGACCAGGAAAATATATCGACATAATCATTCAACATTTGTATCAACCGCTTTTTGACACTATGCTCCAAGTTTGCACCTATCTTGACTTCTTTTCTGTCCTCTTTTGTACCCAGATTCACTGTCTCAACTGGCTCTTCATGAGCCTGTATAGCCCTTTCTTCATGTTGTAACAGTCTGGAAAGTTCTCCTAGTTCCTCACAAACTTCCTCACCTTCGTCATTGGATTCGTTGATCGGATTTTCAAAGTCATAACCGACAATAGCAGAACCGTTATCAATGGGATCCAGAGTGGATATGCATCTGCAGTTTGATGCGTGAGTGTATGTAAGAGTATAGATGTATTAACAAAGTAAAAAGTAGAAAACAAAGACAGAGAGCGCAAAATTTGTATGCAAAAATGTCCAATGCTTTATTAATGACATATGACATTGAAAAATGATAACCCTCACAATTAAACCATTGTGCCCTGGGTAAGACACAAGGCCATAGAGTTTATATTGTTCATTTATTACATATCCAAAAAAACAAAAGGCAATTACTCCTGAATACAAGTAATCGACACGAAGTCTTTAGCTGTCCAGTTACTGGGTCCACCGTTGGTAGTAGGGAAGATACAACTGTCCATATCATAGTCACCATCACTGTATTCTAAAGCGTTGATCCCATGATTGCTGATACGTAGGGAAGGTCCTCTGGCGCGAGCACGACGAACAACCCTTTGAGCCCCTGAAGTGAAACCCAAACCAAACTTATTAGATTTGTATGAAATGTCAGGGAGATGGCCTCAAATGGTACACCCACCTTCTTCAATTACTGCTTTGGCATCCTCGAGAGATGCCATTTTCAAGGGAGGTCTAGTGATCTTTGGCACACGGGTAACAGTCTCGGTAATTGACCAAAGAATACAATTGCGTTAAAGATCACGTGGTAATGTATATGGCCAAAGCGTTATCATTACTTCAGAAGTTTGACAACATGTCGATTAGTCATGTAAGGCGCATTGACAACTAAGAAGCGAATGACATGGCCCAGTTGGCATCTGGATACAAAATACCCAAAGTAAGCATAGACGAGTTCATTGAGGTAAAAGAGAAATTGGAGTTTGAAACCACAACAATAATAAAACCTTGGGGGGCAACACCTGAAGTAATCCCTGATCTCCTAAACTACGTTGTGGAAACTGTGTGGGGTATACCGATATGGTCTAAGCAATAACTAAACTAGTGTGACACATTTGTTGATACCGGTAGCCCTTGAGTAGTCAAGGAGAATACGGGGCCGCTGTGTGGTGTCATGAAGCACTAAATGACTTTAGAAACTTTACTTGACCAACTTGGCCATTAGGAAGTAGTGAGATAGCCGGATTTGGTGCAATCTGAAGTTGGTTGATACTCGATATGACGCTCATTGAGATCAGACTTCTCGAGATATTCCGTTCGCCATTAAAGAGGCTTGCGCTGAAACAATGCCCGATAAGAAATAGCACTGATGTTGAGATCCCTTAGAACCCGGTTACTATTACTAGGACAGGTTGAGCCAACTAAAATTCAAGAGGGTACTTACCTATAAGACTCCATGCAATCCTAAACCTAAGGACTTGTTTTCCTTGTGTGTATATGCTTACTTGTACATAACATCATAAACATCATAACATCATAAGCATTCTCACTAACCATTTCAAGCATTATTGGGATTTATCTTTGTTCTGTTTTGTAGGACATGGCTTTCATCCGCATGAATACTATCCAAGTCAATCTCGTAAGAATTCCTTCTCAACTCTAAGAATTAACATCAAGGGTCCCTGAGATTTATTCATTCACTGAAAGACATGGTCGCCTCCTAAACTTGGTTACCTCGAGCACTGATGAAGATATGATGAAGGTGCTTTTCCAGTTCTTTGACCCATTGAACCATTGCTTCACCTTTCCTGATTACCAGCTCGTATCTACTATGGAATAATTCGCTCAACTATTGAGGATTCTCATTCTCAATCAACTACCTTTCAAAGGTACAGAAAGAGATCCAAGCCCTGAAGAGATTGCCCGAGCGCTACACTTGCAATAATCCGATGTCACGACTAATTAGGAAACAAAGAATGGTGTCAGAGGGTTCTTAGCCAAGTTCTTGTTGGAGAAGGATCAAGATTGTTGGAACACTCTGGATTTACAAGCTTTTGAAGAAATCTTGGCCCTTCTCATCTATGGGATGGTTTTGTTTCCAAACCCTAACCAACTTATAAATGTAAGTGCTGTCAAAATCTTCATGTCTCGCAATCCGGTGCCTACTTTGTTGGGAGATATCCTACATTCTCTCCACTCTTGCACTATGAGGAAGAGAGGGTCCCTAATGTGTTACACTCCTCTCTTGGATAGATGGTTTATTTCGCATCTTCCCCGATCTGTGTTGAAGACCGAGCAAGGTTTGAGGTGGTCCCATATGTTGATGACGCTCAAACATTCAGATATTCATTGGTGTTTTCGATCCTTGGAGAATGTTACTATCATCGACCGTTGTGGGGAATTCTCTAATGTACCTTTGCTTGGAATTAGGGGAGGTATCACTTACAACCCTTGCTTAGCTTTGCGACAGTTTGGGTATGCCCGAAGAGATGGTCCGCATGATATGCTCATCCAAGGAGTGGTATTCGACTACGAGAGTGACGGTCAAGGCTATCATCAGAGGTTTGTACGAGCTTGGAGGATGGTAAACAAAGTGGATAGTAGGAAGTTGGGATGCAAGAATTCTATTCCCCTTGAGCCTTATCTTAGGTGGGGACGAGCTCGGGCTCAGAAGCTCATGATGCCTTACCCATCCATCCTACCAGTTATCTTGGAGCCTATGGCTGAAGAAGATGTCCCATACACTGTCCTCCATCCCGACATGCCTACTTCTCTTGAAGACTTGCAAAAAGGTTGGATTCAGCTAAAGGAAAAACGAGATACCTTCGAAGCTCAATTCTACGCTAGTGAGAAAAGGGTTCTGGAACTTGCACACAGCTTCATGAAGATCGATATCGAGAAAACAGTGAAAGACCTACAAGCACAAAACACCCAGTTTCAAGAGACTCTGCTGACCCTGGCCAAGGGGAAAAAAGAATTGATGGTGTTTCTAGCAGCCAAAAAGAAACCAAAGAGGAAAGCCCTAATCAATATGGGTAAGAGATTCAGAGAGCCGATCCGTCAGATACCGATAGTGGAAGACTTGTCCGAGGAAGACGAAAATCAAATTGGAGAAGCAAGTAGTACCCAGGCTGGGTGTGTCAATGATCAAGAATCTGATGATGAGGATTATTTTGACGAGCAGTATCCTCCTGCCGATGTTAAGTACAAGGATCTATAGGACATACTGAAGGCCATTGAGATTCAAACAATCCCCGGTTTGGATTTTGATGATTTGGATTTAATATCTGGGGTTATCATTCCCCAAAAATTCAAGATACCAGTCTTTGTTAAATACGATGTGGTTTCCTGCCTAAAACTTCACCTGAAGTCTTATGTGCGCAAAATTCAACCGCACACCGCCGACAAGAAACTTTGGGTTCACTTCTTTCAAGAAAGCTTGGTTAGGACGCAACTAGAGTGGTTTTTACCAATTGGAGGGTTCCCGTATCCATACATGGGAAGACTTAGCCACCACTTTCTACCACCAATACCAGTAGAGTGCCGACCTGGCACCGACAAGAGTTCAACTGCAAGACATGACAATGGGTAAGAGTGAAGGGTTCAAAGAGTACGCCCAAAAGTGGAAGGATCTTGCCAGTAGGGTCCAACCGCCGTTAACTGACAGGGAGCATATTAATATGTTTATGGGCACTTTATCTGGTCCATTTTTCAACTTATTGGTTGGTTGTTCTTCTTCCGGTTTCACCGAGCTGATCTTAACCGGTGAAATAGTTGAAATCCGTATCAAAAGCGGGAAGATTCCCATAAAATCTGCTTCCACCTCCAATCCCGTAAAGAAACCTTTTATCGGGAAGAAAGAAACAAATGTTGTGTATGGGGCAGGGGCCCGTACCAAGAAGGATGACCGTCCGTCCGTTAATTCTGTTCAGATTTCCGACCCACCACCTGTTCAAAGACAACCTTCCAATCATCAACAGTTTGAGGCTCTGCGAAGACAATACACAAGGATAGGCATGCCGCTATCCCAAGCCTTACAACACCTATTAAAGGCTAATTTGGTGACACTGTGTGATCCTCTGGCCAATCCAGATACCTATTCACCCAAATACTATCCGAATACTAAGTGTGCATATCACTCGAATAGTCCCGGGCATGATACTGACCAATGCTGGGCGCTGAAGAATAAAATTCAAGACTTAATAGACAACAAAACCATGGAATTTGATCTGCCTCCAATTCCCAATGTGATAAAGGCACCAATGCCAAACCATGGAAAGGGTGTCAATGTTGTTGAAGACATCATTTTTGTTTCCTCCGTCGAAGACTTGACTGCTCCGTTAAACATTATAAAAAAGAATCTGCTGAAAGCCAGAATTTTCCCTGGCTGTTTGAAGGATTGCGATTGCTGTGCCACACAACTCAATGGATGCAAAGGGTTGAAGGAAGGCATTCAACGCCTGATGAATAGCCATGAGATCCTATTTTAGAAGACTCCGTCCGCCAAAAGTTTGACCAATAAGTTTGAAGACCTCTCCATCATAACAATCTCAAACAAGCCTCTTAGGATCTCCTCCAAGGGTCCTATCAGGATTTAAAATGAACCGACTGTTGCTCCTCTGATAATTACTGCCCCTGGGCCAATTCCGTACTCTTCCAACAAAGCAGTGCCATAGAACTATGGCACTGAGGTATTTTACCATGGAATAAAGCAAGACACTTGGATTAAAGAAAGAAAAGCTGATGACATTGGTAACATTACTGGCTCTAGTAAGGTGACTAGAACTGGGAGAATCTTTTCACCCAACATCTCACCACCAATTGCTACAAAGGCACCTGTCTGCATCACCACTGCTAAGCCTAGTGTTGACACAAGGGGAATGGAGAAAGTAGTTGAGCCTGTTGAGACAGAAATACCCGCAAAAGGCATTGCTGCTGAGGAACCTTCCGCTCGAGAAATGGATGAGATCTTGAAAATTATAAAAAGGAGTGATTTCAAGATAGTGGAGCAGCTGTGGCAAACCCCTTCCAAGATTTGTATGTTATATTTGCTACTCTGTTTTGATGCTCATGCTCGGGCGTTAATCAAATTCTTGAAGAAGGCTCATGTCCCTCATGAGACCACGGCAGACTAGTTTGAAAATTCGTGGTAAGCTTGACGGCCGATAATGGTTTGGGGTTCTCATATGCTGATCTGACACCACTGGGAAAGAACCATAACAAAGCTCTGCATATTTATGTTGAATGTAAGGGGACTACCCTAGCACATGTTCTGGTTGACACTGGCTCTTCTTTAAACATGTTACCCAAGGGGGATTTGGACGGTTTAGACTGTGAAGGGATAGTTTTGAAACCAAGTGATATTATTATGAGGGCTTTCGATGGGTCCAAAAGAACAGTTCATTGAGAGGTGGATCTCCCGATCAAGGTGGGCTCACATATTTTCAACTCTAATTTCTACATCATGGATATCCGTCTTGCTTACTCCTGTTTGCTGGGTCGCCCTTGGATCCACGGAGCAGGGGCAGTAACGTCAACCCTTCATCAAAAGCTCAAGTATCCGGTCAAAGGAAGGATTGTCACTGTCTGTGGTGAGGAGGAGTTCATGGTAAGCCACCTCAACTCTTTCAAATATGTGGATATGGATGGCGAATTTATAGAAACCCCGTGTCAGGCTTTTGAAGTTGTGCCGCGAATGGTTGCTACTGCTAAATTTTCCTCTGATGTGTCCAAATCTGTTAAGGTCATGCCAAAGATGGTTTCGTTTAGAGATGCTCATGCCGCAGTCGAAGAAGGAAGTTGTGATACTTGGGGGCAACTCCCCGAGATCCCATTAAAAGCAGACAAATGTGGTTTGGGTTTCACTATCAAGGCTCAGAAATAAGTGAGGCACGCTCGTGCAGAGAAGCCCCCTCTTCGTATTGGAAGTCATGAAGCTAACGTTGTGGGTGATTCTGATGATAAGGTTGCATTTGAATAATGGGTATACCCTACTACAATAGAGCTCAACAATTGGAACGCAAAGGACTCCGTTCCCATCTCCTTCATTGAGGAGTAATTACTTGTTTATTGCTTTCTATTAATTCAAGAACATTTTGTCTGTAATATTAAACAATGACTTTTAATCCATGTTCCTGGCCCGGGGCACTATGGTCCATTTGTCAAGGGTTTTATTTATGTTCATTTTATCATATGATCATTCAATACAAACCATTGGACTTTTTTTCATTCAAACTTTTATGCTCATTGTCTTTCTTTTTCTTCAATGCATTTTTCAAAATAGCCATGTGTCTTACATGCACACACACACACACACTCTTGCAGGTCCTCGTCCACTCCGGATCTCACTGAAAATGACTCTACTATTGCCAACTATGATTTCGAATATCCAATTAACCAAGCCGAAGACAAAGGCGAGGAAGATTGTGAAATACCGAGAGAACTAGCCAGACTTCTATTACAAGAGGAAAAAGCTATTCAGCCACACAAAGAGTCAGTTGAAGTCATCAATCTAGGTACCGAGACAGACAAGAAAGAGGTCAAGATCGGTGTCAACCTGGAAAGTAGTGTCAAAAGAAAATTGGTTCAGATGTTGCATGACTATGTGGAAGTGTTTGCTTGGTCGTATGAAGTTATGCCAGGATTGGATACTAACATTGTAGTTCATCGTATGCCGACAAAGGAAGATTGTCCTTCTGTCAAACAAAAAGTTCGTCGCATGAGGCCTGACATGTCTGAAAAGATAAAAGCTGAGGTGATGAAAAAATTTGATGCAGGATTCCTAGATGTGACATCTTATCCCCAATGGGTTGCAAACGTGGTGCCAGTGCCAAAGAAAGACGGAAAAGTTCGTATGTGCATAGATTATAGGGATCTGAATAGGGCAAGCCCCAAGGATGATTTCCCTCTACCTCATATTGACGTCTTGGTCGATAACACCGCTCAGCATAAAGTCTTCTCTTTCATGGATGGTTTCTCCGGCTATAACCAAATTAAGATGGCTCCCGAAAACATGGAGAAGACCACTTTCGTTACACAATGGGGCACCTTTTGCTACAAGGTCATGCCGTTCAGATTAAAGAATTCAGGGGCAACATATCAAAGGGCTATGGTAGCTTTGCTTCATGACACGATCCATCATGAGATATAGGTATATATGGATGATATGATTGCAAGATCACAAACCAAAGAGGAACATCTCGATCACCTATACAAGCTATTCGAGAGGCTGAAAAAGTACAAGTTAAGGTTGAACCCTAATAAGTGCACATTCGGAGTACGATCTGGAAAGCTTCTAGGTTTTGTTGTCAGTGGTAAAGGAATTAAAGTCGATCCTGCCAAGGTAAAAGCCATCCAAGAAATGCCAGTCCCCCACTCTGAAAAGGAGGTTAGAGGATTCTTGGGTCATCTTAACTACATCGCCCGCTTCATATCTCACTTAACTGCTACTTGCGAGCCAATCTTCAAACTCTTGAAGAAAGATCAAGTAGTCAGATGGAATGATGAATGCCAAGCTGCCTTCGACAAAATCAAAGAATATCCGCAAGAACCTCCTATTCTCATGCCTACAGTTGAAGGAAGGCCCTTGATCATGTACTTGATGGTGCTAGAGATTTCTATGGGGTGTGTGCTGGGCCAACATGAAGAGTCTGGGTGAAAAGAGAATGCTATTTACTACCTGAGCAAAAAGTTTACCGACTGTGAAACCATATATTCACTTCTCGAGAAAACTTGCTACACTCTGGCATGGGCTGCTCTCCGGCTAAGACAATATATGTTAACTCATATCACTCTACTGATTTCTAAGATGGACCCTATCAAGTACATCTTTAAGAAACCCGCTCTTTTTGGACGGATAGCTAGATGGAAAATGATCTTGACTGAGTACGATATTCAACACACAACGTAAAAGGCCATCAAAGGAAGTGTATTAGCAGATCATTTGGCCCATCAAGCTGTTGATGATTATCAGTATATGAACTTTGACTTCCCGGGTGAGAATATCATGCTAGTAACCGACTGCAGGAAACCTGGACCGTATGACGGACCTGAACAAGGATCCCGATGGACTATGGTCTTCGATGAGGCTTCCAACGCTTTAGGTAACGAAATTGGTGCTGTGATAATCTCCCTTGAAGGTTGCCACACTCCTTTCACTGCTAGACTATGCTTCGACTATACGAATAACATGGCTGAGTACGAAGCATGCATTTTGGGTCTGAAGGCTGCCATTGAGTTGAGGATCAAGCATTTGAATATGTTTTGGGATTCCTCTCTAGTGATTATCCAAGTAAGAGGAGATTGGGACACTAAGCACCCTAATCTCATCCCTTACAAGGAGTTTGTGCTATCTCTGATTCCTTACTTCGAAGAGGTCACATTTAAACACTTCCTTAGGGAAGAAAATCAGCTGGCTGACACCTTGGCAACAATGTATTCCATGTTCAAAGTCAAATGGGACAACGAAGCTCCTATGATTACAATCAAAAGATTTGACGAACCTGCACACTGCTATGAGCTCGACACTGACACGGAAAAACCATGGTACCATGAGGTGAACAGATACCTTGAAGCACAAGAGTACCCTGAAGAAGCATCCATCAATGACAGAAAGTTCTTACGAATATTTTCAGCCAAATTCTTCCTAAGTAATGGAATCTTGTACAAACGCAACCATGACTCTACTCTACTCTGATGTGTGGACAAGAAGGAGGCAGAGGAAATTATGGAAGACATGCATGATGGTCTCTTTGGGAATCACTATAGAGGACATACTATGGCCAATAAAATCATGAGAGCTGGTTACTATTGGTCAACAATGGATACTGATTGCCATCACCACTCAAGAACTTGCCACAAATTCCAAATCTATGCTGACAAGGTCCATGTGCCTCCTATCCTACTGAACGTCATGACCACTTCATGGCCATTTGTAATGTGGGGCATTGACATGATTGGAGAGATCAAACCCACTGCTTCCAATGGAAATTGCTTCATTCTTGTCGCTATCAATTATTTCACCAAATGGGTCAAAGCCGCCTCATTTTCCTTAGTCACAAAGAGCGTGGTAGCCAAGTTCATCAAACACAACCTCATCTACCACTATGGTATCCATGAAAGGATCATCACCGACAATGGGACTAACCTCAACAATGTTATGATTACATAACTTTGCACTCAGTTCAAAATCAAGCATCACAATTCTTATCCTTATAGACCTAAAATGAATGGCGTAGTAGAAGCGGCCAACAAAAACATTAAGAAGATTATGTAGAAGATGGTAGTAACCTACAAAGACTGGTATGAGATGTTACCGTTTTCTCTTCAAGGCTACCGTACTACAGCTCAGACATCAACTGGGGCAAGTCCTTTTTCTTTGGTTTATGGCATGGAAGTTGTTCTGCCTGTGGAAGTTCAGATTCCCTTATTAAGGATTATGAATGAGGCAGGCCTAGGTGAAGACTAATGGAATCAGACAAGATTGGATCAGTTGAACTTGATCGACGAAAAGCGACTGGCCGTCGTTTGTCATGGTTAGATGTACCAAAAATGTATGATCAAAGCTTTCAACAAAAAGACCAGACCTCGAATATATGAAGCTGGTGACTTGGTAATAAAGCGCATCATTCTTCCACAAGGCGACCCAAGGGGAAAATGGAATCCCACCTACGAAGGGCCATTTGTTGTCAAGAGAGTGTTCTCTGGTGGTGCCATGATGCTGACTACCATGGACGGTGAAGATTTCCCACATCATGTGAACGCGAACATAGTTACAAAATACTATGCATAAGATACCCTCTAGGTTGAGACACCTAGACAAGATAAGGGAGTCCCGAAAGGGATATATGCAAAAGATTGTACACCCGGAAAGTTGAAAACCCGAAAGGGCGACTTGGGCAAAAATGGGTATCCTGGTGGACTGAAAACCCGAAAGGGCGATCCAGGGAAAAGTTAAGGATTAAAAGCGTATGACTATGTCCCGTGGAATCACCACAGTCGACTTTATTACCAAAGTCCGAGTTCAAACGATACAAGATCAGTCCAATCAACTTCTGTTAACGGCAAGGGACGTTCGAAGACATTGGGACAATAGTAGAGTCGGAACACGATGAGATCACTTATACATGACTATTATCTTTTTTTTTTCAATTTTGTTTTCCTTTCGACGAGTTCCTCTTACTAGGGTCTCCGTCTCTTTGTACAAAAACACCAATTCATGGGTAAAATATCAATACAAATATACTTTGAAGTGCAAACTTTCTATTTTTGTTTTGAATACAAAAATGTCCAATGACTAAAATTGAACGAACATATGCATGTGAACATGATTAAAACTATTTGGCACATGTGTCCTGCTAAGCAGCAACAATCATCTCTTTAATGTATATGGAATATCCCCACAGAGTTATTTCATTAGCATTATCCCCACAAGGCCAGCTACAATAAACCAATCCCCAATAGAGTTACCCACAAAGTCTCTTTCCATAGGTTGATCCCCAGCCAGAGTCACAATCTCTTGACAGCTCTCTCCCCATCTAAGTTGGTCCTGAAAGAAGAAGCCTTGTGGATATCTTCCTAAATGAACTCACCTCGTCAGCAGTTCGTCAAGTATTCCTCAATAAGGTTTATTTCATCAACAGGGTTTATTCCCCAGCAGGTTTTATTTCCCCAACTAAATCTGTCTGCCCCGGATGAGTCTATCCTCTCTAGCTTGAGTTTGCCTCTCAAACTATTACAAATTAGAGGGCCACAACCCCTAATCCCTAGTGAAGTCGCCAACAAAGTTATTGATATCTCCAAAAGTTACTATGAAGCCTAGAATCCGACCAGATAATAGTTTTAACTCCAGTAAGTTGTTGTGAAGCCTGAATCCGACCAGATAACAGTCAACTTCATTCGTTTAAAATACTATAAAGCCTAGACCTGACCAGATAATAGTGAAACTTTTTAAATACTATGAAGCCTGGACCCGACCAAATAATAGTGTAACTTTTCAAATACTATAAAGCCTGGACCCGACCAGATAATAGTACAACTTTCAGTTACTATGAAGCCTGGACCTGACCAGATAATAATGTAACTTTTCTAATACTATGAAGCTTGGCCCTGACCAGATAATAGTAAAATTTTCAGTTACTATGAAGCCTGGACCCGACCAGATAATAGTTAACTTCTTAAGACACTATGAAGCATGGACCCGACTAGATAAAAGTTTAACTCTTCGAGATATTGAAGAACCTGGACTTAACCAGACAAGGGTTTAACTTCTTTTCCCCAGTAGAGTTTGCCTCTACCCCAGAAAGTTATTATGAAGCCTGAACCCGACCAAATATCAGTTCAACTTTATCTTTCCAAGCGAGTTATTGTGAAGCCTGGATTCGACCAAATAGCAATTAACTTTATTCCCTCAAAAATTTGTTGTGAAGCCTGGAATCCGACCAGATAACAACTAGTTTCAAGCAAGTTACTGTGAAGCCTGGATCTGACCAAATATCAGTTCAACTTCATTTTTTCAAGTAAGTTATTTTAAAACCTGGATCCGACCAGATATCAATTAATTTTATTCCCTCAGAAATTCATTGTGAAGCCTGAAATCCGACTAGATAGCAACTAGTTTCAAGCAAGTTACTGTGAAGCCTAGATCCGACCAGATAACAGTTCAACTTCAAGAAATTTTCTACGAAGCCTGGAATCTGACCAGATAACAGTTAATTTATTCTTCCCCAGTAAGTTACTGTGAAGCCTAGAATCTGACCAAATAACAGTTAATTTATTCTTCCCCAGTAAAACTACTTAAGCCTGGACCCGACCAGATAACAACTAACATTCAAGAGATAATCCCCGACAGAAGCATTCTTTTAACAAAAATTGAAGATATGTATATTCTTCATCCCCAACAACAATCCGGGATTCAACTTCCCAGAACTCCTCAGCAGTAGTCAGGGATTTATTTTCCCGGACAAATATGCATCTAAACAAAATCCCACATTCATACATCATAGCATATGCATACGAAACGCATTTAGCACAATCTCATTCATCTTGAGAACGCCATGCATACATCTACATTTAACTAACCCTTTTCCCACATGTAATCCATCAAGTTTTAGTATAAATCGACCAAAGATTTGTGCTGATACTTCTTCCAGTATTTACCATCATTCCTCTAAATGGCGTCTATACGCCCATTCCCAATACATCTTTGAGTCCAAATTTCTGGGCACTTTAGTGTTCAATCATCTTTCACCTTCAAGTCACGAATGGCGAATCCTCCAATCTAACTCTTCAGGTTTAAGAAGATTGAACAGGGGCAGCTGTTGTACCCCAAAATTTTCCCTCTCATTTCTCAAGAAAACTCTCATAAGATCTCCATTGATTCAAGACTACACAAGGTTTGATCAGCTCAAGACACCTCCTCAAACACTGACAACTCAAAATCAAGGTTTGAGTTTGTAGAAAGATAATTGAACTTATAATGCCTTATATGACTTTCATGGATCATTTTGGATCCCCGAGATTGCTCATGTCAAGTTTCAAGCTTTGGATCACATTTTTGCTCAGTCAGTTGATCAGTTGACCTAAAATCAACTGTATTAGGGAAAAGTCAACTGTGGTCAATTTGGAGTCAAAATTCATAATTTTTTATCCATATCAACATTATGAACTCATATATGTCAATTGATCAAGTTTGGATCATAATTCCTCAAAGAAATGTGATCAAAATACCAAAAGGGCAAAATGGTCAAAATTAGGGTTTTGATTGAGAAGGCTCAGTTCTTCGCTTTTGACCAAGAAAATGACTTATTGGTTTAAGACATGATCTCAAGGATTAAAATGCACTATTTTGACCTAATTGCATAGTTCAAATCACCTCTCAAGATCATTGGATTGACAGATGAATTGCAGTCAACTGATGAAAAGTCAATTGTACACTAAAAAGTCAAACTTTGACTTTTTGATCAAAATCAAGTTTCAAAAATTATATTTCATCAAGACATGTCAAAATATGAATTTTGTTCATCAAGAAATTAAAAAGTCAAAATTATCTTTGAAAAGTCAAAATTCTAGGACTTACAAATTTTTCTAAGTGTTAGAAAGTTAACATTTTTTCATAACTTTGTGCCAAATTTCCACCATGATGCAAGATGATTCAAGGAAAACTTACAACATGAAAGTTGTATATCTCAATGAGATATAAAAAATTGTAGGGCATAAATTTTTCTAGAAATGCTTGGATTTCATGTTATGAATTTATGAAGATATGTCCATGAAACTAAAAGACTTAGTGAAATTTTGCCCTAGTTAGGCAGATTTTTGGTACTAACTTCATAGTAACTTTTCACATGGTTCCAAGTTGATTCTTCAAAAATGTCCAAAATAAAGGTTGTAAAGAATGTTACAAGCTTTCTAAAATGTCCAGGAACTCATTGAGATCATTCTTGAGAAAGGATAATCGAAGAGATGAAGTTAGGGTTTCATTCTTGAATTATAGGTCATTTTGTGATATGCAAGAACTCAAATCTCAAGCCCATGCTGCATAATCTTTGCTTTTCCGGCTTTAAACTTGTGTTTCACTCCATAATTAATGGTTTACACAATTGATTGAACCATTATCCAATTGATTCAAGCATTATCCAAATCAATTTGCCATTTTGGGGAGAAAGTAACATATCCATTCTTGTAAAGCAAGCTTTATGCACAAAGTCAGCTTCTTGAGCTCCTAACTTGTTTTCTTTGATTACACTCTGTTGTAACCCAATGTTTTCCCTCTCACTTATCAAGAATTTGCTCACAAGATCTCCTTTGGCTCAAGACTGCATTAGGGTTGATCAGCTCAAGATACCTCCTTAAGCACTGATGACCAAAATTAGGGTTTGAGATTGCACAAGGATATTTAAACTTCCAATGTCCCATATGACTTTCATGGATCATTATGGACCCTCAAGATTACTGATGTCAAGTTTCAAGCTTTGGATCACACTTTTGCTCAGTCAATTGAGCAGTTGACCTGAAAATCAACTGTATTGGGGAAAAAGTCAACTATGGCCAATTTACAGTCAAGCTCCATAATTTTTGATCCACATAAAAAATTTTAAACTCATATGTATCATTTGATCAAGTTTGGACCATAATTCGTCAAGAAATTTGATCAAATCTTTAAAAGGGCAAAATGGTTAAAAGTTAGGGTTTTGACTGGGAAAGGGCAATTTATGATTTTTCACCAAGCAAATGATCAATTGGTTTAAGGCATGATCTCAAGAGTCCAATTGCATAATTTTGACCTAATGACATGGATCAAAACATTGCTCAAGCCCAATGGATTGACAGATGAATTTTTAATCAACTGATCAAAAGTCAACTGTATACTGAAAAGTCAAACTTTGAATTTTTGGTCAAAATCAAATGTCAAAGATCACAATTCATTAAAGCATGCCAAAATATGAAACTTATTCATCAAGAAATAAAAAATTCAAGATTTCATTTTGAAAAGTTAAAATTTCTAAACTTAGAAATTTTTCTAAGTGTTGGAAATTTCTTATTTTTTCATAACTTTGAGCATAATTTTCACCATGATGCAAGATGGTTCAAAAAAACTTTCAACATGAAAGTTATAGATCTCCATGAAATCTACAATATTGCTTTACACAACTCCTTCCAAAAGTGCTTGGATCTCAAGTTATAATTTTAAGAATACATGGTCATGAAACAAAACACTTAGTGAAATTTTGCCCTAATTTGGTCAGGATTTTGACCCAACTTCATGGCACTTTTTCATATAGTTACAAGGGGAATTTTAAAAAGTGATTCAAAGATGGGTTGTATAGCACATTACAAGATTTCCAAAATGTCCAAGAACTCCTTGAGATCATTTTTGAGTAGGGAGAATCAAAGAGATGAAGTTAGGATTTTATCACTTGACTTAGAAGTCATGTTGTGATGAACAAGATTCAAAATTCAAACTCATGCTGCATAACCTCTACTTTACAGGCCTCAAACTTGTTATGCACTCCATAATTAATTGCTTGCACATCTGTTAGAGGTCTCATTTCAAGCATTCAATGCAAGGCCATGCTTTATATCCATTTTGGGAAGAAAGTGCACATTGCCATTTTGATAAAGTAACTTTTTACACAAAACTTGTTCTTGAGCCTTGCAATTGTTTTCTTCTGATCATACAAGTCCCATAACTCAAGAGAAACTTGTTGAGATACTTAAAATCAGCCAGCCCATGCTTGTACCTCCTATTGAAACTTGTTTTCCCACTTTTCTTCAAAATCATGTAACCTAGAAATTAGCTTGTAACTTATACTTCTGACTTTCAAAACCACTCAAGACCTTTTGCTTATACATACACAAGTCATTTGCCACAAATCCCACGCATGCTTAAGCTCTGAAAACACCTAAAACATAGAATCACCAAAAACACTTCAAAACTTGTCATTTCTGAGTTTTGAATCCAATATCAAAATTTGCTCGTGCGTTTCTTGGCCTTTTACTTTCAGAAGCTTCTAAACAACATATAAAAACAATCCCAACACCTGCAGCACCACTGTAACACCTCCATCATCATCCACCATTTTCAAAAATAGCACCTTGTACCTTGACTTCTCCAGAACTCCTCAGGCACTTTCAGCTCAAGCTAAGCATCCATTAGCTTCCTGGGATCTTGAGGAAGTTAATCCAATCATTAGAACTCACTGAAAGCTACTCAAACTCCAAACCCGATACCCTCTTGCAAGGTAAGTTTTCTAACTTTGGAACTTTTCATACATGCATCATTAATGGTTTATTTATGAATGAAAAATGTCAATATCATTGCCCTAAAGCTAACCATGTCCATAGTTTTTATTAATTTTGCTTGAGCTTAGAGAATTTTAAGAATGAAGTTTCTGAGATTTTTAGGGTTCATATTAGGGCCATTAAAATTCATGCTTGTCTTTAATCTATAATTTTATTGCTTTGCATTTCTGAAATCGTGAGGAAATTTGCTACAAGTTTCCTGTTTACATTTTTCATTTTTGTTGAGAATTGAACAAGATACATAGGCTCTGGCTGGACGTGAGGTTGAAGATGAAGTTCAGTCCATGGACTTGTTTACTATCATATATTTATTGTTTTGATTATATAAATGGATGTATAGTCACCCCAGTGGTAGAAGCGCGCGCCTGTGACTATAGGGACCTGGGTTCGAGCCCCAGTGGTACCCTTTTGGATTTTTTTATATTTTTTGCATTCTGACTCTTTTTTTGGCAGCGCTGGGCCTCCCTTGGGCCTCTATGTTTTTTTCTTGTTGCTGACCCCCATGCTGGCTATTCACCCCCTGGCCCATTTTTTTTCATTTTATTTATTTATTTGTTTTCTTAAATATTTTATTTAATATTAAAAAATCAGAAAAAATGTAAAAGACATGAGATTTATATTTTGATAAAGTTTATTTATTTTTACATAAAAAAATATTTTATTTAATCCTACTTTATTTATTTTTACTAATTGGTTTTGTAAATTTAATTAAAAAAACTAGGGTTTTAGTTATCTTCTTAAGATATTTTATTTTAAAACCAAAAAAGATCAAAAAATATTTTATAATACTATAAATTATTTTTAAAGACAAAATACCAAAAAATATTCTTCTCATGAACTTAATTTCTTTTTTAAATTAATATTTAGATTAGGGTTTTATTTAAATTCTTTTCCTAGTAAATTTAGTTTACTTTTTATTATTTAATTAATTATTTTATTTTAGTTAATTAGGTTAAAACACAACCCTTTCCTTCTAAAAAATCCAAACAAACATCCATTTTCTTCATATTTTACATTCTTGTATATTTATTCATTTTGTACATTATTTATTCAATCCTTGTCCAAGTTCAATATGGTTGTAATAGGTAATTAGGTTTTATTTTCTTGCAATCCCCATTTATAATTTGTACACCCCTCCCACAAGTATTGTAATAGAGTAGTAATTTTAAATTCCGCAATTTATCGCTTTATATACAAATGCTAATAACTAGGATTTGTATGGAAAGACTAAAACCAATCAATTAGAAAACCCTAATCAAAGACAAAACCAAGCATGAAAATAATACACTTGCAAACAAGCACCCCTAGGGTAAATCCATTTGGTTGCATGACTAAATGGCCATATTACGCATGTGAGGTATCTTAGCAAAAACAAGAAAAATACAAGATCGTAGTCCCTCGATGACGCTATCCATGTTGCCTTTCAAATGATCTTAGTCTCTAAAAGAGAATGCTAAGATACCTTGCAACATTGCTAATCATGGTTATACGATGATCCACGCCCGTCCCATTTACATCCAAAGATATGATTACTTACCAAATCAACGGTAAGATAACAATGCCAAGGGAAAAAGGAAATGAACATGAAAGACTTTTGAGTAGGTAGAATGCTCCTAATTACTTGCTCAATTTCAAAACAAAACATCCTTGCTATTTTCAAAACAAACACCTACACTTTCAAAACATCTTACAAACTTGAAAACATTTTCAAAAGATCAACATCTTTGTATACATTCTTACGAACGAGAATCATTACAAAGTTTGCCTAAACAATGACCTCTTTACAAAATACTTTCAAAAACCACACAAAGCACAATTTCAAACAAAAGCAAGTGATCTAGCAAGTAACTAAGAGCCCACGGAAAACCATGGATGAAAAGGGTGCTAATACCTTCCCTTTTCATAATCTACCTCCCGAACTCAAGAAACAATCTCAAAGGTCTTTCCTGTGCTTTTTCACCTTTCCTTTTGGATAAAATAAAAGTCGGTGGCGACTCTTGCTAACCGCAACATTTCCAATCAAACGCAAAACCTTCAAGTCAGTTCTCCCACCGTATCACACACTCCATCCACAAAGTCAGAGGTATTGTGTTTAAAGTGGTTAACAACTCTATGAACGAAGTACAAGGCATGGAAACTTGTTTTGTCAGAAAATCACATGTTGAACTTAAACATGTAAATTTGAATTCTGATCAACTAGAGCAATCCAAACCTTTTGCTTATAAATAGAGGCATTATTTATGAGCTAGGACACGAATGCTAAGGCCCTGAAACTCCCTTAAACACTCACAAACTAGAAATTTCTTAAAAAACACCATTGATACACAGTCCTTCCCTTGAACTTGTATCTTTCATTTCCCTCGTGCGTTTTCCCTCAAAATCATTTACAAAGCTTCTATACCTCAAATATAGTCCATCCCTGTCCTTATTTTGGAACTGTAACATCTCCATCACCATCCTTCATAACCAAAAACAGAGGTCTGCAACTTGACTTCTCCAGACCATTCCAGCCATCCATAGCTCAAGCTAAGCATTGCATTAACTTCCTAGAGGTCCAAGGAAGCTAACCTGATCATCACAACTCTTTGAAAGCAACTCAAACTCACTTCATGATTTCCAGTTCTTGAGGTATTTTTCTGAACTTTCATCTCTTCATTTAAGCATTGTTAGGCTTTCATTTTCAAAGACAAAATGTAAATTTCATTACCCTGAAGCTGTACATATCCATAGGTTTCTTTTATTTTTCCCGAGCTTAGAGAATTTTAGTTTTGAATCTCTGAAAATAGTTAGGTCAGGATTTGATACTTTTAGAAATACATGCTCATCTTTGATTGTTAGTCCAAATTGTTTATATTTCTGAAATCTTGGTAAAATTTCTAACAAGTTTGATGTTGGAAGTTTTGAGAATGGATGAGAAATGAATGAGATACAGGGACCCTGGCTCGAGGTTGAAGATGAAGTTCATTTCTAGGAATGAATTTGTAATATATATTTATGGTTTTGTTTAAATTAACGGATGTATATCCACCCCATTGGTAAGGCAGCGCACATATTATGTGAAGGGCGTGGGTTCAAGCCCCAACGCTGCCATTTTTTTTTCATTTTTTTCCAACATTTTCTTTTATTTGCTTCCAACTAGCGCGCCTGGGCCTCCTGTGATGAGCCTTCCCATTTTCACTTCACCATACCCCCTATCTTGCTTGTTCCAGCACAGGCCCAACATTTTTTAATTGTATTTTCTTTTGCTGATTGACAAAAACACTTAATGGGCCAAGCTTCAAACAAAAAACTGTTTTTTCCTAACAAACACCCTAAATTCCATTTTTACCTCCTGACTTTATTTTTCATATTTTATTTTATTTTATTTTATTTATTATTTTTATTATTTTTATTATTTTATTATTTTTATTATTTTTATTATTTTTATTATTTTTATTATTATTATTATTATTTTTTTTTATTAAATCAAAATTCTAAAAATATATTTTTATTTATTATTTGCATTCTATATAGTTATATTTTATTCCTTTTAAAAAAACAAAAAAAGACAAAAATAAACTTCTTATCTTCAATCTTAATTTCTCTTCATAAATAAATATTAGACTTAGGTTTAGTTTATCTTATTTTCTCTTTACTAATCAAATTTAATTTAGAACTTAGGTTTTCTTTTAATTAACTATTTTTTGTATTAGTTTAATCTAATTAAAACTTTTGCAAACAAAACCCTAAAAAAATAAAAACTTGTTTTCTTTAAAAAATTAATTTCTTTTATTAACTTAAGTTTAATTTCCTTTAGGTTAATTATTTAATTCTCTTTAATTAATTAGGTCAAGAATCATTTTCCTTAACAAAATCTAAACAAAAATCCATTTCTTTTCCATTTATATCCTTGTACATTATATTCCTTTCAATTCTTGTACATTATGCAAGTTTAAATATGGTTATAATAGATAATTAGGTTTAATTTCTTGCAATCCCCATTTTTAAATTTGTATACCCCATCCCCAAATGATGTAATAGCGTAGTAAATTTACTTTATGAAATTTATCGCTTTCATATCAATGCTAGTAAATTAGGGTTTGTATGGAAAGATAAAATCAATGCTTAGAGAACCCTAATTCAAGATAAACCAAGCATGAAAAAATAAACACATTATTCACACATGCACCCCTAAGGTTAACTCCATTTGTTGCCTAAAAAATGGTCATGTTACGCATGTGGGATGTCTTAGCAAAAACAATCAAAAATACAAGATCATAGTCCCTCGATGACGCTACGAATGTTGCCTTACAAATGAACTTAGTCCCTCAAGAGAAATTCTAAGATATCTCACAAAATTTCTATCATGACTATACGATGACCCATTCCCGTTCTTTTATATCCAAAGATAAGGCTTCTTACCAATCAATGGTAAGATGGAAATATCAAAGGAAGAGAGAAATGAACAAAAGACTTTTGAGCAGGTAGAAACATTCTTAGTTGCTTGATCACTTTCAAAACAAACACACACCAAACACTTTCAAAACATGAAATATTTTCAAAAGTCCAACACTTTGTATACGTTCTTACAAAACGAGAACCATTACAAAGTTTTCCTAAACGAAGGCGCCTTTTCAAAAATAATTTCAAAAACCACCACAAAGAATATTTTCAAACAAAGCAAGTGATCTAGCAAGCAACTAAGATCCCATAGACAACTATGGATGAAAAGGGTGCTAACACCTTCCCTTTTCATAATCTACCTTCCGAACTCAAGAAAATATCTCAAAGGTCTTTCCTGTTCTTTTCACCCTTTCCTTTTTTGGATAAAATAAAAGTTGGTGGCGACTCTTGCTAACCGCAACAATTGCGATCAAACGCAAAACAACCAAGTCAGTTCTCCCACCATATCACAGTTGGGCTACAGTCAAACCCTTCCACATATTCAGAAAACACAGTGGCCACTGGAAACCAAGGAAGTTATGCCCCAAATGGTCGACTAGGTGGTGTTAGTCATGTCCCGCGATCGACACCATCTTTGAATACTACATCCGTTATGGATTTAAGTAAACAGATGGATGAGAATAATTTACAGTTAGTAAACATTTTAACTCAACAAATGGGAGTCGTCCTCAATCCTGTAGTTGGCCAAATCAGTAGTTTGATCGACTCATTAGGGGTTCAACCAACTCAAACTCAAATGCGCCATATGCTGTTGAGGGTTTTTGAAGAACTAGAGGGGGCAACAATGAGCATCCTTTTAGAACTCAAAGAGTGGAAGCACTCACTTATGAAGATGAATAATTCATTGAACAATATGAACCTATGACAAATGTAGTTAGGAGAAACCAAGATGCTGATCGAGTGTTAAGAAATTCCACTGTTGGATGGAACAACATAGTAAATATGGTAGAAGAAGTATTAACATGATCTAGAGTAAATGTTGGTCTCTGGAGGCCCAATTACTCTTCACCCTTGCCTGATTACATTCGGCAGGTAGAATTACCTAGGGGATGTAAGGTACCTAAGTTTACCAAGTTTGTTGGGGAGGCTAATGACTCGACCATTGAACATATTGCTAGGTACGAAAAAGAAGCTGGCGATATCGACAACGATGAGGGATTAAAATTAAGATATTTTCCTAATTCATTGACAAAAATTGCTTTTACTTGGTTTACAACGTTGACTCCAAACTCCATATGCACTTGGGAACAACTTGAGGGTATTTTTCATGAGAAATTTTATGCTGGTCAACCTAAGATAAGCTTGAAAGAATTATCCTCCATCAAGAGAAGGTCGTCTGAGTTAATGGAAGAGTATTTGAATATGTTTAGGATCCTAAAGTCTAGATTCTTTACTAGGGTTCCTAAACATGAGCTGGTCGAAATGGCCGCTGGGGGGAGGGGGGTTAGATTATTCTATTAGGAAAAAGTTTGATCCTCAATCTATTACGGATATATCCCAACTAGCTGATAAGGTTCGATATGTCGAACGTTTAAAAACAGAGAAAGCTAGGGTTTCAAAGGACCATAGAAAAGGAAAATTTTCCTATGTAGACACATAGGGTTATCCCATAGAGACTGAGGGCGAATACATGGATAAAGGAGAGGTTAACATGGGCGAATTGAAGGATAGGCCTCCATATGCATGTAAACCTATAAGACTGTCTAAGAGAAAGACGATTGAAGATCCAAAAATGATAACACATACTAAAACATATACTTTTGATGTGTCAAAATATGATGAAATATTTGATATTTTAGTTTTAGATGGTCAGATTATAGTTCCCCCAGGCACTAAGGATCCACCATTAGAGCAAAAACAAAAAAACGTTTTTTGCAAATATCATAATTTTTTGGGTCATAATACTTCTCAGTGTTTTCTTTTCATGGATTTGATTCAAAAGGCTTTGAAATACGATCGACTGAAATTTGGGGAGAAACCAAAGAATTCTATGAAGATCAACTCAAATCCCTTACATGTAGTTGATGCACACCATGTGGATCCATTTGAAGTGTTGATGATTGAGGATACTGAGGGCCTCATAGCCGAACATGTAGACACTATCAACTCAATAGCAACATTGAAGCTCAAGGCTACTGATAGTCTTGAAGACGAATCGGCTGTGGCTACACCAGTAGAGCCTACTGAGGGTCTCAAAAGTGGTAGTGACAATCTATCTAAGCCACATGAAGTGATGATGGTTGATTTTGCTGAAAATCCTGAAGGTGATCAGGACGACAAAGCAAAAATGGACTGTAAGGATGAAGAAGTGTCTAAGGAAATAATGGCTGAATTGATGAAGGTCGTGTTTCCTAAACCTGAAGAGAAGTTGGTAGATTCTCTGAACAAATGTAAGCTGGGTAATTCTAGATCCATGTTATGCCAAAACTGTAAAATGATTTATGACGAATAACCTGCAAAGAAGATTGTTGCGCTGAAGAAAGATCACCATCAAGGAAAAAAAATCCAAAAGTGGTGTTCGACCATGCTAAGGTTCCAAACAATGTTCAAGTGCCTCAAGAGAAACCCAAGTTTCCATATCTGAGAGCGTTTGTGCCACCAACTGATGTGCCTAACAATAACTGGGTTCGTCCCTTTTATTCTAGGGGAGAACCAGAACTAGAAGGTGGTAAATAAAGGGCCAAGTTCGACTCACAAATGGGAGATGATGGAAAAGGATCTAGCTCAACCCAACTTGATGAAACTGGGATCCTTTCAAAGAAGTACCAGGTTCCAACTTCAAAGAAATACCCTGTTCCTCCCACCTACAAATGGAAGAATCCTATGATAAAGACCCAAAAAAGGAGGTTTTAGAGGAATAAGAAATCTGCAAGAGATATTGCAACAAAAGTTGTTCCACAAAAGGGTGAAAGTGGCCAGAAAGAAGTACAACATCGACCGACCAAAGAGAGTTTGTCGATGCCAGTTGTGAATGCGTCGCCAGCAAAAATTGAAGATCTTGGTGACGATAACATGGATGATGAAGTATTAGACGGTTTTGAAGATAGTCCAGGGGACGGTTTGATAATCCACTGCATAATTGTGTCAGTTTTTCCCAATGTATATGGGTTTTCCTCAGAGGCATCTGAGGATGAGGAAGTAGACATGTGTGAGGAATCAGCAGGTCAAAGACCTCTATGTTACTATGTAATGAACAATGGGGTTGTAGAATAGCAACATGTAACATTTGAGAAACCTACATCAAACATGATGTATTATCTCAAACCTTTGTTCACAAGGACTAAGATTGATGGATTCCATGTGAACAAGGTGTTCGTTTATGGTGGCGCTGCCGTTAATTTGATGCACAATCATTGCTGAAGAAAATTGGTAAGTTCGACACTGAACTTAAACTACACAATATGGTCTTGTCGAATTATAAAGGAAAGACAAGTCACATCTTGGGTGTGATTCAAGTAAATCTGTCAGTTGTCTTGACTTCAAGGCCAACATTATTCATGGTGATAACGTCCAAGGCAAATCTCAACATGTTGTTGGGGCGCGAATGGAAACATGGAATAGGGGTGGTGCCATCGAACCTGCATCAACGTATGTCCATATGGCGTTAGGATGGGATCGTCAAAAGCATAGAGGTAGATCATAACTATTTTACTGTTGATGTGAAGGTGGTGAATTGAAATAATTTTTACAAAGCATTTGCAACTATACCACCCGTACGACCAAGAAGATGCAGTTTTCAAGCTGCATCCTGATGCGATCAATTTCTTGACTTTACACCCCACTCATGGTTTTGTTTGGGACCAAGAAAAGTTGGACACATATCCAGCTGTAGAAGGGGAGTTTGATCCCACTGGGTGGGAAGAAGGACGAAATCATGATGATGCCTAAGGAAAATGCTCTAACAAGGATTTTGGCCTATATGGTCAAAAACAGAAGAAAAAAAACGGCTTTAGAGGATGAAGATGTTTTAAATATGGCACCTGAGGCCATCATGGTGGAAGAGCTTGGAGACACTAGCCAAACAACAACTTCAGAAAGCCAGAGGCTTGATTGTATATACGAAGAAGAGCCTTTGGGGTTTGAGAAAGATCCAAGAGATAATGTTTTAAAGATGAAAGCACAAGATCCCTTGGAGGAAGTCGATATGGGTGATGGTTCGATTAAGAAAATTACCTATATCAGCACCAAGATCGACAACAAAATGAAGGATCAAGTGATCAAATTACTTAAAGAATTCAAGGACTTCTTTGTATGGGATTACAATGAGATGTCTGGTTTGAGTAGAGAAATGGTGGAGATGAAGCTGCCTATAAATCCAGGCAAATGACCAATCAAGCAAATGCCAAGGAGGTTTGCGCTAAAAGTGTTTTCCAAAATCAAAGTAGAGATTGAACGATTGTTGAAGAGAAATTTCATTAGGACAGTCAGGTATGTTAAATGGTTAGCTAATATAGTCCATGTAATAAAGGAAAATGGAACTTTGAGAATTTGCATAGACTTTAGGGATTTAAATAAATCCACCCAAAAGGTTGAATATCCAATCCATGTGGCAGAAATGCTGGTTTATTCGGCCGCATGATATGAATATTTAAGTCTTTTGGATGGATATTCAGGCTATAATTAAACTTTCATTGCTGAAGATGATGCCCACAAAACTGCATTTTGATTCCCTAGGGCGTTAGCACATATGAGTGGTCGTCATGCCTTTTGGTTTGAAAAATGCAGAGGCTACTTACCAAAGAAGAATGAAATCAATGTTTCATGATTTCATAAACACCTTCGTGCAGGTGTACATTGATTACATTGTAGTTAAATCACCCTTGAGAGCTGGTCATTTAGACCATCTTAGACAGTGTTTTACTAGAATGAGGGAATATGGATTAAAAATGAATCCATTAAAGTGTGTTTTTTGTGTTCGTGCAGGAGATTTTCTGGGTTTTGTAGTGCACAAGAAAGGAATAAAGATTAATCAGAACAAAACCAAGGCGATTTTGAATACCAAAGCACCAACAACGAAGAAAGAACTCAAGTATTTGTTGGTAAAGATAAATTTCCTAAGGCGGTTCATCGTGTCAAACATGACTGGCAAAACTTTGGCATTTTCTCCTTTGTAGAAATTAGGTAAAAAGTCTGAATTCAAGTGGGAAAACAAACACCAAGAGGCATTCGATCAACTAAAAGATTATTTGATGAAGCCTCCAATACTAGCACCTCCAAACAAAAACAAAGGCATGAAACTGTATATTGCAACGTCAGAGACGACACTGGGAAGCATGTTGGTCCAAGAAGACGAAAATGGGGGTCGAAAGGGCCATTTATTACCTTAGTCGAGTACTAAATGACGCTGAAACTAGATATAATACAATTGAAAAACTATGTTTATCTTTGTATTTCTCATGTACTAAACTCAAGCATTATATAAAATCGGTCGAAGTTTCTGTTTATTCTCATTTTGATGTCATCAAGCATATGTTATCTAAACCCATATTGCATAGTCAAATAGGTAAATGGGCACTAGCATTAACTGAATACTCATTAACATATGTTCCTTTAAAAGCAGTCAAGGGGCAAATTATTGCAGACTTTATAGTCGTCCATCCAGTGGTCGACACTGCTGAAGCTTATGTAAGCACTTAGTCTTAGCAATGTTATTTTGATGGCTCTAAAAACAAACAAGGAACACGGGTAGGGATTTTTATCTTATCGCCATATGATATTCCAACTAGATTTTGTCATAAATTCAAAGGCGAATGCTCTAACAACGAGGCTGAGTATGAAGCCTTAATAATTGGTCTTCAAATTATGTTAGACGTTAGAATAAGAGATGTTGACATTAAAGGAGATTCAAAGGTAGTGGTGAAACAATTGACCAAAGAATACAATCACGTTAAAGATCATCTGATAATATACATGGGCAAATCGTTATCATTACTTCAGAAGTTTGACAACATGTCGATTAGTCATATAAGGCACATTGACAACCAAGAAGCGAATGACATGGCCCAATTGGCATCTGGATACAAATTACCGAAAGTAAGCATAGACGAGTTCATTGAGGTAAAAGAGAAATTGGAGTTTGAAACCATAACAATGATAAAACCTTGGGGGGCAACACCTGAAGTAATCCCTGATCTCCTGAACTATGATTATTTTGGAAATTTTCAAATGGTAGAAGAAGTTTTTTCCATTGATGCGTTAGCTAAAGACGACTGAAGGAAACCCATAGTTGATTACTTAAAAAATCCATTTGGGTCGACAGAGCGTAATGTTAAGTACAAGGCGTTAAGTTATAGATTAATGGGAGACGGATTGTTCAGGAAAACACCTGAAGGAGTGTTATTAAAATTCTTAGGAGAGAATGAAGCATACGTGGAAACATCTGAAGTACATAGTGGTGTGTGTGGTATGCATTAAGCAGGCTAGAAGATGAAATGGTTGTTGTGTCGAATAGGAGTATATTGGCCGACCATGTTAAAAAATTTCATTGATTTTGCCAAAAGCCGCCAACAATGCCAAAAACATGCTGGAATTCAACATGTGCCAGCTAGTGAGTTGCATTATGTTATCAAACACTGGCCTTTCAGGGGACGGGCTTTGGATATTATTGGAAAAATTAAACTTTCATCATCAAAAGGCCACAAGTACATCTTGGTAGGTATTGATTATTTTTCAAAATGGGTAGAAGCCGTCGCTCTGGTTAAAGTAGACCAAGAGGAAGTCATGGCCTACATTAAAAATAAAATCATATATAGGTTTAGGAAACCAAAGATCATAACAACTAACCAAGTAATTGTGTTCATAGGTGGAAAGGTAAATGAGCTCGCTGCAGAAATGGGGTTCGAACTGTTAACATCAACACATATTATGCCCAGCAGAATAGGCAAGTTGAATCAGCGAATAAGACCATTATAAGTTTAATCAAGAAATATGTTGGCCAAAATCCTAGAAGTTGACATATAACTTTGGGCCAAGCATTGTGGGCATGTTGAAACTCACCAAAGGAGTCGACTAACACAACGCCTTTAAATTTGGTTTATGGAAACGAAGAAGTATTTCCCTTAGAAATTGATTTTCAATCAATGAGAATACCAAGGCAATCAAATATTCCTACTGAGTATTATTGGGGAATGATGCATGATGCGCTGATAGATGTTGAAGAGCATAGGCTAGAAGCTTTAGATACTTTGTTTAGGAAGAAAGAACAAGTAGCAAAGGCCTATAACATAAGGGTGAATGCAAAAACGTTCGTCATTGGAGATTTAGTTTGGAAAGTTATCTTACCCATGGATCAAAGAGATGGAGTTCTAGGAAAATGGTCACCAAAATTTGAAGGACTATTTCTAGTGGTTCAAGTTTTTTCCAACGATGCTTATAAGATCAAAGAGCTCACGTCAGATGGTTGGATATTAAGAGTAAATGGTAAATACTTAAAGAAATACAGACCTATGTTGCAAGAAATTGTAATAGGCAAAGAGTAAAAAACCATTCATTACATAGTAAAAGACCACTAAAGGGCCTGAAAGACACATTAGGCATTGCAAAGATGGCTAAAAGGGCATGTTTTCCTTGAGAGTCAGATAACAATCTCGAGCGAGAGACAGTTGGACATTAGTCAATGAAAGCAAGGCATCCATTCATCTAGCTCGATAGCCAACACCTCAACACGCTCCCAGTGAAGAACCCCAGTAGAAGCTTTGTCATTCAGTGTATTTTCAGCTGTTTCAAATCCAGTAGTTTGCAAGGTTTTGGATTCATTGATATTCTTCTCTATCTCTTCAATTTGTTGTTTCAAAACAACAATCTGTCGCTGCCACAAAGAGATATTATCGGCCCTATCTTTGAAGTCTTCTTTGGAGTTGTCAAGAGATTTCTTTAGCGCTTCACTAGCAGTTACAGGGGACTCTGTGAAGGCCAATTCAATATTACATTCCTTATCTTTAGGAAGACGTTTCCCCAAGATCTCCTTTTGTTTGGCCAAATCGACCAAAAACTGGTCAAGAAAAGCAGATACTTCAGCCATAAACGTGATGACATGAGGACAGGCTGTGTGAACGTAAACATTTTGCAACACCTCTTTGACCTTAGTGAAATCAGCAGGAAACACCACTAAATGGGTGATCAGATCGACATGAAAGTGTTGTGTTTTTAGGCGACTAAGAATTTTGCTTTGGGTTCCAAGAGAAGAAATGCCCCCAGAGACAGGCGAAGTGCTAGATCCCCCATCAGTCGAGTGATTTCTAGCGGCCACCAAAAACTTCAAGTATTCAAAGAGGCTACTTTTCTTTAAATAAGAAATTGCTTGAGGCGATATGATAGAAGTGGTAAGAGCTATGCTGGGAAGAGTTGAAACAATGCCAAAGGGAGCATTTGTTTGAGGAGGCTCTTCAGCTGTTTGAGAAGGTTGTTGGTTGATAGTCTCATCAATGTCAACAACATATTCAGGACCTTCCATTTCATCATTTCCAGCATCGCCTTCTAAGGCACCTTTGTGGGTGTCGTCTTCCACTCCCTCACTGATGGTAGAATACTCAGCGGCTCCCTGATTGACAACATAATTGAGACCACTATCAATAGATTCACTATCTGTCAAAATAATAGTCATTTTCTTTTTTCCCTTTGAAGTCCTTAAGATAAGTTTGGTGGGACGCTGTTTGGGTTTAGCGGCTGGTCGCTTAATCAACAGAGACAAGTAAGAACAAAACTAAAAAGGAGCAAGCAAGCTTGAAGAAAAAAGGAGTTTTGGGAAATGAAAGGATACATAAGAGTCCCACTTAGGGATGGAATTGGTGCTCTTTGGGCGAGTCGAAGCTGGCTGCACGACTCATATTTTCGCTACCACTGGAGCAGGCACAATGGTAGAAGTAGTTTGTTTTGGAATAGCCTCAGATCGAGTCGACCGAGACTTTTTGGATTTTATGCGGATAACAGGCGAAGGCGTTTCGTCCACTTGCTTCTCTTCATGGGAAAAGCGTTTTCCCTCTTTGGAGAGGGTCCAGAAGGGACAACAATGTTGGCTTCAGGAACTTGCAAATGGATCGACATAATCAATGTGTTAGACAGGGGATGTGGTCAATTAAGAAAATACCAAAATTAACAAATTACCTGAGAGGAAATTGCAGGAGATTTTTTAGCAGAAGCAGAGATAACTGCACAACTAACACCTCCCTAGCATGCTTCTTGTGCTTAACTAGTGAATAAAAAAAAGCATAAGACAAAGTTTAAAGGTCGAAACATGAAGAAGCCAAAAAGAAAATAGAGTGACCGACAGTCACTGTAGTAAGTCATACCTTTCTTAAATTGCTGATTCATAGCTTCGAAAGCACATACCAATCGATGTTTGAAAGATTTGAGGTTCCCATTTTTCTTTACGAACCTCATGGTCCACCAATCAAAAAATTCCTTCATTGTATAGAAAAGGGGTTCAAAGGCGACAATGTTCAGATTGGGGGCGTCAAAAACAAAGTGTTGGAGGAATTGAGCGCACTCTACTTTGTTGTAGCTTTGGGACGAAAGGCACATATCATTTGATGGCTTATAAAAGCTGCGAGTAAAAGGTTGGCACAAACCAAATTTCCTAGACATTAGATTGAGTTGGTAACATAGAAGTGTTACGCCATCATTAGCGCCCACCCTAGACGCTATAAGCCTAGGGGTTAGAAAATCTTTCCAAATGGTTGTAGATTCAGGGACTTGCGTTAGCTCAGGAGGGGGAAATGGCCGAATTGACCATTCAGGACCACATGATATTGAAGCAACTGGCGCCATCTGGGGTGAAAAAATGTACACTTAAAGAAAAACATCAAGTACGTTTCAATTTTCTCCTCTCAATTCAGGTCGTTGTTGGACAACGTTATTGCAGCAAGATGTGGACCTTCAATGGCACAATGTGTAAAGAATGTATCTTGTGCCTCTGAAAGTTTCAATTTAAGCTGATTCCCAAAGGTGGAATTTAGCCACAATTGCAGCATGAAAAACGGCCCAACAAGTAGATAGCTGGAAGCCAATGCAAGAGAAGTCATCTGGTCGACCCCTACACTGAGTGATTCATAAAGCGACCTTGGGATGAGTTCTCTCAAGCAGGTGTTTCGACCCATGTGAAGGTGATTCGCCAACGAAATAAAATGTTTGGCCACCTTCAGAGACCTACTGCAGAAGATATACTTAGAGAGCCAGAAGGCTAGAAAGGCGATGTTCTCTTCATCAGACACTGTGTCAACATCCATAGCGTGAAAATGCTCCATATACTCGGTGAAACCAACAACATCCTTATAAAAAGGAATAACATCTTCATCAACTTTAGTAGGGATGAAAGTTTTACCTGTAGGGAGAATGCTAGTGATAGCCGCAACATCGAATAGAGTGGGAGTCAGCATACCAGTTGTGAAATGGAAAGTGTTCGTGGAACTCTCCCAGAAGTAGAGGGAAGAAATCACCATATAGTTGCAATAACTAGGGCAAACCCTATAAAGTTGAATCAAGTAAAAAATACCTTGGGAGGTCAAGACATCACCTTTAACTTTCTCTACCTTATTTAACCATGCATTGTAATCCCGGTTGATAGCAGGAGCGAAGCAAAAAACTTTTGAGGTCCTATAGATGTGGGAAAAATCTAAAGGACACTTCCGGGCGATGGGGGGCCTTGTGCTTCTATGAAAAGAGAAGCACTTTTTTAGATCTTTTGGTGCCCTAATCTCATCAGGGGTAGGTCCCATGAGAGCATACACAGTTTTATTGCAGATAAACGGAAGCAAAAGGTTAGAACAGATAGTAGTAATGTTTTGTTTTGGGTTTGGCTCCAACAAAAAAGTTTGTCCATCAACAACAAGGAAATCAGGCATGGTGGAAACTAGCTTAACTATGTGAGGAGTGTTAATATGTTCAACAAATTAGCTTGAAGACAACATGAAAGATGAATGAAAGCTTTGAAAGGAAATGAAGGTGGGTTTTTTTTTTGCTGAGTTTGGAAGCTAGGAGATTAAGGATGCAAAGAAAGCATAAAGATAAAAATGAAGGAATGAAAGGGGTATTTATACCACCAAAGAAACCAAACATTTGGGAAGAAAGTGGGAAAAAACTGTGGCTACATAACCGGCACATGTCAAACAGATGGCAACTGAGGTGAAGAAGTTGGTAAGTTAGAGGCCACGATTATCCTAGGAAGTTGAAGCTAGAAAGTAGGGAAGTGGCTGTATGAACACTGATGTAACGTTTGAAGAACAAGATCTTGATTACAATGGCGTCACTTCACACTAAGAGAAAATGATTAAAATTTCTGTTTCTGTTCTTCCAATTGAAAAAGACATTTTAGGGGGCAATTTGTTGGCTAGGATTTTCATAAAGAGAGAAATCCAAACCAAAAGTTAAAAAGGTTATTTTAAGAGCATTAAATCATGAGGAGTCGACCATATAAGCATGTTGACTATGGATGATCTCACAGGTAGCCAACCAAGATTTCGTAAGTGTAGTCGATCAGAGAAGGGTTCATGGTGAATGGGTTGGGCCCAAGAGAGGTAAGAATCCAAAAAGGGTTAAAAAGCCCATAAGCGCCAAAGCTGCAAAGGCGAAGCATTATGGGGGGAAAACATGGATTTAATATCAGGAGTGATGAACGTGGGATCATGGAGGGAAGTTATAAAGAACACGTGACATGAAAGAAAACGAAACCCACTTAAAAAGTAGTTACTTCTGTGTATTATAAATAAAGCACTTAGTGCACTTTGTAAAAGGGTCAAACTTTCATATTCCTGTACATTAGTCACTCAGAGTAACCGAGCGAACGAGCGAAATGAGTCAGGAAAAGGCAATGTATGTTTGAACCAACCTATTTTCAACCTTTCTTTAATGTCATGTCATTACCTTTTACAATTTAAAACACTTTTTGTCTTATTTACTTTGTCTTTTATCAAGCCTTTTGGCTCTCAGTCGAATGAACCTTTTTGAAAACACTTTAACTACATACATGAACTGAAGCACTGTACTGATATTCCCTAGTCGATCTCGCCAGTAATCTTATTTTAAAGAGACCAACGTTGTTTACCAAATCCATAGCTAAATAACAATACTACTTGTTTGAGACTTTGCTTTGGAAGAGGTAAGCCTACTATAGTGGAATACTCTGAGGCTGATATGGATGGAGACATTGACTCCAGAAAGTACACTTTGGGCTACATGATTAAATTTGTAGGGGAGTTGTGGCTTGGAACTCCAGATTGTAAAAGTGTGTAGCTTTGTTTATTACAGAGGCTGAGTTTATTTCCATTATCGAAGCATGAAAAAAGTTACTTAGGTTGAAGAAAATTTTGCATGAGCTTAGTTTTGTTCAAGACAAATATGTGTTATTTGTTGATAGTCAAAGGACTATTCATCTTGGTAAGAATCCAACTTTTCATAATAGGTCCAAACACATTGATGTGAGATATCATTGGATACATGATATTTTGGATGCTAAGTTGTTGGAGTTAGCTAAAGTTAGTACACATGATAATGGTTCTGATATGATGACTAAAACATTACAAAGAAGAAAATTTTAAGCTTGTTGTGATATCATCGGATTGACGATTTCCTCCACATAATTGTGAGGGGGAGATTTGTTGGGCTTATATGGAGAAATACCCAAATATAAATAGTTCATTTGTCTCACTTATTTAAGTGGAGAGTGTTAATTTAGGGTTAAGATAAGTAGATAGAAAATAAGGATTCAAAATAGAGAAAAGAGGAGAGAATCTCATTCCTGTTTTTCTGCACCAGTCTCACTAAATCGATGATCCCTAATTCATTAGTCGTCGGATCCAGCTCAAATATGGAGAGCAGATTCGCAACCCTTATATCCAACTTTTACATCCTGAAAATGATTAATTTGTAACATAAAAAATTTAAAGAACTTATTTTATCTGAAATGTCAAACTTAAAGGACCATGTGATATATTTGGCCTTAATTTCATCTATTATCAATAGCATTTTCTAATTGATTTGGCATTGCAATTCGTAGGAGCCAAATGGGGGTTTCATAACCATAATGTTTCTTTCCCAAGTGAATTACACTGAATTATCTCTTCTTTACCTTGTTTCAAAAACTTTTCAAATGGAACTACGTCTAACTCTATTGTAACATGTCATCCTATAACTATCCGTGCAATTAAGCAAGTAATTTAGAGTAAGTCTCATTTAGGTTGATCAAAGAAAACTTTTTGTGCATCTCCTTACTAGTGACTTACCATTTCTTAAATTACATATGATTGAATACATATAATATTAAAACACTAAGTGTGGATCAGTAAGCTTTCACAACTTTAGTTCATTTTCTTTGATTGCTTAACTCTTTCTAACTTTTCATAGAGGAACATGGATAATTTTTTTAGCTAGTGTATTTATTGATGATACTTGTGATCTAAATTTTCCTTATTGAATTGTCATCCCCAAAACCTTTTAGAATAATTTAACTTGTACAACACATATAACCACATTTTATTTTTGAAGTTATTGATATTTATGTTTATCGGGTGGTATCTTAAGTGGTATGAGAGCTATTTACGGAACCATGAGTTTGATATTTGTTTTTTTTATGTACCTTTTCTTTTTAATTTGTTTAAACATACACAATGAATTAAATAATAGTAGAGAAATTAAATATTGAAACCATGATTTATAGACTTATATGTTCGATGTTGGTTCTGCTTCGTGATCAGCTTTTGTATGGTGAAACATCGATACTTTGATCATACATAATAATTAAAACTTGTTGATCGATTTATATTTGATATAATTAATTCTGGCGTAACATCATGATATTTGATATAATGTTTTATTTCATCCATTCGATTAGTATAATGATTGTTATACATTTGAATAATTTAATTTAATTGTGCTTTGTAACTCACATATGTATGGTGAAGTAGCACCATTTTGACTAGTCATATTGAATAAACGGTCATTATGATTTTGATGGTATGAACATGTTGTATTAGAGTTTATGACAATTCAAGAATTGTGGTGTTATGAATCCTACGACGTCAATTCAAAATGAATGAATGTTCATTAATAATTAGTGTGACCGGGCAGCGGAGCCCCTAACAAACTCTTTGTAGTATGATCGTCAAAATTTAACTTAATTTATTCAATTAATATAATTTAATAATAATAATAATAATAACATGTTTATTATTATTTTTTGTGTTGAACGATTATGGGCTTATTTTTTCTTTGTCGTTGTTTTGTGATTTTTTAAGTACGACCTATTTGTCGTCCATTTCTCTTTTTTTAAAAGGTAAAATAATATTGATAGTAAAAAAGTGAGAGAGATATAGTCTGAACAACATACAAATAAGTAGACTGTTGACACGAGTTGTACCAAAAGCTATAATAACCAAACCCACGAACTATAATAGGTAAGAACTACAATGCCAAAAAGCTACCACCAGAAAAAAAATTAGAGTTAACTCTAAAAAAAAACCCATCTAAGAACTTCAACCTACTAAAGGATTGAGTTGGAGCTCAAGCCATCTAGACCACCAACATTGAGTCAAAGACCACCGAGGAAGAAAGAAGAAACACATCCACTTTTAACCTGGCCATAGATCTCAATCTGATATTGATTAATTTGAAGGATATAGTCTTGAATTCATTCTAATAAGGTGCAAAAGTTCTCCTTTGATCTCCCCAAGAACCACTTCCAAGCAAAAAAAATTCCTCTAATTCTTTCACATTTGATGAAACACCAAAAAATAGAGTTATTATGTCCTCTCCAAATGGTATAAACCACAACAAGGTAAGACCAGGGAGAGATAAATCTACAAAAAGAAAACTATCACCTTAAAGGTGTCCAGCTACCCCAAATGCGGAGAGAGATAAATTACTTGTTGAAGAGGTGTGGTTTGAAGAAAAAGAAGACGCCAGAAGATAATGATATGCAGAAGACACTGAAAAAATGCTATCCCTTGCCAACTTATATCATTCCTTTCTCTCTATTCTCTATATGTAATTTATTATATTATCTCAGTCCATCTATGTAAAATAGGTATTATTTTATGTAATGTAATGAAGAAAGAGAAGAATAAAATATCAAATGAGGACAACCATTGATGTCTAGCTTGGAGAAGGATATAACTTTCTTAGGTTTAACTTAAGTTTTCTAATTGGCTTAAGGGAACAATTATACTAGAGGTGGTAACCATATGGTTGCATGTAATATATTATTTATATGAAAAATAAGCCAGCGAGATCAATTTAATTGCACATTCCCTCAAATAAATATTGAGGTTAAGCTTTCTGATATTTATCACTCATCAAGACTAATATCAAATAATATAGGTTTTGACCATCGCAAGGTGCATGTGTTATATTAGTAAGATGCGATAGGATAAATGTAATATTCAATTGCTAAACATTTAGGGTCTATTTGGCTGGGGGTATATGGAGGGGAGGGGAGAGGATATTTGTAAATATATTTGTTTGATTCATTTTTTATAAGGGGAGGGGAGGGGAGCAAAATACCTCCTAGACTCACTTTTTGCTCCCCTCCAAATTGGAGAGATTTGGAGGGAAGTGAAGATTTATTATTTTCTCTAATTTATCCTCAGTTATTTTAATTAATTCCAATATTGTCCTTATTGAATTATTAAAGACTAGGTTGACTAGATTATCCTTATTGCCCCCTTCAAATTGTGTACGTTGGTTGTTGTTCTAAAAATTTGCAGATTAACGTATATAGTTTTTGTTGCATAATTTATTCTTACATATATGCATCAAAGAGCTACTGTTTGTTATGATGTTGTACCTATACACATTCAAATTTACATGTTAAACGTATATAGTTCTTATTATAATGATATACCTATATGAAGTCAAATTCACAGTGGAATATAGCAGGTTTGGTTTTAATATATAATATTAGTAAAATATTATAATATTAAAAATTAAAATAATAATAATATAATATTTTATGAATATTTTTTTTACAATTTAATATGTTTATGAATATTCTGTTTACAATTTAATATGTTTCTAGATATTTTGTTTAAATTTGCGTGGTTTATGAATGAACAAGTTTTTATTTGGTGAAATTTACTCAAAACTTTTTATTTATAATTATTTTTACTAAGTACAAATGACAATATTTATAAGGATAAAAAGGTAATTTAGTTTTAAAATCTCTCCCCTCCCTTTGTGAACCAAACATATATGTTGTTAAAAATTCCTCCCCTCCCCTTCTTTGAACCAACATATATTTAGTTAAATTCTCTTCCATCCCTTCCCATCTATTACCCTTCCCTTTATTAAATCATCTCCCCTCCCCTCCTCTCCCCTTCGTTGAACCAAAATGATCCTTAGTTTAACTTAACCAAACTAATTATAATACAATCATATATGTTTAGAATAAAGAGTTGGGAACAATCCATTTGATGGATTATAATAAATATTATCCACCCAAATGATAAAACTCAAGAGTTGCATCAAATAAAATTGGAAGAAGTTCCAATCTGAATAACAAAGTTTTGTGTAATCAACCTACCAATGATTTAAAACAAAGTGAAACGTGGATCTCAATCCACTAGAAAATCTTCCAACAATATTTTCTGAATCAAACGTTAATGATAATTTTGTTTGATTAAAAAGTGGGAGCATATTTAGTTAATACCTAATTGAATATGTTTTAATCATATATCTTCAGAATTTTTGAAATGCAGATTACCATGTCATCAAACAATTCAAACAACATTTTGTGACCAATCCTTGACAAGGAAAAATTGTTTGAGGTAAGTTTTCTTGATTGACACTGAAACTTGAGAATTGTCCTCAAACATGAGAAAAATTTGTATGTCTTAGAAAAGCCTATTCTCGAAGAGGTGTCGTCTAGTTCTTCTCATTAGGCTAAAGAGATGCTTATATGATGCATGTTGATAATGTTGAATAAATGACTCTAAACATAAGAAGGGGGAGAGGTGAATTATGATTGTTAGAAATTACAATTAATATTAAAAAAATATTTTTTTGAAAATAATTTATGTTAGTTTAACAGATAAATAGAGATAAAATAGTTAAAAAAATAGAAGGAAAGAAATTAAAGAAGAAGGAAAATTAAATAACAAAAAGTAAAGAGATAAGGATAAGGATATTGCACCAGAATTTACATAGGTTCAATATTACCACCTGACCCATTCTTATCCCCAATAATTTGATCTTGATAGTTCCACCATTATCACTTTGATTTGATGCAATGCTTAATTCTTTTTCATTATGAATAACTTTAATAAGTTTTTGAAAGACAACAAACATATATCTTTTTTGAGATAAGAATAATGTTCAGGTACATAGATAATAGTCATCCATAACTACAAGGTGTCATACCCAAAATTTTCCGTAAAATCATTTATTCGCTGCATTTTCAGCATTAATCGGTCATTCATGCATTAGGTTGACCAAAACTCAATCTTACGACACTATTTTCATTTAATGTTTAATTTAATTATAAGGGTTTTTATGGCATTAAGTTACTTTTAAAAAAACTTATATTGTTTGGACTATGTATAGCAAACGTAACGATTTCTTAGGGGTGCAACTACCAACATATCATTCTCATATTTTCAGCCTGCACCACACAACTATCTCTCACCAATCAACATTTTAAAAAGAAAAACTCAGAAACATTAAAAGTGAAAAAGAAACATATATAATAGAAATGGAGGAATGACTCCATATCTTATTCGGTTTCATTTTTGATCACCGGTCTTCCATCACTTTCTTTTCCAAACGGAACCATATTCTCCATCCTTATATCACCACTTAAACATGGACTTACTAATATCTCTACTTCGATGGGAGAATTTTACACTTGAGACACACCAAATATCCACCTAAAACCTTAAGGTGATAGGTATGTGGGTTCTATCACGTATAAAGTGTATACAGTGTTATATCTCCCTTTTTCTAATCAATGTGGGACTTTTTTCTCACACTTAATTCTCAACACTCCCCCTCAAGTGTGAGTCTATGAAACACTACCACCTATAGACCCGATCCCTATCTTGAAACCAAAGGCTCATGATACCACTGTTAGGGGGAAATTCTGAGGAGGGATAATTTTACACTTGAGACACACCTTTAATGAGAGACACACCACATATCCACCTAAAACATTTAGGTGATAGGTGTGTGGATTCTCTCACTTATAAAGTGTTAAATCTATCTTCTTTTTTTATCAATGTGGGAATTCTTCCTCACACTTGATTCTCAACAACTATAACCATAAACCACCACAAGTCATCCTTGTAACACCCCACTTTTCCCATAAAAATAATTATAATATAATATATGAAAATACATCAGAGTACACAAGTAGGATGTCATATCTTCAATAAACTCATAGAATTTCAAATCATTTTATTACCTCATTTCTCATAATAGAACTATTTACACAGCGAAAAGACCAAATATTTATTTTCATAGCACTACAACTTAAATAATAACATTCTCCACAAAACTCGTGGTTCAACATAAATATAAAGGTAAGATACGTAACAAATAAAACAACGTAAAACATAGCAAATTCCAAAACCCCATGCTATGTATCAGAGTGACTCATAAGACTCGATCAGGCAACTCATACTCCAAGCACAACTCTGGTACCTGATTATCTATACTCCCGGAAGAACACATATACAACAATAGAAAAGAGGTGAGAATTACATTCAATAAATATACGGTGAATGGCCTATACTAAGGAGTAGTATTTAACACAATTCACATAATTTACAAAATGCATATTTTACACAATACTTTACAACACATTCTTCACTCATATGCCACAACGTCAAATCAAGATAGTACAATGCAATGTAACCGACAACAACTAATTGTATGTGGTACCAGCAAGGCATGAGCCCTCAACATAATACCAAATAGGACAACAACAGGGCATAAGCCTCAACATAACGCCATTACATGCCAACAATAGGGCATAAGCCCTCACCAATGTATGCATGCAACACAAACATGCAATAACGTAAATATACAACCACAAGGCATAAACCTATAACATCTTGCCAATAAAGGCCACCAATAGAGAATAAGCCCTCACCTTACATGAAATGATAACAATAGAAAATAGTAACAACATACTTGCATACATCCAACAATGCAACATCATCATAGCATACTACATCAAATATTACAACAACATTTCAACAACATAGTGTCATAGTACCACAATCCACTACACATATTATCAATCCATCATGGACATTCAACAACAACAACGTCACACAAAATAACATCATAGTATCACAACATAATATCATAGCATCACAACAACTAAACATGTTATCGATTTATCATGTATATTGGATAACAACAACATTTACAACTACATAACCTCCTAAGCAATCCCTTCATACATCATTCGTACAACAACCACGTGTTAGGTCACATCACTCAGTATCAACACCATACCAAATTCCCACTAAGTTCTATGCTTCAGCACAATTCTCATTATTACACACCTCCCTATATCCGTCTAAGTCAACTAGTCAATACAGACAAAGAGAAATTACACTACACACGAAAACGGGAAATAAATCGGTAAAACAAACAAATCTGCACATCAGCATGCCCATACACGTAGAGCTTCTTCCCCGTCCATCTCATATGCGTATCATAGGCATTGGGTCCAACTTTTAGCGTCATACTGTAGCAACTGGTTTTTAAATCAAGAGTCACCACTATTAGTTTTTATCCTAGGAAAGGGAATCTAATAGAAAACCCTAATTCGTAGGCAGATATTCTAGGTTTCGGACTCAATTAGACGAAAGGAATGTGTTAGGCACCTTTCATCTACCTTGTTCACAAGGATATTAGACTCTAGGTTTAGGTTTGGGTAAACATGATTTTATGTTTTAATTAGAAAGACTCGCCATAATTTTTGATCGTATGCCTACGTATCCTCTTATGAGGAATCAGAGTCCCAATTCATAGTTCATATGGGGTTGGTGCTTTTTAGGGGGTTTGCAAACATATTTTGAATCACTTCGCACTCGGCCGGGAGTAGTGATTGTGGAGATTTTGACTGAGTGCGTAGTAAGTCAAAACTAGTTTGAAGCCCTTTTGCAAAAAACAGTTGATTAGTTTAGTTTATTGCGAAAAAAATAGTTTGATGGTTTATTTGTGTTTTTTAATCGTATCAATTGCGAAAATATCTTACTTAATGTATGATTGAAAAAAGATTTAATGCAAATAATATATAAAAATATGTTCATGAGTTTTTTTAAATAATCATAATTTATTTATAATAATAAGTAATATTTACATATAATAACAAAAAATTAGAATAATAAAAAAAACATTATAATAACAATGATAATAATAGTAAAAGTTAAATAATTATAGCAATAAATAATAATATAAAAGTATAATAATAATAAAAAAATGCATTATTTGATAATAATAATAATAATTATAACTAAATAATAATATATATATATATATATATATATATATATATATATATATATATATATATATATATATATATATATATATATATATATATATATATATATATATATATATATATTTATAAAATAGAAATGATAATTAAATTATAAAAATAAATAAATAAAAGTAACTAGACTCAGGGGGGTGCAAGCTCCAATTGGCAAGTAAAATAGGGGGTGTGTGATTAACAATGGAAATTAGGCCCAATGTATAGACCGGACAGGGGGGGGGGGTGTAAACGTTTTAATGTTTTAGTAAACGATGGAATAGGGGGTGCTAATAACAGTGGGCTTAAGCCCATTACACTTTGGAGGGGTGTCCGCGTATTCTATTGTGTCGAGAGTGTATGTCTAATCCTGATGACTTCCAATTTCTCGTCCGATTTTGCTAATCCGCCGTTCTCCTTCTTGATTTGCAGGTTGCAGTAGCGGCGAAGCTTGAAGTGGACGACGATGGTTCAACTACCCGATTAGGGTTTCCGATCCAGAAACTCTAATCGCCTCCTTCTTTCAATGACAAAAGGGCTTATCCTCCATTTTTCTTTTTTCAGAGTCTCATTCCGCTTTCAATCTCATCCTCCCCTTCTGTATTTGTTGTTTCAGTATTTATAGGGTTAAGTTAAATCGCTGTTACAAATTAGCTAGCTTAGATTTAGGATAACTTAGAGATATTAGGGATTTGATTTTTGCTGTAATTGATTGATTCTGTAAAATGAGCGATTTTGTATTAGATTACATTCTCAGATTTGTATATATAATTTGGTTAGTTCTTGATTTGCTGTAATTTTAGATTTGATTCTGATTTTGCTTTACTGCCCTGTATTTCTGGATTTGATTGAGTAAAGATTTTCTGGGCTTTTGAATCTTTGCTGTAATATCCGATTCTCCATTATTTCCTTGTAGAATATTTGATTTAGTCTTTAATGTATACAGTACCTGTTAATGATGAGAAAACATGCACATATTTTTTGTAAATTGGTACAGTAGCTGTTAATAACCAATTTGGGCTTTGTGCTAAATTGGCCTTTGAACTGGGCCTTGTATTGATTTCTATGTTTTTTTTGCAAGATTTTAAAATCTATACAATATGCGTTAATTGGACAGGATGTACACTAGATCAATAATAATTTCTTTTTTTTGTTTTGCAAACAACAATGCCCCCTTTTTTTTGGATACGCGTTTGGCCTAATAGGCCTTGTGCAACAAATCTTATTTTCAAAAGCTCTTTATTAAATGTCTAATAAACTGTAATAAAAATATTTTGATAATAAACAATAAAATAATTTATAAAAAGGATTTAATAACAATAGGCCAACGTTTACTAATACTATTTTTTTCTTTATAAAACAAAAACAATAATAACAAAAACTGACAAATGGGCTAATAACTTTCTTAATGGGCCTGCAGTTTGTAACTTCACCCCATTTCTTTGTTATTCAAACCCCAAAAGAGGTAGGCCAAACGCAATGGGCTCGTTTATTGAAACTTCACCTCCCACTGTACTAACAACCACTTGAATGTAAATGGGCTTAGATACTTATCTTTAAATTAATAGAAAGTTAAAGCTAATTAGTTTTAATAAAATAATAATTTATTAACTACTTAGATGATTTTTTTCCGAATTACATGGGTCATTGGCCAACATGCCTCGCAAACGGGTTTGTGAGTCTTTCTGATTTAGAAAGCCCTATTAAAATACGCCCCCTAGTCTTGGATAAAGATAGGCCATTAGATACTGTTGCACCATCTTTAATTAAATATTTCTTCTATTTCAATCTCGGAAAATAAAATCATTGAGGTAAGACAAATTTGGGGTATGACAGCTGCCCCTATTCAATTATCTTCCTGTCGAATAGTGCGAGAAAATGTAGGTCTGGCGCATTCTGATTGAGAGTTTATTGAATACTTGGAATACCCAAAATTTGTCCGACCAATCATAAGGTTATGCTGATGTAGCACACCCTCACAAGTCTTGAAAAACAAAGCGAAGCTGATGATATATCGCTTATCCGAGTTTGATAATGAGGCAAATAGTCTTTGATCTTAAAAGCATGGTTTCACATGTCTTAGCTTTTTCACCTATTAATACCCAATGATGCATGGCTGCTTGAAGACTGAGGCTATAGGTTACATTTGCAAATTGCTGCATGACATCTGAGGCGATGTTTCGAGCATGAATACATTGCGGCTCAGATGCTATGTGTTTGAGTTCCGAGAATGCATTGCGGCTTAGAGGCAATGTGCTGGTTTGGATAATACATTGCGGCTTAGAGGCAATGTGTTGAGTCTGGGTAATACATTGCGGCTTAGAGGCAATGTTCTGATTTTGGATAATATGTTATAGCTTAGAGGCAATGTTCTGAGTTTTGAGGATGCATTGCATCTTAAAGGCAATATGTTGATCTGGACAATACATTGCGGCTTAGAGGAAATGTGTTAAGTTTGGGTAATACATTGCGACTTAGAGGAAATATGTTAAGTCCAAATAATACATTGCGGCTTAGAGGCAATGTGTTTAGTTCGGATAATACATTGCGGCTTATAGGTAAGGCACCGAGTTTTGAGAATTCATTGCAACTTAGAAGCAATGTGTTGGCTTGGATAATATATTGCAGCTTAGAGGAAATGTGCTGAGTTTTGCGAATACATTGTGGCTTAGAGGCAATATGTTGGGTTTTGAGGTTACATTGCGGCTTAGAGGCAATGTGTTGAGTTCTGAGGTTACATTGCGACTTAAAGGCAACGTGTTGAGTTCTGAAGTTACATTGCGGCTTAGAGGCAATATGTTGAGTTTTGAGGTTACATTGTGGCTTAGAGGCAATGTGTCGAGTTTTGAGGTTACATTGCGGCTTAGAGGCAATGTGTCGAGTTTTGAGAATTCATTACGGCTTAGAGACAATGTGTTGGCTTGGATAATACATTGCGGCTTAGAGGCAATGTGCTGAGTTTTGTGAATATATTGCAACTTAGAGGCAACATGTTGAGTTTTGAGGTTACATTGCGGCTTAGAGGCAATGTGTGGAGTTTTGTGTTCATTATTGCATGGAGACTTAAGTGATGGGTTGGATCGCAGGAGAAGTGTTTGGTTAATTGACCCTTGGATGATTGAATTGAGGGTAGTATTGTTTGTTTGCTGCAAGATACATGCGTATGATGTATGATATCGAGATGTTTGGATGTATGTGAAATGCATGATGTTTGACATTGATATGGAACCCTGAATATATGCGCATTATATGCAAGAATGCATATTGTATGTATGCTTGCAAAATTTGTGTATGTATGAAATGCATGTAAGATACGCATATGTCTTGAAATGTTATGAAGACTATTTCTGTCATTCTCTCCTTTAAACCATTGGCTCAGAGTTACCGATCCCTATCATTATGCGTTGTCGTAGCATTGTTGATTTTGAACACCGGGGACAATGTTAGCAAAGTTTGAACGTTGATTTTGTATTGTGAAAGCGTGGATGTAGACTTAGACGTAGGTAATGGCCTATGCATAGATTTATATGTTGTAAGCGCGGGCGTAGACGTATGTATTGGCATATGTATGGTCTCTGTAAGTGCGGGCGTAAGCATAGACCTTGTGTTGTAAGTTAGGCATAAGTGCTGACATGGATGTAGACTTTGCGTAGGGACGCATAAATATATGTATAGACTTTGTATTGTTGAGTGCAAGCATAGGCGCAGACATGTGCGTGGACGTAGACATCGTATACGGACGCGTAGATATGCATAGATACAAGTGTAGACATGTGTATAGATTTTTGTGTTGCAAGACGTAGACGTGGATTTTCTTTCGATATCTTTCTAACCATAATGTTTTTTCGATGTTTTGTCAAATGCTTTTATTTTGTTAATTCCCCAAAAAGATTTCAAGACAATATTCACAAGTAATAATCATTGTATTTTGTAAACAAATCTGAGAAAAGAAAAACATAATTCGAAACATGTAAAGAAAACAACTGTTTTATTGATATGCCTTTGAGTAGGCGAGAATACAAGACGCAATTCCTAGAAAGAGGTAATTATAGAAAGTTTTAAAATAGTAAATGGAAATGAAAAATGATAATCGCTACTGCTGTTCCCCCATGTCTTTTGATGATCTTATCTCCTTTGCTCTCGAGTTGTATGATTCCAATCTATCATTCCCTTTGTGGTTCGTAGCTCTTTAGATCGCAGTCTTTTTGTTCTTTATTTCTTTGTAGGAAATCCCTAACTTTTGCCTGGATTGCCCTTTTGGATTTTTAATCCACTGGGATAATTTTCTTGTTAGCGAGCTTAGCGAGCTTTTTGCCTAAGTCGCCCTTTTAAGGTTCGAGCTTAGCGAGCTTTTTACACATAGTATTTTTTTAAGTGCGTCTGAATTTTCTGGAAGAGGTAATTCTTCCCCATCCATTGTTGTGAGGATGAGACCACCTCTGGAGAATATTGTTTTGACTACATATGGACCTTCGTAGTTGGGTGTCCATTTACCACGTGAATCGAGGAGAGGTAGTAGAATCTTCTTGAGCACTAGATCCCCTTCCTTGAATATTCGAGCGCGGAATTTCTTGTCGAAGGCTCTCTTCATTCTATTTTGATGTAGCTGACTATGACACAAAGCCGTCAATCGTTTTTCTTTAATGAGGTTGAGCTGGTAAAGTCGAGTCTGCACCCACTCTGCTTCTTCCAGCTTTGTTTCCCTCAGGACTCGAAGTGATGGTATCTCAACTTCCATCGGGAGTACTGCCTCCATGCCATATACTAGTGAGAAAGGAGTCGTGCCTGTCGATGTGCGTACCGAGGTGCGATAGCCATGCAGGGCGAAGGGAAGCATTTCGTGCTAATCTTTGTATGTCTTCACCATTTTCTGGATGATCTTATTAATATTTTTGTTGACTGCTTCGACAACCTTGTTCATCCTTGGTTTGTACGGTGAGGAATTATGATGCTCGATTTTGAAGTCGTCGCACAGTTCCTTCATCATCTTGTTGTTTAAGTTAGACCCATTATCTGTAATTATCTGGCTTGGGACACCGTACCTGCATATGATGTTCTGTTTGATGAAGCGTGTAACCACTTGACTTGTTACGTTGGCGTAGGACGTTGCTTCTACCCACTTGGTAAAGTAGTCGATGGCTACCAATATAAATCGGTGTCTGTTGGATGCTTTCGGCTCGATCATGCCAATCATATCAATTCCCCACATTGAAAATGGCCAAGGGGAGCTCATGACGTTCAGAGGAGTCGGTGGTACATTTATCTTGTCGATGTAGATCTGACATTTATGACACGTCTTCGTGTAATGATAACAATCAACTTCCATTGTTAACCAGTAATACCCTGCTCACAAAATCTTTCTAGCCATGGCGTGCCCGTTTGTATGAGTTCCAAAAGTACCCTCATGGATTTCTCTCATGAGCGTATCTGCTTCTTGCTTTTCCACACACCTGAGTAGTACCATGTCATAGTTTCTTTTGTATACCACTCCATTACTCAGAAGGAATTTTGAAGCTAACCTTCACAAGGTTCGCTTGTCAATGATAAAGGTATTTTCTGGATATTCCTACCTTTCCAGGTACTTCTTGATGTCGTAAAACCAAGGCTTATTGTCAGGTCCTTAATCAATAGCAAGGCAGTGTGCGGGATCTCCGAAATGTATGATCGTAATACGTAGTTCGTGATTTGGCCAAGTCACTTTGAACATAGCTGATTGGGTTGCTAGGGCGTCTGCCATTTGATTTTCTTCTCGAGGGATATGACTAAAACTGATCTCTGTAAATTCCGTGGCTAACTTTAAAACATGATCCCGATACAGAATCAGTTTAGGGTGTTAAGTATCCCATTCTCCATTAACCTGGTATATGACTAATGCAGAATCCCCAAATACTTCGAGGTGCTTTATTCTCAAATCGATGACAGCTTCCAGTCCTAGTATACATGCTTCGTATTCAGCGATGTTGTTGGTGCAATCAAAACATAACCTTGTAGTGTAGGGTTTGTGATAATTCTTAGGAGATGTTAATACTTCCCCTACACCGTGACCTAGTGCATTTAAATCCCCGTCGAACAGGAGTGTCCAACATGCCCCTGGCTCGGGCCCTTCGTCATGTCCTGGTATTTCATAGTCAGTTATAAATATGACATCCTCGTCGGGAAAGTCGAACCTCATGGGCTGATATTCTGATAGCAGTTGGTGAGCCAGATGATCAGCTAGTATACTACCTTTGATGGCCTTCTATGTGACATATTGGATGTCGTATTCCGATAGTAGCATCTGCCATCGTTCGATTCTTCCGGTAAGAGTTGGCTTTTCAAACACGTACCTTAGAGGATCCATTCTTGCTATTAACCACGTAGTGTGGGTCAACATATATTGTCTCAACATCTTGGTAGCCTAAGCCAATGGCAATAAGTTTTCTCAAGGAGTGAGTACCTGGTTTCGCAGTCTGTGAATTTCTTGCTGAGGTAATAGATCGCATGCTCCTTTCTACCTATTTCATCCTGCTGTCCCAAAACACAACCCATTGACCCTTCAAGCACTGTCAAGTACATGATGAGTGGTCTTCTGGAGACTTGTGGCATTAAGACTGGTGGCTCTTGCAGACACTGTTTTATCGTCTCCAAGGCAGGTTGACAATCATCATTCCATACTACTGTCTGATCTTTTTATAATAACTTGAATATTGGCTCACACGTAGTTGTTAGGTGAGATATGAACCTTGAGATGTAATTTAATCTCCCTAATAAACCATGTACTTCTTTTTATGTCCTTGGTGCGGGCATCTCTTGTATAGCTTTTACTTTATCGGGGTCCACCTCGATACGCCGCTGGCTTACAATAAAACCTAACAATTTGCCTGGTCTGATGCCAAATGTGCATTTATTTGGGTTTAACCTTAGTCTGAACTTACGCAACCGCTCGAATAACTTTTGCAGATGTATGATGTGTTCCTCCTCCATATGGGATTTGGCAATCATATCATCTACGTATACTTCAACCTCCTTGTGGATCATATCATGGAATAACGTGACCATTGCCCTCTGATAGGTTGCCCTTGCGTTCTTGAGACCGAATGAAATTACTTTGTAGCAGAAAGTTCCCCAAGGTGTCATGAAAGTAGTCTTTTCCATGTCTTCAGGCGCCATTTTGATTTGATTATAGCCTGAGAAACCATCCATAAATGAGAATACTGAGGCTTGAGCTGTATTATCCACTAGGACATCTATGTGGGGTAACGGGAAATTGTCCTTCGGGCTTGCCCTGTTTAGGTCTCGATAATCTATGCACGTGCATACTTTTCCATCCTTCTTGGGTACTGGTACAATGTTAGCTATCCAAGGTAGATAATCTACCACTTCTAGAAACCCTGCATCAAACTGTTTGAGAACCTCTTCCCTGATTTTGCTAGACATATCTGGACAAGTTTTTCTGAGGTTTTTTCTAACTGGAGAACACCCTTCTTTGAGAGGTAGTCTGTGCACTACGACATCTGTATCCAACCCTGGCATGTCCCTGTAGGACCAAGCGAATATATCCATATACTCATGCAATAACTTGATTAGCCTATCTTTGACGCTTTTCTCCAACATTGCCCCTAGCTTGATTTCTTTCGGATCTTCCTCTGTGCCCAGGTTAATGGTCTTAATAGGCTCTTGATATGGTTGTATGCTGTTAGCCTTTAGCTCTATTTCTCTTTCCATTTCCTCGGAGAGTTCAAGATCTTCTTCATCTTCCTATTCGGCTTGGTTGATATGAGCATCAAAATCGTATCAGGTTGTAGCAGTAACATTGTCGGTAATTTTGGGCATGGATCTGCACATTTATCATGTTTTGGTGCATATTTCAGTGCTTGGAATTTGAAAATGCGTATGTAGAGAAAGTATTGCCATTTTTAAATTTAATAGATAAATGCAAAAGAAGGACAAGGATCTTAATTGAAAACAGAATATAACTTTTATTAATTGTAAATATTGTCTGAAACCAAAAATAGGGAAAACCCTTACAAGCAACCCCTATGCCTCGGGTTTGACATAGGTTCTTTCAAAACAAGAAATATTACTTAGAAAAGAAAAATATCTCAGGAATATCCACAGCAGTCCATCCTTTGAGCTCTTCTCCCGGGGCGCCCTCTCTGATGAAGTCAGTTGCCCTTTTGGTATTGATTTTACTTGATATCATTGCCACGTACCCACCATGCTCTATTCCTTTGCTAACAAAAGTCTCTTAGATCAGAGGGAAACATGCTTTGCCTTTTAGAGTAGCCTTCGACGAGTCATAGCCCAAACCAAAGCGATTCTTCTTCTCAAGAATTTATGGGAGCTTTCCCCAGCGTTTCGAGGCATCACCTCCCATAGTCGTTTGCAGATCTCTCCATGATGCCACTTTAGTCTTGTTACCCTTCTTGACTGGTAATGTTACCATTGAAGCAATTTCCAAGGCTTCGAACGGGGTAGCTATACAGTCTTCGTCGGCACTAATATACCTGTATGATTCAATGTGGCTTACGAAAATGTCTTCCTCACCGTCAATCATGATTAACTTCCCTTCCACTAGAAACTTCAATTTTTGATGCAGGGTCAAGGTTATTGCCCCTGCCGCATGGATCCAAGGTCTCCCCAGTAAGCAAGTGTATGCTAGTTCGATGTTCATGACCTGGAAAGTGATATTGAAGATATGCGGCCCAATCTTAACTGGAAGGTCCACCTCTCATAACACCGAGCTTCGAGAACCGTCTAATGCCTTTACTAACGTAGAACTTGGCCTCATTACCACATCGTCTATTGTTAACTTTATGAGACTTGACTTTGGAAACACATTAAGAGCGGAACCGGTGTCAGTAAGAACCCTGGACAAATGGGTAGTGCCTATTTGCATAGTAATGTGGAGTGCCTTGTTATGGGCTCGGTTCTATGGCGCTGATTCACTGTTGTTGAAACCTAGGTAGGATTCGAACGTTAGATTTGCTACGACATTGTCAAATGGATTTACTGAAATTTCTTTTGCAACATGGGATAAACTTAACACCTTCATTAAATAATCCCGGTGTGCTTCAGATTTGATGAGTAGCGAGAGTATGGAGATTTTTGCTAGAGTTTGGTGGAGCTGATCCACCACTCTATAGTCACTCTTTTTGATCATTTTTAGAAACTCTTCTTCCTCTTGATCGGTAAAGTCTTTGCTCAGAGATTCTGTTTCTTGATTTGTATCAACCACTGATTTTCCCTTGTCCTTCGTTGGAATCACATCCGTCTTTTTTGATAGTTCGGCTCCAAAAATTCAACCACTTTGGGTCATACCTCTTGTTCCTGCTATGTTTGAAATTGCAGGTCCCTGACTTGGGGATGAACCGCTTTCTTGCTTCACTCTATTGATGTACACGACTGAGTCATGACTCTATGGTACTGCCTTATTATTTTCATAAGGGATAGGTGACGGTCCCTTAATTACCATCGTGGCTTTTGGAGTGGTGGGTATTAAGAGAGTCTTCTTAGGTGACCTTTCCATAATCTCTGTTGATTCTCCCCACGGGATGACTAGAGTTTTCTTGGTAAGACTTGGGCCCTGGAAAGGGATTACAAGTAGCTTTTTCCCTCCAATCGTGGCTACATATTTTTCCTCAGGGTACAGTCTGAATTGAACTATCCCCTGATCCACTAGATTTTCCAGAGTTGTTTCAAAGGCTTCATTATGCTCTAACAAGAATCCACATTCGAACAAATATTCTTTCAAAAAGTTGATAGGGGTCTTTACCTTTATGGTTTCCCCAAAGTCAGTGACCACCTCAATTGTGTTTATTGCTGGCCCATAATGTGGGGGAATATGGTTTGATTTGATGTTAGGCTTCTCAAAGGTGATATCTTGAGACTCTAACAAATCCTGAACCTTATGCTTGAATGCCCAACATTATTCTATGGTGTGCCCCGAAGAATTAGCATGGTACTCACACCTGGCGTCGACATTATATCTTTGCGGGAGTGGCCCGACTGGAGGAGCTAAAGGCTTGATCTCCACCAAGGATGCCTTAACCAAGTGTTGTAATAACTGGCTTGGTGGCATGGGCAGTGGATCAAAATTTCTGGCTGGCCTTTTAAACCTGTCTTGCCTTTGTCCTTGTGGGATTACCAATGGTTGTGATGTCCTTGGTTGTGAGGCCACGATGTTGACTTCTTCCTCTTTTCTTCTTGGGAAGTTTGAAGCCAGTCTTTTTGAATTGTAAGGGGCAATTGACGACCCCCCTGATATCTTCCAACTTTTTAACCCCATTTCGATTCTTTCGCCAATAGTCACTAGGTCTGAGAATCCTGACGATACACTTGCCACCATCTTCTCATAATAAAGCCCTCGTAGGGTTCCCATGAACATGTCTACGAGTTCTTTTTACAACAGTGGTGGTTGTACACGGGATGCCATCTCCCTCCATCTTTGACCATATTATTTGAAGGACTCTTCCTTCTTTTGGGACATATTTTGGAGTTTCAAGAGGGTAGGCGCCATGTCCAGGTTATACTTGTAATGCTTCAAGAAAGAATTAGCAAGATCTGCTCAGGTTCAGATATGCGTTTGTTCCAACTGCATGTACCAGTCCAAAGATGCCCCACTTAGACTATCTTGGAAACAGTGAATCATTAGTTTCTGATCATGGGCATGGGCATGCATCTTCCTGCAATACATATCAAGATGATTCCTTGGATAAGTGAGCCCTTTATACTTTCCAAAGTCAGGTACTTTGAATTTTGGTGGTATCACCAAATCAGGGACAAGACCCATTTCTAGAGCGTCTACTTCGAAAGCATCGAAACCCTCCACAACTTTTAATCTTTCTTCCAGGGATTTATACTGATTCATTACTAGTGGGTTATCTACATCATGAGTACTAGTTGTCTTCAAGGGTGCCTGGTGAGCATCCTCTGGGTCATGATCTCCGTTTTGCAAGTCTAGGTAGTTGTCTGCATTGTTGGTTGGAATTTGCAGGGTATGTAATTCCCCTAATTTTGATGGTGGTGGGATGAAACCTTCAGTTTCAACTTCTTGCTGGGCCATGGAGGACTTTTGGGGTCCTGATTCCGGCTCTTTCCTTGGTTGGTGACCGCTCGATGCACCAATGGTTTGGGATACCTCTTCAAAAGCTACCCTGGGAATTTGATCTCGCCTGTCAAGAATGTTCTTCAAAGCTAGAAAAACTTGACTCAAATCCCCTTTCATTGAGCTTATGTCACCCTTCAATTGGTCAAGATCCTCTTTGAACACAGCTTGAGTCTCCTCGATTTGTTCCATTGCTTTTTGTTGATGGGCCCTTGTTTGATATGGAGGCCAAGGAGGTGGAGGTCTTCTTTTACCAATGGCTTAACTAGAGATATTTTTAAAGCAAATTAGTTTTGATAAGTCATGCAAGTGTTTTATAAATGCATGCGTGTGAATGGGTGTGCATGATCATGAAATGATTTCTTGTTTTAAATGTCTCATTCACTTGGGTACATGCTTGTGTTTTACTTATTATTTTATTTGGTGACTAACTTTAAAATAGACACGCCGTCGAGATAGGGAAGAAAAATGGCTTTACTAAAAGTAACATAATCCAGATATTGAAAAATATTACAAATTGAAATCAAAACTTGTTTGCATAAACATAAATAAAAGGAACTAATTCTTCTAGGTGCCCCTGCAAATGTATGCTCTGAAGCCATCGACCATTGCTCGACAAAGATGTAGAAAGTATTCAACATCCTTTGGAAGAGGAGCCATTACATTCTCTGCATGTTTTAAACTTCTAGGGATGTCCTCGATGAGATTGTTGGCTAGGAAGACGAGCTTTTCATGTTTGTCTTTGTAGTACCTATATTCCTGATAAAGATGTGGGATTATCTTATGGTTATCTCTCTCAGCTTGGGCGATCTTGGTATATTGCTCTTCCCAATACATATTTTCACCCCTCATTTATGTGTAAAGCCTTCGTTGGATAAGGAAATCCTTTTGAAGACACTACAGCTCTAAACATACATGCTCATATTCTCGAGTTCTTTGAGTCAGGAGTTTCTCTGCTTCTATCCTTTCAAGGCGTGATTTAACCTCTGATTCCTGGTTGTCTTGAAGTTTGGTGGTGAGGTACTTTACTTGCTCTTCTTGATCTAAGGAAGCTTGTGCCAAACTTTGGATTTGGGCTCTTAAATTTCCCTCTAGCACCTTCTTATCATGTGTTGCCTTTTCGTACCATCTAGTTAACCTTCCGATTTCAACGGCGGCCTCTTCTAACCTTTGGTTGTGGGAATCTAGGTTAAACGTTGCACTCAACAGTCCTTCAGTTGTACGCTTTCATTTTAGACTTTCTTTCTCGAATTCCTTTTGACTTTTCTCAATTTGTTCGTCCTTTGACTCAAGTATAAGCTGCATCTGTTTCTTTTCTTTGGTCAGATTGAGGAGATTGAGTTCCAATAATTCTTTCTCCTTTTGAGCTTACTTTAAGGCATTTTTCAAATTGTCGACTTCTTCCAAAGATATGGGTGTTATCTCTGGGACCTCTGCCTTGTACTCTGGATCTTTCTTGAATGGAAGCTTGATAATCCGCACCCTATCTTGGACCCATTTGGTGTAGGGTTCTCTTTCTATGGCATTCTTTCTTTCGGCCTTCCTCTTGTTAACCTTGTTCCAGGCTCGAATAACCTTGTTGAGCAACCCTTGGTCTTCTATACCCATATTATGGATGATAAATGGTCGGAGTTGTTCGAATGAAGGTTTGTCTTCCAAAGGATACCCTAACTGTCGTAGGGCAAAAGTAGGGTTGTAATTAATACAGCCCCGCGATCCAATCAAAGGGACATTAGGAAAGTTCCCACAACTAATAGTGATGTCACCAATATCCAACTTCCTTGCATACAATAATCTGGAGTTTGTAGTGAGAGATCTCAATTTCTGTGGCCACTTATATCTGGTCAATTATGGGATCAGATAGTGTTCCTTGTAAAGATGAGTCGTGAACCAAGTTTATAGAAGCGAGATGCAACAATTTAGCGTGCCTTTTCTCTTTTCATACATCATATGCAAAGTTTAATAAAGGTCAGCAAGCAAAGCGGGAGTAGGATCCGCATTAAAGACTTTCGCACCCCAAAATATGCTAATGGCCGCAGGGTCAATATAGTCCACAGTCCGAGGAAATAAAATTACACCAAATACCAACAACTATAAACAATCAACACAAGATTCCCACTCCTTATAATTAGCAAATTCTAGTGCCTTAGCTTCCAAGTATATCCTTTTGATTCCTTGTATGGGACCTTCTCTTTGGTAATTTTGCATTAACTCAGTGTTGTACCCCAAACTTTTCCCTCCCATTTCATCAATATTTTCTCACCACAAGACCCTTGGAGCTCAAGATCCAGTTAGGGTTTGCTTTGCTCAAGACTTCTCCTTGCTCTGTTGACCCAAATTAGGGTTTGAGTTTGCACAAAGATGTTTTGACCTAAAATTCCTAAGATAACTTTCATGCTTCATGTTGGACTCACAAGTTTATCCATACCAAGTTTCAAGCCTTGATTCCAATCTTTGCCCAGTCAATTGGACAGTTGACCTAGAAATCAGCTGTATTGGGGAAAAGTCAATTATGGTCAATTGACAGTCAAACCTCATGATTTTTGACCAACATCAACATTATGAACTCATATGAACCATTTGGTCAAGTTTGGATCACAATTCCACAAGAAATTTGATCAGATCACCAAAAGGGCAAAATGGTCATTTTTAAAGTTTTGACTGCACAAAGGCAATTTTTGACTTTTTGACCTGGACAATGGCAAACCAAGCTCACATATGGACTCAAGGACTGAATGACATGGTCTTGACACATTCAACAAGTTCAAAAGATCCCAAATGCACAAGATTGACATATGAATTTTCCAGTCAACTGAGCCAAATTTGACTGTATACTGAAAAGTCAAACTTTGACTTTTTGGTCAAAATCAAGTGTCAAGATTCATTTTTCATCAAGACATGTCAAATTGTGAAACTTGTTCATCAAGAAATCAAAAATTACAAATTAGGGTTTGAAATGAAGAAATTTCATAACTTAGAAATTTTCTAAGTTATGAAATTTCCTAATTTGTTTCCTAACTTTGTCCCATTTTTTCATCAAGATGTATTTGGATTCAAGTAAAACTCAAAACATGAAAGTTATAGTCCATTGCAAAATCTACAACTTTTATTCACAAAGTTTCCTCAAAAGAAGCTTGTAGCTCAAGTTATGATTTTTGGAATAGGGGTGCAAAACATTCTTAACTTAGAAATTTTTTGACAAATTTTAGGCAGGATTTTTGCCCAACTTCATGGCCACTTTTCACATGCTTCCACTTGCAATTTCAACTTGCATTGAAAAGATGGATTGTAGTACACATTCCAATATTTCCAAATTGTCAGAGAACTTCTGAAACAGCCTTGTGGTTAGGGAGAATCGAATTGGCAAAGTTGGGCAAAAGTCACTTTTGTTCATAACCAAATGCATGTTCATAACTTGGGCATTTTTGAAATCAGCTTGTACAAGCTAGATTACAGGCCTCTAATCCTTCTCACATTCAATAATTAAATTCCAAACCAATGTGCCAAGATGTTATTTTGTTCATTTGGTCATTACACACAAAATTAATCCATAATTAGAAAAAGTAACTTTGCCATTTTTGAAAAAGCAATACTTTATGTCAAAACACAAATCAAAGAGGTACAAGCCAGATCTTTTAGGCACAAGTTTATGGACTAATCCCACTGATCAAGGAGAGATTATGCAGCATGCTTGAGGGACCTGCCTTGGCCTATAACCCAACTTGACAACTTTAGCTTAAAAAAGAAGAAACTTTGCAAAACTGATCCCATCTCTCATTCCTGTAACAACTAGCCAAAGCAAAGTTTGTAAACATTATCCATACATCATAACAGACCTAAGGCACGACCTAACCACCTTCAATACCTCCCCAAACATCAAAACACCATTTTGCTGCACAAAACAGGGCATCCCTGCAGATTGAGTTGCACAACTCAGTTAGCTCGTGTGTTTTGGCCAAAGCTTGTTCATACACACTCCATAACATCCAGACAAGCTATCCCAAGCCCTAGCTACAGACTGTAACACCTCTAACCAAGTTCACCATTTTCATTTTTTTAGTTGTGCAGGTTGAGTTACATAGCTCGTTTCAGTTAGTTTCAAAGCAAGCTAGAGGTTGGAAGAGCATCCTTGGACCTCAAGTAAGCTGTACAAGTCCTCACATTGCATTGAAAGTACCTCCATTGTTGCACACGATTCAAGCTGAACAGGTAAAAGTTTGAACTTCTATCTCTCTATCCAAGCATATCTAGGCTTAGGTTTGTGAAGAAGTTATGTCCTACTCATGGCCCTGAAGCTACCAATGTCATTACTTTTCGTTTATGTTGTGTGTACTGAGAGAATTTTGAAACTGAATATCTAAAAAAGGCTAGGTTAGGAATTGGGGGAGAAGAAATTCTCTCTCATTTCTGAGAGTTAGAACAACTTTTTTATATATTTGAAATTGTGGCTTCAAGCTCTACAAGTTTCATGTTTTAAGATTTGTCAAAGGATCAAAGAATCAGAAGTTAGTGAGATGAACAAGAAGGCGCGCGTTTTTGTTTGAAAATGGCTGGAGGTTGAAGACAAAGTCCTTTGGGCTGGGCCTGGCCTATTTTTTCTGTTTGCACCACTATTTCACACATACACCCTCTTGGCCCATTGTGTGTTATTTTTATCATTTTTGACTTTTTCTTTTTGATTCTGACTTGTTATTTTTTGTTAAAATATAAAAAAACATTAAAAATATTTTTCACCTTTTTTTAGGCATTTATTTGTTTTATTTGATATGTGTATGTAAATAAATATATATATACTTTTTACTTAAAATACTAAAAATAATACAAATACATTTTTATTTTCTGATTTTATTTTATTTTATCTTTTGAAAACATTTTCTAAAAAATATACTTTTTTTTTTGTAAATAATAAATATTTTTATTTTTGTACATATTTAATATATTTAGTAAATAATATAAATACTTATCTATCTTTTATTAAATATTTAGGATAAATATAAAAATAATACATTTTTTCTTTTATTAATATTTAACCTCAAAAATCACTTTTTTTTTACAATATACTTCCTTTTTATTTATTTTTGTGTATAATTAATAAATATTGTATATATTAAATAATAAATACTTTTTATTTAGCAAATTAGGGTTTTGCCCTAAACCATGAAAATACCCAAAAATTAACCTTTTTATTTTTATTTATAATGTCACATGGAAAATACCTTTACATACACATAAAAATCATTTTTTTTTGCATCTTGCATATTTATTGTATTTTTATTCAATTATTGTATAATTAAATAACTTGTATATTCAATTTGGATGTAATAGTTTAGATTTAAATTTCTTGCTAAATATCCCCATTTGAACATTTGTACCCCCCATCCCATAATTATGTTGTAATAATTTAGGATTTTATTTTCCGCACTTTAAAGCTTTCTAAAAATGCCATGATAGACTTAGGGTTTGTATGCAAAAATCAAATAACAAATAGCTTGACCTAATTCAAAGATAACAAAGCATGAAAATGGACAACACCAATTACACTTGCACCCCTAGGGTTACTCCACTTGTTGCCTTCAATAATGGGCCATGTTGCATGTTGAGTTTCTTTGGCAAAAACAAAACAATTCAAATGATCATAGTCCCTCGATGACGCTTTCGAAAGTTGCCTAAAAATGATCAAGTCCCTTAAAGGAAAAAGTTGCCAAAGACACTTGGCACTATTGCAATCATGGTCTAAACGATGACCCGTGTCTGTCCCGTTAACATCCTAACACAAGATTGCACACCAAATACAATGGTGGAACAAAATTGTTAAAAGGGTTAAAACATAGAAAAAACCTTTGAGTAAATTTAGGGGTAGACAACTCTTAGTTACTTGATCAAACTTGCAAAAACACTTGCCTACTTTTCAAAACACACATCACAACACACTTTCAAAACAACTTTCAAAAACATTGAAAACTTTTCAAAAGATACACACCTTTGTATACATTCAAACATGGATCATTACAAAGGTTGCCACAACAAATGGCCTCTTTTCAAAACATTTTCAAACCCACACACAAAGCTCCATTTCAAACAATTGAAAACACAAGGCAAGTGATCTAAGCAAGTAACTAAGAGCCCATGGATAACCATGGATAGAAAGGGTGCTAATACCTCCCCTTTCTATAATCTACTCCCCGAACCCAAGAAAACATCTCAAAGGTTTTTGCTGTGCTTTTTAACCTTTCCTTAGGATAAAATAAAAAGTCGGTGGCGACTCTTGCTCAACCGAAACATTTGCAAAAACAAACGCAAAACCCAAGTCAGTTCTCCCACCGTATCACACTCAGGGTAGGGGATCCCTAAGCCTTTTGCCAAATCTTTGACTTCAACAGTTTGTCCAATACCTACATAGGCCTTTTCTTTGGAAAAAATCAGGATTCTGTCAAATTCTTCTAGAGCCGGTGCTAGCTGGAAGTCTTGGAAGGTGAAACATCTCAATGAAGGGTCATAAAACTGAATTAGGGTAGAGTCTGCATCCATTTGAACCTCTACTTTAGTCAAGTCAAGGGTATCCCCATAGCGGCAAGCATACATATTCAAAGCTCTCTCAGATAATTTCACTTTATAGTTTTGATTTCAGAGAGGTCAGGCTTGTAGGCATTAACGTGGACAAGTTGTTTCCCTTTGGTATCCATTTTTAAGACAGTCACCAGAAATCTTGATTTTTGTTATTTTTTATTTTGTACCTTGTGAATAAGATAAATAAAATAAGCAAACGATGAATATGAGATATATATGAATACATGAATGTATAACTGTTGGGTTGAGTAACAGGATTTTGTGACGAGTTTTTTGTGATAAGTACCCTTAGAAGGTAGGTTCCTTAATATTGACCTACGATAAATCTACCCTCCCAGTAGGTGGTTTCCTAAAGGGTATCATGAATAACACCAGAGGGAAAAGGCACAAGGGCCTCCCTTAGGTGGAGCCTCTTTACAGACCAAAACTTTCGTCTCAAAGTCGTGAAAGGTCTCGTCATGACATTTTGGGTTAAGGTCATTACAAAGAGTCATGGGTGACCTTCCAAATTCCTACTAGTCAAGAGGATATCTCTCGATAAGTATTCCTTTTTCGGAAGTTCACCGACTCTAGGAGAAATTGTCACATAAACTCGCAGGGATGATGTACCCCCTAAGCTAATAGACGAACCTTCTTTCTAAGGGTTACTGAATTTTTTTTTTGAAATAAAAATTCCTGCCACGCAGTAAATATTTGATAAAAAGAATTGACAATAAATAAATAAATGCAATAAATAAATAATGTAATAAATAAATAATACAATAAATAAATAAATAAATAACCCCAATGTAAAAACCCTAAAACCTAAATTTGAATTCCTCAGCAGAGTCGCCAGCTGTAGCAACTGGTTTTTAAATCAAGAGTCGCCACTATTAGTTTTTATCCTAGGGAAGAGAATCTAACAGAAAACCCTAATTCGTAGACAGAGATTCTAGGTTTCGGACTCAATTAGACGAAAGGAAGGTGTTAGGCACCTTTCATCTACCTTGTTCACAAGGATATTAGACTCTAGGTTTAGGTTTGGGGTAAATTGGATTTTAAGTTTTAATTATAAAGACTCGCCACGATTTTTGATCGTATGCCTACATATCCTCTTATGAGGAATCAGAGTCCCAATTCGTAGTTCGTATGAGGTTGGTGTTTTTAGGGGGTTTTCAAACATATTTTGAATCACTTTGCACTCGGTCGGGAGTAGTGATTGCAGATATTTTGACTGAGTGCGCAGTAAGGAAAAACTAGTTTGAAGCCCTTTTGCAAAAAATTATTGATTACTTTAGTTTATTGCGAAAAAATAGTTTGATGGTTTGTTTGTGTTTTTTAATCGTATCAATTGCAAAATATCTTAATTAATGCATGAATGAAAAAAGATTTAATGTAAATAATATATAAAAATATGTTCATGAGTTTTTTTAAATAAACATAATTTATTTATAATAATAAGTAATATTTACATATAATAAAAAAAGATAAGAATAATAATAATTATAAAAAAAGCATTATAATAACAATGATAATAATGCTAAAATTTATATAATTATAGTAATAAATAATAATATAAAAGTATAATAATAATAAAAAATGCATTATTTGATAATAATAATAATAATTATAACTAAATAATATTATATATATATATATATATATATATATATATATATATATATATATATATATATATATATATATATATATATATATATATATATATATATATATATATATATATATATATATATAAAATAGAAATGATAATTAAATTATAAAAATAAATAAATAAAATTAACTAGACTCAGGGGGGTGCAAGCTCCAATTGGCAAGTAAAATAGAGGGGTGTGATTAACAATGGAAATTAGGCCCAATGTACAGACTGTACAGGGGGGTGTAAACGTTTTAATATTTTAGTAAACGATGGTATGGGGGGGGGGGGTTTCTAATAACTGTGGGCTTAAGCCCATTACAGTTTGAAGGGGTTTCCGTGTATTCTAGTGTGGCGATGGTGTATGGCTAATCCTGGTGACTTGGCCTTAAGGCCGTCAGATTCGAAATCAATGGCTAAGAACGAGGGCGTATGTGAATTATGGTGGGAGCGCAGATACACGATCGAAACATATTATAAATATTTTTTCTTCATTTTTTTTCATTTGTTTTTCAGTAAACGATATCCTCTTCTTTCTCTCTCTCGCCACAAAACAAAACCTCTTCCATACCTTCTCCTACCCCAAACCCTAATACAACACCCCGCGGCGGCGCCAACGGGAACCACGACCCGGTACCCTCAATCAAAACCCAACCAAACAAAACCCCAAAGCAACAATTATAGAAAAAACAAAAGCTAAGTCTTTTACCCTCAATGATATTGCTTCCTGACTTCCAATTTCCGGTCAGATTTGGGTACTAATCCGCTGTTCTCCTTCTTGATTTGCAGGTTGCAGTAGCGGCAAAACTTAAAATGGACGGCGATGGTTCAACTATGCGATTAGGGTTTCCGATCCAGAAATTCTAGTCGCTTCCTTCTTTCAACAACAAAAGGGTTTGTCCTCTGTTCTTTCTTGTTTCAGAATCTCGTTCCTCTTTCAATCTCCTCCTCCCTTTTTGTATTTGTTGTTTCAGTATTTATAGGGTTAATTTAAATCGATGTTGCAAATTAGCTAGCTTATATTTAGGATAACTTAGAGATATTAGGGATTTGATTTTTTCTGTAATTGATTGATTGTGTAAAATGAGCGATTTTGTATTAGATTACTTTCTCAGATTTGTATATTTAATTTGGTCAGTTCTTGATTTGCTGTAATTTTAGATTTGATTATGATTTTGCTTTATTGCCTTGTATTTCTGGATTTGATTGAGTAAAGATTTTATGGGCTTTTGAGTCTTTTCTATAATATCCGATTCTGCATTATTTCCTTGTAGAATATTTGATTTAGTCTTTAGTGTATACAGTACCTGCTAATGATGAGAAAACATGCGCATGTTTTTTGTAAATTGGCACAGTAGCTGTTAATAACCAATTTGGGCTTTGCGCTAAATTGGCCTTCGAACTGGGCCTTGTATTGATTTCTATGTTTTTTTTGCAAGATTTTAAAATCTATACAGTATCCGTTAATTGCATAGGATGTACATTAGATCAATAATAGTTTTTTTTTGTTTTGCAAACAACAATTCCCCCCTTTTTTGGATACGCATTGGGCCTAATAGGCCTTGTGCAACAAATCTTTTTTTCAAAAGCTCTTTATTAAATGTTTAATAAAATGTATTAAAAATCTTTTGATAATAAACAATAAAATAATTTATAAAAAGGATTCAATAACAACATACAAAAGTTTACTAATACCATTTTTTTCTTTATAAAACAAAAACAGTAATAACAAAATCTGACAAATGGGCTAATAACGATCTTAATGGGCCTGCAGTTTGTAACTTCACCCCATTTCTTTGTTATTCAAACCCCAAAAGAGGTGGGCTAAACGCAATGGGCTCGTTTATTGAAACTTCACCTCCCATTTTACTAACAACCACTTGAATGTAAATGGGCTTAGATACTTAACTTTAAATTAATAGCAAGTTAAAGCTAACTAGTTTTAATAAACTAATAATTTATTAAGTACTCAGATGATTTTTTTTTTCTCGAATTGCATGGGCCATTGGCCAACATGACTCGCGAACGGGTTTATGAGTCTTTCCGATTTATAAAGCCCTATTAAAATACACCCCCCCGTCTTGGATAAAGATAGGCCATCAAATACTGCTGTACCATCTTTAATTAAATATTTCTTCTATTTCAATCTCGAAAAATAAAATCGTCGAGGTAGGACAAATTTAGGGTATGACACATACGCTTACCATACGCGTACCACCAGAGGCGATTTCCTTCTCAACTTACTCATACAACTCCTATACGCGTATGGCTTCATGTATACGCGTACCAGCAGATGGCCGTGCTGGTTCTAGGGACATGGCACATATGTTATGCGTACAACCCTTGGGAAGTCTCCTCATACATGTACCATACGCGTATGACCAACCAGCGTGTCCCAGAAACCTATTATCACACCAGAATAACTTATGTTCGTTTTTCACATTTTCAGTCTCCCAAATTAGACCTAAAACAGTGTTTTTACACAGAATTACCCATAAACTTATTCCAATTCATCAATCAATTATTCTACGACAGTTTTCTACATCAAAATCACTTATTTATAAACTCTCTAGATCTATAATTTCAGATTAGGGATTCTCATGAAACAACACTTAAATGATAACAATTATCAATAATTATTAACAATCACACCATGGATAACACATTAATAGGGATGGCAATGGGTAGGGTATGAGCAGGGTACTATAATACATGTTCCCATACCCGCAATTTGAAAAAATCCCCACACCCGAGCTCATACTCGTGCGCGTATCCTACGGGTAGCTATGTACCTATACCCACACCCATTTACCCGCATTTTTAATAAAAAAATTATCGATCAATTATAATTTTTCATGTTATTTTAAAATTTTAACAACATTTAAAAAATTCAAGAATGTTATTATTGTGTTAAGAAATAAACAAACACTTATATTAAAATCTGTACAAGTTTAATAATGATGTACTTAATAAAATTGATAAAAATACATGTTTATATAATAATAAAAATGAAATATATAAATATGTATATTATGGGTATGGGGAGGGGTGGGTACTAAGGTACCCGTGCCCATACCCGCTTATTTTCATGGGTAATTGTCCGTGCCCATTTTTCGGGTTTTTACTCTACCCGTTCTGAGTAATTTTTATGGGTACCCACTAAGGATGGGCCAAATTGCCATCCCTACACATCAATTAACAATCATATAAAGACAACATAAATCAAGCAAGAACAAGGTCACATACATAAATTATTTACAAACCTAAAGAGGGAAAGGAACCCTCACTATCCTCTCATGTTATAATCACCATTTAGAGAATCCCGCCTCCCCCTTACCTTAGTTTGGAGTTTCATCCTTCAATAATGGTGGAATTCTCTCTTGCCCTAGCTCTTCATTATATCCGCTTCTCTGTTTCTACGTGACAACAGTTTCTCCCAAATACTTCTACCACTCTCTCTAATTATTCCTTATTATTTCCCAATAATAATAATAATAATAATAATGTAATAATAATAATAATAATAACAATAATAATAATATTTATAATATTAATAATAATATAATTAGTGGAAAATACACCATTTAACAAACAATAATATTTTTATTAATAATAATGGGATATTTCATCCTTCACCAGAATTATCATTATTATAATATTAGTCAAAGCTTACTCCAATTATCAAATCATACTAAGTTCTCACACCCCCTTAGTCTAGCTAACATAGTTTAACAAATCCAATAATCAAATGACTAAATATTTAAATAGGGAGTTACAACTCTCCCCCACTTAGAATATTTTCGTCCTAAAAAATTACCTGATGCAACACACTCCGAACACAACTCTCGCATCCTACTTTTCAATTTCCACATCATATTTGACAGTATCTTGAATACCACTCATCAACATTCAACATCGTTAACCACTTTAATCCAAAAGCAACATCATCACAAGGACATCGTCTCAACTATAATACCGACAACATTGACACACAACATTAGTACCACTAACATAACACTCTATTTTCCCCATCGGTAATTTAACAAAATCAGAGCAATTTAATTCTCAAATAAAAACACCAAGAATAGGATGCCACCTTTTCAACACATGAAAATTTTCTCATGTATAAATAAACATATACATAACACACTTTCGAATGAACTGACAACATTTCAACATAAATCTCAAACTTCAACTTTATTAATACATCTATTGACACGACAATAACGAGAATAACACATAAACTCTTCACCTATCACCTCCCTTCTGTAATTTTCAATGGTTTTGCATCACTCCCGCAAGCTCCTGATGTTCAACCCTTGACTTCAGACCAATTACAAACGCGTAGCAAACTGTGTTACATCCCACTTAAGTTGCACTACTCTGATCGTCTACTTTAAATTCATTGTCCTCACTTTGATTTCTATTAACTACTAGTCCTACAATTTCACATCCAGTTCCTGAATCTCTTTAATATTCACCAGAATTTCACTACTCACCTTTTATATCCTCAACCTCCCACTTTGTGACGTTAGGTGGTAAATAACTCCAGTCTCTGAACTGTTCAATAAATCCCAACCCTTTTATATCTACTTTTCTATTAGGCTCTCACAAAATGGTGAACCACTACCCTCTCGGTAAAATATTAGTCACTTTACACACCATCCAGCTGGCAAGATAAGTCCATCACATCCAACACGATCCCGTCTACTATCAACAATAGATTAAGGGTGATCAGATCCTCAATTTGTCAATAAGATGCCGACAATCATGATGGGTCATAAAACATCATTACTAACTATAATAGCATTTCTTTAGGACTTGCACTCCAAGTCACCTAAAGCACCATAACCCAAATAATCTTCTTTGAGATTTACATGTGCCTACACAATTTCCTTCTCATTCGATCTCGTCGATGAGACACCATCACCCAACACATTACATAGTCCACTTCTCACTCACTTATCATTCCATGATAATTAAGAATTTTCTAACTCAAGATCTGTTATCATACCAAATACATTATAAATCATTCCTCTTTATTCTAAGTTTTTATCTACATAGAGGATTCTCAAAACATCCTTAAATTCTTGGTTTTCCTTCAAATCTCACAACATCAAGAATCCATATATTTCCATCTTTTAACCTCATTCCATTCACAACCTCAATAATACCATCTCGTCACTTAGTTGGTGATAAAAACTTCTCAGCTTTTTCTTGATATAGGTCCGCTACTATGTCATTAAAGACTCACATTCCATCTTACCATTTAACCTTATCTTTTTCCTCAAGGATCTCTCCACTCTAACCATTCTCAATTGGCATAAATTGCACCTCCATGTGCTCCTACAACACTTTCTTAACACCAAGCATTTTATTCCCTCCATTTATTCATTACCAACCTATCACACTTGACCTTGTCTCTAAATGAAACCTTACTCTGTTTCACGAAATGCAATAGTAACAACCTAAGCTGAAAGCCCTTCTAATTTCCGTATCTAACTTCAGAAACTCTCTGCGTATAACCGCATCTACTTTGGGTGGATCCACAAGTATCCTTACCCGAAACAATACGCCTAAGGAACTCACCTCCTTAAATTAACATTCACACCTTGACCACTAAGTGTACAATTTCTTCTCCTTCAATGTTCGAAATACAATTCGCAATTGTTCCACCTGCTTTTATTCCGACTTGGAATAAATCAGAATGTCCATAATAAACACCACAATAACTAATCCAAAAATTCACAATGCCCACACGGAGTTCTAAAAGTTATTCTCCAAATATCCTAATCTACTAGAAGTTATCCTACTTGCCTAGCACATATCTCCAAATCATCCAGAACGTACACACCACTGATATGTCCCTAGTCATCACACTTCCCTCTATTCCCTAAGAAGAAACCACAAATAATACTTGACCATCTTCTCTCAGAGATGCCTCAATCATCCAATAGACCAGAATATTGAATCTGCAACATCCCTCATACGGAAAATTTTGCATCAACTCAATAACATAATTCCAAAGAACTTGGTTCCACTCTAAATCATTCACCCTCAAAGATCACCTCATGTCAATCGAACTTTTCGATCTAATGGAAAGTCGCAATCATCCCCGAGAAAGCATCATGACCCACACATAACTGGCACATCATTAGCCATTACATCGCTCTCTACTCCTAGAGATGCAAACAACATAAGTACTTGATCACTCCCTCCGAAGGAAACTACAACCTGAAGGTTATACATGAATATCAAATCCACATTCTCTTTGGAATCAGAAAACCACACAGTCCTACCAACTCTTGCCCTTTTTCAATATATGGCACACCGAACCAACTGTTCACCTCTTGCAACCAAAACATCTCAGGGAAGCGACAACTTCTCCCCAACTTGTTTCAATCTCCCTCCTGCAAACAAGTGGTCAGAAAACAAGAAGGCATTGATAGTGTTTCAAACATACGTCGCGTACTAAGGAACAACATGTCAACCATATTCAACGGTCACACTCTACAGACTCAACAACCTGGCCGGACGAACCGACCTGCTCTGATACCAATTGTAACACCCAACTTTTCCCACAAAAATAATTATAATATAATATACGAAAATACATCAGAGTACACAAGTAGGATGTCATATCTTCCAAAAACTCAAAGAATTTCAAATCATTTTAGTATCTCATTTCTCATAAAAGAACTATTTACACAGCAAAAATACCAAATATTCATTTTCATAGCACTACGACTTAAATAACAATATTCTCCATAAAAATCGTGGTTCAATACAAATATAAAGGTAAGATACACAACAATAAAACAACATAAAACATAGCAAATTTCCAAATCTCGTGTTACGTATCAGAGCGACTCCTAAGAGTCGATTAGGCAACTCATACTCCAAGCACTACTCAGGTACCTGATTGTCTGTAGTTCTAGAGGAGCACAAACATAACAATATAAAAGGAGTGAGAATTACATTCAATAAATATACAGTGAAGTCACATGCTAAGGAGTAGTACTGCACACAATTCGCATAATTCACAAAATGCATATTTTGCACAATACTTTGCAACACATTCTTCACTCATATACCACAATGTTAAATCAAGATAGTGCAATGGAATGCAACCGACAACAACTAAATGCATATGGTACCAACATGACATAAGCCTTCAACATAATGCCAAATAGAGCAACAACAAAGCATAAGCCTTAACATAACTCCATTACAAGACAACAACAGGGCATAAACCCTCACCAATTTATGCATGAAATACCAACATGCAACAACGTAAATATACAACCACAGGGCATGAGCCCACAACATCTTGACAATAAAGGCCACCAAAAGATCATAAACATGAAATAATATCAATAGCAAATAGTAACAACATAATTGCATATATCCAACAATGCAACATCATCGTATCACACTTCATCAAATATTATAACAACATTTCAACAACATTGTGTCATAGCATCACAATCCACTACGCATATTATCAATCCATCATGGATATTCAACAACAAAATATCACACAACATAATGTCATAGTATCATAGCATCACAGTAACTAAACAATTATCGGTTTATCATGTATATTCGATAACATTAACATTTACAACTACATAACTTCCTAAGCAATCCCTTCATACATCATTCGTACAATAACCATGTGTTAGGTTACATCACTCAATATCAACATCATACCAAATTCTTACTAAAATCTACGTTTCAATATAATTCTCATTATTACAATCCTCCCTATATTTGTCTAAGTCATACTAGTCAATATAGACCAAGATAAATTACACTGCATGCTGTTGTACCCCAAAATTTGCCCTCTCATTTCTCAGGAAATCACCCTGGATTCTAAAAGTTTCCTCTCATACAATTCCAAGCCTTGAATTATCATTTCTTTCCAAGAAAGACATTTACAAGGTCAAAATGGTCATTTACACGTTTGGAATTCAAACTTTGGCTTTTGGATCAAAATCAAATCTCAAAAATCATATTTCATCAAGACATGTTGGAATATGAAGTTTGTTTCATCAAGAAGCTCAAAAGTTAAATTTTACCTTGGAAAAGTCAAATTCTAAATACTTAGAATTTTTCTAAAGTATTTAAGAAAAATGACACTTCAGAACTTCTAAGACAGCCTCCAGGCAGGAGTAGTCAGAAGATGCAAACTTAGTTCATCACATAATCTTTAGTCAGAACATGGATTTTCAGCATCTACGCAAGTTTAGTCAGAGTTTTCTAGAGTAATGCAAAGAAGGCAATAAAGTGTAGTACAAAGCCTGAAAGCTCCTTCAGAACATGCTGGAACCAGAAGGTAAGAGGGTCAGAAGATTGGGTGCTACACTGAAGCAGAATCTCTAAGTTCAGGGTTTTTAGAGGCAAATCAAAGAAGTTTACTAGAAAACTGGTGAATCCTTCAGAACATGCTGAGGAAAAAAAGAACAAGGATCAGAAGTTGGATGTTTGTCCTAAATGGAATTGCTGACCCAGAGTTAAGCAATCATGTAAAATCCCCTCTTACAAGATTTCTGATTTTGACAAATCTCATCACCATTTAATGCTCATTAATGCTCACAACCACTTTTGAGTCTTTGTCCAAAGGGTCTCTCCACGTGTAGCATAGAAGTACCTTTGTACAAATTTAGGTATGGGTCCATGCGCTAATTTTCGCTCGTGGGTGTCACTTTTCCTTAATCCTTGCTTACTAATCCAGCCTAGGCTAAAAGCTGTCAATCATCACAACATTTTTTGAAATTTATTCAAGAGTAAGTCAGCATCTAATGCATGATATTGGCTCCACTTGACATTTTAAAACCCGCAAAGCTTTTCCTATAAATAGAACGCCATTGGTCACTGAAAAGAGCCCAGAAAAATTGCTGAAAAGAGACAAAAAGTTTGAGAAAAAGAAAAAAAACCTTGAATCTCTGCCCAAAATTCCTAGAGTTCCAAAAACTGTAAACACAACATACAAACCATTAACTTTGGATCCTTTTCTTTCAAACTCCATTTGTTCTCAAAAATATTTCTTGACTAAAAAAACACCCGTACAGTTTCTGACCCACACGTTGGAAACTACCATAACTTATGTATTCATACTATTATATACCCTCCATCCATCAATTCAAAGAAGCTGTTCAGAACATCATCAAAGTTGAGGCTAACTCCATTTCACAGAACTTCTTCCAGCTGCAAGGTAAGCATCTGCTGACTCTCACCATATTGCTTAAGCATCACCAGATTTGCATGCTAAAAAAAACACAATGTAGATATCATGCTTCTGATGTTGTACATGTTCTGAGATTTTCGCGCATCTACATGCTTAAGTAGAGAATGAATCAGTTCAAAACTTTCTTGAAGAAACTAAAACTCAAAGTTATGATTAGCAAAGGCATGCTTGCCTCTGATTTATGGTTTTGATTCTCCTTATTTCTGAAGCGCTATGACACCTGCTGAAACTGCCCTAGGCATGTCTTCTGTTTTGTGGAGAAATAACCAAATTTCAGATGTTTTGACTAGCATGGAGAGAGACCAAGTTCTGACATTGGCACCAACGCTTATGGAGCTTGTTTTGTTATCAGTAATATCAGAACTTCTGAAAATTACTGTGTTCCCAGCAGGGTCAAAACCTCTGACCTATACATTTTCACTAACAGGTTTTTGTTCTGCAGCACACCAGGGTCAGAACCTCTGACTTCCTTTCAACAACACACTGATCCTTCTTTTTTCTTCCCCTTGTTATTTTCTTTTTCTTTATTTTTCTTGCTGGCGCTCTCCATTTCATTAATCAGCAAAACACCAAAAATATTTCGTTCACACTTTATTTTATTCCTTAAAACAAAAGACAAAAATATTTTCTTAAAACAAAACAAGTTCAGTTAATATTTTCTTGTATGTATTTCAATATGGTTGTAATAGTGATTTAGGGCTTTATTTTCATTTGCAATCCCCATTCATAAATTTGTACCCCACCCCTTAAATATTGTAATAGCGTAGGACTTTACATTTCTACAATTTATCGCTTTCAAATGTAAATGCTAGTAAAAGATCAATCAAATAGAAGACCATAATTCAAGATAAAAATCAAGCATGCAATCAAACACACTTTCAAACATACACCCTTAGGGTTCCTCTACTTGGTTTCCTTATACGAAAATATCCATATTATGCATGCAAAGTATCTTGGTAAAACAAACAAAATCAAAAGATCATAGTCCCTCGATGATGCTATTCTAAGTTGCCTTATAAAATGATCTTAGTCCCTAAAAAATGCTAAGATACTTTGCAACATTTCTAATCATGGTTATACGATGACCCACGACCGTCCCGTTTACATCCAAAGATAGGGTTGTTTACCAAATAAATGGTAAGACAACAATGTCAAAGGAATAGAAGATACATAAGAAAGACATTTGAGTGGGTAGATTGCTTCTAGTTACTTGCTCTTTTTTCAAATGAATATCCTTGCTATTTTCAAAACAAACACACACATTTCCAAACAACTTACAAACATTGAAACATTTTAAAAAAAGACAAACATCTTTGTATACATTTTTACGAACGAGAATCATTACAAAGATTGCCTAAACAAATGGTCTCTTTTACAAAATACTTTCAAAAACCACACAAAACAAAATTTCAAAACAAAAAAGCAAGTGATCTAGAAAGTAACTAAGAGCCCATGGAAAACCATGGATGAAAAGGGTTTCAATACCTTCCCTTTTCATAATCTACCCCCCGAACTCAAGAATCAATCTCAAAGGTCTTTCCTGTGCTTTTTCACCTTTCCTTTTGGATAAAAGAAAAGTTGGTGGCGACTCTTGCTAACCGCAACATTTGTGAACACAAACGCAAACCCTCAAGTCAGTTCTCCCACCATATCACAGAACTGGCGACTCTGCTGGGGACTTAAATAAAAAAAGTGGGGTTACCTTAGGTCTAGATCACATTTATTTTCTTACATTGTTTGATTTATTTGCTTTACATTACAGTTCTTTGTTTGGGTTTGAATCCTCTACCCGGATTTGGGGATACATTATAGGAAAATATCAATACATTGTGGAAACTGTGCGGGGTATACCGACATGGTCTAAGAAATAGCTATGTTAGTGTGACATATTTGTGGGTACCGGTAGCCTTTGAGTTAATCAAAGAGAATACAGGGCCACTGAGTGATGTCATGAAGCACTAACGAACTTTTAGAACCTTTACTTGACCAACTTGGCCTTTAGGATATAGTGAGATGACTGGATTTGGTGCAGTCCGAAGTTGGTAGATAATCGATACTACACTCATTGAGGGTTGGTTTCTTGGGATATTTCGGGCGCCATTAAAGAGGCTTGAGCTGAAACAATGAACAAGGAAACAATCCAGTGATATTGAGCTCCTTAGAACCCAGTTACTATTACTAGGACAGGTTTAAGCCAACTGAACTTCAAGAGGGTACTTACCTATAAAACCCCATGCAAGCCTAAACTAGGAACTTGATTGCTTTGCTTGTATATGCATACTTGTACATAACATCATGGACATCATGAACATCATATGCATCCACTAATAATTTCAAGGATTTTGGAGATTCATCTTTGTTCTTGTTTTGTAGGATATGGATTCACTTCACAGGAAAACTATCCAAGTCAACCTTGTAAGAATTCCTCCACAACTTAGGGAGCTAGATTCAAGGATCCCTGAGAACTCTCCATTCACCGAGAGGCATGGTCATATACTCAACTTGGTCACCTCCAACACAGAGAAGGATATGATAAAGGTGCTCTTCCAGTTCTTTGATCGTTTGCACCATTACTTCACATTTCCCGACTATCAGCTGGTGCCTACTTTGGAAGAATTATCCCAACTCTTGAGGATTCCCATTCTCAATCAACTACCTTTCAACGGTACGGAAAGAGACCCAAAGCCAGAAGAGATTGCTCAATCTCTGCACTTGCACTCATCTGATGTCACAACTCATTGGGAAACTAGAAGTGGTGTCAAAGGCTTCTTAGCAAAATTTCTGTTTGAAAAAGCCCAAAGCTGTTGGAATTCCCTAGACTTGCAAGCCTTTGAGGAAATTGTGGCTTTTCTTATCTATGGGATGGTCTTGTTACCCAATCCTGACCAACTCATAGATGTGAGTGCTGTCAAAATCTTCATGTCACGCAATCCGGTGCCTACATTGCTAGGGGATATCCTACACTCTTTTCACACTCGCACAATGAGGAAAAGAGGTATCCTTATGTGTTGTACTCCTCTCCTAGCAAGATGGTTTATTTCTCATCTTTCCCAATCAGTCTTAAAGAATGATAAAGGGCTAAGGTGGTCACAAAGGTTAATGACGCTCAAACATTCAGATATTCATTGGTGCTCTCGATCCAAAGAGAATGTTATCATTATTGACCGTTATGGAGAATTCCCTAATGTCCCTCTACTTGGCATTAAGGGAGGAACCACCTACAACCCATTCTTAGCTCTAAGACAGTTTGGTTATGCCCGAAGGGATGGCCCGCATGAGATGCTGATTCAAGGCTTGGTATTCCACTATGACAACAACAACAATCAAGGTCTTCGCCAGAGATTCATCCGAGCATGGAGGATGCTAAACAAGGTGGATAGCAAGACTTTGGGACACAAGAATTCCATCCCTCTTGAGCCTTACCTCAAGTGGGTATGAACCCGCGCTCAAAGTCTTATGATGCCTTATCCTTCCATTCTCCCGGTAATCATTGAGCCTGTTAAGGAAGGAGAAGTTCCCTACACTATCCTACATCCTGACATGCCCATATCTCTTGAAGACCTGCAAAGGGATTGGATACAGCTCAAAGGAGAGAGAGATACTTTCGAAGCCCAATTCTACGCAAGCAAGAAGAAGGTTTTGGAACTCACTAGGCTACTTCATGAGGAGAAGACTCTAAATGCCTACATAGCACCAAAAAGGATGCGCACTACCGTTTTATCTTAGAGTTTTATATTATTTTGCCCAAGGGGCATTGATGTATTCAAACTCTATCTTATTAATATAATGTGTGTTTCTTTTTGTCTAAAACAAACTTGAATCTTTGAAATCCTTGAAAACATTGCATATGCACATATCATTCAGCATAACATAAAAAGGTCTTTTGCAACAAGTTCCCTCATCTCTCTACTGTTTATTTCAGTAAGATGGATCTCGACTAGACAGTCAAAGATCTTCAAGTTCAAAACACGCAATTTCAACAGTTACTCACAACCCTGGCCAAAGGACAAGAAGAGTTGAAGACCCAATTGGCAAAAGAAAAGAAGAAGAAAGAGAAGAAACCAACCGGTGTTGTAATCATGGGGAGAAGATTTCAGGCACAGACTAGAAGAACCTTGAATTTTTCAACCACCTCTGATGAAGGAAAAGGAAAGGAAACAGCGGTTCCATCAGAATCTGAAGTGGAGGAAGAAGAGGTAGACTACTCCGAGGAACAGTATCCTCCAGCAGATGATAAGTACAGACATCTTGAAGAACACTTTAACGCTATAGAAATACAAAGGGTACCAGGTCTAGACTTTGAAGAATTGGGACTAGTGTCGGGAATTGTGATCCCACCGAAGTTCAAAGTGCCGTTGTTTCCAAAGTATGATGGGGTGTCATGTTCTAAGATGCACCTCCGATCATATGTGAGAAAGATCCAGCCGCACTCCGCCGATAAAGACCCGTGGGTGAATTTTTTCCAAGATAGCCTATCTGGAACATAACTCGTTTGGTTTTACCAATTGGAAAGGGCCAACATCCACAACTGGGAAGATCTTGCCGCAACTTTCTATAAGCAATACCAATATAATGCAGATTTGGCACCTACCCATACTCAACTTCAGAGTATGGCTATGACTTCCGATAAGGGTTTCAAAGATTACACGCAGAAATGAAGAGATCTAGCTGGGAGAGTGCAACCCCTTCTGTCTGAAAGGGAGTTGGTGGATATGTTCTTAGGCACTCTATCGGGTCCTTTCTTCAACCATCTGATTGGAAGCTCATCTGCTGGATTTACTAAGTTAATACTAACCGGAGAAAGGGTGGAAGTGGCATAAAAAGTGGAAAGATTCAGAAGGATTCATCTGCCTCTACAGCTGTGAGAAAGCCTTTCATTGGGGAAAAGGAGGTATCTGCTGTTTACCCACCAAGGAATCAAAGGAGACCTGAACGCCGACCAATGGTAGGAGCTGTTATGATCCCAAAACCTACATCTGATCAACCAAGAAGTCATCAACCGAGGGTGGAAAGGCCAGTCCGACAATTCACCAGAATCAATATGAATCTAGCCCAGGTTTTACCACATCTTCTGAAATATAATTTGGCAACTCTGAAAGAAGCTCCAAAGAACCCCAACAATGTGTCCCCTCATTATCACCCCCAAATGCCCGCTGCGCATATCATTCCGAAAGTCCTGGTCATGACACCAACAACTGTTGGGCCCTGAAAAACAAAATTCAAGACCTTATAGATGCAAAAGAGATTTAGTTTGATGCACCCGAGAAACCAAACGCCATTTCTTCTCCCATGCATAGGCTTGGTCACAACACCAATGCAATAGAAGAAGATTTGTTTGTTACTGCAGTTGATAAACTCTTGACTCCACTCCCAATCATTAAGATAAACTTGTTGAAAGCCGGTGTTTTCCCGGGTTGTAATAAAGACTGCCATCTTTGCTTATCGTCACCAACTGTTTGCCCTTTGCTGAAATCAGGCATTCAATGTTTGATAGACAACCAAGAGATTCTGTTTGGAATTGCTCATGTTTCACCTGTTCCTGTTGAAGACATTTTAATCATAACCATCTCCGCCAATCCTTCCAGGGTCCCCAAAAGACCCGTTAGGATTACATCGGTTCCAAAAACTACTCCTCTTATAATCATAATGCCCGGGCCGGCCCCGTATGAATCAGAAAAAACAATACCGTGGAATTATGGTGGAGACATCTACTACCATGGTATCAAACAAGATGGGTTGGCCACCGAAGAGATGAGCTCCGAAGAAGAAGACTCTGACATTAGCAATATTGCTGAAACCAGTAAGATTACCCGTAGCGGTAGAATCTTCTCTCCAAAAATTTCCCCTCCAAAGGCAATTTTTGGACCCGTGGCTGTTCCAAATGTTACCTCCATACCAATAATTATATCTGCAAGTGATCCTATCAACAAAGACGACACAACCCCTGTTGTTATCCCAACCAATACCCCTACTTCTGAAATTCAAGAAAAAAGTATTCAAGAAGAGCCTGTCTGGACGAAGGCTCAACCACTTACTATCCCCGAAACCTCCAAGAAGGAAATCGAGGAGATCTTGAGAATAATAAAGAAGAGTGACTACAACGTAGTAGAACATTTTGGGCAAAATCCCTCCAAAATCTCCATGCTAGCTTTGTTACTGTGCTCGGAGGCACATGCAAAAGCTTTGGTGAAGTTTCTGAAGACAGCCCATGTGCCTTAAGAGACATCGGTTGATCAATTTCAAGATTGTGTAGCCAGTTTAACGGCAGACAACAGCCTAGGCTTCTCGGACGCTGATCTGACACCAAAGGGAAGAAAGCACAACGAGGCATTTCATGTCTTTGTGGAATGTAGAGGAACAACTCTGGCCTATGTCTTGGTGGACACTGACTCATCTTTGAATGTTTTACCAAAGAAAGCTCTCGACAGACTAGATTGTGAAGGATTAACATTGAAACCCAGTAACATAGTTGTAAGGGAATTTGATGGTTCGAAGAGGATGGTCCACAGGGAGGTGGAAATACCCATAAAGATTTGGACTCAAACTTTCAACTCAACCTTCTATGTAATGGACATCCTCCCCTCTTACTCCTGTCTGCTAGGACGACCATAGATCCATAATGCCGGTGCTGTCACCTCCACACTACACCAGATGCTGAAATATCCGGTCCATGGAAAGATTATCACTGTCCACAGAGAGGAAGAGTATATGATTAGCCACCTCAATTCGTTCTGGTATGTGGAATTGGATGGCTTCATAGAAACTCCTTTTCAACATTTCGAAGAGGATCCCCAAGAGGTAGCGATGACCAAGACGGTATCCCAGATCTCCAAGATCACAAGACCTCCGCTCCAGATGTCATCTTTGAAGGACGCCAAGGTAGTAGTAGAGAAGGGTGGATGCACCATCTGGGGAAACCTCCGGACATTCCGTATAAATTTGACAAGTTTGGCTTAGGGTTTACTTCAAGTGCTCAGAAGGTTGTGCGCCGTGCCCGTGCTGGAGGGCCACCTTTGAAGATTAGCAACCAAGAGGTCAATGCAGTGGAAGATGGTGAAGAGGATTACAACTTGAAGGATTGGATATTTCCTACTGTCAACGGAGGACTTCACAATTGGGAAGGAAGAGACTTTGTCCAAATAACTTTCATCCCTCAGTAATTTATCTTCTATATTTCTATTAGATTTGTAATATTCACAAATAATTCGCACATTTAAAACCTTGTGTCTTTCCCGAGGCACAATGGTCCATTTGTAAGGGTTTTTATTTCATATGGCATTCAATGAATCATGGACGTTTTTCACATACAAACTTTTTGTGGTCATTGTTTTTCTTTTACATTTTATTTTTAAAGATGGCTATACCCTTACACACACCCACACTCACAAAACGCGGGTACCCCTCCATTCCAGATCCCATGGATAACGATACTGCTATGGCCTTTTGTGACTCCGAGGATCTAATCTACTAAGCCGAAGACGAAGGTGAGGAAGATTGTGAAGTACCAGGGGAATTGGCCAGATTACTACAACAAGAGGAAAGAGCTATTCAGCCTCATGAGGAACCGGTGGATACAATCAATCTGGGTACCGAGGAGGATAGAAAAGAAATCAAGGTGGGTGCCAATCTAGAGCCTAGTGTCAAGGAGCGTCTGATTCAGCTATTGCGCGATTACGTTGAGATCTTTGCCTGGTCATATGAAGACATGTCGGGACTTGATACAGGCATCGTGGTACATCGTCTGCCGACAAGAGAATACTGTCCACCAATAAAACAAAAAGTCCGCCGCATGAGACCTGATATGTCAGAGAAGATCAAAGCGGAAGTCATGAAACAATTCAATGCTGGATTCTTGGCTGTCACTTCCTATCCCCAATGGGTTGCCAACATTGTTCCCGTGCCTAAAAAGGACGACAAAGTACGAATGTGCATGGACTATAGGGATTTGAATAGGGCCAGCCCTAAAGATGATTTCCACTTCCCCACATCGATATCCTGGTTGACAATACGGCCCAGCACAAAGTGTTTTCCTTCATGGACGGATTATCAGGTTACAACCAGATCAAAATGGCACCTGAGGACATGGAGAAAACTACATTTGTCACACAGTGGGGCACATTCTTCTACAAAGTGATGCCATTCGTACTGAAGAATGTTGGGGCAACCTATCAGCGCGCCATGGTAGCCTTATTTCATGACATGATACATCATGAAATAGAGGTCTACGTAGACGATATGATATCCCGATCACAAACGGAAGAAGAGCACCTCGATCACTTGCAAAAGTTGTTTGAAAGGTTAAAGAAGTATAAACTAAGGTTGAACCCAAACAAGTTCACATTCGGAGTACGGTCCGGTAAACTTTTAGGTTTTGTCATCAGTAACAAAGGAATTGAGGTCGATCCTGCCAAGGTTAAAGCGATACAAGAAATGCCTGCTCCTCGTACTGAAAAGGAAGTCAGAGGATTCTTGGGACGCCTGAACAATATTGCCAGATTCATTTCTCACCTAACAGCTACTTGTGAGCCAATCTTTAAACTATTGAAGAAAGATCAAGTAGTCAAGTGGAATGATGAATGCCAGACTGCTTTCGACAAAATCAAAGAGTATTTACAAGAGCCTCCTGTTTTGATGCCACCAGTCGAGGGAAGACCACTGATCATGTATCTGACTGTTTTAGAAAACTCAATAGGGTGTGTATTGGGGCACATGACGAGTCTGGCCGAAAAGAGCACACTATTTACTACCTGAGCAAAAAGTTTATCGACTGTGAAACCAGATATTCACTGCTCGAGAAAACTTGATGCGCTCTGGAATGGGCTGCTCGTCGGCTAAGACAGTATATGCTGACTCATACTACTTTGTTGATATCTAAGATGGATCCGATAAAATACATCTTCGAAAAGCCTGCTCTGTCTGGGAGGATAGCTAGATGGAAGATGATCCTAATAGAATACGACATACAATATACTACCCAAAAGGCTATAAAAGACAGTGTATTGGCTGATCATCTTGCTCACCAAACTATGGAAGACTATCAGTCCATGAAGTTTGAATTCCCGGATGAAGACATCATGACCTTAGACAACTGTGGAGGAATCAGACCATATGACGGACCTGAACAAGGATCCCGATGGACTCTGTTGTTGATGGGGCATCCAATGCACTGGGTAATGGTATCGGCGCCGTGCTCATATCTCCAGAAGGGTGTCATACTCCCTTCACGGCCAGACGTTGCTTCAACTGTACGGACAACATGGCAGAGTACGAAGCATGCATCTTCGGTCTCAGAGCTGCCATAGACTTAGGAATCAAATCCTTAGACGTATATGGAGATTCAACTTTGGTCATCAGTTAGATCAAAGGAGAGTGGGACACTAAGCACCCAAACCTTATCCCTTACAAAGAACATGTTTTGACATTGTTACCACATTTCGAGAAGATTACCTTCGGGCATTTCCCGTGAGAAGAAAATCAGCTAGCCGACGCTTTAGCTAAAATTTCATCTATGTTTAAACTTAATTGGGATAACGAGGCTCCCCAGATCACCATCGAACAAATGGGTGAACCAGCACACTGTCACGAGATCAATACTGAAGAGGTAATGTACCAACCTTGGTTTCATAAAGTCAAGAGGTATCTCGAGGCGCAAGAATACCCAGAAGGAGCATCAATCAACGATAAGAAATTCTTAAGGAGATTCTCTGCTAAGTTCTTCCTTAGTAATGGCATCCTGTACAAACGCAATCATGACTCCATTCTGCTTCGGTGTATGGATAAGGTTGAAGCGGAAAAGATCATGGCTGAATTACATGAAGGCACTTTTGGCACTCACTCAAGTGGGCATACGATGGCAAAGAAAATCCTACGGGCGGGCTATTATTGGTCCACCATGGAACATATTGCTATCAACACTCTCGGACCTGTCATAAGTGTCAAATTTATGCTGACAAGGTGCACGTACCTCCAGTTCCTCTGAATGTCTTGACGGCTCCTTTGCCCTTCGCTATGTGGGGGATTGATATGATTAGAGAGATCAAACCAACAACCTCCAATGGACACCGCTTCATCCTAGTGGCCATTGACTATTTTACCAAATGGGTCGAGGAAGCTTCCTTCGCATCTGTTACCAAGAATTTCGTTTCCCGTTTCATCAAACAAAATATCATTTGCCGGTATGGTATCTGGGAAAGGATCATCACTGATAATGGTACAAACCTTAACAACACTATGATCATCGCCTTGTGTGAGCAATTTAAGATTCAGCATCACAATTCTTCCCCTTATCGACCTAAGATGAATGGTGTTGTTGAAGCTGCAAATAAAAACATTAAAAAGATCATACAAAAGATGACAATCACATGCAAAGACTGGCATGAGATGCTACCATTCGCTCTCCACGGGTACCGTACCACGGCTCGCACATCGACTGGGGGCAACACCCTATTCTTTGGTATATGGCATGGAAGCTGTTTTGCCTATTGAGGTTCAGATCCCCTCTCTAAGGATTATGAAGGATACAGGTTTGAGTGAAGACGATTGGATCCAAACTCGACTTGATCAACTGAACTTAATTGATTAAAAAAGACTTACTGTTGTTTACCATGGTCAAATGTATCAGAAACGGATGATCAAGGCCTTCAACAAGAAAGTCAGACGCCAAGTATATCAAGTTGGGGATCTAGTGATCAAACGAATCATCCTGCCGCAAAGTGATCCCAGGGGCAAATAGACTCCTACCTATGAAGGACCGTTTGTAATCAAGAACATATTCTCCGGTGGGGCAATGATCTTAACCACCATGGACGACGACGACCTGCCACACCCTACGAACGCGGACATAGTCAAAAGATACTACGCATAAGAGACCCACTAGGTTGACACACCTAGGCAAAACAAGGGCATCCCGGTGAACCAAAAGGGTTCAGGAAAAAATTTGGGACAAAATAAAAAAATTTGTACACCTGGCAAGTTGAAAACCCGAAAGGGCGACTTAGGCAAAAAGGGGTTTCCTGGTGGACCGAAAACCCAAAAGGGTGGTCCAAGCAAAAGTTAGGGAATAAAAACGTATGACTATGTCCCGTCAGATCACTTACGGATAACCTTTGACTTCCACTGGCAAACTCGGAGTTTCTGATCAATTCAATCATCTTCGGACGAAGTAACAAATAGACAAGATGCTCAGAGATACAAAGGCTATAGCAGAATGGGAATCCCATGGAATTATTACACATAGCTATCTTTCTTTGCATAAATTTTTCTTGCTTTATGGCACCATTCTCTTACTAGAATGTTTGTCTCCTTTGTACAAAATGTTTATTCAAAGTCAATACAAAGATACCTCTTTGAAAGTACAAAAACTATTTGTCTTTTCTTTACAATTATGTTTTGTTTGCAAAAACGCGCAATGATTCATTGATGAACATATGCATTTGAAAATAATCACTGTTTATAAATAAACAAAATGAGAAAGACAATTACTGATAGGTTGAAAAGACAGGAAAACGTCTCTAGACCACCCCATATTCCCCACAGAGTTTTCAATAACTCCCCAGCAGGAACAAAAGTTCAGGTTTTAATCCCCAGTAGAAATCATCAAATTTCTTAGGATTCCCTAAGCAAATTTTACAAGAAGTACATGGCATTGCCCTTACAACGAAATTTACTCCTCTCAACAAGAGTTCATCAATACTTCAAGACATGAAAATTCACATATCCCCAACAAACTACAAATTCCTTAGTTTGAGTTTGCCTCTCCGACTATTACAAATCAAAGGACCACAACTCCTCTTCCCCAGTAGACTACTCTACATCAAGTTACTGCGAAACCTGGAATCCGACCAGATAACAGTAAACTTCCTTATCCACAACAAGTCGTTGTGAAACCTGGAATCCGAGCAGATAGCAGCTAACTTTTGATTCTCTCCAGCCAAGGATAACTCCCCAGTAGAGCGGCAGACAACCGAGACTCCTGAACTTTTTCAAACAAAATTCAACTTTTTCCCCACAGAGTTTTCAATGCTCCCCAACGGAACAAAAACTCCCATTGGTTAATCCCCAGTAGAAGTCGTCAAGATTCTCAGGTTTCCTCAAGCAGATCTTATGATTAATACATGGCATTTCCCTTACAACAAGAGTTTATTTCTCTCAGCAGAAATTCATCAACACTTTGACTTCAAGACATGAAGACTTACATATCCTCAGCAGCAGTCAGGGATTTATTTTCCCCAATCCGACAACAATAGAACAAATCAGCTCACATACGCATCCAACGCATACATTTATCAAACAAATACATTGCATCATACATTTCATGCAACATAACTTTGTGTTTCATCTAACATTTTATCCTTTTTCAGGATAAGATTAACAACTACCATTAGCAAAATGCGATCTTGATACAATTCAGATACGCTCCAGACACGGAAGCCATTCTGATACTCATTCAGATTCCACCTCTTGATATAGTTCAGATACGCTCCAAGACACGAAAGCCATTATGATACTCATTCAGATTCAACTTTTGGTACAGTTCAGATACGCTCCAGACACGGAAGTTGTTCTGATACTCATTCAGATTCAACCTCTTGATACAGTTCAAATACGCTCCAGACACGGAAGTCGTTCTGATACTCATTCAGATTCAACCTCTTGATACAGTTCAGATACGCTCCAGACACGGAAGCCATTCTGATACTCATTCAGATTCAACCTCTTGATACAGTTCAGACACGCTCCAGACACGGAACCCATTCTGATACTCATTTAGATTCCACCTCTTGATACAGTCCAGATACGCTCCAAGACACGGATGCCATTCTGATACTCATTCAGATTCAACTTTTGATACAGTTCAGATACGCTCCAGACATGGACGCTATTCTAATGATCAACTTACAGGTTACATCTCAACAAGCATTCTTGGATGGCATCTACAAGCCCATCTCCAACAAGATTTTATTACCTCTCCAAATGGCATCTTTAAGCCCATTCCTCCTATCGTCGCCGAGTGCAAATTTCTGGGCACTCTAGTGTCCAATCATCTTCCACCTTCGAGTCACTAATGGCAAATCTCGCCAATCTAACTCCTCAGGTTAAAAAAGATTAAATAGGGGCAACTGTTGTACCCCAAAATTTGCCCTCTCATTTCTCAAGAAATCACCCTGGATTCTCAAAGTTTTCTCTCATACAAATTGAAGCCTTGAATTATCATCTCTTTCCAAGCAAGACATTTACAAGGGCAAAATGGTCATTTACACACTGAGAAGTCAAACTTTGGCTTTTGGATCAAAATCAAATCTCAAAAATCATATTTCATCAAGACATGTTGGAGTATGAAGTTTGTTTCATCAAGAAGCTCAAAAGTCAAATTTTACCTTGGAAAAGTCAAATTATAAATACTTAGAATTTTTCTAAAGTATTTAAGAAAAATGACACTTCAGAACTTATGAGACAGCCTCCAGGCAGGAGTAGTCAGAAGATGCAAACTTACTTCAGCACATAATCTTTAGTTAGAACATGGATTTTCAGCATCTACGCAAGTTCAGTCAGAGTTTACTAGAGTAATGTAAAAAGGCAATAAAGTGTAGTACGAAGCCTGAAAGCTCCTTCAGAACATGCTGAAACCAGAAGGTAAGAGGGTCAGAAGATTGGGTGCTACACTGAAGCAGAATCTCTAAGTTCAGGGTTTTCAGAGGCAAATCAAAGAAGTTTACTGGAAAACTGGTGAATCCTTCAGAACATGCTGAGGCAACAAAGAACAAGGATCAAAAGTTGGATGTTTGTCCTAAATGGAATTGCTGACCCAGAGTTAAGCAATGATGCAAAATCCCCTATTACAAGATTTCTTATTTTGACAAATCTCATCACCATTTAATGCTCATTAATGCTCACAACCAATTTTGAGTCTTTGTCCAAAGGGTCTCTCCACGTGTAGCATAGAAGTACCTTTGTACAGATTTAGGTATGGGTCCATGCGCTACTTTTCGCTCATGGGTGTCACTTTTCCTTAATCCTTGCTTACTAATCCAGCCTAGGCTAAAAGCTGTCAATCATCACAACATTTTTTGAACTTTCTTCAAGAGTAAGTCAGCATCTAATGCATGATATTGGCGCCACTTGACATTTTAAAACCCACAAAGCTTTTCCTATAAATTGAACGCCATTGGTCACTAAAAAGAGCCTAGAAAAATTGATGAAAAGAGATAGAAAGTTTGAGCAAAAGAAAAAAACCTTGAATCTCTGCCCAAAATTCCTAGAGTTCCCGAAACTGTAAACACATCATACAAACCATTAACTTTAGATCCTTTGCTTTCAAACTCCATTTGTTCTCAAAAATATTTCTTGACTAAAAAAACACCCATACAGTTTCTGACCCACACGTTGGAAACTGCCATAACTTCTGTATTCATACTACTATATACCCTCCATCCATCCATTCAAAGAAGCTGTTCAGAACATCATCAGAGTTGAGGCTAACTCCGGTTCACAAAACTTCTTCCAGCTGTAAGGTAAGCATCTGCTGACTCTCACCATATTGCTTAAGCATCACCAGATTTGAATGCTAAAAAAAAACACAATGTAGATATCATGCTTCTGATGTTGTACATGTTCTGAGATTTTCGCGCATCTGTATGCTTAAGTAGAGAATGAATCAGTTCAGAACTTTCTTGAAGAAACTAAAAATCAAAGTTAGGATTAGCAAAGGCATGCTTGCCTCTGATTTATGGTTTTGATTATCCTTATTTCTGAAGGGCCATGACACCTGCTGAAACTGCCCTAGGCATGTCTTCTGTTTTGTGGAGAAATAACCAAATTGCAGATGTTCTGACTAGCATGGAGAGAGACCAAGTTCTGACATTGGTACCAGCGCTTATGGAGCTTGTTTTCTTATCAGTAATATCATAACTTCTGAAAATTACTGTGTTCCCAGCAGGGTCAGAACCTCTGACCTATACATTTTCACTAACAAGTTTTTGTTCTGCAGCACGCCAGGGTCAGAACCTCTGACTTCCTTTCAGCAACACGTTGATCCTCCTTTTTTATTCCCCTTGTTATTTTCTTTTTCTTTATTTTTCTTGCTGGCGCTATCCATTTCATTAATCAGCAAAACACCAAAAATATTTCGTTCACACTTTATTTTATTCCTTAAAACAAAAGACAAAAATATTTTCTTAAAACAAAACAAGTTCAGTTAATATTTTCTTGTATGTATTTCAATATGGTTGTAATAGTGATTTAGGGCTTTATTTTCATTTGCAATCCCCATTCATAAATTTGTACCCCCACCCCCTAAATATTGTAATAGCGCAGGACTTTACATTTCTGCAATTTATCGCTTTCAAATGTAAATGCTAGTAAAAGATAAATCAAATAGAAGACCATAATTCAAGATAAAAATCAAGCATACAATAAAACACACTTGCACACATACACCCTTAGGGTTCCTCTACTTGGTTGCCTTATACGAAAATAGGAATATTACGCATGCAAAGTATCTTGGTAAAACAAACAAAATCAAAAGATCATAGTCCCTCGATGACGCTATTCTAAGTTGCCTTATAAAATGATCTTAGTCCCTCAAAAATGCTAAGATACTTTGCAACATTGCTAATCATGGTTATACGATGACCCACGCCCGTCCCATTTACATCCAAAGATAGGGTTGTTTACCAAATCAATGGTAAGACAACAATGTCAAAGGAATAGAAAATACATAAGAAAGACATTTGAGTGGGTAGATTGCTTTTGGTTACTTGCTCTATTTTCAAACAAATGTCCTTACTATTTTCAAAACAAACACACACATTTCCAAACAACTTACAAACATTGAAACATTTTCAAAAAAGACAAACATATTTGTATACATTCTTACGAATGAGGATCATTACAAAGATTGCCTAAAAAAATGGCCTCTTTTACAAAATACTTTCAAAAACCACACAAAACACAATTTCAAAACAAAAAAGCAAGTGATCTAACAAGTAACTAAGAGCCCATGGAAAACCCCGGATGAAAAGGGTGCCAATACCTTTCCTTTTCATAATCTACCCCCCAAACTCAAGAAATAATCTCAAAGGTATTTCCTGTGCTTTTTCACCTTTCCTTTTGGATAAAAGAAAAGTCGGTGGAGACTCTTGCTAACCGCAACATTTGTAAACACAAACGAAAACCCTCAAGTCAGTTCTCCCACTATATCACACATGCGAAAACGGGAAAGAAATCGCGAAAACAGACAAATCTGCACATCAACCTGCCCATAAGCGTACCATACGTGTATAGCTTCTTCCCCACCCATCTCATACTTGTATCATACGCGTTAGGTCCAACTGTCATCCTCATACGTGTACCATCAGAGGCGATTTCCCTCTCAACTCACTCAGAAAACTCCCATGTGCGTATGGCTCCATGCAGACGTGTATGGCACTTCTCCATATGTATACTAGCATATGGCTGTTGTGGTTCTGGGGACAGGGCACGTATCATACGCGTACATCCCCTGGGACGTCCCCTCATTAGCGTGACATATGCATATGACCAGTCTCCATATTCTAGAAACCTGCTATCGCACCAGAACGACTTCCGTTTGTTTTTCACATTTTCAGTCTCCCAAATTGGACCAAAATCAATGTTTTTACACAGAATTACCTATAAACTTAATCTAATTCATCAATCAATTAATCTACGACAGTTTTCTACCTCAAAACCACTTATTTATAAACTCTCTAGATCTATAATTTCATATTAGGGATTCTCATGAAACAACACTATAATGACAACAATTATCAACAATTATCAACAATCAAACTATGGACAACACATCAATAAACAATCATATATAGAAACATAAATCAAGCCAGAACAAGGTCACATACATCAATTATTTACAAACCTAAAGAGGGAAAGGAACCCTCACTATTCTCTCATGTTATAATCACCATTTAGAGAACCTATTCTCCCCACTTTCCTTAGTTTGGAGTTTTTTCCTTCAACAATGGTGAAATTCTCTCTTGCCCTAGTTCTTCCTTCTCTTCGCTTCTCTGTTTCTACGTGACAGCAGTTTCTCCCAAATATTTCTATCACTCTCTCTAATTATTCCCTATTATTTCCCAATAATAATAATAATAATAGTAATTGTAGTAATAGTTATAATGTTAATCATAATATCATTAGTGGCAAATATACCATTTAACCAACAATATGTAAGTTAATAATGCACCTAAGAGGGGGTGGGTGAATTAGGTGATGGTCAATTTTTTACTTCTCTTTTAAAGTTATTATTTTTCTGATTATGGTAATGAAAGAAATAAAATGCGGAAAGTAAATGAACACCAAATATATACTGGTTCCCCTCACAGATTGAGAGTACTCCAGTCCTCTTACCAACACAGAAGATATTTCACTATAGTTTAGAATGATTGTACAAGCCTAATCACACCAAAGATGAGCCTTAATATATAATCTATAGGGAGATAAAATGCTTTTAAATCCTTTAAGATATTGAACACTAAGTGCAAGAAGAACAATCCTCTTTAATATACACACTTTCTCTAACAGTTATGGAATGCAAGGTTAATCTTATACAAAATCTGATTTTTATAAAGTACAATCTATTCTTGAATAACACTATGGTTATCAAGATACTAAGACAAGATTTAATAAGAAGTTTATAGTTAGATCTAGTACTCAATATATGTTGAAACAAAGATGAATATGAAATTTCTAAACAATGTTTCATGCAATATGTAAATTCTCAAAGTTTTACAACTCTTAAGAATTTTTAAAGTTTGAATAATGTGTCATGTGTTATGATCAGAATGCAAACGAATTCTATATGTGAAATGCACCCTTTTATTACACCCCATATGAGTAAAAAGATATAGTGATTGGACCCCAAGAGGTATCATCCAACAACCAAGTAAAACAAAAATTATTTGAAAATTTTCTTCGGCGGTAACCAATTACTGTAGGGTTGTAACCGATTACACAAACGCGACAACAGATACATTTTTTTAAATATGCATGGTTGTAACCATTTACCCAAAAGTTGTAATCAGTTACCATTAAAACAGTAATTTATTTTTATTTTTGTGAAGCCCAGTAACTGGTTACTGTAACCCTGTAATCGGTTACTACTGAGTGAAAGTGATAAAAACTTATTTTCTAAGTGACAGACATACAATGTTTTACTCTTAAATGATCATGACACTTATGTAAAATATTTTGAGTATATTTTGATCACTATATCATCTTAAATAAACTCAATTTAAATCTTGTACCTAACTTGTTGATGAATCTTCATAAATCTTCATCTTGAAAGTTAGTTGTACACTTGTAGTAGACTTCATAGAATGATCTTGAAATATTATATGATCTTGAACATCTTATTTTCCACAGCCTTGATATTTCTTCGAATTTATGTATGGTGGTCTTCATCAAAACTCTTTGATTGGAGTGCATGCAATCACATTCTCCCCCTTTTTAATGTAAACAACCAATTTGACATTTATAGGTTATGAATCAAGGTATTGGAGTGTTGCTTGTATGTGTACCACGGTGATGTGCATTCTCCCCCTAAGTTGGATATCTCCCCCTAAATTTATGTAGCATTTAAAGACTTATTTTTCAAAGAGGAAGCTTTAAAATCTGGAAAAAATTTTTGCGTCAGTAAACACAAGCACACAATGTCTTCTCCCCCTTTGTCAATATGAAAAAGTATGGGGGAAAAGACTATAATAAAACAGAATATAAATCACAAGTAAAATATAACACAATTTGTAACACAAATACAAAGTTAATGCATACTTAAAAAAACACACTAGACACTAGGTCTTTAATTACATAATCGATACAGAAGTGTTCTACCCAAAAATTTGCCCTCCCATTTTCAAGAAAAATTAATTCAAGACACATCCTCATGCCCATGAAGGTCTCAATTACTCAAGACTTATCAAAGATTGATCAGATGGACTCTCCTCCTAAGCAACCAACCTACAACTAGGATTTTTCTTTTCTCATAGGAAATTGAGTTGTCAATTCCTTAAGTGTACTTCATGGTGTCCCACATGCTTTAAAGAATCCCCATACCAAATTTCAAGCCTTGTAGTACAAGTTTTCTCATTCAATTGATCAAATGATTGGAAACCAACTATAATGGACAAAAAGTCAACTTTGACCAACTGACAGTCAAATCTCAAGATTTTTTATCAACATCAAGATTTTGAAGTCATATTCATCATTTGATCAAGGGTTGACCATGATTTATCAAGAAAACTCAAGATTCATCAAAAATCAAAAGTTACTAAATTAGGGTTTTCTAAGGAGAAGTCAGCTTAACTTTGACCAAGCATAAATTTCACATACTTCATCATAAATTTCTCAACCAAATCTCATTTTGAAGGAAATTCAATTCTCTACAACTTTGTCTCTCTAAGCTCAAGGCCAAAAATGCTTCATTTAAGAGATATGGGTCAAAATATTACATGTCTTTTTTAAAGTAAACAAAAAGACATTTTTTTTGTCAAAGAAATTTACATCAAGTTAAAGACTTCAAATGAAAAATGACCAACATGAAAGTTATAAGAGACATCTTGAGGTTTCCAAAAAGTCCAAGATCATCTTCATATGACAAAAGTTGAGAGAGTTATGGTTGGTGCAAGTTGAGCAATTTTGAGAAAATGCATGAAGTCCACTTTAAGAAAAGTTGAACTTTTGGGCTAATGGGCCTAAGTTTTTAGGTTTAAACGTCTTCATGACCTCATATTAGACCTCTACATCCATTCATATTTATTTTTTTTTATATTTTTTTATTCAATTAAATTCAAAATAAATAAAATAAAATACAAAACTAATGGATTAAGGCGCAAGGCTTTTGTTTTGATCAAATTGGAGGCTCAAAAGGCTCATGACAACTTGACAAAACCGTGTGAGGCTGATTGGCACAAGATTGATCTTAAAAAAGAAAATTTCCATGCAAATTGCAAATCAAATCTCTTCACCATGAAATACAAAGATTCATCTCACAAATGTTGACCTAAACATTCTTCTATAAATACACAACACATTCAGACCTTAAAGGACATGCGTGCTACCTCTCAAGAAGAACCCTAAAATTCAAAAAATTTCAAGAAGCTAGGGCATGATCAAACCCTTCTATCCCAAGATTCTAATTCCATTCCAAGCATCAATCAAGCTTCCTGAAGACTCCAGGAACTCATTCCAATCATCCCTGAAGCTTGAAGCACAACATAACTCGTCAACCAAGTATCAGTGGTTTGGTAACCTTCTTTAATCTCAAACTTTTTATATACGCATTTTTGAATGACTTGATGCACTCATACATATTCATGATGATGTTTGGAACAATTTAAAAACACTATTTGTGAAGTTTGATGCAAGGATAAAGATTTTCCATTGTTAGGACAAAGCTTCGATTGAGTTCGTATTCTGTGCTACAGGCTTTTTCAGGCCAAATTAACCATGCCATTGAACTTGCAGCATCTTAACTAGTAGATTCGAGTTATTAGATCTTTCATTTTCAAACTTTTGCAGGTTTTCAAAACCCCTCCAACAGAGAAGATGAAGTTGACCACCATCCACGGTGGTTTGACTCTCCTTTGACTGTCTGACCTAGGTGTGGAATTCTCCCATTGGTCCATTCAAAACCCCAGACCCCACTAACACACGCATATTTAATTTTGTTTAATTTCTGATTTTCTGAATAAAGTTTTATTATATATTGAATGATAGTGGTAATATGAACGCGTAACAACTGATGGACGAGTGGTAAGTGATACATTTGGCATAGTAAAGGGCGTGGGTTCGAGCCATCCTTTTGTCAAAATTATTTTGTTTTTTTTCTAGGATTTCACATGAGTTTGTTACAAATGGATCAATGGATATTCTTAATCACAAACGCAACGCATGGCCTAGTGGAAAGCAGCACGTTCTTTGAGCCCAAGGGGGTGGGTTCAAGTCCCACCCCATGAAATTTCTTTTAACACTTTTTTTTAACCCTTTTCCTTTCTTATATTTCCATTTAGTTAATTTATTTATTTTAATTAAAATCAGAAAAAAAATCACAAAATACCAATTTTTTTAACTTGTGACATTTAGGATATTAAAAACAATTTTTAACATGTACTTTTATGTATTTGTTATTTAAATTCCTAGAACAAGTGTATAGGTTGCACTATCAATGTAATAACATAGATTTATTTTCTTGCATCTTTTTCCCATTATGTATCTTCCCCGAGGATGTAATAGCGTAGATTTACTTTCCCGCAAATTCCTATACTTATGTATCTCTCCAAAAGTCATGTAATAGCGTAGGAACTTTACATTCCGCACTTTAATTTCCTGTACATATTTAAATTGCTAGTAAAATAGGGTTTGTATGGCAAGACTAATAATTAGACATAGATAACCCAAATTTTCAAGATAAGATAACTGAAAATACACACCCTTCACACTTGCACATCTAGGGTAACCTCTCTTGTTGCCTTACAAATATTGGTCATGTACCTCGAAAGTAGGGATACTTTAGCAAAAGACCCTCGATTTAACAATATCATCATGGTCCCTTTCGAATAAATATCATAATCCCTCGATGACCCTCCGAGTTTCCTACAAAATGATCTAGTCCCTTCGATGACCCTACAAGCAAAATGATGATAGTCCCTTTGATACAATTTCTAAAGCATCCTTACATGTTGCCTTCTATGACCATACGATGACCATATGCTTGTCCCTTCACATCCAGTAGATATGATTACCTACTAACTAATGTTATGGATAATACTATCTCCAAAGGAGAAGGAAAATAACAAGAAAGACTTATTAGTGGGTAAGAACTCTTGAATTCTTACTCACAACCTTTTTCACAAACAAAACATTTTTCACACTACATTTTCAAACAAGATATTATCAAAAATACTCTGTATACATTCTTGAGGACCGGAAAAAAGATTATTACAAATTTAGCCTTACATTGGCATTTCAAAAATATTTTCAAACAAATCAGACACACACAAAGCAAGTTTTTTTATGTGAGCTAAGCAATTAAGAGCCGTAGATAACTACGGATGAAGAGGGTGCTAACACCTTCCCTATTCATAACTTACCCCACGAACTTAAAATCTATCAAAGGTATTTCCTGTTCTTTTCACCTTTCCTAAATATTGGATAAAAGAAAAGTCGATGGCGACTCTTGCTAACCGCAACATTTGCGATAAAACCAAAAAGCCAGTTCTCCCACCGTATTACTGGAAAGAAATACGATACCAAATGCAAAAGATAAAGACATTACATAGGAATAACATAAATAACAAAAAATATACTAAGGCATTTAGAATTTTTCATCATAAGTCTCAACCATTGAATCCTCTTGATCGGCTTGAAGGTTGGCCAAGTCTTGACGAATATCATGAAATTTTGATATCATGAAATTTTCCATAGAGCAAATTTTGTGATAAATCATCTCATTTCATATTTCACCATCATATGTGGGTGGTGGAGGATGTGCATATTGATTGAATGAAGTTCCTTTTTCTCTATTCTTGAACAATCCAACTTCATCTTTGAAAATGCCCATATTTTTGTTTTCCTCCGCAATCGAAATTTCACAATCTCTTGAAGTCATTTTGATTTCTATATCTCCTTAAAAGCTAACCTTTCATAACTTGAGAATCTTGGTTACCCAATGAGCATATAGAAGTCAACCAGACAGATTTTTAAGATGCTCCATATAATTCATGATTAAGTATGCCAAATTCACTTGAAGATTATTTTTGATTGCAAACAAAACTTGAATCTCAACATCACTTATTTGAGAGTAATTTGAGTTCTTAGGAAGCAAAATATAAGCAATAAAGTAATGTAGCATACGATCACTTACAATGAGGTTGGAGGAATATAAATTTAACAGGTTTGTTGTAGAACCTTCTTCCTTCTTCTTGTCTAAGATTTCTTTTTCAGAGAGACGAGTGATGCTATAGTAGTAGCGAGTGCAGTTGTAAGGATCAACATCAATGGTATAACCATGCTTTATGAGTAAGCCTTCACTAGGAACACCCAAGCTTTTTCAAAATTGAGTGGTTGACATCAAGATGTGCTTCCCTTTTACCCATGATGAAAGAACACTGCTGACACCAATTTGCATAGTCGCATAGAATTCACGAACCAAATTCGGGTAGTAAACTCCACATTCAGTGATGATTTCACCTACTCCTTTCCTAGCCAACATTGATGGAAAACTAAAACTTGTCGAAGGAAAGGATGAGATATTACCATACTTTACCTAAGTGAGAAGTCAGAATCGGAATGCCAATATTGGATCACATTCCCTCTTGATTTTGAGATTCTCCTTCAATGGCCTTTGCCTTGCCTTTCTCCTTTCTTGACGGCCCCATGACAAAGGTTGGATTTTTTCTTGGAGAGAAAGGGTTTTGGATGGAGAGATTTATGTAAGAGAGAATTTTTGTGTTGTAAGTTAAAAATGTAAGAATGAGGGAGTATTGATAGATAGTTTTTTAAGGGAATAACTCTTTTGGTGAAGTAAAAATTGGAGGGAGATTGGAATTGGTAAGAGTAATTTGTGGTGGGATATTTTTAGGTGGGAAGTAATTTTGGTCAAAGAGACTTTTAATAGGAAAAATAATTGTAGGGAAATGATGTTGGAAATCATAAATGCCTTGACCAAACCAAAATTTTGAAAAACTTCACGCGGTAACCGGTTATAGGTTATAGGTAACCAGTTACTGAAGGCGCCTGGAAAGTTAAAAACGCTTATGTGTGCGTGGTAACCAGTTACTGACTTAGGGTAACCGGTTACTGACAGTGAAAATGCGAAAATATTGCACATATCAGTGTAGAACCTATACCTATTTATTGTAACAAGTTCTCGTCGAATGTTGAAGAATGAATATTTTGCTAGAGGCTTTGTAAATATGTCTGCTAGTTGGTTATGTGCATCAACAAATGAGATTTCTACGTCACCATTTTGCACATGATCCCGGAGAAAATAGTGTCGTATATCAGTATGATTTTTCCCAGAGTGCATGAATGGATGCGTTGTGATGTTGATTGCACTTGTATTGTCACATTTTAGCAGGATTCGTCAAAGATTAATTCCATAGTCACATAGTTATTATTTTAGCCATAGAATTTGAGCGCAACAACTTCCAGCCGTAATGTATTCCGTTTCAGTCGTGCTAAGAGCCACGCATGCTTGCTTCTTGCATGACCATGATACTAGAGCATTGCCAAGAATATGACACGTGTCACTAGTACTTTTTTTCATATGTTTTACATCCTACATAATCTGTGTTAGAATAACCAAGTAAAGAATACATACTACCTTTATCATACCATAAGCCGACGTCTGTAGTTCCCTTAAGATATTTCATAATGCGTTTAACTATAGCAAGGTGAGATTCCTTTGGATTGGGTTGAAATCTAGCACAAATACATACACTAAAGATGATGCCGGGTCGACTTGCCGTTAGGTATAATAAGGAGCCAATCATTCCTTGATATTTTGAAATGTCTATGGGCACACCGACTTCATCAAGATCCACATAAGTTCCCGAACCCATTGGAGTGGCAATAGGTTTGCATGCATCCATGTCAAATTTCTTCAATAACTCTTTATAAAATTTTGATTGATGAATAAAAGTCTCTGTTGCAAGTTGCTTGATTTGTAATCCAAGAAAGTAGTTCAATTTACCCATCATGGAAATTTCGAATTCTCCTTGCATCATGGATGAAAATTCTTCACATAAGTCTTTATTTGTTGATCCAAAGATGATATCATCGGCGTACACTTGAGCAAGTAGAGTATGATTCTTGATTTTCTTGATAAAAAGCGTCTTGTCTACTCGTCCCTTTTTAAATACCTTTTTCACATAAAAATACGCCTGAGAGGGGGGAGGGGTGAATTAGGTGATGGTCAATTTTTGCATTCTCTTTTAAAGTTCTTACTTTTCTGATTATGGTGATGAAAGCAATAAAATGAGGAAAATAAATGAACACCAGATATATACTGGTTCCCCTCATAGATCGAGAGTACTCCAGTCCTCTTGCCATGACGAAAGAGAATTCAATATAGTTTAGAATGATTGTACAAGCCTAATCACATCAAAGGTGATACCTTACTATCTAATATATATGGAGATCAAAGACTTTTAAATACTTTAAGATCTTGAACACTAAGTTTAAGAAAAACAACCCTCTTCAATGCACACACTTTCTCCAACAGTCCTGGAATGCAAGGTTAATAAGAAGATTATATAATAAGAAGATTTTAAATACTTTAATCTTACAAAGTATGATCAATTCTTGAATAACACTATGAATTTCAAGGCACTAAGACAAGATTTAATAAGAAGATTATAGTCAGATCTAATGCTCAATATATGCTGAAACAATGATGAATATGAAATTTCTAAGCAATGTTTCATGCAATATGTAAATTCTCGAAGTTTTACAACTCTTAAGAATTTTTATAGTTTGAATAATGTGTCATGTGTTATGATAAGAATGCAAACAAATTTTATATTTGAAATGCACCATTTCATTACACTCTAAATGAGTAAAAAGATACAATGATTGGACCCCAAGAGGTATCACCCAACATCCAAGTAAAACATAAAATATTTGAAATTTTTTCTCAGCGGTAACCGGTTACTGTAGGGAAGTAACCAAATACACAGACGCGACAACATATATATTTTTTAAATTTGTGTGGCTATGGACGGTTACCCAAAAGCTGTAACCGATTACCACTGAACCATTAATTTATTTTTATTTCTGCGAAGCTCTGTAACCGGTTACTGTAACCCTGTAACCGGTTACCACTGAGTGAAAGTGACAAAAACTTATTTTCTAAGTGATTGACATACAATGTTTTACCCTTAAATGATCATGACACTTATGTAAAATATTTAGAGTTTTGAGCACTATATCATCTTTAAAAACCTCAATTTAAAACTTGTACCTAACTTGTTGATGAATCTTCATAAATCTTCATCTTGAAAGTTGATTGTACACTTGTTGAAGACTTCATAGAATGATCTTGAAATATTATATGATCTTGAACATACTCTTTTCCACAACCTTGATATTTCTTTGACTTTATGTATGATGGTCTTTATCAAAATACTTTGATTGGAGTGCATGCAATCATACAATAATATTTTGATTAATAACAATGAGATATTTCATCATTCACCAGAATTATCATTATTATAATATTATTCAAAGCTTACTCCAATTATAGAATCATAATAAGTTCTCACACCCCCCTTTAGTCGAGCCAACATAATTCTACTATCCAATCATCGAATGATTAAATATTTTAATGGGGCATGACAACCCTCCCAACATCATCACTGTTTCTTCCTTGGTATTCATCTATTTTCTCTTTGATTTAGATCCTTTTTTAGTCTTGGTGTTTGTTTGCTTTAAAATAGGATGATTGATTTTTTCAATGTTGTTTTATGAAGCCTTGATATTGTATTATTTTATGATGTTGTTGCATTATGAATGGAGGGATTGAGAAGAAGAGAAAATGAATTTGGAGAAAATATGTTACTGTATTTTACGATGCAGTAATATCTATTACCTTGTTTCAAGTTTATTTTATGTCTTAATATTTAATCCTTATTTTATTTTTTATTTATTTTTTAATTAATTATTGGACATGTGTCAATTGATGTGTAGTTAGATTTTTGGTTTGCCATCTTGTAAATAAATTCAAGTTGTGTTGCTATTTTTACATTACGTTGCAATTTCGTAGTTTAAATTCGATTTAGCTTTCGAAAACCGTATAGACGGATAGATTCACAAATAATTTATGTTTTCATTTTTACCCTACTTCTTATAGAGTGATTCCTACATAAATCCACTTTAAATTAGCTTGACTTAGAGCTAAATTCAGTACTTTAAGTTTTAGTTTATTTTTTCCGATTACTTTTAGCATTGTAAATAGTTTATCCAGGGGCTGGATTTTTTCATTGCGTTGTAAAGTCAACTTCATAATGACTGGATTCTGGCAATGCAAGAAGAGCTGAATCAATTCACCAGAAACGACGTATGGGATCTCGTTCCCAGACCAAAAGGATTCAACGTCATTGGAACAAGATGGGTGTTCAGAAACAAGCTAAACGAACAAGGTGAAGTCATCAGAAACAAGGCACGACTGGTTGCACAAGGTTATAGTCAGCAAGAGGGGATAGACTATACAGAAACCTTTGCCCCAGTCGCCAGGTTAGAATCTATCAGACTTTTAATTTCATTTGCTGTTAATAGAGGCATCACTCTGTATCAGATGGATGTCAAAAGTGCATTCTTAAATGGTTATATAGAAGAAGAAGTTTATGTACACCAACCCCCTGGTTTTGAAAATACAAAACATCCAGAACATGTTTTCAAACTAAATAAGTCACTATATGGTCTGAAACAAGCTCCCAGAGCTTGGTAAGAAAGGCTAAGTAACTTTCTATTAGAAAATGAATTCACCAGAGGGAAAGTGGACACTACTCTATTCTGTAAATCAGTTAAGAATGACATCTTAGTCTGTCAAATTTATGTTGATGATATTATTTTTGGTTCTACTAATCCTTCTCTTGGAAGAAAATTTGCTAAGTGTATGCAGGCAGAATTTGAGATGAGCCTCATGGGGGAACTGAAATTCTTTCTAGGAATTCAGATCAATCAAACTCCAGAGGGAACTTACATTCATCAGAGCAAATACATCAGAGATCTTCTGAAGAAATTTGACCTCTCAGAATGTAAGCCATCAAAGATTCCAATGCATCCCACGTGCATTCTGGAAAGAGAAGAGGTAAGCAAAAATGTAGAACAGAAAGTCTACAGAGGTATGATTGGTTCTCTCCTCTATCTGACTGCTTCAAGACCTGACATATTATTCAGTGTTTGTATTTGTGCTAGATTCCAATCAGATCCTAGAGAATCTCACTTAACAGCTGTTAAGCGAATTTTCAAGTATCTGAAAGGTACTACTAATCTGGGTTTGTTTTATAGAAAATCTAGTGATTACAGCTTAGTAGGCTACTGCGATGCTGATTTTGCTGGAGACAGAGTGGAGCGTAAAAGTGCTTCTGGAAGCTGCCAGTTTCTGGGAGAAAATCTGATCTCTTGGTCCAGCAAAAGGCAATCAACAATTGCGCTATCAACAGCAGAAGCTGAGTACATAGCAGCAGCAGGATGTAGCACACAAATGCTCTGGATGAAAAGTCAGCTTGAAGACTTCCAGATTTTTGAGAGTAACATTCCTATACTCTGTGATAATACTTCTGCTATTTGTTTAAGTAAGAATCCCATTTTACATTCTAGAGCTAAGCATATAGAAATAAAACATCACTTCATTAGGGACTATATTCAGAAAGGAATTTTGAACTTAAAATTTATAGATACAGACCATCAATGGGCTGATATCTTTACTAAACCCCTTTCAGAAGACAGGTTTAATTTCATTCTGAAACATCTCAGCATGAAAGTCTGCCCAGAGTGAAAATGTTTTAATTCCATATATTTATCTTCAGAATGTAATTGTTTTACTGTGAACTTCTGATCAATCTTCTTTCAGAAAGATAGAACATGCAGGTTGTATCAGATGCAAGTCTAAAAATCTGAGAGTCTAAGCTCAAAGACAGATGTGCTGATCACTACATCAAACAAGTGTCATTCAATCATCAGCAAATCTCTGAAGCAGAACGCGTGCACGCTTCTGAGAAGGCAAAACGGTGATTGGGTGCATTGAGACACATGTCTGGTAACCGTTTTTAAGTATCTTTCTCAAATCCCCCAAAATCAGCAAGCATTTAATAAAAGTAATCATGCTTTTAAAACGCAATCATGATTTTTCTCTTTCTTAAAAACGTTTATTTTTTCAAAATATTTTGAACTCTATTTAAACACATTAACCTCTCATTCTAATTCTTTACAGTTTCTCACTAATTCTCAAGCATTCTCTGCATTTTTCTGTGTTCATCTCTTGGAAACCCTTTTTCTCAGTTTCTTCTCAAAATCTTTTAGTGTGAACATGGCAACCTCCAGCAGTGCTTCTGCAGGTCCTCAGAAGAAAGCATCATCTGAACAGTATCAAGTGCCATTCAGAACACTCCTCACTCCTGTGAAGAATCTTGAAGTGTTATCTGAATTGATCATTGATTTTGGAAGCTTGAAGGAGAACGGTTTTGACCTAACAGAAGAAGTTAGGGCACAAAAATGGGAAAGGTATTTTGACAGGTTGGTTGGACCAACATTCCCTATGTTAGTCAAGGAGTTCTGGATTCATGCGAAGGCTTCAACGCATCTAGTCACCTCCTTCGTTATGGGGAAGAAGATTGTGATTACTGAGGATCACATAGCAAGGTTAATCGATTACAGTGGCGGTGGCGTCCGCTGTATTGATATGGCTGAGAGATGTGCTGACGTGGGCGTGATAGCTGAAAGGATTTTCACCCATGGGTTGCCCAGCAGCAAGATCAAAGATCTGAAGGATCATCACAGAGTTTGGGCAAAGATAATTCTGGGGTGCTTCAACCATAGGAAGCCAACTAGTTCACCTGATTACATAAATGTGGATCAGCAGTTTCTGATCTACTTTATTGATCAGAAGGTAAAAATCAACTTGGCTCATCTTCTGTTCAACCACCTCAGAACAAGCGTGAAGGAAACCAGGGAAGAAGAAAGAACAAAGAGGGATTGGATACCCTTTGGAAGGTTGATATCAGATATTCTGACAGAGAATAGGCTGATAGAGCATCTGATAGAAGCTCAAGAGTTAAGCACCATTGAACCAACGGTTGGGAAGCCTCTGAATGCGAAGAACTTGAAGAAAATGAAGTTGATAGAGAATATCAAAAAGGAACCCAGAGCTACTCTTATTGCTGATATCACCAGCAGAAGAGTTCCACTGAGTGACTTTCCTTTATTTTCTGAGATAGAATCTAAACCAGAGGTGGTTCTCAGATACTTAGACGCGTGCAAGGAAGATGGTATAGATCCAAATCTGAATATCAAAGATCTGCATCAACCTCAACCAGAAGTGACTCTGAAGAAGACGAAGAAGAGGAAGGCACCTTCAGAAGGATCATCCCAGCAGACACCCAAGAAAAGAGGTAATTTATCTGCTGCTTCTGTTTTAAATTCTTCTACTATTCCAACATCTATTCCACCTCCAACCTCTCATAGAATCTTAATCCCCATCCCAACAATAGATGAAACTGAACCAGAAGATGACCCTTCTGAGGCATTAAAACTCAGAAGACCCAGAACCAAACATCCCAAACCAACAATCTCAACAACATCAGCAATTGACAAAGTGCTATCTGACATTGATCAACACACTTCTGATCACTCCGCCAATCCAAACTCTGAACCACAAATTGCCCCTCCTCCACAACCAGAACCACAGCAATCTGCTGAAGAACCAGAACAACAACAACCTCTCTCATCCATTCCAGAAGAACCCCTTATCCCTGAACAACCAGAAATTCCAACAACTTCTCCTCAACCAGCAATTCCGTCTCCTTCTCCTCAACCAGAAATTCATCCACCATCACCTCAACCTGAGTTTCATCACTCTGAAACTCAAACTCCTCCACCTTCTGAACCTCATTCACCTCAATCATCTGAACCACAACCTTTGGCAATCCAGCTGCCATGTGGAACAACAGTCACCATGGCCCAGCTGCCATCCTCTCCAGAATCTACACCACCAAATACTCCCAAAACACCAAACAGTCCAATCATAATTTCTGATTCTCCCACTCCATCTCCAAAACAAACAGCTGCCAAGCAAATCACCGAAAACCCCAGCAGGACCTTCATAGACTTAACCAACCTTGACCGTCTTGCTGATCTGAAACATAAAATAGCCATCCCAAAACCAAAACAACCAGATGTTGGCTCTGGTATTATGAATTTTGAAACAGGTTTGCAGCAATGGATTGCTTCTCTGAAGCAAGTCTGTCCTGGAATGATTGACCCAGCTGCCTCTGACCAGCTCTGGTCACAATTCAGACTTTGGGTACGTGCTGAAGCCCTCAAGTTGCAGGATATCAACTATGAGCAGGCACAACAGAACTTCAGCAAGCTGCTGAAGGAAGTTGAAAGTCAGCTGCCTCAGGAAGCTGTGCTCCCTCTGGATAGTGAACCTTGGTCTGAGAAACAGCTAGCTTCAAAGGTGCAACCAGAAGAAGACAAGACCATTCAAGCTGAAGCAAGTCAAGCAGAAGATGTTGCAGAAAGCTCTTAGAAGCTCCCTGCTTCTGATGTTTCTCAAGCTGCCTTGGACAAGCAGACTCTGGAAGAGCTGAAGCTGAATGACATGCGTCTACAGCAGAGGATGGATGAAAACGACCAAAAGATGAAAGAAAGAATGGATGTGCAGGATAGCAAGATTGACACTGTTGTCAGCATGGTGCACAAGCAGAATGAGACTATTGATCAGATCAAAGCCATGCTGGAGAACCTGTTCACACGCTTTCCTCCCCAACCTTAGTTTTTTCATTCATGTCATTTTCATGTTTTCTTTAATTTTCTGATGTACTGTTTGAATATGTTTTGTTTGATTCTGAACCCTTTTAATATGACAGGTTTTTCTGATCTTAATTGTTTTAGCACATCACCTACACTTTTTGATTGCTGACAAAAAGGGGGAGAATAAGAATGATATTTTAAACAATAACGGTTTACTAAGACATAAATTCTCGAACATTCTAACTCTATTATACTTGAAAATGTTTTCTGTTTTGCTTAAAGTCTACAGGTACAAGGAAGCTCCTGGACACTCTGAAGACTAAAAGCTCTGAAGCTCTGATCCGCTCTGATACTCTGATCCAAAGCAAAGCTCTGACAAGAAAACCTCTGATACGCTGATCTGAAGCTCTGCTCTGATATGCTGATCTAAAGCTTCTAATAGTCAAAGACTCTAATACTCTGATGTTCAAAGAAAGGCAAAAAGATCTGATCCTGAAGAACACTTGTAATCAAAAAGGGAAGTAATAAACTCAGGGGGAGTATCTCTCAACTCTGATATCTCTTTATCCCTCATCTTTGATAACCTCTTACTCTGATGCATCTCTCTGATACCTTTTCACGTTATTTTCATTTAAAAAATATCTAGTTTTTGTCATCATCAAAAAGGGGGAGATTGTTAGAACAAAGTTTGAATCTACTACCCTATGTTTAAGTTTTGATGATAACAAAGTGAAAAGATATATTATCTATATGATTCATGTATGAACTATTTGATGCCTAAATTATTACGTTCTGATTTGCAGATACTCTGATTGGTATAAGCAAGATCACACCTAATCAACATCAAAAATTTGGTTCCTGACATCAGCATCAGAAGTTGACATATCAGAATGTCAGAATCAGAAGATTAACTCACATGTATGCTGAAATCTGATGAACAAGAACTGCGCTCAACACTCTGATAAAGAAACACAACAGTTCATCAGCAGCTAAGCAGAATCAGAATGAGCCAAGCCAGAACTTGCATTAAGTAAGCAACGGTATTGTGCATTGAAAGAAAATTAATACCAACGGCCTCATTCCAGACAAGATCTGCTCGATAAGGAAAGTTTGTTATTAGCATTGAATCAAGAATATTGCTCCAACGTTCAACATCTCAGTGTTATATAAACAAGACTTTGAAGATTGAATTGGCTAATGCTATCCAAATCTTTACACGCATAAAAGCTGATCATAATCTTCCTTCTCTCAGTTTGCTAAACACTACACATCCTCTTACTCAATCTTTGTTTTAGCAATCTTGTTTCTAAGCTTTAAGTTGTGTATACATCACAGTTGTGATACAGTTTTGTAGAAAACATTCACACACTTAGATTTATCTTCTTTGTAAGAAAGTGTTTCCTTGACAAACCGGGTTGTGGTTTGCATCAAGAAGGCTTTAGCAGTTGTTAAAGCAGTCTGTAATATTCAGTTGAATATAGTGGATTAAGACCTCGTTGGAGAGAGGCGAAATCACCTTGACGGGTGGACTGGAGTAGTTTGAGATCAAACGAACCAGGATAAAAATATCTTGTTCATTGCATTGATTTTCAGTTTTACAATTCAACCCCCCTTCTTGTGTTTTGCACTACTTCAAAGATATCTTATCCACCTCATTGGATCACCAGAAGATTGAGTATTGTGTTGTTTATAAGGAGAATCACTTCCTTTTTGATTCATCAGTCAAAACTAGGGTTAGAGTTTTAATCAGGGATTCTTTGGAACTTTGAGTGGAAACTCTTTCCATAGCCTCTATGTGTTTGTAATGTCATATGTTTGAAGTTTTGGTTCACCAATTTTGAAGAAAAGTGGTTCAATTGAATCAAAGGGGTAAAACAGTCATTTTACTTAAAGTCAACAAAGTCAAAGTTGACCAAGTGAACTTTGGGTTATCATGAAGAATTTGGCATGTATTTTCATGTGGGATGATTATTGATGATTTATTTTGATGAGAATTGCAAGTTTAAGAGGTTACTTGGATTTGAAGTTATCTTGGTGATTGAAAATTTCACGAAGTGTCCTTGATTTTTGGCCTGATTTTGCAAGGGCATAACTTTCTCATTTTTCAGGTGATTTTGGTGGTCCTTTTTGCCAATTGAATATGGGAAAGAGATCTACAAAGCTCCACATAGGACAAAGACACACTTCTTACTCAAAATCAAAAGTTATGAGCCTTTGAAGTTTAGGTAAGTTGGGCATTTGTTGAGGCACCTTCGGCGTCTGGCCAGGAAAGGCAAGGCATTTGGCCTAGGCAATTCATCAAACGGTTGGTAACATGCCTATATCTTTTAGTTCAAGGAATAATTCAAAAATGTGCCTCGTGCATTTTGAAGAGGACTATGAAAGCTTCTCATTGAGCTTGAAATCAATCACTTTTGACTTAAGTTCGAAAGAGTTGTGGTTTGAGGAAGTTCGGTGCTAAAACTGGATTCGAGTGGCTCTCTCTAATTTCCTTCAGCTTGGACCATTCGAGTTGGATTTATGGGCTGGTCGAAGCCTCATTGTGCTCCCTTTGTTTTTCTTCAACTTGGACCATTCGAGTTAGTTAAGTGGGCTAGTCGAAGCTTCCTTTTGCCCTCTTTGTTTTCTCTCAATTTAGACATTCGAATTGATCTTAAAGGTTGGTCGAAGCCTCATTTTTCTCTCTTCGATTTGAACTAATTGAAGTGTCATCCTTGTGAGCTGGTCGAAGCTTCATTCTTCCTGCTTCAGTTTGGACCATTCAAAATGGCTTTGAGGGCTGATCGAAGCCTCTTTATTCTTCCTTTGATCTCTCTTCGTTTGGATATTCATAGTTATACCTTGGGGGTTGGTCGAAGCCTCATTTTTTATCTTTGTTTGGACATTCAAAGTGCTACCTTGGGGGCTGGTCGAAGCCTAATTTTTTCCTCTTTGTTTGGACATTCAAAGTGCTACCTTAAGGGCTGGTTGAAGCCTCATTCTTTTTTCTTTGTTTGGACATTCAAAGTGTAACCTTATAGGTTGGTCGAAGCTTCCTTTTTCCCTTTTCGTTTCCCCTCAATTTGGACATTCAAATTGATCTTGAAGGCTGGTCGAAGCCTCTTTTTTTTTATCTCTCTTTGATTTGAACTAATTAAAGTATCATCTTTGTAAGCTGGTCGAAGCTTCATTCTTCTTACTTCAATCTGGACCATTCGAAGTGACCTTGGGGTATTTGAAGTCTCATTTCTTCTCTCTTCGTTCTCTCTCATTTTGAACCATTCAAAGTGACCTTGGGCTAGTTGAAGTCTCATTTATACTCCCTTCGTTCTCTCTCATTTTGAACCATTCGAAGTGACCTTAGGCTAGTTGAAGTCTCATTTCTACTCCCTTCGTTCTCTCTCATTCTGAACCATTCGAAGTGACCTTGGGCTAGTTGAAGTCTCATTTCTGCTCCCTGCGTTCTCTCTCATTTTAGACCAATCAAAGTGTTATATTGAGCAGGCCAGCATGTGCACAGTCTTGGGCAAGTTGCTTTGAGTTTCCCAGGAATCCTAAGCCTCATATCTTGCTCATCCCTCCATCATTTATTTCGAAACTCATCTTGTTTCGAAGCTTAGAATATGTTCTTTCATTGGCTCAAGGAAAATTTGAGAACGCACGAGCCAATTTTTGGTGGCCTCATTTAGAAATCAACTGACTCTTGGTGCACGCGTGGGTTATGCAAGTTATAGGTTTTTTTTACATTATCCTTCGATTCTGACTTTTGGTGCACGCGTGGGTCATACAAGTTGTAGATTTTATACATTCTTCGATTATGTTTGGTTTCAGAGTGATATTGCACATGCTTGGCACGAACCACACCTTTCATTTTGTTACCCCTTTTGGCCAAATAATCACACTTTCCTTGTCTCACCACGCTTTTTGCATTTTTTCCAAAATTGGTAACTTTCATCACAAGCAAATCAGCCCCACGTGCAACCCTTACCACCTCACCCGTCACGCTTTGCTTGCCTCACTCATACAACTCATAGCTCATCAAAAGCCAACATAAAAATCCAAGTAAACAAACAAAACGCAAGCACATGGTGTCACATTTCCATTTGCCTGTTTTGGGCAAAGTGCCCACATACGGGTTTTCTATGAGTTATGACCCTATTGCCCTCACTCTAAGACTCTATATAAACACTATATTTCTCGTTCAAAAATAGAAAAAGGAGGGAGAGTCAGAATCCAAGGAAGCCCAATTTAAACTTCTCATTTCTTTTTCTCTACAATTTCAATCGAACATCTGATTTCACTTGCTCCAGTCTTAATTTCTTCACTCAAACACCTTCATTGGAACACAAGGGAGTTGTTGTAGTGGTAGAAATGTTTATGACTAAGCCATTGGATTGACTAGACTTATACAGATAAAAAATAAAAATCTCCACCACGCTTTATTGTTTCCAAAGGAATGGGAAAAGAGCGAGTAACCCAAAAAGAGGGGGAAAGATTCAAGGTAAGGGGGTTGGTTATGCAAAGGAAAGGTATTAGCACCCTAATCATCTACGGTACTCCACAGGAACCTATTTGTAAAATCTGTATATTTTGGCTATAAAATATTGTATAAAAATGGATGGTGGAGGTGAGAAAAGAAATATATTTTTATGGTTTTTTCACCCGCCGCGGTTGCGAACCTTTATTGCCTACGTACTACCTTTTTGTATAATAGGGGATCAAGGTACCCGTAGTTCCTCTTTTAAAGATTTTTAAAACACAAATGTGTTGGTTAATTTTATGAGATGAGACATCACTGTCATTGTCCGTGTGGAAAACATACTTACTACCCACAATCATGAGAAAAGAGAATCTGCATCATCTCAAAGTGGAGGATATGGCTTGGATTTTAAAATCAACAACGCATCACTCAACACCCAAGTGGAAAATATCTCTCTTCACTACATATTGTAGAATTATAGTTGTTTGCATCACTACAAGGATTGACAAGAGTCCAATCTTTTGAGAAAAGTTTTAAAGTAAAAATCCAAAATGGTTTGAAATGAGATTGATTGACTTTTAGTCTTCTCAAAAAAAATGTCAAGGTATTATTAAGTTGATTGAAGTTTATTTGTGAAAATGTTTTGAAAATACATAGACCTAAGTCCAAGTTTATTATGAAAGTGGTTCAAGTTTTTCAAAAAGAACAAGAAGAGTTTTTCAAAAGGAGGGAGAAGATTTTTGAAATTAAAGAAGATGGGAGGAGAAGAAGGGACTATCCTAAAACACAAAAGTAAAAGATAGGGATAAGAATCATCTAACCAACAAGAAGGAAATACTTGACATTATGAGTCAAGATAGAATTCCCATTCTTTGGATTGAAACCAAGGAAGCAAATATATTAGACCTCTTGAGAGAACCAAACTTCAAATGTATTAACTCTTCACAAATTGGGCAGAGTAACGGCTGTATACGGGTGAATTCCAAATTACAAACAAAGAATGTAATCACAATAACCTGCACACAAAACAAACAAACAACCCAATGTCTTGAGGTAAATCTCAAGAACTCCAGACAAAATATCAATTAAGGTCACAAGGTCTCCAACATAGGCCAAGGTTTCTAGACCTAATTCCAAGAAGTCCAATACTCCATAATGCCAAGGATAGTAACCAAATAGTCCAAGAATCGATAAAGCTTTTATAGTTCATGTTGATTATTAGGTGTCTTAAAAAGGAAAAGCTCAAGTGAGCAAGATAAAAATAACATGAATATAAATGCTCAAGTGAGCAAAATAAAAATGGCATGAAATGTAATGCTTAAAGTAAATGGTACATAAAGCATAAAAAAATAAAAATAAAAGGTCATAAGTAAAAACAATTTAATAATTAGTGGTTAGTTGGACGACCATCTTGAAACTTGCATTTGGAACTCATTAGAGGATTGGTAGAACCAAAGCCTCCACACAACAAGTTACATTTGCTTTTTGTCAAGTATATCATCCATTTGGAATCCTCAAAAGTACCATTTAATGATCAATGATGTTTAAGTGATCTGCGTTGACCAAAAGTGTTGCAGATCCATTAGAGGATTGGTAGAACCAAAGCCTCCACACAATGAATCTCAAGGTTATTGGATCAAAGGGATCAAATTAACATACTTGGGCTTGCAAACATATGTTTGGGCCACGAATGATCATTTATTCATATCAGGATAAAATTTAGCGCTATGTTAAGCAATCATAAGTGGACTTATATAGAAGTCGCACCTATTTTGAGGCCGGTCAATAACAATCTATGCACCATTTGTTTTGAGACATGATATAGAGATCATGCTCCAATAACACTTAGTGCAACAAGAAAGGGACAAGATGAAGAGGGGTGGAAAAGAATATACAAACCACATTTGAATTAAATTTAAACCAAACTATTATTAAAATCATTCATCCATTTTTATGGAGTTGGACTCAAACCCATGGATCCAATGATGTTAATAAAGTTCATGATCAAAATTCAACCCAAGTTCAGCCAGAAAATAATAACAAAATAATATTGCATTTAATATATACATAAAAAAAAGTTTAAAAAAATATTTTAAAATGGAAATAAGAAAGAAAAATATCAACTATATTCAAATTAATCAAGAAAAATTAAGTAAGATCATAGAAAAATCAGAAAAGGACTCAAATATTTTTATAAAATTTTTGGCAATTTTTAAAAGTAAGAAACTATTTTAAAACTAATTAAAATTGTTCAAACAAATAGAAAATAGATAAAAAATAGTAAACATCAATATAAAATTCCATAAAATTTTCAAAAAGTCAGAAATATGCAAAATGCTATTTATGAATTTTTTTAGAATTAAGAAATGTCAGAAAGTATTTTTAAGGTAATTAAAACAAAGCAAACAATGCAAAAAATATAAAAAATATAAATTTTCAAAATAAAAATATGAAAAAAGTATTCATGAGATCAGAAATAATTCAACGTATTTTTGTGAATTTTTTCATAATTTTTGGATAAAAAATAAAAGAGTTATGAATTTTTGAAAATTAAATCAATTAAAATATAAAAATCAGAAAATAAAATTAAACTAAAAAGATATGGGCCATCAGATCATAGTCAAAACACGTTAGTAAGCTAATCCAATGGACCAGGCGCGATATGCTTGATATGGACCTTACTAAGATGCGCAGGGAATCAGAAAAAAAGAAACCAATAAAATTAAAACGTTTGGCACGCTATCATTGGCTGAGACGAGACATATCATTGTCTCTAACCTCCAGCCACCCTGCAATGGAGATTTTGTGATATCTTTCAAATGGAAAAGTTGGGATCCCAGACCAGTATCATTGGATTCGTCTCTTCAAGACGATCCTAACACCACCATCGCGCCAAATTTATATAAAGTATACAAAGATATATGAATAAAAAACCCAGAAAATAGCGAGCACCTTAAATTTAGGGTTTCTCTCTCAATTATCAATGGATTTAAAAATTGTAAGAAGCACTAGAATCAGGAGAAGGAGTAGAACAGGTTAGTGCTTTATTTGGATCCAAATGGTGGAGAATTCTACCTTTTCGATGTTCAAGAAAGAAGCTCTGAAACTAGACTTTTGTAGCTTGGATTACAGCTCGTTTTGTTGGTTTAAGTGCTGGAGAGTTTGTTTGATGCTTATGGAAGATGAATGTGCTAAGAATTTTGGAAGAAAAGAATGGAATCTCAGAAACTGATTTCAAAAATTTGAAGTTCGCGTGAGGTTTTGACAGAGTGTTTTTGGATCTCAAAGCTTGAGGAAATGAATGGGGGATGACCCTCTATTTATAGGGAATCAAATGGAATGTTCAAGCGTGTGAAATGATGAAGTTTGGAAGGAAATCATGTGAACCTGATGCACAAGCAAAGTGTGATCTGATTTGCGTCAAAACTCATCCAATCCTTGCGTTTCAAGGCTCTAATCCACTTTCGAAACTTGGTTAAACATGTTTAGATCACAAACGCATGCTAATTTAATGTTTAGAGGCCAAAATTGAATTTCAAATTCTTATTTATGAAGAAACTTCAGTTCCAAGTTACCAAGTTCAATCCAATGGCATTCTCAGCTCAAGGGGTCTTAAGGGATGATTCTTGATGCTTTAGAAAGATGAGGTTACAAGCTTTGCAATTGAAAAAGAATGGAATCAAATGGATGCTTGAGCTGAAAGTTGCATTGAGTCAAAGATGTGAAAAAAAGGTTGACTTTCCATACTTTGAAATATTTCAAATTTTTCTTCAAAAGTGACCTATAATGTTTTGCATCCAAACATGGCCTTCAACTTGGAATTTGCTCTTGACCTATAATCTTTTGTACCCTTAGAGCATCTTCCATCCATTTTCTCACTTTGCACATAAAAGAAGGCATAAAGTTGACATCCTCAAGATCATTATGGAAAAAGAGTGGGCTCAAGGTAATAAAAATTGACCAAGTTATGATCATTTGAAGTCACATATAGAGAAATGGGGGTTCATCTAGAGGACTTGTAATCTTTCTTCATCATCAAGTTTCTTCCACATGAAAACTCCTTGAAACTTTTGAAGTGATTTTTTGATAAACCTTTAAAACTCCTTCAAAACCCTAGCTCATAGATCAAGAAAATGCTTTGAGGAACTTTGACAATTTTGAATAAACTTCTTGTACCAACACAATTGCTTTGTAAATAGAAGTTGTTAAGGATAAAAATGATAAATCATAGCCACTAAAACCACTTCCCTATTCTTTAGAATTGAGAGAAATATGCACTTGTGATCATTGGGAACAAGACCTTGTCCAACCATGACATCTTCTTCAATCAATCCCTTGCACTTTTGGATCAATCTTGATAACTTTGAAATGTGGTGAACCAAAATAAACCTTGCCATGCCATCCGTTCCAAAACAACTTCAATGTTGAGGTTTGGACTTCTCAAGCTTTATTGCTTAGGGCATAGAAATAAACTCATGAACCCATTGAGCAACTTGCTAAATTTCATTGCCTTTACCTACATTATTAACAAGTAAGACAAGCCAACATTGTATTTTATTAATTAAAAGGAAAAATCAAGACAAAATATTTATGATCACAAAATAAAACAAGTCAAGGTGCTTGGTGATTCCTCAAAGAGCAAAGCTAAAGGTAGGGAGGAGAACCAAGAACCCTAATTTGATCTTGTTGTGATTGAATCAATATGGTATGATGAAGGGATCTTAGGGGAAAAATTGGGGTACAACAGCTGCCCTTATTTAAGTTTCTTCTATCTGGAGATACGAAGGTTAAAAATCTTCGTGTCAACGCGATCGGAGATACTTAAATATAAAACAAACCCTATTTTTGGACCTAAGATGCCATGCAATGCTTATGAGCATGAATGCATATGAACTTAACCAAAGAGACGCAAAACACCACTGGGGATGTAACAAAGGAAATAAAGAAACAAAAGAGAAACCCGACCAGGAAAATAAATCACTGGTGGATCAAAAGACCTGACTTATAGAGGATGATAAAAAGTCAAAGGATACACCAACTTCTACTGAAGGCAAAACTAACAACGTTCATTGAAGGAAGAAAGAGGAAAGAAATAACAACACCGATGTTTACTGACAGTGGGCTACCAACATTCAGTGAAGGTAGAAAGAGAATATATCAAAGCATCGTCGTTCACTGACGATGAACTACCAACGTTCACTGAGGGTAGAAAAAAGTTAACAATCACCAACTTTCATTGATGGTGACCTACCAACTTTCACTGAAGGTAGAAATAGAAAATATCATAGCACCGTCGTTCACTGGCGATGAACTACCAACGTTCACTGAGGGTAGCAAAAAGATAACAATCACCAACTTTCACTGATGGTGACCTACCAACTTTCACTGAAGGTAGAAAGAGAAAATATCAGAGCACCGCCACTCCTTGATGATGAACTACCAGCGTTCACTGAGGGTAGCAAAAAGATAACAATCACCAACTTTCATTGATGGTGACCTACCAACTTTCACTGAAGGTAGAAAGAGAAAATATCATAGCACCACCGTTCAATGATGATGAACTACTAACATTCACTGAGGGTAGAAGAAAGATAACAATCACCAACTTTCACTAATGGTGACCTACCAACTTTCATTGAAGGTAGAAAGAGAAAATATCATAGCACCACCTTTAACTGACGATGAACTACCAACATTCACTGAGGGTAGCAAAAAGATAACAATCACCAACTTTCACTGATGGTGACCTACGAATTTTCGCTGAAGGTAGAAAGAGAAAATATCATAGCACCATCATTCACTGATGATGAACTACCAACATTCACTGAGGGTAGCAAAAAGATAGCAATCACCAACTTTCACTGATGGTCACCTACCAACTTTCACTGAAGGTAGAAAGAGAAAATATCATAGCACCGCCGTACACTGACAATGAACTACCAACGTTCACTGAGGGTAGCAAAAAGATAACAAGTTTACCCAAAATTCTGGCATTTCACCTAGAACGGGTCTCAACTTCTTTTTTAACCTAGGCATTCTGCCCGAAAAGGGTAATATATAAGTTGTCTCAAATAAAGAGATCGACTACTTGCTATTGTGAAGGATTATAAATATGACTTCCTGAGGAAAGAAATATAGCTTCTTGGGGAAAGAAATATGATTTCTTGGGGAAATGCCAATGTATTCCTACAGAGGGGATAAAGTCTTCTCTTGTAAAATAAATTCACATTCTCAAACCAAAACTCGAAGCTTGCGGAAATCCAAAGAAATAATATTGCCAAAGATCATAGATTCAAACCAGAAATAAACTGGAGTAAAACAGTCAGCCAAAATACACCCTTTGAGAAATAAACTCAAGTGGGAAACCCAAATCATCCAGAAAAAGAGCTATATAGGAAGGCTAAAGAAAAAATCTTCCACGAGAGATAACTCAGTAGGGAATATTGAAAGAACATACACTTTCTGCTTATGACTGACACTCTATTGGAGCGGGGTCAACACAATTCTGCAAAACAGGGAAATACGTCCACAAAACAAAACAAATGTGAATGAGCACTGATTTGCCAACTTTTAACTACGCATGATATATGTATGAATGTATGAGTGTTATCGTGCATATGCTGACAAAACAGACATATAATAATGGGGATAAACAAACAAAACCAACTCGAGCGCACACAACACTCGGCTAAATCACATCCAAGACGATCATTCCAAAAGAAAATAAGCACAAACTGAGGAAATAAAGTCCTATTGCATGGCTTAACTTTACTGGGGAGAAACGTAATTCGGAAGTAAACAAAACATAGCGACAAAACAATACAGATACAGAGATACAACATCCTTCTTCAGGCTTCACCAGGGAATAGCACTCAGACTTCAACGGGGAAACAAATATTTTCAAAAGTAACGCTTCTACTGGGGATTTGAAAAATTAATTTCAAGTAGAACAGACGGACACCAGATCATCAAAACATTCATTGGGGAATTCATGCTTACTTCATTGGGGAGGTAAACACCATATTCTCAAAGGGAAAACCAATATACGTTCCTTACTGGAGGAACCAGAGACATGTGTTCTTCGAGAGTAATTATTGTACCAAATTCTCTGGGAAGAAAAGACTTCTATCAAACAAGCGAAACCTTCACTAGAGAAATCTTGGATTGAGTCTTCATATCATGCAAACTCAAAGAAGAGGAGAAATGAACCAAAACTTGACTGGGGACACTGCATTCACAAACCCAATATAGCGAAAACATCTTGAGAAAAACTTCCTCGGGAAATAAAACTTCTTAATACAACTAGAGTTTGTCCATTCCTGGGATCGCCACTTTTGTTTTTTTTTCTTGCGTCACAAATTTTAAAGTAAAAGAAAATTGTAAATTCTTTTTGAAAATCAATTTTGTTATTTAATCTTTTCTCTTTGAAAGTTATTATCAATAATAAATGGAGTCTTTGCAATCTAAATAAAATAAGAAATATAAAGAATTGGGTAAAAGCTCAAATTTCATTAATAGAATGGTAGTCTGCAAATGGCGAGACTCCATGGAGATTACAAAGTTTTGAAAATGGTAATATATAATGGAAAAGATACATTGAGATACGATGACCACTATCCCCTCTAACAACTTTTGAAATCCTAAGCAGCAGCTTCTATTGAAGTATGATGAGGATCCGAGAAGATTGTTGCTCCAACGATCAAGTCTTGTCTGATGTAGTTACTTGCCAAGAAAGACCCTAACTTTTACCTAAGCTGCCCTTGCGGGTTTTCAACTTAGCGGGAAATTTTATTCTGTTTATGTCTCTAATTTTTGCCTAGACCTCCTGTTGTACCCCAAAATTCGCCCTCCCATATTCTTCAAGAAATTGCCAAGTCATGCTTCAAAATTCCCCAAGGGTTGCACAGTTCAAGGGCCTCCTAACAGTCAAAATTAGGGTTTTGGTCCTGATCAAGAAAATGAAGTTTCCAAGGGTCCAATCAAGTCCCACATGCTTATAAATATGGTCAAGCATCCTCATACCAAGTTTCAAGACTTTCAGCACAAAATTGCACAGTCAAAAACCCTAATTGCACTACAGTCAACTGTAGGGGTAAAATGGTCATTTGACAGTCAAAAGTCCAAATTTTTGGTCAACATCTTATTTTGAAGCCACAAACATCATTTGATCAATGCTTGATCATGATTCTCAAAGCTTGGCTCAAAAATCATCAAGATGCAAAATTTTCCTTATTTGGACAGTTGAAAAAGTCAACTGTAAATTGACCAGGGCATAACTTTCACATGGTTTATCAGAAAAATTCCATCCAAAGCTCATTTTGAAGATAAATACATTTCCTACAACTCCACTTCACACTTCAAGTCCAAGAAATGCTCTCACAAAAAGTTATGAATTTCAACATTATAGGTCATTTTAAAAAGTCAACAAAAAGGGACTTTAAGTCAAAGGCCATAACTTGAGATTGGTAAATCAAAATGACATGGGACCAAAGACATTGGTTAGAGGACCCAAAGACCTTTCCAAAATGTCCAAGAACATGATCAAAGATTAAGAATTGAGCAAGTTATGCCTTGTGGAAGTTGGGAAATGTTTGGATATTTTGAAAAGTCAACATTGCTTCAAATGACCTAAAATTGCTAATGGGCCTCTTTTTCTTCCACAATTCATCATCCAAGGCATGTGCACGACCACTTGGCCCAAAGGGAAGTTTTTCTTCATTTTTTATTTATTTATTTGGATTTTTAATATTAATAATTCATTTAAATTAATTAAAATACATGAAAAATGTTAAACCTAGGTTTTTCAATCTTTTTGTGCATATAATATCTCCAAGATTTTGTGCAAGTTAGATTAGGAAAGAATTGGAGATAATTGGTCATGATTTGGACTAAGTTTGCATGAAAAGATTAGAAGATATTTTGCCTTGAAAACCAAATATTATTCAATCAATGCAAAGGTTTTTTTGGATCAAATTTTAACCCTAATTGATTCCATACATAAGCTGGATCAAGACCTAATTCCTGGTAACCAAGAAGCTGCGCCATATACCAAGAAACCAATTTGAACTTTTTGCTTAAAAAACTCAAAACTGAAAACACACTTGCAGGTCGATTGAAGCCAATATACTCATTCCATTGTGTTCCTGAGGTTTCAAGGAACATATACAGATCAAAATCATCGCCCCTAACACAAGGAATAGGTAGCACGACCATGGCCGGTTCAAGCTTTTTTTCAGTTTTCTTGAAACATAATTCATGCATTATTTGTGAATTCTAATGCTGGATTTGTGCTTATTATGTCATTCTGATGCTAACTGTGTAACTTAATTGTGTTTTTATCACCTCTATGCGATTTCACCATTATTGAATATTAGGGTTCTTCAGCTTTCGAATTAGGGGTTTTTGGATATGGAAAAATTGGAACAGGAAACCTAGGCCACTCAATTCAGCATACTCGGACGGTCTCAAAACGCACCTCGCGCTCAATTTATGAGCCTCCACGAGCTATTCGCTATTTTTCAGAAAGGGGCATAAGGGAACGTTTACAAAACCGTGGCCTATGTTCTTTGTGTTTCAGAAAAAAAATAAACAATGGGGAAGACGATGAAGTGGCAAGCGTTGGTTGGTCCGTTCAAAATTTCGCGCTAATTCTCCACTAACGCGTTGTTTTATTTTATAAATTTTGTTTGTTATTCAATGTACAGAAAACGTGAATAGCTCCACTGGCAGGCTTAAGCATTGGTAAACCATAGGACCTGGGTTCGAGCCCCAGGTCCCTTACCCTTTCCATGTTATTTTTTCACTAATATTCCTATGCAGTATTTCTCTTGAAGACCACCATGCATCTACGCTACCAAACGTCCACGCGTCCCACTGGACTCACTCAAAGGCCAGGATCTGAAGACTATGGTGGACCTGAGTCAACACCCCACACGCTGGCCAATGAAAGTCAATCAGGCCATGAATAATTGGGCCCTAAATTGCTGGGCTTCACCTCACAACTGGGGACAACACCCCCCTTAGGTTTGCAATACTATTTTTTTTATTCTTTTTTTATTTCAATTATTATTCTATTTATTAATTCCTCTTAATTTAATTATTATTTTCACAATAACACAAAAAACAATAAAAATCAGAAAAAAGACAAAAATTAATATTTTTATTTAATGTTATATTTTTTTGTAAATAAAGCCTTATTAATTAATTAGTTTTAATTTAGGAATAAAATCTTAATATTTTCTTAATTAATTTAAAATTGGTAGAATTAGTTTTAATTAATTTTTATCCTTCTTTTTTCTTTTCTTTTCACTAGTAATTAAATATTTATTTTTATGAATTAAATCGCATTAATTAATTAGATTAATTTTAGGTTAAACTTTAATATGTTTTCATAATAAAATAAAAATTGTAGAATTAGGTTTAATTGCATTAAATTCTCCTAAATACAAAAAAACATAAAAACATTTCTTTTCTTAATTAAATAATTAATTAGCTTTTTAATTTCATTTAATTTCTCAAAAGGGTCTAACGCCCTCGAACGTTCTATTTCTATTCTTTCGCGCATTTATTTTATTTTATTGTGAATATTATGTAATTGCTCAAGCCTTGTAATAGTAATTAGGAATTTATTTTACTTTCCGCATTTTTATTAAAAACGGGTCTTTGTTAATTTGGCGATGTATAGACCCGCGCCTTGTAATAGCGTAGGATTTTACCTTTCCGCATTTAAATTTCCGCACTCTTAAAACTGCTAAACTTTGCATGAAAGAATGTATGGCCTAAATTAAAAACAAGCGTAGATCACCATAATGCATGATCAAAGATAATGGTTAAACTGAAAATAACACACAAATTCACACACCACTCTTAGGGTACGCCTCACTGTTGCCTTGCCCTCGAAACGTGGTCGTCGAGTATAGGACGTTTTAGTAAGTCCTTATGTCCATGACATGATCCAGTTGCCTCAAAACGGTTGCCTCAGAATTAAAAAGGATCAATGGCATAAGGGTAGCTTCTAAGGTGTCCTACTGTTGCTCTGGTGACCACACTGTCCCTAACAAACGAATTGACCCGAACACCTCCAACGGTGGTGCTACCTACCTCTCAATGGTGGGATGGCACTACCTTAAGGACATTTACACAGCCTAATTCCTTAGGGTAGGTAGATGACTCATAGATACTTGCTCTAAAAAACAAATCAAAACTCTTTTCACACCGACACTTTCAAAAAGCTTTCAAAACAATTTTTCAAACACTCTTGAGGACTGATACAAGAGTCATTCTGAAATCTTTAAACGAAACTTTTTCAAACTCACTCACAATTGATAAGCAAACACTTTTGAAAACACAAATGAGCAAGTACCTAAGAGCCCGTGGATAACCACAGATAGAAAGGGTGCTAACACCTTCCCTTTCTATAAATCTACCTCCCGAACCGAGAGCAATCTCTTTAAGGAATTTTTCTGTGCTTTTGTCCTTTCCATTTGGAGAAAATAAAAGACGGTGGCGACTCTTGCTTCCGCGACATTTCGCGAACCAGCGTTAAACAGTCAGTTCCAGATCCACCGATCTCCAGAACTGGCGACTCTGCTGGGGATACTTTATAAAGTGAGGTGTACCTTAGGGTTAGTTCATAAATGTGTTTTCAATTGTATTGACTTGTCTGCTTTAAATTTGTGGGTCGCATGGGAGTTACCTAGATCCTAACCCGGATTTGGGGATACCCTGTTTAGGTAGCATAAACTGTGAGGGACCTGTACGGCGTAGACCGACACGGGTGAAACAATGGCTACGTTGGTGTGGCACCTTGGTCTGTACCGATATCCCTTGTGTTGCAACGAGGAGAATATGGGTCTTCTGAGGAGTCATTAAGCCCCAACAACCTTAGAACCTTAAATGACACAACTTGGCCATTAGAACAGTAGCAGTATGCTACGCCCATTGAGGCTAAACTCTCGTGATGGTTCTGGCTGCAAGAAAAGATTGCGATGCTGGAGTTATGACCGATTGAGGGTAGTCAATGATATTGGGATCCTCTAAGAACCCGGTTACTTTGATAGGACAGGTATGAACCAACCAACTTCAAGAGGGTAATACCCAGACCCCATGCTGGCCTTAAACTCTAAGGGCTTGTCCGGTGTGACTTGTGTGCCTTCGTACTTGACTACTTGCATGCTTGTTACCTGACACATGAACTACTTGCAGGTTTTGTTTATAGTCCTTAATCGGGACTCATAACAGGGTATATTAAGTTTCTTACAGGTTTTGGTTTGCAGTCCTTAATTAGGACTCATAACAGGGTTTACCGAGTTTCTTGCAGGTTTTGTTTTTTAGTCCTTAACTGGGACTCATGACAGGTTTTACTTGAGTTTCTTGCAGGTGTCTGTTTATAGTCCTTAATAAGGGCTCATAACAGGGTTTATTCATATTACCCCATGCATCATGACATCATACCATTTCATACATCCTAACCCATTTCAAGGATCTCAAGGGCTTGTGATGCAGGTCATGATGAATCAAACATCTAGCAAGGGGCAAAGAGGATTTATTTTCCTCTAGCCAAAGTTGTCAGAGGCTATGACCCACTGGATATGGTGAGCCTTTGACCCTTGAAAAAGGACTCTCAACAAATATGAAGTTCCTTCAATCAAGCTACCGGATCCCAGCTCTAACAAATTTCTTGTTTACCCCGCGAGATCCTTGAAAACATTGCATGCATATCATACATATCATTGCATAACAGGTACCCTTGTTGCAGGTCACTTACCCTCCCTGCTGTTTATTTCAGCCATGGCTTCCCAACAAGATAACCAGGACCTTCACACTAAAGAGACTCAGTTCAAAGAGATCTTCCTAAGCCTATCCAAGGGGCAGGAAGAGTTGAGGACACTCCTCATGGGGAATCTGATCAGAAAGAGTCCTGAAGATGACAAGGACGAACAGCTGAAACGTCTACAAGCTGAGGTAGACACACTGAAAACCCAGATGCTGGGGCAAAGGGAACTCATTCAAGGTTTAGCTCAGGAGCAAGGAGAGCTGAGGGCCATGATCAGTCAGCTTCATCAAGACATGAAGCAACCAGCCCAAGTCAGGGACCCAGTCATTAATCAACTTCCAAGAAGTCAAAGGTTTGGGCCTCTCCAAGCTGCTATTACTTCACAGGTCCAACAACGACCTCGCCCAGAACAACGGGCTGATCAGAGCAAACCAGACAAGCCTAAAAGGCAGTTCACCAGGATCAACATGTCGCTGGATCAAGCACTACAACAAATGTTGGAGGCAAGGCTGATCACCTTAAGGGCTCCTCTCCGGAATCCAAACACTTCTGCTCCTAACTATCATCCCAACGATAGGTGCGCATACCATTCTGATAGCCCGGGGCATACTACGGACAACTGCTGGCCTCTCAAAAACAAGATTCAAGACATGATCGACGCTGGAGAGATTCAGTTTGAAGTACCTGAGACTCCGAACATAATCACTTCTCCCTTGCCAAATCATGGCTAGGATTGAGAAATTTTTGTTCATTCGAATGTCCAAGTTGCAATTTTCTTTTGCTCAAACATTTACTCATGTTAAACATTGTTATTTCATTAATGCATCGCATATGTCTGTTCTGAAACAATATATTCGTATTCACTAAATGCAAATTATTTTCATATTTTTTCTGATGTCAGCTTTTGATCTAAAATTCTAAGCCTCTTGAGGGAGGATGACGAAAACGATACCACGATCTTTACAGTATGATTTTGAACAGACCCCGCTGATGAGGTACAGGCATTGTTTCAAATTCCTAAACACTGGAGTAATAAGGAAGATAATCCCTCGTCAACCCCTCTGAGCCAAAGAAGTAGGAGTTTTTCTTTTCGAAAATTAAAACCCTTCATTATAACCTGGGGCAGGGTAGTTCTCTCAGTTGATCCAAGTGCATAACGAATGGCACCAAAGAAGTCCTTACAAAACGAAGAAAGACAGTGATGATTCCGAACAATCACAAGGATAGGCAGTCATTATATCTCTCAAAATAAAAAAGAAAGAAGCCCAATAAGTCAAAATACCCATGAAGGAGACTTACGAAGCTGGGGCATCCCGCTGACTGTAATTCCAAAAAAGGAAACAGTTCAGGCAAAAAATAGGGATAACAAAGTCAAAAAAAAAAAGAAAGAGGTCTTACGAACCCTCGACAAAAAATGACTGCTTATTCAAAATAAGTTATCAACATCCGAATCATCATTGGAACGTCAAAGCAAAGACTCAAGCAAGGTCTAACGTATGATCAACTGAGGTTAGGTTTGGAGAACATCACGAAGAGCGGGTGGGTACAAATAAAATTTGAGCCTTTATCCTTTGTTTCTTAAACCGTGAACCAGGCCACGTTACAACCCTTAAAAGTCCTAGCTGAAGCATGGGTCAATTCGAAAGCATATTGTTACGAAAGGTATCCTGACTCCTTAAGGCTTGCTGTAAAATACTGAGTTGACATCACATTTTACAAAATTTGTTTGTTTTACTAAAAGATGCATTTTCAAAATCTTCAAGACGGACATAAGCTTTGCATTTTTAACATAACTTTGTTTGCATATGACTTTTTGTTTGAACAACAGGAAAATTCGCACGATGAATACCTAGTGAACAAAAGCACTGCCAATCAAGGGGCAGACGTGATTATTATCTATCATCTGGGGCAATTCAGTCAAGATTCGGAGAATCTCTCAAAGGCCAAATAGCCTGGGGGCAAATCTCCGCCTGAGTCACTTGGGGCATCTCAACAACGAATCTTGCCTAATCAAAAACCTTCTGGTGGTACGACAAAACACTTCCAACAGGGGCAACTCCCCACATTCCCTGAACGTGGACATAGTCGAAAAATACTACGCATAATTAAAGACCCGCTAGGCTGACATGCCTAAGCAAAAATAAGGGCTTCCCGGCGAACCAAAAGGGTTCGGGCAAAAATAAGGGATGAAATGAAAAATTGTACACCCGGCAAGTCGAAAACCTGAAAGGGCGGCTTGGGCAAAAATGGGTATCCCAGTGGACTGAAAACCCGAAAGGGCGGTCCAGGCAAAAGTTAGGGATCAAAGCGTACGACTATGTCCCGTCATCTTGTCACCTGCCTACCTGAAGAAGGTTTGACCCTCAATAATTATCAGCATCCCACAGGTGCCTCCCCCATAGAAACAGGGGCAATAACGGGTGGTCTAAGCAATCTGATTGTTTCTGTCCTCCAAGGTATCAAGGTAGGTTCCGTGGAAGAACATAACCAATACAGTTCAATACTTCCCCAGGAGAGTCCAATCCAGTTCCCCAAGAAAGTTGGAATTCATCTCCCCAAGCAGTAAGCTTATCCCCAGTAGATTCTGGAAGCTTACCCTCGCAGAGCGCGAACGCGTCTCCCGGCTTTATTCAAAGAGTTATTTCCTTACTAGGATATAACTGGGTTATCCTCAGCTAAAAGCCACGAAAAGATCGTCCCCGACAAAGTCTCCTTTTCCCCGCGAAGTCTATTGACACTTCCAAAAGAACAGTGGTATCCCCAGCGAAGTTACCATCAACATTTCAGCAAAGTATCTATCTCCCCACAGAGTATTGCTTCCCAGCAAGATCGTTAGAGTACTTTTCTCCCCGCAGAGTAATCCATTCTCCAAGGTTATTCCTCAACGGAGTTATCTTCTCCTACCGGTATTCTTGCAACTATCATCCCCAGCGGAAGCAAAGATCTATTCTTCAACATCAGCCCAGGAGTGACTTCCCGGCACCCGTCAAGGGTTTACTTTCAAAAACATACATTCATAAACATCACATACATCATTATAGCATGCATATACGCATCATATCTTACAAATCACATTTATATTGAGAACATCATTGCTTGATCCATATCATGCATTGCATATGACTGACCTTTACCTTTCAGGAAAAGATTCAGTTAAGTTCTCAATCATATTTCAAGACCTAGACCGGTTCAGTTAAATCGACTCCAAAGATTTCTCTGTTTCTTATCCAGTCAAAGGCCTTTTCTGGTTCGGTCAGATTGACTCCAAAGATCTCCCTGTTTCTTATCCAGTTGAAGACATTCAAGACCTAGATCGGTTCAAGTAATCGACTCCAAAGATTTCTTATCCAGTCCAAGGCCTTCTCTAGTCCAGTTAAATCGACCCCAAACAGATTTTTCTGATGAAGACTCAGTAGAAGTTATCTAAGGTTTTCTCAATGATTGCTATTGAGATTGTAATTGCCTATGGTTCTCTCCCCAATGTTGCGGAGATGATAATTCCATCCCAGGTTTTCTCAATGATTGCTATTGAGATTGTAATTGCCTATGGTTCTCTCCCCGATGCTGCGGAGATGATAATTCCACCCAAGGTTTTCTCAATAATTGCTATTGAGATTGTAATTGCCTATGGTTCTCTCCCCGATACTGCGGAGATGATAATTCCATCCAAGGTTTTCTCAATAATTGCTATTGAGATTGTAATTGCCTATGGTTCTCTCCCCAATACTGCGGAGATGATAATTCCATCCCAGGTTTTCTCAATGATTGCTATTGAGATTGTAATCGCCTATGGTTCTCTCCCCGATACTGCGGAGATGATAATTCCATCCCAGGTTTTCTCAATGATTGCTATTGAGATTGTAATCGCCTATGGTTCTCTCCCCGATACTGCGGAGATGATAATTCCATCCAAGGTTTTCTCAATAATTTCTATTGAGATTGTAATTGCCTATGGTTCTCTCCCCAATACTGTGGAGATGATAATTCCATCCCAGGTTTTCTCAATGATTGCTATTGAGATTGTAATCGCCTATGGTTCTCTCCCCGATCCTGCGGAGACGATAATTCCATCCAAGGTTTTCTCAATGATTGCTATTGAGTTGTAATCGCCTATGGTTCTCTCCCCGATCCTGCGGAGACGATAATTCCACCCAAGGTTTTCTCAATAATTGCTATTGAGTTGCAATCACCTATGGTTCTCTCCCCGATACTGCGGAGATGATAATTCCATCCCAGGTTTTCTCAATGATTTCTATTGAGATTGTAATCGCCTATTGTTCTCTCCCCGATACTGCGGAGATGGTAATTCCCACCAAGGTTCTCTCCCCGATCCTGCGGAGGTGGTAATCCCAAGATTCGCTCAACGATTGCTGTTGAAGCTGAAGTCGTCCAAGGTTCTCTCACCGTTCCTGTTGAGGTAGTAACCATCCCTGGTTCATTCATCACCATTTGAAGCTCCAGATTTAGCTCCTGTAACCAGTCAGGACATATCTATACAAAGCATCTGAAGACCAGCTCCTGCAACATGTCAGGTACTCATTTTTCTTATGCAGGTACGCAAGTTCTCGCTAAGGAATCTCTTATGCGATTGACATCCAGATGGCATCTATAAGCCCATCACCCTATCCATCAATCTCCAAATGGCATCTATAAGCCCATTCCACTATCACACTGCTACTATGTGAGCGCAAATTTCTGGGCACTCTAGTGTTCAATCATCTTCCACCTTCGGATTACGAAAGGCACGTCAGCCAATCTGCATCCTCAGGTCTAAGAAGATTGAACAGGGGCACCTGTTGTACCCCAAAATTTGCCCTCCCATATTCTTCAAGAAATTGCCAAGTCATGCTTCAAAATTCCCCAAGGGTTGCACAGTTCAAGGGCCTCCTAACAATCAAAATTAGGGTTTTGGTTCTGATCAAGAAAATGAAGTTTCCAAGGGTCCAATCAAGTCCTACATGCTTATAAATATGGTCAAGCATCCTCATACCAAGTTTCAAGACTTTCAGCACAAAATTGCACAGTCAAAAACCCTAATTGCACTACAGTCAACTGTAGGGGCAAAATGGTCATTTGACAGTCAAAAGTCCAAATTTTTGGTCAACATCTCATTTTGAAGCCACAAACATCATTTGATCAATGCTTGATCATGATTCTCAAAGCTTGGCTCAAAAATCATCAAGATGCAAAAGTTTCCTTATTTGGACAGTTGAAAAAGTCAACTGTAAATTGACCAGGGCATAACTTTCACATGGATTATCAGAAAAATTCCATCCAAAGCTCATTTTGAAGATAAAGACATTTCCTACAACTCCTCTTCACACTTCAAGTCCAAGAAATGCTCTCACAAAAAGTTATCAATTTCAACATTATAGGTCATTTTCAAAAGTCAACAAAAAGGGACTTTAAGTCAAAGGCCATAACTTGAGATTGGTAAATCAAAATGACATGGTACCAAAGACATTGGTTATAGAACTCAAAGACCTTTCCAAAATGTCCAAGAACATGAGCAAATATTAAATATTGAGCAAGTTATGCCTTGTGGAAGTTGGGAAATTTTTGGATATTTTGAAAAGTCAACATTGCTTCAAATGACCTAAAATTGCTAATGGGCCTCTTTTGCTTCCACAATTCATCATCCAAGGCATGTGCACGACCACTTGGCCCAAAGGGAAGTTTTTCTTCATTTTTTATTTATTTATTTGGATTTTTATTATTAATAATTCATTTAAATTAATTAAAATACATGAAAAATGTTAAACCTAGGTTTTTCAATCTTTTTGTGCATATAATATCTCCAAGATTTTGTGCAAGTCAGATTAGGAAAGAATTGGAGATAATTGGTCATGATTTGAACTAAGTTTGCATGAAAAGATTAGAAGATATTTTGCCTTGAAAACCAAATATTATTCAATCAATGCAAAGGTTTTTTTGGATCAAATTTTAACCCTAATTGATTCCATACATAAGCTGGATCAAGACCTAATGCCTGGTAACCAAGAAGCTGCGCCATATACCAAGAAACCAATTTGAACTTTTTGCTTAAAAAACTCAAAACTGAAAACACACTTGCAGGTCGATTGAAGCCAATATACTCATTCCATTGTGTTCCTGAGGTTTCAAGGAACATATACAGATCAAAATCATCGCCCCTAACACAAGGAATAGGTAGCACTACCATGGCCAGTTCAAGCTTTTTTTCAGTTTTCTTGAAACATCATTCATGCATTATTTGTGAATTCTAATGCTGTATTTGTGCTTATTATGTCATTCTGATGCTAACTGTGTAACTTAATTGTGTTTTTATCACCTCTATGCGATTTCACCATTATTGAATATTAGGGTTCTTCAGCTTTCGAATAAGGGGTTTTTGGATATGGAAAAATTGGAACAGGAAACCTAGGCCACTCAATTCAGCATACTCGGACGGTCTCAAAACGCACCTCGCGCTCAATTTATGAGCCTCCACGAGCTATTCGCTATTTTTCAGAAAGGGGCATAAGGGAACGTTTACAAAACCGTGGCCTATGTTCTTTGTGTTTAAGAAAAAAAATAAACAATGGGGAAGACGATGAAGTGGCAAGCGTTGGTTGGTCCGTTCAAAATTTCGCGCTAATTCTCCACTAACGCGTTATTTTATTTTATAAATTTTGTTTGTTATTCAATGTACAGAAAACGTGAATAGCTCCACTGGCAGGCTTAAGCATTGGTAAACCATAGGACCTGGGTTCGAGCCCCAGGTCCCTTACCCTTTCCATGTTATTTTTTCACTAATATTCCTATGCAGTATTTCTCTTGAAGACCACCATGCATCCATGCTACCAAACGTCCACGCGTCCCATTGGACTCACTCAAAGGCCAGGATCTGAAGACTATGATGGACCTGAGTCAACACCCCACACGCTGGCCAATGAAAGTCAATCAGGCCATGAATAATTGGGCCCTAAATTGCTGGGCTTCACCTCACAACTGGGGACAACACCCCCCTTAGGTTTGCAATACTGTTTTTTTTATTCTTTTTTTATTTCAATTATTATTCTATTTATTAATTCCTCTTAATTTAATTATTATTTTCACAATAACACAAAAAACAATAAAAATCAGAAAAAAGACAAAAATTAATATTTTTATTTAATGTTATATTTTTTTGTAAATAAAGCCTTATTAATTAATTAGTTTTAATTTAGGAATAAAATCTTAATATTTTCTTAATTAATTTAAAATTGGTAGAATTAGTTTTAATTAATTTTTATCCTTCTTTTTTCTTTTCTTTTCACTAGTAATTAAATATTTATTTTTATGAATTAAATCGCATTAATTAATTAGATTAATTTTAGGTTAAACTTTAATATGTTTTCATAATAAAATAAAAATTGTAGAATTAGGTTTAATTGCATTAAATTCTCCTAAATACAAAAAAACATAAAAACATTTCTTTTCTTAATTAAATAATTAATTAGCTTTTTAATTTCATTTAATTTCTCAAAAGGGTCCAACGCCCTCGAACGTTCTATTTCTATTCTTTCGCGCATTTATTTTATTTTATTGTGAATATTATGTAATTGCTCAAGCCTTGTAATAGTAATTAGGAATTTATTTTACTTTCCGCATTTTTATTAAAAACGGGTCTTTGTTAATTTGGCGATGTATAGACCCGCGCCTTGTAATAGCGTAGGATTTTACCTTTCCGCGTTTAAATTTCCGCACTCTTAAAACTGCTAAACTTTGCATGAAAGAATGTATGGCCTAAATTAAAAACAAGCGTAGATCACCATAATGCATGATCAAAGATAATGGTTAAACTGAAAATAACACACAAATTCACACACCACTCTTAGGGTACGCCTCACTGTTGCCTTGCCCTCGAAACGTGGTCGTCGAGTATAGGACGTTTTAGTAAGTCCTTATGTCCATGACATGATCCAGTTGCCTCGAAACGGTTGCCTCAGAATTAAAAAGGATCAATGGCATAAGGGTAGCTTCTAAGGTGTCCTACTGTTGCTCTGGTGACCACACTGTCCCTAACAAACGAATTGACCTGAACACCTTCAACGGTGGTGCTACCTACCTCTCAATGGTGGGATGGCACTACCTTAAGGACATTTACACAGCCTAATTCCTTAGGGTAGGTAGATGACTCATAGATACTTGCTCTAAAAAACAAATCAAAACTCTTTTCACACCGACACTTTCAAAAAGCTTTCAAAACAATTTTTCAAACACTCTTGAGGACTGATACAAGAGTCATTCTGAAATCTTTAAACGAAACTTTTTCAAAATCACTCACAATTGATAAGCAAACACTTTTGAAAACACAAATGAGCAAGTACCTAAGAGCCCGTGGATAACCACGGATAGAAAGGGTGCTAACACCTTCCCTTTCTATAAATATACCTCCCGAACCGAGAGCAATCTCTTTAAGGAATTTTTCTGTGCTTTTGTCCTTTCCATTTGGAGAAAATAAAAGACGGTGGCGACTCTTGCTTCCGCGACATTTCGCGAACCAGCGTTAAACAGTCAGTTCCAGATCCACCGATCACACCTCCCTTTTGGGTTTTCGGCCTATCGAGACGCTCTTTTTTTCCTAAGTCCCCCTTTCGGGTTTTCAACTTAGAGAGCTATTATTTTATTTCTTTAGGCAAAGTATTTCTTGACTGCATCAGCATTCACGGGAGGTGGGAACTCCTCGCCATCCATAGTTTCAAGAATTAATTCACTGCCAGAGAAGGCTTTCTTGACAACATATGGGCCTTCAAAATTGGGAGTCCACTCGCCCCTAGAATCAGTGTTAAAATACATGATCTTCCCGAGCACGAGGTTGCCTTCTCCGAATTCACGAGGTTTGAACTTCTTATCAAAAGTTTCTTCATTTTATTCTGATATAACTGTCCATGACACAAAGCTGTCATTCTCTTTTCATAGATCAAATTCAATTGGTCAAACGAATTATGGACCCATTCATCCTCTGACACGCAAAGAGGGAATCTCAACCTCAATTGGGAGTATCGCTTCCATTCCATACACAAGGGAGAACGGGGTTGCTCCTGTTGATGTGCGGACCGATGTTCGATATCCATGCAAAGCAAAAGGGATAATTTCATGCCAATCCTTATAAGTAACAACCATTTTCTGGATAATCTTCTTGATATTCTTATTAGCAGCTTCAACAGACCCATTCATCTTTGGCCTGTACGGAGATGAATTGTGATGGACAATCTTGAATTCTTCACACAGTTTTGTCATCATCTTATTGTCAGTGATAATTCTGCTCGGCACACCATACCGACATATGAGATTATTCTTAATGAAGCACACAACCACCTGCTTGGTGACGTTAGCATATGAAGCATCTTCCACCCACTTGGTGAAGTAATCAATTGCTACCAAGATAAAATGGTGTCTGTTCGAAGCTTTGGGTTTTATCATCCCAATCATATCAATACCCCACATAGAGAAAGGCCATGGGGAAGAGATCAAGTTAAGAAGTGTCAGAGGCACATGAACCTTGTCCGCATAAATCTGGAATTTATGACACTTCTTTGCAAATTTATAACAATCGGATTCCATTGTCAGCCAATAGTAGCCTGCCCTTAGCATCTTTTTAGTCATCGAATATCCATTGGCATGAGTGCCAAATGAACCTTCATGAACCTCATGCATCTACATGTCTTCTTCATGTCTATCCATGCATATGAGCAAGATCATGTCATAATTTCTCTTGTACAATACATTTTTATTGAGGAAGAAACTTCCAGCCAATCTTCTCAGTGCCTTTCTATATTTATTCGATGCACCAATAGGGTATTCTTGAGTTTGGAGAAAATGATTGATATTATAATACCAAGGTTTCTCATCTGCTACATCTTTTGTTGTAAACACATGAGCGGGCCTATCCAGTCGCCGAACCATAATTCGAGGTATATCATTCCAATTATTCACCTGATACATAGAAGCCAAAGTTACTAGAGTGTCCGCCATTTGATTTTTATCTCTAGGAATGTGATGGAATTCAACTTTATTAAAGAAGGGTAACAACCTTCTAGCATAATCTTTATAAGGGATTAAGTCGAGGTGACGAGTATCCCACTCTCCTTTAATCTGATTTATTACCAAAGTTGAATCATGATACACATCTAGAATTTTAATTCTGAGATCAATAGCTTCCTCGAGACCCATGATGCAAGCCTCATATTCTGCCATATTATTAGTACAATCAAATGTCAATCTTGCAGTAAAAGGAATGTGCAATCCATGTGGAGTGACAATCACAACACCGATTCCTTTACCATAAGCATTCACAGCTCCATCAAATATCATACTCCAACAAGATTCAGGATCAGGACCTTCCTCAGGCAAAGGTTCAACACAATCTTTCACTTTTAGAAACATCACATCCTCATCGGGAAAGTCATACATCACATACTGATAATCATCAACTGGCTGGTGAGCAAGATAATCTGCTAACACACTGCTTTTAATAGCTTTTTAAGTGCGATATTCAATGTCATATTCAGATAACAACATCTTCCAGCGGGAAATTCTCCCAGTAAGAGCAGGATTTTCAAATATTTACTTGATTGGATCCATTTTGGAGATCAACCTAGTAGTGTGATTCAACATATACTTCCGCAAACATTTTGCCGCCCAGGCTAGAGCACAACATGTCTTTTTCCAGCATGGAATACCGTGCACAATCAGTAAATTTTTTACTGAGATGATAAATGGCATACTCTTTCTTCCTCGTTTCATCTTGTTGTCCTAGAATACAACCCATGGAATTATCTAACACTATCAGATACATAATCAACGGTCTTCCTTCGACAGGAGGGAGCAAGATAGGAGGTTCAAGCAGATATTCTTTAATACTTTCAAATGCCATTTGGCAGTCATCCGTCCACACACAACCTTGATCTTTCTTTAACAACTTAAAGATCGGTTCACATGTTGCAGTCATGTGGGAAATGAATCTGGAAATATAATTCAAACGCCCGAGGAATCCTTTGACTTACTTTTCAGTTCTTGGCGCTGTCATCTCTTGAATTGCTTTGACTTTATCAGGGTCAACTTCAATTCCTTTCTGGATAACAATGAAACCCAAAAATTTCCTTGATCGAACACCGAAGGTACATTTATTTGGATTCAAGAGGAGACGATACTTCCTCAAACGCTGAAACAACTTCAACAAATCTTCTATACGCCCTTATTCAGTATGGGATTTAGCAATCATATCATCAACATATACCTCAATTTCCTTGTGCATCAGATCATGGAATGAGGTTGTCATATCCCTGTGGTACGTTGCACCAGCGTTCTTCAACCCGAAAGGCATCACTCTATAAAAAAATGTTCCCTAGGGTGTGATAGATGTTGTTTTTTCCATGTCCTCTAGAGCCATTCTTATTTGATTATAGCCAGAAAATCTGTCCATGAACGAGAATACTTTGAATTTTGTTGTGCTATCCACTAACATATCAATGTGTGGCATTGGAAAATCATCTTTTGGACTAGCTTTATTTAGATCTTTGTAATCTACGCAAATGCAAACTTTTCCGTCTTTTTATGATACTGGGACAATATTGGCAATCCATTGAGGGTACACTGACGTCACAAGAAAACCGACATTAATCTTCTTTAGAACCTCCTCTTTGATCTTTACTGCCATATCTGAGTGAGTTCTTCTCAACTTCTGTTTTATTGGCGGACACTCTGGCTTCAACGGAAAATGGTGCTCTACAATATCTGTATCTAGACCAGGCATATCTTGATAAGACCAAGAAAAAATATCCACATATTCTTTCAACAACTCAATTAACCTGCTCTTCACATTTGGATGCAGCAACACTCTGATCTTGACTTCTTTCGGATCTTCTTCTGAACCCAAATTGATTACTTCCAATGGTTCTTTATAGGCTGAATAGCATTTTCCTCGCGCTCAAGCAACCGTGAGACCTCTTTTCGAATAGTCTTCTTCTTCAGCCCCATACACAGGTCATTCAAAGTTGGGAGAAGGTACAGGGTAATTGTATTCAACGAGTTTTTTTAATTAATATGTACATATGATTTATGATTGCTTTTAAAAACTGACACATATAACAAGTGATCATGTAGATTAAATTTTAGTTATTATTTATTTTGAAAGGGTTTTTTTATTACCATTTTCCAAGAAAAAACAGAAATTAAAGACACAATTTGGGAAACAAAGACAACTTTTATTATTGATTTTAAAAGTCATAACAAACAGATAAGCCCATTCAATATTAATACTTCCACCTTGGGCAGAGTGAAAGCTTTTCAAAAAGATTAACAAAACAAATTACTTTGAAACATGTATGCAAGAGGGAACATCAATGGTGATCCAGTTCTGAACCCTCACTTCATGCGTCACGTAATTTGGAATTTCCTGCTCTGCTTCATCTTCCACAATGGCATTAATCCCGGAGACAGTTGGATGAAGATAACCCCCACTACAGAAGATGTCTTTATACTTGCCCGCAACAGACTTCAACTTCATGCTCTTACTTTTGTCATTCTTCAAAGAGAACCCCAAGCCGGCTCTATTCTTGTTTACAGGTGGATCCCTAATCTTTCCCCATACTTCACTATGACCCTTACGCACAACTTGCTGCGCATCCTTAAGCGAAACCATAGAATTCTCATTTCCTCTTATCTTATCAATGGATAAGGCTTGGAAATGGGTTCCAACAGCAGCTTCATTCGCCTCCACAATGCTGAAAGAGGACAAATGAGATATCAATAATTCATGTTCTCCATTTATGATTACCACTTTTCCTTCATGTACAAACTTCAGTTTCTGGTGTAAAGTCGAGGTGACAGCTCCTGCCTCATGTATCCACGACCTTCCTAGCAAAAAAATATAAGTGGGTACAATATCCATGATCTGGAAAGTAATCTGAAATAAATGTGGGCCTATATGAATAGGAAAGTCTACTTCACCAATAACAGATTTCCTTGATCCATCAAATGCTTTCACAATAATGCCACTTGGGCGCATGGGCATTCCCTGATATTTCAATTTCAGAAGTGTGCTCCTCGGTATAACGTTCAAAGAGGATCCATTTTCAATCAACATATTGGATAATGAATCATTCTTGCAATTCATAGAGATGTGGAGGGCTAGGTTGTGATTCCTTCCTTCATCTCTCAATTCGTAATCACAGAAACTTAGGTTATTACATGACGTAATGTTCCCTACTACACTGCTGAATTGGTCTATAGGCATATCACTTTCCACAAAAGCTTGGTCCAGTACCCTCATTAGAGTTTCTTTGTGAGCAGAAGAGTTCATCAATTAAGCCAAGATAGATATTTTTGAAGGATTCTGCAGTAGCTGATCTATAATTCCGTATTCTCTCATCTTGATTATCTTTAAAACATCATCCACTTCTTTCTCTAACGTAGCTTCACTAGACTCACCCGTAGCCTTCTTGGGTTCAACATACTCAGCAATCTTCTTTCCAATGCTAACCTCTCCACGAACAATTGGTGCAAATACACGACCGCTACAGGTCACTCTGCTAGTCTTAGCAATATTTCCAACATCAGGCATTGGCTGGATGGGAACTTCCACACCATCCTCTAAGATTGTAGCGATATATTTGTAGGGTATAACCTTATCTGACTTGTAGGGGACAGGACCCTGCAAACTAATCACCAATGGAGTAATAGCCGGATTGCTATGATACTCGACTTCAAAATGGGCGGGTGCACCAAAACATGGCACAATGACATTTACCCCTTCTTAAACATAATCAGTCATTACGAAGTCATCTCTGGAAAACAAATCTTCATCCAAGGAGAAGAACTCATCTGTAGTGGCATACTCATCATTCGACTCTTATTCAACCAAACAAACCTCAATCATATCAACTTCATGGTAATCATCCCTTTGACCTGTAACCTTAATAGTTCCATTATCCAACAACAACTGAACACCTTTCTTCACGATTGAACATCCTCGAGAGTCCAGGAAACAAATTCGGCAAGATCCATACTGATGTTCTACCTGACCAGCCATGTGGCAAAAAGTAGCATGAAATTGCACAAGGTCTTCATTCATATACTCCACATCAAAAATTCTGAACTCTCTAGGACATCCAAAAACCATATTCACCTCCTCTTCATACTCTGCCCTAGGCCTGATTATGTGGATGAGGCCCTCATCCATCATCTCCTGTAAATCAGCCTTTATCTTGTCACAACCCTGTATGTCTATACTGCAAATAGCACAACCGGAATGGTCATGTGTATAGTAGCTAAATTCACAGAGGTCTGCATGCATTTTCACCAAATCTCCTCTAACCAGATGAATATCAAAAATCTGGAAGTCGCCTGGACAGCCGGCCACCATATTCACAGCATTTCCTCCTCCATGCTTGGGTAGAAGATTGTCTTTCACATTAGGGCCCACATCTTTGAAAGATAGAATACCAGACTTCACTAATTTCTGCACCTCAGTCTTCAAAGGATATCAATTCTCAACATTATGCCCGATGCTCCCTGATGAAAAGCACATGTTTGGTCTGCTTTGTAATACCAAGGCAATGATGATGGTACAACGGGAGGTGGTAGGGTCTGAACCAACTTCTTCTGAATCAATGCCGATAGTAACTCTGTATAACTCATAGGAATAGGGTCATAACTCTCCCTTCTCTGATTATACCCTTGATTCCCCTACTGGGATGGTTTCTGATAAGCAACGGTGGTTGGAGCTACACCAACAACTGGAGTAACTGAGGCGACTTGCTGATGACGCTGATAATTTATTCTAGGAGGATTAACCCTCCTCTCTTGCATAACAACATTTGTATCCCCTTCCTTCTTCTTGGTAAACCAATAAGAGGGCTTCTTCGCACCTCTAGATCCTTCACTCTTCGTTAAACTTCCCTCTCTTACAACCTCTTCTAAATGGATACCCATGCCTACCATTTCAGTAAAGTCACTTGGCGTACTTGCTACCATCCTTTCATAGTAGAAAGCACCCAGAGTCTTCAAGAAAATCTTAGTCATCTCCTTCTCTTCCATGGGAGGAATCACTTGGGCGACTACCTCATGCCATCTCTGTGCATATTCTTTGAATGATCCCTTGTCTTTCTGAACCATGGCCCTGAGTTGATCATAGTTAGGCGCCATGTCCACATTGTATTTGTATTGTCCAATAAATGCTTCTACCAAGTCATTGAAAGTATGGATATTGACATTATCCAAGCTCATATACCACTTCAGCGTAGCACCAGTCAAATTATGCTGAAAAAAGTGAATCAGCAGACGCTTATCATCAGTATGGGTAAACATTCTCCTAATATACATTACCATATAAGCACGAGGGCAAGTGTTGCCCTTGTACTTTTCAAACTCCGGGACCTTAAACTTTACATGTATCTTAACATTCGGGACCAAGAATAATTCATTCACATTGTGCCTGAATAACTCTTTTCCCCCGAGGGCCTTCATCTCCCTCTGCATTTTGTCAAACTGCTCTTGAAAATCATCCATTCTGTCATAGATACCCAAGTCTTCACTTGGTGGAGGAAAAGGACGACACACAAAATCATTAACAATTGGAACCATATTCACCGAAGGAGGTGCAGCAGGAACATGCACCACAGAAGGCGCAGGAGTAACAGTAGTCTGAACAACTGGAGCTTTTTAAGGACCGAGATTGAAACCTTTGGGTGCAAAATTCTCTGGCATTCCTCATGGATAACCTTGAGGCATGCGACTCTGAACAACAGCTGGGGTAGCAGATACAAGAACAATCATAGCTTCAGCAGTAGCCCTTGTTGGTTGAGGTTGAACACTCGGTGGCTGATTCTGAGAAGCCACCAGAGATTCCATTAGAGCAGTAAGCTTGGCCATGCCGGACTTCAAAGTAAAAACCTCCTCGCATAGCTCGCGATTCTCTTGTTCTAAGTTGTCCATATTCCTTCTGAAATTAGCCTGAGTGTTGTAGTGGCGAGTTAGCTTGCTAAACAAAGTAAAGAAGCTTGGTAAGACACCTGGATATGCATAACAAATGCAAGAAATATGTTCAATATAATGCATGATATTCAATGCACATGATTTATTTTATTATTTAATATTTCAAGGGATTTAAAGATTTATAGACACCTTTTCAAATATCAAAGTAATAACGTATTTGAAATACTGAAAAATCTTATTATAATAACTTCAAAACAGGTTACAAGTCTCAACAATCCCAAGTACAAGATGAAAATAAAGTCTAAAACCCAGAGAAGTAAAGCTGTCGGAGATCACTCTATACGCTGGCGCTTCCCTGTAAGTCTGACAATCTGAGCCTTCAACCTCTTGTTTTCTTCCGCATACCTGGTGGCAACCTCCTTCCAATCCTCTGAATCAGGAAGTGAGTAATAAACATCTGACTAAGGCTTAGGAGAAAATAAATCCCCTTGCCTCTTCATAGTCTCTAATGCTCGACTCTCAAGGATCTCAATCAAGTCATCTTTCTCCTTCAAGTCCGCTCTATAGGAAATCTCTAAAGTTTGTCACTTATTCTTCCAAGCATCCTTTTCCTACTGCATCCTGACCAAAGCAAGCTGAATCTCTTCTAGATCATCCAATAAGGGAGGAGTGGTTTTCACAAAAAAAATCAGGCATCGGTGTTTCCTGGGAATACGACATCTTCAAATGAATAGCTCTCGCTTAAACCCACTGAAGATATGGCTCCAAAGAAACAACCCTTAGGTCCCAAGTCTTTCCTACTCTTCTTATGAATGGGACTCCGGGCCTTCACAATCTTTTCCCTAGCTTCCTTATGGTCTTCTCCCTCCTTCAAAAAGAAACTACCCAAATGAATACTATTTGGTTTATCCCTCATCGGATAACCGAGTTTTCGTCGTGCAAGAACAGGGTTATAGTTAATTCCTCCCTTTGTACCAAGAAGAGGTACATTGGGGAAACTACCACAACTGTCAATAATCTATATATCCTGGTAAGCTCGATGATACCAATCAATATCCGAGTGAGTAAGTTCCATGATCTTAGGAGCCCAACGGGGTTCCTTCCTAACATCCCAGAAAGCATCATACTGAGGCATATGAGAGATAAACCACTGGTACAACAAACGCGTGCAACAGATAATCATCCCCCCATGATAAGAATTCCGAAGATGAATAGAGTAACAAGCATCACCCAACAATGTAGGAACTGGGTTTCCAATCATGAAGATCCGAATAGCATTAACGTCAACAAACTTATCCACATTAGGAAACAAAAACAACCCGTAAATAAGTAGAGAAAAGATGGCCTCAAAAGCGACTGTACTCTTCATCCTGGCAAAGTAACGAGCTTTCTCCAATAAGAACTGGGCAGGTAATCCTCTAATCCCTCATTTAGTAGTCATATGGGCTTCAACCTCAGACTTCCCCAAATGGATCAAAGCAGCTATTGTATCCCAAAATTCCCCCCCCCATATTTCTCAATACATGTCAAGTGAGGTCCTCAAATTGCTCAAGGAAGTCCAAGAGTTGACCAGACAAACTCTCTCCTAAGGCAGTCTACCTCAAATTAGGGTTTCATTTTGCATCGAGATGCTTGAGTTCAAAGGATCCCAAATTCTCACCATTGTCCTAATATGTTCTTAAGATCATCTGTGTCAATTTTCAAGCCTTGCAGAGGAAGTTTGCTCAGTCAATTGCTCAAATACCTAGAAAACGATTGTGCTAGGTCAAAAGTCAATTGTGGCCCACATACAGTCAAACTTCAAGATTTTTGGTCAACATCCTCATTTTGAAGTATCAATCATCATTCGATCAAGGGTTGTTCATGAATCATCATGGATTACCCATGATTCATCAAAACCCAAAAGTTGCTAAATTAGGGTTTTGCAGGAAAAGTCAACTCAATTTTGACCAAACATATTTTTCTCATACTTTATCAAAAATAAACCATCCAAAGCCCATTTTTAAGAGGATGCAATCCCCTACAATTCATCTTCATCTCCCAAGTTCAAAATATGCACTCACAAGAAGATATGAATTTGGACATTATAGGTCATTTTGAAAAGTCAACAAAAACACCTCTTGGGTCCAAGCTTCATACATGAACATGGAAGACTCAATTGAGATGATACCTAAAGGGTTGCTTAGAGGACATCCTAAGCTTTCTAAAAAGTCCAAGATAACCCTCATGGGGTCAAAATTGAAAGAAATATGCCTTGTCAAAGTTGGCCATTTTTGCAAACTTGCCAAAAGCCAAATGTGTCCAAAATTGAATTTTTTGCTAAATAGGCGTAACTTTTTATGCTTTCACTGAGCTTGTGATGTGATCCACGACCCATGAGCCCTTCCACTTGTCATTCTTTTGTTTTTATTATTTATTTTGATTTTATTTCATTTAAATCAAATAAAATCAATATAAAATAATGGAAATATCAAAAATAAATTAAACCTTGAGATTTTGTGCATGAATAGAGTCATTATACAGCTGGTGGCAAGATCAAATCGTGCAAGGCTTCATATGGACAGAAAAAAGATTGAAAATGCTTGTTTTGGAAAGATTTGGTGCAAGGAATAAATCAATGGTCAATCTTCATAAGTGGCAAAGATTTGATGCAAATTTATACCCTAATACATTCTCTAATATATATCGAACATATCCAAGGCCTATAGAGGTTAGAGGCAGCCGTGCAAAGGTGAAAGAAAAACTCAAAAAAATTGCAAGAAAAGTGGTGATCCAATCTCTGTGTTAGAGGTCAATTCGTGCCCTTCTCACGTTGCCAAAAGATTGTTGGACGTTCCAGAAGCACATTCCAATCAAATTCAAGCCTTTTCATGCATATGATTGTAAGCTGCAGGTATCACGATTAGCTTCTAAACTCATTTTCGTTTTAATCAATTTATACTTCATTTGCACATTTTGACTGGATATTATTATTCCTTAACATGTTTGCAAGTTAATCATCATATTCAATTGTGTTTTTGTGATTATATGACAAACTGCCATAGCTAGGGTTTCAAGTTCTTGTTTAGGGCTTTGCAGGATAGGCAAAATTGGGTGTTGATTCTGGTACCATGAGACTCGCGAGGATGAAACGAGTTGATTGGTACCAGCCTTGGAGATTTATCTTGAACACATGCGATTATGGAATTACACAGGGATACACTTATAATAAGTGTCTATAGGTAAAAGTTTGTCACCTAAAACGACAGTTCCAGGGAAGAAGACAATAGTGTGTCACAGCCTGATTGGCTGATTCAAGTTCTGGCGCTTTATTCTGGCCAGAAACCCATTGTTTTGATATATATTGTTTGTTTTTATTGTATTTATAAATTAACATCCAGCGCAGTTGGTCAGAAGAGAGAAGTCAGAAGCTCTTTGTTCTGAGTTCGATTCCAGGCGTGAGCTTCTGGTATCTTCTCTTTTTGTTTTCACCAGACCCAGCGCCTGCACTTTCTGAGGGCCATCATCTGCAGGATCCATCAGCCAGAACCAGATCAAGCATTCTCTTGTCACCTTCTGGTTCCATCAGCCAGAACCAGATAAGCATTCTCTGGTCATCTTCTGGTTCCATCATCCAGGACCAGATCAAGCATCCTCTGGGCATTGTCTTCTGGATCCATCATCCAGGACCAGATCAAGCATCCTTTGGGCATTATCTCCTGGGTCCATTAGCCAGAACTAGATCCAGCGCACCCCATCTTCTGAGGGTCATCATCTTCTGGATCCCATTCAGAACTAGATCCAGCGCAGCCCATCTTCTGAGGTTCATCATCTTCTGGATCCCATTCAGAACCAGATCCAGCACCCCCATCTTCTGAGGGCCACCATCTTCTGGCCCCCATCAGCCAGAACCAGATCTGCTGACAGCAGGCTCACGTGGTTATTTCCATTATTTTTCTTTAATTTTCTTTTCTTTAATTATTCTCTTTTTTTCATCAACACCAAAATTATTTTTTCTAAAATTAACCAACCAAAGACCACAGAAAGAAGACTTATTTGCTTAATAAGTGTTTTTTAAGTAATTAGTTTAATCAATTTAAGGCAATTCTAATTTCTTTCACAATTAAAATTAATTAGAACTTAGGATTTTCTTTTTTTAATTCAATTATTTCATTACTTTCTCAAGTAACAAAAAATGACAAAAAAACATGTTTACTTTAATCAATTACAATTAGGTTCAGTCAAGGGTCAAAACCCTAGTCGCTTCGTATTTAATTCGCCGCGCGCTGATTATTTATTTTTTGACAATATTGTTGTAACTGCTCATGGTTTGTAATAGTTTAATCTAGGGCTTTTATTTATCGCTTTTCCTGGGTTTTTGGTTATGTAATTAATCCCCCTCCCCGGAGCCTTGTAATAGCGTAGATTTACTTTCTCGCAAATATTTAACTGTCTAGATGTATGCTAATAGGATTGAATGACAAGATTGTATGATGATTTAATACATTTAGAAAACCATAATGTGCAAATTCTAAATAATTGAAAACAGATCATTCACACATATCACTCTTAGGGTATACTCTCACTTCGGTTGCCTTCGGTAAACGATCATTAAGTATAGGGTATCTTAGTGGTTTCCCTCCTGTCTAAAAAGGATCAAATGTCCCGTTCAAATGTTGCCTCGAAAATGTTGCCTCGAATATGATCTTAAGACTCTAGGGTAATTACTAAGGTGCCCTAACATTGCTTTAGTGATCGTACGTCCATTTCGAATTGACCCTCACAAATCCAACGACGATGCTACCTACTTCTCAATAGTGGGATAGCGTTGTCTAAAGGAAACAAGAATAGAAACAATCTTTTTTTGAGTAGGTAGATGCTAGTAGGTACTTGCTCAAATAAAATTTTTTCACACTTATACTTTTCAAACAAATTTTCAAAAAAACTTCGTCACACCTTTGAGGACTGACACAAGGGTTATCACGAAGTTAAAACTCTTTTCGAAAAACAAGCACATACACAAGAAATTTAAAAAGATGAGCAAGTACCTAAGAACCCATGGAAAACAATACATAGAAAGGGTGCTAACACCTTCCCTTTCTATAATCTACCCCCCGTACTCAGAATATCTTGAAAAAGGATTATTTTTGTACTTTTTCCTTTCCGGTTGGATGAAATAAAAGTCGGTGGCGAATCTTGCTTACCGCGACATTTTGCAAATAAAAAATGCAAAACGCAAACCAGCATTTCAAAATAGTCGGTTCTTCCACCGTATCACAGAACTGGCGACTCTGTTGGGAAAAAATAAGTGGGGTATACCTTAGGATCTAGTTCATCATAATTGCTTCTCTTGATTGTTTTGTTTGCTTTACTTTTAAGGGTTTTGTTTGGGAGTTACTATAGATCCTAATCCGGATCTGGTGACACCTTTTAGGTAAGTAGCAATAGACTGTGAGGGAACTGTATGGCGTAGACCGATACGGTTGAAGCAGTAGCTACGTTGATGTGGCACATTGGTTGGTACCGGTATCCCTTGTGGAGAAACGAGGAGAATACGGGGCCGCTGCATGGTGCCGTTAAGCATCAACTGACCTTAGAACCTTTAATCGGCCATCTTGGCCATTAGAAAGTAGTGAGATGGATGGTCTTGGTGTAAAGCTGAGAACTGGTTGATACTCGATGCTACACTCATTGAGACCATACTCTCGAGATAATTTTGGCTGCAATAAAAGATTGCGTGAGCGGAAACCATGACTGATGGAGGATGGTTAGTGATATTGATATCCTTTAGAACCCGATTACTTTTTCTAGGACAAGTTGAAACCAACTTAACTTTAAGAGGGTATTGCCTTTGACCTCATGCAAGCCTTAAACTTAAGGGCTTTATGTGACTTGTTTGTCTTTGCCATGCTTGTTATATGCTATACTTGTTGTTTTTTTTATCATGACATCATGCATCATAACATAGAATACATGCTTCATTACACTAACCATTTTAAAGACCAAGGGAATTCATCTTTGTTCTGTTTTGCAGATTATGGCTTCTGTGTGCAGAAATACCATCCGAGTCAAGTTTGTGAAAATACCTGATCAACTTAAAGAGCTAGCCTCGAGAGTTTCGGAGACTTCCATGTTCATTAAGAGACACGGTCAACTTCTCAGCCTGGTCACTTCAAATCTTGATGAGCAGATGATGAGTGTACATTTTCAGTTCTTCGATCATGTGCATCATTACTTCACCTTTCTAGACTACCAGTTGGTTCCCACCTTGGAAGAGTTCCTCACCTACTGGGCATATCCATTCTTGAATAAGTACCCTTCACAGGTATGGAAGAAGTTCCTAGACCAGAAGACATTTCCTCCGATCTGCATTTAAAATGGGTTGATGTAGTATTCAATTGGGAAACACGAAGCAGGGTCAATGGTTTCCTAGCCAAATTTCTGATAGACCAGGCTCAGCTATTCTGGGATAATTTGGATTGTCAGGCTTTCGAGGATATCTTGGCTCTCCTTATCTATGGGTTGGTTCTATTCCCAAATTCGGATTTCTTTTATAGATGTGAATGTTGTCAAGATTTTCCTTTCTTGCAATGTTGTGCCTACCTTGCCGCGTGATATCTTGCATGCCCTTTATACTCGTACCGTGCGAAGAAGAGGGACTCTTTTGTGTTGCATGTTGCTGCTGTCGAGGTGGTTTATTTCTCCCCTCCCTAAGTCTGTGCTGAAGAACGAAGAAGGTTTGGGTTGGTCCTACAGGATAATGTCACTTGCCCATACATATATTCTTTGGAGTTCCCGGGCTATGGAAGACACTACTGTTATTGACCGTTGTGGGGGATACCCTAATGTCCCATTGCTTGGAATCAGAGGGGGTATAACTTACAATCCTTATTTAGCTTTGCAACAGTTTGGTCGTCGTTGTACCCCAAAATTTGCCCTCCTATATTTCTCAAGACATTGCAAGAAAAATCTCCAAGTGGCTCAAGATAGCTCAAGAGTTGGTCAGACAAGCTATCTCCTAAGGCAGTCTACCCCAAATTAGGGTTTTGTGTTGCATTAAGATCCTTGAGTACAAATGACCTCAAGTGCTCACCAATGTCCTAATATGTTTTCAAGATCATTCATGTCAAATTTCAAGCCTTGGAGAGGAAGTTTGCTCAATCAATTGCTCAAAAGGTCCAAAAATCGACTGTGCTAGGGCAAAAGTCAACTGTGACCTACAAAGAGTCAAACTTCAATATTTTTTGTCAACATTCTCATTTTGAAGGATATTTCATCATTTTATCAATGGTTTATCATGATTCATCAAGGATTGCTCAAAATTCATCAAGATTCAAAAGTTGCTAAATTAGGGTTTTGTAAGAAAAGTCAACCCAACTTTGACCAAGCATAACTTTCTCATACTTTATTAGAAATGACCCATACAAAGCTCATTTTTAATAGGATGAAATTCCCTACAATCCATCTTCATACACCAAGTTCAAAAAATGCACTCACAAGAAGTTAAGAATTTGGACATTATAGGTCATTTTTGAAAGTCAACAAAAACACCTTTTTTGTCAAAACTTATAACTTGAGCATGGAGTATCAAAATGAGATGAGACCAAAAGGTTTGGTTAGAGTACATCTCAAGCTTTCTAAAAGTCCAATAACAACTCCAAGAGTTCAAAATTGAAGAAGTTATGCATTGTTGAAGTTGGACTTTTTTGCAAAATTGCCAAAAGTCCACTATCCCCAAAACTTCAAATTTTGCCAAATGGGCCCATTCTTTTTTCACTTGTTTTGAGTTTGCATTGTAGCCCACGTGCCCTAGTTTCAGCCATGTGCCCATATCTCATTTTGATTATTTAATTTGATTTTTATTTGAATTTATTCATTTTAAATCAAATAAAATCATATAAAATCCAAGGCATTGATAACTCATGATTTTCTGTTTGTTTTAGGCTTTGATCACATCTAGCATTGCAATAAAATTCGTATCAAAGGCATTGGTTACAAGAATATATGATTTGGGTCAAATTTGGAAAGGTTTTCATGGAGAATCAAATCAAATATGCAATCATCATTGTGGGAAGATTTGGACCAAGTTTTTTTATCCTAATGCACTGAGTAATACATAAGGAAGCAAAGCACACAAAAATAAGGGTTGGCAATTACTTGTAGAAGCAGAACCAAAGTTGAAAAAATCACAAAAAAGTTGGAGATCAAAATCCAAGTTAGAGGCATTTTCAGGACTTGAGACTTGTCTCAATCGATTGCTGGCCGTCTCCACAAGCCAACTCGATCCAAACCACGCATTCTCCGGCCTCCACACGCACTGTAAGTCTCACGCAACTCACCTCTGTTCTTGATTTCAATTTGAGTTATTCTGGCATCTATTGAACAAACTAATAGCATATTTGTGATCACAAGAACATTTGCAAGCTTTTGGTATTAACGAATTGCATTTATATGATCTATAACAAGAATCACCATAATTAGGGTTCTTGGAGTTTTTTTGGGGTTTTCTGTTTCAGGTACAATTGGCCCATAAGAAGAACATGGTTGTGATCAGGAGATCATGACGAACTCAACCCTAGCCTTGAAAATCATTTATATGGCCTGAGGGAGATTTTAGGACGAACCTGCATTTTTAGCTGCGGATAGAAATCTGCAGGTAATTTTTTACAGGTCTTGAGGAAGGAGACGAATTCGTGTCATCCGTCCATTGGTTGATTCAAACGAAGCGCTCCTTTTTTTGTTTTTTCTGGCCATTGATTCGTTTTTGTATATATTATATTGTTTATATTATTATTAACAAACATCAACGTGCTTCAGTGGTTGCCACATAAGCCTTTAAGGCATTCCATGGCTGGAGGTCAGGGGTTCGATCCCTGCCTCCAGCATATTGCCTTTTCTCAAATATTTTAAGGTAATTGCACACATGCTCATGCTTGATCCATACCATACGCCTTCATCAATCCAAGCGCCAGATGGCCAAGGGCCAAATCTGATGATCCACATTGGAGGTCCACCAAAAGCCAAGTCAACGTGCTTGCACTGGATCCAAAAAGTCCACACGGACCAGCTTGTAATGGGCCATGAAATTGCTACTTACACCCTTCCAAAACAGGCCCAACTCTTCTACCTTTTTTTTAAATTTTGTTTTGTTTATTTAATTATTTTATTTCAATTAATTACGAACCAATCATTTTTTTTCCTTTTTATTAAAAACTCATCAAAAATATTTTCATCCAATAAAATTTTAGAATTCATTTTTATTAATAAACACTAATTAATTAATTAGGTTTTTAATTCTAGTAAACTTTAACCTATTTTTCAAATAAATAATTAATTAGATTTAATTAGGGCTTAACTACTAATTTAATTATTTTTAATTTCTTTCTTAAATAATCAAAAAACTCCAAAAATAATTTATTTTTCATTTTATTAATTTATTAATTTTAATTTAGTATTTAATTTAGGACTTAACTTCCTTTCTTAAAATAAAAACAACAAAAAAGGCAATTTTCTTTCAAAAGGGGCAAAACCCTAAATTTCGCACTCGATTCAATCTCCTGCGCGCTTTATTTATTCTTATTCAATTAATGTACCTGCTTCCGGTTTGTAATAGTTAAATAGGATATTTAATTATTTTTGTCGTTTTATTTTATTTTTTTCAAAGGGTTGCTTTTGGCGATGTAAATACCCGATGTCTTGTAATTTAATTTCCACATTTTTTATTTCGCAAATTATAACTATTAGATATTTGATAATAGGTATGCATGATAAGACTGAATGCTTAATCTTAAAATCAAAATTAGATCACCCTTAACATGTGAAAAAGATAAAAATAATTGAAAATGACACACTCGCACATGCGCACTCTTAGGGTACACCCCACTTGGTTGCCTTTGTACACGGTCATTGAGTATAGGTCGTTTTAGAGGTCGTCCTCTTGTCTAAAAGATCATAGTCGCATCGAAATGGTTGCCTCGGATATTGTTGCCTCAAACAAATGATCTAAGACACTAGGGTTACCGCTAAGGCGTCCTAACATTGCTTTAGTGACCGTATGTCCCTCATTCGAATTGACCCTTAAAACTCCAACAACGGTGCTACCTGCACATTAATAGTGGGATAGCATTGTCTAAAGGAAAATAGCATAGAACAATTCCTTTTTCAAGTAGGTAGATGGTTCTTAGATACTTGCTCTTTCAAAAAACAAAAACTTTTCACACTTACACTCCTTTTCGAACAAAGTTTTCAAAACACTTCATTACACTCTTGAGGACATAAGCAAGACTTAAATCGAAGTTTTAAGCAAAAACTTTTTTAAACCCACAAGCACAAAGAAAACAAATTTGAAAACAAATTGAGCAAGTACCTAAGAGCCCGTGGATAACCACGGATAGAAAGGGTGCTAATACCTTCCCTTTCTATAATCTACCCCCCGTACTCAGAAATATCTTGAAAAAGTAATTTTTCTGTGCTTTTTTCCTTTCCTTGTTGGATAAAATAAAAGTCGGTGGCGACTCTTTCTTACCGCGACATTTTGCGAATACAAAACTCAAAACGCAAAACAGCATTCCAAAAACAGTCAGTTCTTCCCACCGTATCACAGTCGTGCTCAGAGAGATGGTCCCCATGAGCTACTTCTTGAGGACATTGTATTTGACTACAAGGAAGACGTTAAGGAGCACCTCTGGAGGTTTATACGAGCTTGGGACATGGTGAACAGATCTGACCCCCAAGAGTTTAGACCAAATACTTCCCTTCCTATGCAACCTTACCTCCAATGGGTCTGAGCTCGTGCCTAGAAGCTTGGGATGCCCTATGAGTCCATATTACCAGTGATTGTGGAGCCCACTAATGAAGAGGGCATTCCTTACACAATTCTTTATCCTTACATGCCCACCGATCTTGGGGAGTTGCAGAGGTCTTGGATTCAGTTGAATAATGAGAGGGATACTTACCGGGAAAAGTACCATGAGCAAGAAAGGAAGATTTTGAAGCTCACCAGGCAGCTCTAGGAGGAAAGAGTGATCAGTGATTACATTGGCACAAAGAGGAAGCGTCCTTGGGACTTTTGATTTTTCTTTTCCTAGTTTTTAGAGTGTGTTTTATTTACTTCTTTGTAAACGCATTAAAGGCATTGTTGAACCTTTCAAAGTTTAAAGCTAATAGAGTTTGCTTTATTTTTTTGGTTTACAAATTTAAATCTCCCAAAGTCTTTGAAATCATTACATGCACATCCCATTATCATACACACCATTACATGTACCATTACAGGTTTCTCATCTTCTTCGTTGTTTATTTCAGCAGAAAAGTCTTCTGATCAAGCCATCAAAGATCTTCAGGCACAGAATGCCCAATTCCAACAGATGTTTTAAGTCTGGCTAAAGGGCAGGAGGATCTGAAGACCCTTATTCTGAAAGAGAAGAAGAAGAAGAAGAAAGTCGGTATTCTGAACATGGGTAGAAGATTCAGAGAAAGGTTGAGACAACCAGCTGACCTGACCTCCTCATCCAAGGACAGGGAGAACCAAGAACTGGTAAAGGACCCTAGTCCTACAGTTTCTGAAGACGGTACTAATTACGACGACGAACAATATCCTCTTGCTGAGGATAGGTACAAGCAGCTAGAAGACCTTCTGAGTGCTATAGAGATTCAGAAGATCCCTGGTCTGGATTTTGGAGAACTGGGACTAACATCGGGAGTGGTGATCCCTCATAAGTTCAAAGCTCTGGTTTTTGCCAAGTACGATGGAGTATCCTGTCCAAAACTTTATCTCCTCTCTTACGTAAGAAAAATCCAACCCCACACTGCTGATAGAAATTTGTGGGTACACTTCTTTCAAGATAGTCTGTCAAGGACTCAACTTGAATGGTTTTATCAGTTGGAAGGAGCTAGTGTCCGAAACTGGGAATACCTTGCTACTGCTTTTTATAGGCAGTATCAGTATAACGCCAACCTTGCTCCCACTCGTACTCAGCACCAGGGTATGTCTATGGGTGCAAGTGAAGGTTTTAAGGATTATGCTCAAAAGTGGAGAGACTTAGCTGGAAGATTCCAACCCCCTTTATCTGAATGGGAGTTGGTCGACATGTTTCTAGGGACGCTATCTGGTCCATTTTTCAATCACTTGATTGGTAGTTCGTCATCTGGGTTTACTGAGTTGATTTTGACTGGAGAGAGAGTGGAAGATGGTATCTGAAGTGGTAAAATACAGAAGGACGCTTCATCAAGTGTAGTGAAGAAGCCTTTCACTGGTAAGAAAGAAGCTAGCGCAGTCTACGGCCCGAGGGGCCAAAGCAGACCTGAACACCGTCAAGCGGTAAATGTTGTAGTAATATCAAGACCAACAGTTGCTCCACAATGCAACAATCAACAAAGGGTAGAAAGACCACAACAACAGTTTACCCGTATCAACATGACTTTGGCTGAAGTTCTGCCTCATCTGTTAAAATCCAACTTGGCAACCTTGAAAGAGGCTCCCAAGAATCCAAACACTGCTTCTCCCAGATACAATCCCAACGTGCGGTGCGCCTACCATTTGGAAAGCCCGGGCAATGATACAAACGATTGTTGGGATTTGAGGAATAAAGTGCAAGATTTGTTGGAAGCTAAAGAGATTGAGTTCGATGCTCCGGAAGAGCCAAACATTATAACTGCTCCTATGCCCAAACATGGTTGTGGAGTCAATGATGTGGACACCGATTCGTTTATGGCCTCTGTGGAAGAAATCTCCACTCCTCTGATGACGGTTAAGAAGAATTTGTTGTCAGACAGTTTATTTTTGGGTTGTGGTGAAGGTTGCCACATGTGTTCAATTCTGCCTTCCGGTTGCTATTTATTAAAGTCAGGTGTTCAGCGCCTGGTGGATAATAAGGAAATTTTGTTTGAGAAGACTATGATTCTGTTTGAAGATGTTTCCATTATCACCATTTCTGCCAATCCTTCCAAGGTTTCCTCGAGAAAACCTGTTAGGGTTACGCCTGTTCCATGAACTGCTCTATTAATAATCACCGCTCCAGGTCCCATCCCATATACCTCAGATAAGGCTATCCCATGGCATTACGGTGCTGATGTATACTACCATGGTGTTAAACAAGATCTGAGGACTGAAGAAGCCGATATGGATATCAATAATATTGTTGGGACAAGAAAGGTCACCAGAAGTGGAAGACTCTTTTCTCCTGAGATTTCCCCTCCACTGTCCACAAACCTGTTGTCATTCCATCTGCTAGTAAACCAACTATTATCCCAGTTCCTATTCCAGTTATCACCCCTGCCGCCAAGCGTCCTGGAACTCGGGGCAAAGAAATCACAGGTGAGCCTGCCCGAACGGAGGCACCAAAGAATATCATTGTAGAAACCTTGAAACAAGAGATAGAGGAAATTTTGAAAATCATCAAGAAGAGCGACTACAACATAGTCGAGCAACTAGGGCAAACCCCGTAAAAAATCTCCTTGTTGTCCTTGTTGTTGTGTTCTGAAGCCCATGCAAATGCTTTAATCGCATTCCTCAAAACTGTGCATGTGCCGAAGGAAACTTCAGCCGACCAATTCAAAGATTGCGTAGCTAGCCTGACTTTCGACAATGGGTTGGGCTTCTCAGATGCAGATCTGACTGCTAAGGGGAGAAATCATAATGATGCTCTGCATGTTTCAATCGAGTGCAAGGGCACCACTATGGCCCATGTACTGGTAGATATCGGGTCCTCATTGAATGTTCTGCCAAAGAAAGCATTAGACCGTATGGATTGTGAAGGTTTGATTCTAAAGTCAGGCAATATTGTGGTTAGGGCTTTCGACGGGTCAAATAGAATGGTGCACGGGGAGGTGGACATTCCTGTTAAAGTTGGATCTCATACTTTTGCATCCACCTTCTATGTGATGGATATTAGACCATCATATTCTTTCTTGTTGGGTCGTCCTTGGATTCATAAGGCTGGGGAAGTTACGTCCACACTCTATCAAATGTTGAAATATCCGGTAAAGGGGAAGATTGTCACGGTATGAGGTGAAGAGGAGTATATGGTGAGTCATCTCAATTCCTTCCGCTACATGGAGATGGACGGGGAATTCATCGAAACCTCTTGTCAGAACTTTAAAGAGGTCCCCCAGACTTTGGCGTCAACTGAAGTTGCTACCCACAAAACTCTGCTAAAGATGGCTTCTCTCAAGGATGCCAGGGCTGTAATTGAAGAAGGTGGGTGTACCAATTGGGGTCAGCTTCCTGATTTCACGCACAAAACTGCAAAATTTGGTTTAGGATTTACTACAGGAGCTCAAAGGGCTGTTAGGCACGCACGGATTGGCAGACCTCCTCTGCACATCAGCAATCGGGGAGTTAATGCAATTGAAGATGGTGAAGAAGATTCAGATATCGACAGCTGGATCTACCCAACAGCCAATGGTGGACTGAACAACTGGACGACGAAGGACTTCATACCTGTTTCTTTTATTCCACAGTAATTGACTTTTATTTAAAGAGTTGTAATAGACAGTCTGAAACTTTACGGCCTAGTGCCTTGCCCGAGGCACCTTCGCTTTGCTTGTGAGGGCTTATTATTTGTCATTTTCATATATCATTAATAAAGCATTGGACGTTTCTTGCATACAAATTTTTGCGCTCCTTGTTTTTCTTTTTTGTCTCTCACTTTATCAAAACAGCTATTATCTTACACACACTCACGTATTATAATGCAGATCCATATCCACTATGGATCCCATTGATAAAGACTCTGCTACTTCCAGTTATGACTTCAAAAATCCGATCAACCAAGCCTAGGACGAAGGTGAGGATGATTGTGAGGTGCCTGAAGAACTTGCTAGACTATTACAGCAGGAAGAAAGGGCCATACAACCTCATGAAGAGCCAGTTGAGTCAGTAAATTTGGGTACATAGGAAGACCTTTGATATTATACTTGTCAGTACTGGACAATTCAATGAGGTGTGTGTTGGGGCAGTATGACGAGTCTGGCCGAAAAGAGAACGCTATTCACTACCTTAGAAAAAGGTTTACCGACTGTGAGACCTGATACTCATTGCTCAATAAAACTTGCTGCGCTTTGGCATGGTTTGCTCGCCGGATGAGACAGTATATGCTGACTCACACTACCTTGTTGATATCAAAGATGGATCCAATCAAGTATATTTTCGAGAAGCCCGCTCTCTCCGGAAGGATAGCAAGATGGAAGATGATCTTAACCGAATATGACATATAGTACGCAACCCAAAAAGAAATCAAGGGAAGTGTATTGGCAGATCATTTGGCGCATCAGGCCATGGATGACTACCAGTCTATGAATTTAGAGTTCCCGGATGAGAACATCATGTTGGTAACCGACCGCGAAGAACCTGGACCGGATGAAGGACCTGAGGAAGGATCCCGATGGTCTATGTATTTTGATGGAGCCTCGAATGCATTGGGTAACGACATTGGCGCTGTAATTATATCTCCTGAAGGCTGTCATACTCCATTCACCGCTCGATTATGTTTTAACTGCACCAACAATATGGCGGAGTATGAAGCTTGTATCATGGGTCTTCGAGCTGCTATTGACCTGAGGATTAAGTTTTTGAGTGTATTCAGAGATTCCGCTCTGGTGATCAGTCAGATCAAAGGCGAGTGGGATAAGAAGCACCCAAATCTTATTCCTTACAGAGAATATGTACTGACGTTGCTCCCACACTTTGAGGATATAACCTTTGAACACTTCCCAAGAGAGGAGAATCAGTTGGCGAACGTGTTAGCTACCATGTCTTCTATGTTCAAGGTTAGGTTGGACAATGAAGCTCCCCAGATTACCATTGAGAGGTTGGACGAACCCTCACACTGCTGTGACACTGAGGCTGAAGAGGTAGCGGATAAACCCTGGTTTCACGAGGTAAAGAGGTATCTTGAGGCTCAAGAATACCCCGAGGGGGCATATGTTAATGATAAGAAGTTTCTGAGAAGGTTCGCTGAGAAGTTCTTCATCATTAATGGGATCCTCTATAAGCGTGACCATGATTCAACATTACTGCGATGTGTGGACAAAAGCGAGACAGAAAGGGTCATGGAAGAGTTACATGAAGGTACCTTCGGAACTCATTTCAGTGGACATACCATGGTGAAGAAAATCCTACGGGCAGTATATTACTGGTCCACTATGGAAGCCGATTGTTATAAGCACTCTTGAACCTGTCATAAATTCCAAGTCTATGCTGATAAGGTGCATGTACCTCCAGTTCCCCTGAATTTCTTGACAGCTCCTTGGCCTTTTGCAATGTGGGGCATCGACATGATCGGCGAGATCATACCTACTGCGTCTAACGGGCATCGCTTCATTATGGTAGCAATTGATTATTTCACGAAGTGGGTCGAGGCAGCTTCCTTTGCTACAATAACCAAGAACGTCGTGGTGCAGTTTATCCGACACAATTTGATCTGTAGATATGGTGTACCAGAGAGGATCATTACGGATAATGGTACAAATCTCAATAATACAACGATCACCAAGCTCTATAAATAGTTCAAGATACAGCATCATAACTCTTCTCCCTATCGGCCGAAGATGAATGGGGTTGTTGAAGCGGCTAACAAGAACATCAAGAAGATTGTACAGAAGATGATGGTGACATACAAAGATTGGCATGAGGTGTTACAATTTGCTCTTCATGGGTACCGTACCTCGGCAAGGACATCGACAGGGGCAACACCATACTCTTTAGTGTATGGCATGGAGGCAGTCCTACCCATCGAGATCCAGATACCCTTTATCAGGATTATGAAGGATGCGGGTTTGAACGAAGACGACTGGATCCAAACCCGACTTGATCAACTGAATCTAATCAATGAAAAGAGACTTGCTGCTATCTGTCATGGTCAGACGTATCAAAAGCAAATGATCAAGGCTTTTAACAAGAAAGTCAGACGTCAAGAATATCAAGTCGGGTATCTAGTGATCAAACGCATCATACTACCGCAAGGTGATCCCCAGGCAAATGGACCCCCACATACGAAGGGCCATTTGTGGTTAAGAACATTTTCTCGGGAGGAGCTATGATTCTAACCACCATGGATGGTGACGACCTTCCTCACCCCGTCACTGAAGACATAGTGAAAAGATATTACGCATAATCAAAGACCCGCTAGGATGATTGGCCTAGGCAAAAATAAGGGCTTCCCGGTGAACCAAAAGGGTTCGGGAAAAAGTAAGGGATGAAAATGGAAAAAACTGTACACCCGGCAAGTCGGAAACCTGAAAAGGCAACTTGGGCAAAAAAGGGTATCCCGGTGGACTGAAAACCCGAAAGGGCGGTCCAGGCAAAAGTTAGGGATCAAAGCGTAACACTATGTCTTATTGGATCATCTTGCGACCAGACTTCGGTATCAACCATCAAGCTCAGACGGCTCCAATCAACCTGATCCATCTTCGACCAAGTAGCAAAGTGATGAGACGCTTGAAGATATAAAGGAAATAGCAGAGTTGGAACCCAATGGGATTGTTTCACATAGCTGTTTTTCTTTCTTTTACACAAATTTTATAATTCCTATCTTTCGGCGGCGTCCTCTTACTAGGATGTCAGCCTCGTTGTACAAAACGCCTATTATGGGCCAACTTCAAAATCAATACAATCCACTTTTACAAGAAATTTCAATTTGTTTTTCTTTTTCTGTTTTGTTTTACTAGAACATCCCATGAATCACTGATATATGAATTTGAGAATAATTGCTGCTCATAAATATTTACATAAGAATCAAAAGGAAATTACTCATAATTCCAGGAACTGGGACAAACAAGAAGTGTCCAAGCCTTACAGTTACTCTGCCCATCAAGTACCGGGACAGAACCAGCTTGAGAACATGACTAATGGTACATACACTCCCCACAGAGCAGGAAGTATCCAAAGACAATGATGTTAGCATTCTCGAACAGGACACGACTCTCCCCATCTAAGGTTCACAATCGCGAGTGAGTTGGTAAATTTTTCCCCAAGCAGAGTTTATTTCTCTCACGAGCGGCAATTCAGTCACCAACAAAATCCATTATCACCAGCAACGGAAATTCATTCCCAACTGAGTTATTTCTCCAAGACAACAGATCTATCAACAGGGTATCTCCTCTCCAACAGAGTTATTCCCCGTAGAGTTATCCTCAGACAGAGTCTTTCCTCGGAAGAATATCCGTAAACAAGGGGCAAATCCCCAACATAGTCATCTTTGTTCACCGTCCCCAACAGAAGCAGAGGAACTATGATTTTTTACGAGCAGTCAAGAATGCCATTTCTCATACTCTCCAGCAGTCAGGGATTTTTTTTTCTCGGACTCAGATTATTGCGTCAGCATTTCATGTTCATACATCATGACATGTGCACACATCACATATAGCATAGTCTCATTTATTTTGAGAACATCATCATACAATGCATCTCATGAATCGCACATAACTAACCCTGTATTTCTTTCAGGAAAGACAATTATTATCAACAATTTCCAGCAGGTCCATGATCAACACTCGAAATTAAACAGAGTAATCATCGGTGCGACAAGAACAACCTTACCTAGGTTCCCTCTACAGTTTTACCCAAACTCATTCCAAAGCAGCCCTACTATTCAGGCTTTCATATCAAAGTAACCCTACTATCCAGGTTCCTTCTTGCAGCCCTACTACCCAGGCTCTCATATCGAAGTAACCTTACTATCCAGGTTCCTTCTCATAGCCCTACTATTCAGGATTTCATATCGAAGTAACCCTACTATACAGGTTCCTTCTCATAGCCCTACTATCCAGGCTTTCATATCGAAGTAACCCTACTATCCAGGTTCCTTCTCAAGCCCTACCATCCAGGCTTTCATATCAAAGTAACCCTACTATCCAGGTTCCTTCTTGCAGCCCTACTACCCAGGTTCTCATATCGAAGTAACCCTACTATCCAGGTTCCTTCTCATAGCCCTACTACCCCAACTTTCATTTCGAAGTAACCCTATATCTAGGTTCCTTCTCACAGCCCTACTACCCCGACTTTCATATCGAAGTAACCCTACTATCCAAGTTCCTTCTTACAGCCCTACTACCCCGACTTTCATTTCGAAGTAACCCTACTATCCAGGTTCCTTCTCACAGCCCTACTACCCCGACTTTCATTTCGAAGTAACCCTACTATCCAGGTTCCTTCTCACAACCCTACTACCCCGGATTTCATTTCGAAGTAACCCTACTATCCAGGTTCCTTCTCATAACCTTACTATCTGGTTTTTCCTCTATTATCCCCAGACAGCAGTCCACAACACTGTCAGACCTAGACCCGATCAAACACAATTGATTTCACATTTCCCTAGTAAGTCGCGGTGCAACATATACCCCGACCAAACACAAGATCACTCCCTCTTCCCAAACTGGAATCATTCTCCAGTAGAGTAATGGATAACTGAAGCTCATAAAACTCTATTTCTCTCAAGACAGAGACCAACATTCCCCATCGAAGTCCTCCTCAACAACAGGTACACGGGTTCTCACAAAGGAATCTCTTATGCAATCGAGACTTCTTCGGATGGCATCTTTAAGCCCATCTTCCGTCATTGACTTCCAAATGGCATCTATAAGCCCATTCCCAATATCGCAAGACAAGTATCACTTCATGCGAGTGCAAATTTTTGGGCACTCGAGTGTTCAATCATCGACCACCTTCAGATCACGAAAAGAAGATGTTGCACCCCAAAATTTTCCCTCTCATGCTTCCCAAAGTCTTCCCCCTGCATGGTTGATCACAAACTCTTGTCTAAGGAAAAGGAAAATTTTTGAGTGGTGCTTTAAGGACATTTCGATTTGCATTATGAAAGACCCTTCGATTGGTGTTCTGAAGGAGCCTTTCGATTGGCATTCCGGACAAGCCTTTCGATTGGCATTCTGGACAAGCCTTTCGATTGGCATTTTGTCAAGCTCTTTCGATTGGCATTCTGGACAAGCCTTTCGATTGGCATTTTGTCAAGCTCTTTCGATTGGCATTCTGGACAAGCGCTTCGATTTGCATTCTAAAAGATCCTTCGATTGGTGTTCTGAAGGAGCCTTTCGATTGGCATTATGGACAAGTACTTCGATTGGCATTATAACAGTGTCCTTCGATTGGAATTCCAAAAAGGTCCATTCGAAGAAGCATTCAAAGGGCCCATTCGAAGAAGCTTTGGAAAGCATTCGAAAGAGGCCATCAGCCTATTCGAAAGAGAGCATTCAAAGGAGGCCATCAGCTCATTCGAAAGGGAGCATTCGAAGGCCAGCTACATGTCATTCAAAATTCAAACAGGGACAGGATCCCATGTGTTTAGCCAACGTTACAAACTCTTATTCATGGCTTTCAAACACATAATTAACGTTACAAATCCTCCTTCATGGCTGTCAAACACATGATCAAAGTCATTTAAACCTTTGTCTTCCTGTCCCCTCCACCCCCTCTATATAAAGAAATCACAAATACTGAACAATAGACACGAAAATATACAAAAAAAATAGAGAAAAGAAGCAGGGAAAACATTGGAGAGACGCTGCCCAGAATTTTCCAGGCCAAAGCAACCCTTCAACAAAAGCATCCACGCCCAGAAACCTCAGATCAAAAGTGCCTCCATCCAGGAAGTGCCCAGATCGAAGGTGCCTACATCCAGGAAACGCCCAAATTAAAAGTCCAATCTGCTGGTAAGAAAGGGTAAATTATCCAACCGTGTTTTTTGCATAACATATCATTACTTGTTGTTACTTTCGATTTGCCATCCTAGACAGGATCACAGGGCCTGGATTTGGCACCCAGGTCATGTTTTTTGTTTGCTAACATTTGCTGCAGACATAGCCTGAAGAGACCCAGCAAGCGCATGATCGAAGGGCCTGGGATTCAATATCCAGACCCTGCATTTTATTTCGCTAACATACTTTTGCAGGTATAACATCCGAGATCGAAGGAGACACCTTCTCTGGATCGAACCCATCAGCATGCTGGATCGAAGGAGGCATCTCATTCTTGGATCGAAAGCCATGACCTCCATGATCAAAAGACAATCCTCTTCCCTGGATCGAAGGCCACTCACGCCTTACTGTCTGGCCCAATCGAAAGGACCAGGACCCTCTCTGGATCGAAGCTTCCATTCCCTCCCTGGGTCGAAACTTCCTTTTTTTCCTGGATCGAAGGATCCCCCTTGTACTTTATTTTTTTTTTGTTTTTTTTTCATAGACTTCTTTTTATCTTTTAATTAACATTAAAATCAAAAAACCACAAAAACATTAGGCTAGTTCTTTTTTCTATTAAATTAACTTTGTTAATTAACCTTTTAATTATCTTAACATTTTTTTTCAAAAAAAACTAAAATTAAATAAATTTAGATTATTTTCCCAAAATAAAATAAAACAATAAAAAGTTCTTATTCTTAGGATTTTTCAGATTTACGCGCGTTTATTTTATTGTAATTGCCTACTCGTTTGTAATAGCTTAGCTGATACCTTTTACGCTTTACTGCTTTATTCCCCCAATTTTGGACATGTAAATAATCCCCCTCCCCGAAGCCTTGTAATAGCGTCGGATTTACATTTCCCGCACTTTAAATTCCTGTACATATATTAGCTGTTTAGATGTATGCTAATTAGGATTGCATGACAAGATTAACTCTTAACTAAAAATCAACAGTAGCTCACCATGACATGCAAGAATAACATAACTGAAAATTAACACACTTGCACATGCCACTCCTAGGGTACACCTCACTTGGTTGTCTCAATTGTGGTCATAAAGTATAGGATGTTTTAGAGGTCGTCCTTCTGTCCAAAGATCAAAGTTGCCTCGAAACGGTTGCCTTGGAAAAATGATCTAAGACATTAGGATTACCACTAAAGCGTCCTAACATTGCTTTAGTGACCACACGTCCCATAAATCGAATTGACCTGAAAAACTTCAATGACGGTGCTACCTACTCTTCAATAGTGGGATAGCACTGTTTAAAGGACATTTGCACAATTAAATTCCTTTTTGAGTAGGTAGAGGTTCTTAAGTACTTGCTCCTTTTAAAAACAAAACAAAACTTTTCACACTTACACTTTATTCAAAAACAAAACTCTTTTCAAAACCCACAATCACAAAGAAAAGCAACCCTTTTGAAAATATAGTGAGCAAGTACCTAAGAGCCCATGGATAACCACGGATAGAAAGGGTGCTAACACCTTCCCTTTCTATAATCTACCTCACGAACCCGAGAAACAATCTCGAAAAGGAATTTTTCTATGCTTTTGTCCTTTCCTTGTTGGATAAAATAAAAGACGGTGGCGACTCTTGCTTAACCGCGACATTTTGCGAAAACAAACGCAAACGCGAACCAACATTCCAAAAATAGTCAGTTCTCGTTCCCACCGATCACAGAACTGGCGACTCTGCTGGGGATAAAAATAAGTGAGGTGTACCTTAGGATTAGATCACTTGTGTTTTCAATTGTATTGCTTTGTATGCTTTTAATTTTGTGGGCTTGTACCGGAGTTCTATAAATCCTCCACCGGGATTTGGGAAACATTCATAGATATCAATACGTTGTGGAAACTATACGGGGTATACCGACACGGTTGAAGTAATAGCTATGTTAGTGCAACATATTTGTGAGTACCGGTAGCCTTTGAGTCAATCAAAGAGAATACGGGGCCGCTGAGTGATGTCACTAAGCACTAATGACCTAGAACCTTACTTGACCATCTTGGCCTTTTTTAGGGGTAGTGAGATGACCGACTTTGGTGCAGTCCGAAGTTGGTAGATACTCGATACTACACTCATTGAGGATTGTTTTCTTGGAATATTTTGGTCGCTAGTTCAGTGGCTAAACCAAAACGATGAACATAGAAAATAATCCAATGATATTGAGCTCCTTAGAACCCGATTACTATTTATAGGACAGGTTTTGAGCCAACTAAACTCAAGAGGGTACTTACCTATGAAACCTCGTGCAAGCCTGAAATCTAAGGGCTCTTTTGTGTGACTTGTGTGCTTTCAAACTTGAACTACTTGCACATACTTGTTATCTGACAACATGAGTTCCTTGCAGGTTTTGTTTATAGTCCTTATCCAATAATTTGAACTTATTGCAGGGCTTACTTACATCACCTCACACTTGTGCTTAAACGCATAGCATACACATCAGAACATCATGCCTTAACATTTCTTTAACCATTTCAAGGATCTCAAGGGTCTGTGATGCAGGTTATGGTAAATCAAATGGCTAGAAGGGGCAAAGGGGATTTATTTTCCTCTAGCCAAAGTTGTCTAGAAATCCAAGCATGATAACTTGAGTCAGGGGCTATGACCCACTCGATATGGTGAGCTTGACTCTTGAAGAAGGACTCTCAGCAACATGAAGTTCCTTCAATCAAGCTACCAGACTCAGATTCTAACAGTTTCTTGTTTACCCCGCGAGATCCTTGAAAACATTGCATACATATATCATACATATCATTGCATAACAGGTATTCCAGTACAGGTCTCTTATCTTCTTCACTGTTTATTTCAGCAATCATCATGTCTGCTGAACCTTCCATTGAACAAGCTATCAAGGCCCTCCAGGCCCAGAATGCCCAATTCCAAGAGTTGGTCATGAGCCTAGCTAAGGGTCAGCAGGACCTGAAGACCCTGATTCTGAAAGAGGGGAAGAAGAAGAAAAAGAGGACCATCTTGTTCAACACTGGACACAGGTTTGGGAACAGGCTGCAGAATGAAATTGACCTGACCAACCCATCTGAAGGGAAAGATAGTCCACAAGAAAGGAGGGCTCCTAGCCCTATGGTCTCCGAGAACGAGACAAAATGTGATGAAGAACAGTATCCTCCTGCTGAGGATAAGTACAAACAGCTGGAAGACCATTTGAGCGCTATGGAGACACAGAAGGTGCCCGGTCTGGACTTCGGAGATCTGGGTCTATCATCTGGGGTGGTGATTCCCCATAAGTTCAAGGCACCTACCTTTGCCAAGTATGACGGAGCTTCCTGTCCAAAGTTGCACCTCCGATCATATGTGAGGAAGATCCAACCTTACACTGCTGATAAGAACTTGTGGATCCATTTATTTCAAGACAGTCTTTCAGGGACTCAACTTGAGTGGTTCTATCAGTTGGACGGAGCCAGTATTCGCAGCTGGGAGGATTTGGCTACTGCGTTCTATAGGCAGGATCAGTACAACTCCGACCTCGCTCCTACGCGTACCCAACTCCAGGGTATGTCAATAAGAACGGGTGAAGGATTCAAAGAGTATGCTCAAAAATGGAGAGACCTGGCCGGAAGGGTGCAACCACCTTTGGCTGAACGTGAGCTGGTTGATATGTTTTTAGGGACCCTGTCTGGTCCATTCTTTAACCACTTGATCGGAAGCTCTTAAGCCGGGTTCACCGAGTTAATACTGATCGACGAAAGGGTCGAAGCTGGCATCAAAAGTGGGAAGATTCAAGAAGCTACACCTTCTGATGTTCAGAAAAAGCCCTACAATGGAAAGAAAGAGTCCATTGCTGTCTACAGTTCAAGAAGACAGAATAGACCTGAACACCGCCAAGCTGTCAACGCGGTGGTTATTTCAAAACCTGCTGGTGCTCCTCAGCATCACAACCAACAAAGGGGCGAGAAACCTCGAAGGGAATACACTCATCTCAGCATGACTTTGTCTCAAATATTGCCACAGTTGCTGGAGACCAATCTGGTGACTCTAAGAGAAGCTCCGAATATTTTAAATACAACATCACCAAAGCATAACCCTAACGCCCACTGCGCTTATCACTCTGATAGCCCGGGGCATAATACGGATGATTGTTGGGCTTTGAAGAACAAGGTGCAAGACTTAATTGATGCAAAGGAGATCAACTTTGACCCTCCGGAGACTCCAAACATAATCACTGCTCCTATGCCAAATCATTGAAGGCTTTTGTTTCATTTGAAATTTTCAAGTTGTAATCTCTTTGTTATTCAAACAATTATCTATTAATGCCAAACTTTGTTTCATTAATGCATTGCATATGTTTGTCTTGATTTGATCCAATCATTTTAATTACATTTTAACTATGCTTTTTACTCACTCAACTCTTTCTAAAAGTTACAAGCCTTTAGAGGGAGGATGACAAAACAATACCATAATCTCATACAGTATGCTTTTGAACAGACCTTGCTGACGATGTACAGGCATTTCTTTCAAATCCTAAACACTAGAGTTATAAGGAAGATAATCCCTAGTCAACCCCTTCGAGCCAAAGAAGTAGGAGTTTTTTGTTTTAAACACAAATTGAAACCTTTAATTTAAACCTGGGGCAGGGTAGTCTCTCAGTTAATTCAAAAGATGCGCATTGAAGTCGCAAAACTCTCAGTACATAATAACGAACGACATCAAAAGCATTCCTCTGGAATCAAAAGACAATGGTGGTTCCTTATCTCATAGGCAGTCAATCTCTCAAAATAGAAAAGCCCACTGAGCCAAAACCTATAAAGGAGGCTTAAGAAAGCTGGGGCATCCCGCTGACTGTAATCTCAAAAACAGGAACAGTCAGGCAAAAGGTAGGGATAACAAATCAAAAGAACGAGGTCGCTACAAATCCTATACAACATGAAAAATGTTGCAAAAATGATGACTGCCTTCCAACAAGTTCAACTTGTGTGAACCATCACCAAAAACGTCATTCCATACTCATTTGGAGTTCAAACGCACAATTAACTGAGTTTAGGATTGAAGAACATCACGAAGAGCGGGTGGGTACAAATATACTTTGAGCCTTTATCCTTTGTTTCTTAAACCGTGAACCAAGCCATGTTACAACCCTTCAAAAGTCCTAACTGAAGCATGGGTTAGTTCGAAAGCATACTATTACAAAAGGTATCCTGACTCCTGTAAGGCTTTGCCCTAAATCTTGTGTTGAATTTGTCTTAAAAAAAAGTTTTCTGCTAAAAAACGCATTTTTCAAAACTTCAAGACAAGCATAAACTTTGAATTATTTGAATATCACTGTTTGCATTTGGCTATTTGTTTGATAGCGGAGAAATTCACACAACGAATATCCGATGAACGAAAACCTTCTCAGTGAACAAAATCACTTCAAAAAGGATGACACTTCCATTGACAAATCTCCTTCCAATCAAGGGGTATGGCATGATCATTGTCCATCACCTGGGGCAGTCAAGTTAAGATTCAAGCAATCTCTCAAGATGCCAAATAGCCAGGGGCAGATCTCCATCTAAATCACTTGGGGCATTGGACATGAATTCCGGCAACGAATCTTGCATCATCAAACATCTTCTGGTAGTATGGCAACACAACACTACCGACAGTGACAACTCCCTACACTCTGAGAGCGTGGACATAGTCAAAAAAGTACTACGCCTAATCAAAGACCCGCTAGGTTGACTGGCCTAGGCAAAAATAAGGGCTTCCCAGCGAACCAAAAGGGTTCGGGCAAAAATAAGGGATGAAAATGAAAAAAAAATCTGTACACCCGGCAAGTCGAAAACCTGAAAAGGCGGTTTGGGCAAAAAAGGGTATCCCGATGGACTGAAAACCCGAAAGGGCGGTCCAGGCAAAAATTAGGGATCAAAGCGTACGACTATGTCCCGTCATCTCGTCACTTGCCTACCAGAAGAAGACTTGCCATCTCAATCGAAAGATTCCAAGCACCTCATAGGTGGGGATAATACTTGATCCGCAGGGCCTCCGTAGGCACCTTCTCCCGCAAAAACAGGGGTAATAAAATTGTCCAAACTGTACAGCTGCTTTGCTCACCAGGTACCAAGGTATATATTAAGCTGAAGAATAGCGCTAAGATACTTTCACTCCCCGCAGAGTAAAACAGTAATGGTAGCTCTCCCCACTGAGACTTGCAACTGTGAACGAATCAGCTATACTCTCCCCAAGCAGAGTTGGTCTACCATCAGCCCTAAAAAGGCTGGGTATCCCCAGAAGATCTTAATATTCCTTAGCGGAGTATAAAGACATTCTCCAGCAAGCATAAGAGTATCCCTCGCAGTCTGAATATTCCTCAACAGAATATAAGAATGTTCCCCGGCGGAATACAAGGTACCCCAGTGGAGCCATTTCCCCAGCGCAGTCTAAAAAGGCTTCCCCGCCAGAGTTGAATCATCTTACCCAGTAGATTCCTGAAGCTTGTCCCCTACAGAATACAAATGTATCTCTCCAGCCAAATTCAGAAGGTTATCCTCACAAGAGTCTAACTGGGTTATCCTCAACAAGTTGCAACTGAATGATCATCCCCAGCGAAGTTCTTTCTTTCCCCAAGCAGGACTTCTATCCTCAATAAATTCAATATCACCAGCAACGGTAATCCATCCCCAGCGGAGTTCATCATTGAAATCCCCAACAGAGCTTATCAGCGGAATCCCCAGCAGAATTATCATTAAAATCATCAGCAGAACATCTCTCCCCCACAGAGTATTTCCCCTCAGAGTAATCTCTTCATCAAGTTTATTCCCCAACGGATTTCTTTTCTCCTGCGAGTTTATTCTCACAACCATCTTCGTTCGTCATCCCCAATGGAAACTAAGAACTCAACTATACTCTCCAGCAGCTATCCGGGATTTATTTTCCCCAGCTAAAACATAACATTTCCATACATCATGATACATGCATATACGCATCATACCATACAATCTCATTTATGTTGAGAACATCATTGCTTGATCCATATCATGCATTGCATATGACTGACCTTTACCTTTCAGGAAAGATCCAGTTAAGTTCTCAGCTATGTCAAAGACCTTCTCTGGTCCAGTTAAATCGATTCCTAAAGATTTTCCTGATGCAGATCCAGTTGAAGATTCCAAGTCCTCCTCTGGTCCAGTTAAATTGATTCCTAAAGATTTTTCTGAGGCGAAACCTTTTCAGGTCCCAATTTAATACCTGTAGTAAGCCAGGAAAATATCTGTGGACGACTGGTTGTAGGTTAATACCTGAAACAAGCCAGGAAAATTATCTACACGAAGAGATTGAAGATTAACACTTGTAACAAGCCAGGAAGACCTTTCTTTCTCAGGTCAGAGATCAATACCTGAAACCAGCCAGGACGGATATCTCATCGACCAACTTTTTCAGGTCCTAGTTTAATACCTGTAGCAAGCCAGGAAAATATTTATGGACGACTGATTATAGATTGATACCTATAGCAAGCCAGGAAAATTATCTACACGAAGAGATTGAAGATTAACACCTGTAACAAGCCAGGAAGACCTTTCTTTCTCAGGTCAGAGATCAATACCTGAAACCAGCCAGGACAGATATCTCCTCGACCAACCTTTTCAGGTCCCAGTTTAATACCTGTAGCAAGCCAGGAAAATATCTGTGGACGAATGGTTGTAGATTGATACCTGTAACAAGCCAGGAAAATTATCTACACGAAGAGATTGAAGATTAACACCTGTAACAAGCCAGGAAGACCTTTCTTTCTCAGGTCAGAGATCAATACCTGAAACCAGCCAGGACAGATATCTCATCGACCAACTTTTTCAGGTCCCAGTTTAATACCTGTAGCAAGCCAAGAAAATATCTGTGGACGACTGATTGTAGATTGATACCTGTAGCAAGCCAGGAAAATTATCTACACGAAGAGATTGAAGATTAACACCTGCAACAAGCCAGGAAGACCTTTCTTTCTCAGGTCAGAGATCAATACCTGAAACCATCCAGGACAGATATCTCATCGACTAACCTTTTCAGATCCCAGTTTAATACCTGTAGCAAGCCAGGAAAATATCTGTGGACGACTGATTGTAGATTAATACCTGTAACAAGCCAGGAAAGTTATCTACATGAAGATATTGAAGATTAATACTTGGAACCAGACATGACAAGTACTATAACCTCAACGATATACTCCTTTGAGCACGAGTTAGTTCCTAGATCTTAATGTTTTCCTCCGTCATAGTGTGGACAAGTTCTATAACCTCAGCGGTTTACTCCATTGAGCACAAGACAATTCCTAGATCTTGATGAAGATGTTTCCCCCAAGTTGAATTATGAACAAGTTCTTAAAACTCTGCTGAAGCATTCTCCCAGTTGAAGTACAGACAGGTTCCTAAATCTCAACAAGTTAGACTTCCCCAGCGGAATCTTTTACAACAACAGGTATGCAAGTTCTCGCTAAGGAATCTCTTATGCGATCGACACTCCTGAAGATGGCATCTATAAGCCCATCCTCCTACCAACAATCTCCAAATGGCATCTGTAAGCCCATTCCCGACATCACAATGCTGATACTACACCATGCGAGTGCAAATTTCTGGGCACTCTAGTGTTCAATTATCTTCCACATTCGGATCACGAAAGGCTAGAAAGCCAATCCATATCCTCAGGTTTAAGAAAATTGAATAGGGGCAACTGTTGCACCCTAAAATTTGCCCTCTCATGTTTCCCAAAGCCTCCCCCCTGCATGGTTGATCACAAACTCTTGCCTAAGGAAAAGGAAAATTTTTGAGTGGTGCTTTAAGGACATTTCGATTTGCATTCTGAAAGACCCTTCGATTGGTGTTATGAAGGAGCCTTTCGATTGGCATTCTGGACAAGCCTTTCGATTGGCATTCTGGACAAGCCTTTCGATTGGCATTTTGTCAAGCTCTTTCGATTGGCATTCTGGACAAGCCTTTCGATTGGCATTTTGTCAAGCTCTTTCAATTGGCATTCTAGACAAGCGCTTCGATTTGCATTCTGAAAGATCCTTCGATTGGTGTTCTGAAAGAGCCTTTCAATTGGCATTATGGAAAAGTACTTCGATTGGCATTATAACAGTGTCCTTCGATTGGAATTCCAAAAAGGTCCATTCAAAGAAGCGATCAAAGGGCCCATTCGAAGAAGCTTTGGAAAGCATTCGAAAGAGGCCATCAGCCCATTCGAAAGAGAGCATTCGAAGGAGGCCATCAGCTCATTCGAAAGGGAGCATTCGAAGGCCAGCTACATGTCATTCAAAATTCAAACAGGGGCAGGATCCCATGTGTTTAGCCAACGTTACAAACTCTCATTCATGGCTTTCAAACACATAATTAACGTTACAAATCCTCCTTCATGATGCTCAAACACATAATCAAAGTCATTTAAACCTTTGTCTTCCTGTCCCCTCCACCCCCTCTATATAAAGAAATCACAAATGCTGAACAACAAACACGAAAATATACAGAAAAAATAGAGAAAAAAAGCAGGGAAAACATTGGAGAGACGCTGCCCAGAATTTTCCAGGCCAAAGCAACCCTTCAACAAAAGCATCCACGCCCAGAAACCTCAGATCAAAAGTGCCTGCATCCAGGAAGTGCCCAGATCGAAGGTGCCTACATCCAGGAAATGCCCAAATTAAAAGTCCAATCTGCTGGTAAGAAAGGGTAAATTATCCAACCTTGTTTTTTGCATAACATATCATTACTTGTTGTTACTTTCGATTTGCCATCCTAGACATGATCAAAGGGCCTGGGTTTGGCACCCAGGTCATGTTTTTTGTTTGCTAACATTTGCTGCAGACATAGCCTGAAGAGACCCAGCAAGCGCATGATCGAAGGGCCTGGGGTTCAATACCCCGACCCTTCATTTTATTTCGCTAACATACTTTTGCAGGTATAACATCCCATATCGAAGGAGACACCTTCTCTGGATCGAACCCATCAGCATGCTGGATCGAAGGAGGCATCTCATTCCTGGATCGAAAGCCATGACCTCCATGATCAAAAGACAATCCTCTTCCCTGGATCGAAGGCCACTCACGCCTTACTGTCTGGCCCAATCGAAAGGACCAGGACCCTCTCTGGATCGAAGCTTCCATTCCCTCCCTGGGTCGAAACTCCCTTTTTTGCCTAGATCGAAGGATCCCCCTTGTACTTTTTTTTTTGTTTTTTTTCATAGACTTATTTTTATCTTTTAATTAACATTAAAATCAAAAAACCACAAAAACATTAGGCTAGTTCTTTTTTCTATTAAATTAACTTTGTTAATTAACCTTTTAATTATCTTAACATTTTTTTTCAAAAAAAACTAAAATTAAATAGATTTAGATTATTTTCCCAAAATAAAATAAAACAACAAAAAGTTCTTATTCTTAGGATTTTTCAGATTTACGCGCGTTTATTTTATTGTAATTGCCTACTGGTTTGTAATAGCTTAGCTGATACCTTTTAAGCTTTACTGCTTTATTCCCCCAATTTTGGACATGTAAATAATCTCCCTCCCTGAAGCCTTGTAATAGCGTAGGATTTACAATTCCCGCACTTTAAATTCCTGTACATATATTAACTGTTTAGATGTATGCTAACTAGGATTGCATGACAAGATTAACTCTTAACTTAAAATCAACAGTAGCTCACCATGACATGCAAGAATAACATAACTGAAAATTAACACACTTGCACATGCCACTCCTAGGGTACACCTCACTTGGTTGCCTCAATTGTGGTCATTAAGTATATGATGTTTTAGAGGTCGTCCTTCTGTCCAAAGATCAAAGTTGCCTCGAAACGGTTGCCTCGGAAAAATGATCTAAGACATTAGGATTACCACTAAAGTGTCCTAACGTTGCTTTAGTGACCACACGTCCCATAAATCGAATTGACCCGAAAAACTCCAACGACGGTGCTACCTACTCTTCAATAGTGGGATAGCACTGTTTAAAGGATATTTGCACAATTAAATTCCTTTTTGAGTATGTAGAGGTTCTTAAGTACTTGCTCCTTTTAAAAACAAAACAAAACTTTTCACACTTACACTTTCTTCAAAAACAAAACTCTTTTCAAAACCCACAATCACAAAGAAAAGCAACCCTTTTGAAAATATAGTGAGCAAGTACCTAAGAGCCCGTGGATAACCACGGATAAAAAGGGTGCTAACACCTTCCCTTTATATAATCTACCTCCCGAACCCGAGAAACAATCTCGAAAAGGAATTTTTTTGTGCTTTTGTCCTTTCCTTGTTGGATAAAATAAAAGACAGTGGCGACTCTTGCTTAACCAAGAAATTTTGCGAAAACAAACGCAAACGCGAACCAACATTCCAAAAACAGTCAGTTCTCGTTCCCACCGATCACAGAAGACAAGCCAATTTACATCCTCAGGTTTAAGAAGATTGAACAGGGGAAGTTGTTGTATCCCAAAATTTTCCCTCCCATATTTCTCAATACATGTCAAGTGAGGTCCTCAAATTCCTCAAGGAAGTCCAAGAGTTGACCAGACAAACTCTCTCCTAAGGCAATCTAACTCAAATTAGGGTTTCATTTTGCATCAAGATGCTTGAGTCCAAAGGATCCCAAATGCTCACCATTGTCCTAATATGTTCTCAAGATCATCCATGTCAAGTTTCAAGCCTTGCAGAGGAAGTTTGCTCAGTCAATTGCTCAAATACCTATAATTCGACTGTGCTAGGTCAAAAGTCAACTGTGGCCCACATACAGTAAAACTTCAAGATTTTTGGTCAACATCCTAATTTTGAAGTATAATTCATCATTTGATCAAGTGTTGATCATGACTCGTCAAGGATTACCCATGATTCATCAAAACCCAAAAGTTGCTAAATTAGGGTTTTGTAGGAAAAGTAAACTCAACTTTGACCAAACATAACTTTCTCATACTTTATTAAAAATAACCCATCCAAATATCATTTTTAAGAGGATGCAATCCCCTACAATTCATCTTCAGCTCCCAAGTTCAAAATATGCACTCACAAGAAGATATGAATTTGGACATTATAGGTCATTTTGAAAAGTCAACAAAAACACCTCTTGGGTCCAAGCTTCATACATGAACATGGAAGACTCAATTGAGATGAGACCAAAAGGGTTGCTTAGAGGACATCCTAATATTTCTAAAAAGTCTAAGAGCACCCTCATGGGGTCAAAATTGAAAGAGATATTCCTTGTCAAAGTTGACCATTTTTGCAAAATTGCCAAAAGTCAAATGTGTCCAAAATTGCATTTTTTGATAAATGGGCCTAACGTTTTATGATTGCACTGAGCTTGTGATGTGATCCATGACCCATGACCCCTTCCACTTGTCATTCTTTTATTTTTATTATTTATTTTGATTTTATTTCATTTAAATCAAATAAAATCATTATAAAATAATGGAAATATCAAAAATCAATTAAACCTTGAGATTTTATGCATGATTAGAGTCATTATACAGCTGGTGGCAAGATCAAATCGTGCAAGGCTTCATATGGACAAAAAATAATTAAAAATGCTTGTTTTGGAAAGATTTGGTGCAAGGAATAAATCAATGGTAAATCTTCATAAATGGCAAAGATTGATGCAAATTTCTACCCTAATACATTCTCTAATATATATGGAACATATCCAAGGCCTATAGAGGTTAGAGGCAGCCGTGTAGAGGTGAAAGAAAAACTCAAAAAAATTGCAAGAAAAGTGGTGATCCAATCTCTGTGTTAGAGGTCAATTAGTTCCCTTCTCATGTTACCAAAATATTGCTGGACGTTCCAGAAGCACATTCCAATCAAATTCAAGCCTTTTCACGCATAGGATTGTAAGTTGCAGGTATCACGATTAGCTTCTAAACTCGTTTTCGTTTTCATCAATTTATACGCCATTTGCACATTTGACTGCATATTCTTGTTCCTTAACATGTTTGCAAGCTAATCATCATATTCAATTGTGTTTTTGGTGATTATATGACAAACCGCCATAGCTAGGGTTTCAAGTTCTTGTTTAGGGCTTTGTAGGATAGGCAAAATTGGGCGTTGATTCTGGTACCATGAGACTCGCGAGGATGAAATGAGTTGATTGGTACCAGCCTTGGAGATTTATCTTGAACACACACGATTCTGGAATTACACAGGGATACACTTACAGTAAGTGTCTGTAGGTAAAATTTTGTCACCTAAAACGACAATTCTAGGGAAGAAGACAATAGTTTGTCACAGCCTGATTGGGTGATTCAAATTCTGGTGCTTTATTATGGCCAGAAACTCGTTGTTCTGATACATATTGTTTGTTTTTATTGTATTAATAAATTAACATCCAGCACAGTTGGTCAGAAGAAGGAAGTCAGAAGCTACTTGTTCTAGGTTCGATTCCAGGCGTGAGCTTCTGGTATCTTCTCTTTTTGTTTTCACTAGATCCAGCGCCTGCACTTTCAGAGGGTCATCATCTGCAGGATCCATCAGATAGAACCAGATCAACTGTTCTCTGGTCACCTTCTGGTTCCATCAGCCAGAACCAGATCAAGCGTTCTCTGGTCATCTTCTGGTTCCATCAGCCAGGACCAGATCAAGCATCCTCTGGGCATTATCTTCTGGATCCATCAGCCAGGACCAGATCAAGCATCCTTTGGGCATTATCTCCTGGGTCCATTAGCCAGAACTAGATCCAGCGCACCCCATCTTCTGAGGGTCATCATGTTCTGGATCCCATTCAGAACTAGATCTAGTGCACCCCATCTTCTAAGGGTCATCATCTTCTGGATCTCATTCAAAACCAGATCCAGCACCTGTATCTTCTGAGGGCCACCATCTTTTGGCCCCCATCATCCAGAACCAGATCTGCTGACAGCAGGCTCACATGGTTATTTCCATTATTTTTCTTTAATTTTCTTTACTTTAATTATTCTGTCTTTTTTTTCATCAACACGAAAATTATTTTTTCTAAAATTAACCAACCGAAGATCACAGAAAGAATACTTATTTGCTTAATAAGTGTTTTTTAAGTAATTAGTTTAATTAATTTAAGGCAATTCTAATTTCTTTCACAATTAAAATTAATTAGAACTTAGTATTTTCTTTTTTTAATTCAATTATTTCATTACTTTCTTAAGTAACAAAAAATGACAAAAAAACATGTTTACTTTAATCAATTACAATTAGGTTCAGTCAAGGGTCAAAACCCTAGTCGCTTCGTATTTAATTCGTCGCGCGCTGATTATTTGTTTTTTTTAACAATATTGTTGTAACTACTCATGGTTTGTAATAGTTTAATCTAGGGATTTTATTTATCGCTTTTCCTGGGCTTTTATTTATTGCTTTTCGTGGGTTTTTGGTTATGTCCCGTTCGAATGTTGCCTCGGAAATGTTGCCTCGAATATGATCTTAAGACTCTAGGGTAATTACTAAGGTGCCCTAACATTTCTTTAGTGATTGTACATCCCTTTCGAATTGACCCTCACAAATCCAACGACGGTGCTACCTACTTTTCAATAGTGGGATAATGCTGTCTAAAGGAAACAAGAATATAAATGATCTTTTTTAGAGTAGGTAGATACTAGTAGGTACTTGCTCAAATCAAAACTTTTCACACTTATACTTTTCAAACAAATTTTCAAAACAACTTCGTCACACCTTTGAGGACTGATACAAGGGTTATCACGAAGTTAAAACTCTTTTCGAAAAACAAGCACATACACAAGCAATTTAAAAATATGAGCAAGTACCTAAGATCCCATGGAAAACCATGGATAGAAAGGGTGCTAACACCTTCCCTTTCTATAATCTACCCCCCGTACTCAGAATATCTCGAAAAAGGATTTTTTCTGTACTTTTTTCCTTTCCGGTTGGATGAAATAAAAGTCGGTGGCGACTCTTGCTTACCGCGACATTTTGCGAATAAAAAACACAAAACACAAACCAGCATTTCAAAACAGTCAGTTCTGCCACCGTATCACAACAACAATCTCATGTGGTTTTGGCTCACCCTCTAAACTAGTAAAAGGAACACGATCGGTAACAGGTAAATCTAGCAGATAAGAATACTCCTCTAGTGTAGGCATCAACTGATAGTCAGGGAAATTAAAGCAATGATACATCGGATCATAGAACTGAACCAAAGTCGAGAGAAGACCCTTCTTCATCCTAAGCTTCATGAGAGGGATGATGGATCCATACTTCTTCCGAAAATATGCAGAACACTCAATCTCGGGAATTAGACTGATCAACTCATCTATCTTGGGATCCTTGAAACTGTATTTTAGGGTCTTTCTTTTTCCAGAATCCATGTTCAAAAAGTACCTGAGATATTCACAAATGGCTAACTTTTAAGTCCCTCGAAATAAAATTTCTTCAAAAGATGCTTATGAGTGCATGGATGCATGATGCAACAATCACACACAAGATCACACATATAGGGTTCATAGGTTCAACGTCATGAGCATGAGGTCAAAGGTACTACCCATAAGGTGTTGGTCTAAAAGTTATCACCTGCCGAACAGGGTTCTAGAGGTTCCCAGAGTCTACATCCTTCTTTCGAATATTACCAACTTCCTGATTAACTCGGTAATTAGTAATATTCTCAAGAAAAACTCGTCTGAGCGTAGTATCGTGTGACAATGATATCCGAATTACTCCATCATAGCTTCCGCACTACACCTAATAGGCCAAGATGGGTTTGGTACTCTATGGTCCTCAACTTCAGCAAGCTCTCAGGTTGAAAGCAGTACGTCTTCCCGATTACTCAGTAAACGACACTACAGTCAAAGGGGCCTCCATTGAGTGGGGGATCTCATGCCTCCTTTTTTTGGATTACTCCCTCAATGTTAACATGCTATACCACCGGTCCTATCTTAAATTTTGCCCAAGTCCGGGTATAGGACTTATAAGTAATCACCAAGCACCCTGAAAACCAGGAAAATCCAAACAACCATATATACAACATATAATATATAACAAACAATAGCACATATATAGATATAAACAAAGATAGTTTTAACCCACTTAGGGATGGACCAGCAAGAGGTCAATCTTTCCCCAGTGAAGTCGCCATTTTTTCTGTAGCGGTAGAAATGTTTAAGACTAAGCCATTGGATTGACTAGACTTATACAGATCAAAAAATAAAAATCGCCACCGCGCTTTATTTTTTCCAAAGGAATGGGAAAAAAGCGAGTAACCCAAAAAGAGGGGTAAAGATTCAAGGTAAGGGGGTTTGTTATGCAAAGGGATTGTATTAGCACCCTAAACATCTACGGTACTCTACAGGAACCTCTTTGTAAAATCTGTATATTTTGGCTATAAAATGTTGTATAAAAATGGATGGTGGAGGTGAGAAAAGAAATATATTTTTATGGTTTTTGCACCCACCGCGGTTACAACCTTTAGTGCCTACGTATCACCTTTTCGTGAAATAGGGGATTAGGGTACACGTAATTCCTCTTTTAAAGATTTTTTAAACACAAATGTGTTGGTTAATTTTATGAGATGAGACATCACCGTCATTGTCCGTGTGGAAAACATACTTACTACCCACAATCATGAGAAAGGAGAATTTGCATCATCTCAAAGTGGAGGATATGACTTGGATTTTAAAATCAACAATGCCTCACTCAACACCCAAGTGGAAAATATATCTCTTCACTGCATATTGTAGAAGTATAGTTGTTTGCATCACTACAAGGATTGACAAGAGTTTAATCTTTTGAGAAAAGTTTTAAAGTAAAAATCCAAAATGGTTTGAAATGATATTGATTGACTTTTAGTCTTCTCACAAAAAATGTCAAGGTATTATTAAGTTGATTGAAGTTTATTTGTGAAAATGTTTTGAAAATGCATGGACCTAAGTCCAAGTTTATTATGAAAGTGGTTCAAGTTTTTAAAAAAGAACAAGAAGAGTTTTTCAAAAGGAGGGAGAAGATTTTTGAAATTAAAGAAGATGGGAGGAGAAGAAGGGACTATCCTAAAACACAAAGGTAAAATATAGGGATAAGAACCATCTAACCAACAAGAAGCCAATACTTGACATTATGAGTCAAAATAGAATTCTTATTCTTTAGATTGAAACCAAGCAATAAAAGATATTAGACCTCTTGAGAGAACCAAACTTCAAATGTATTAAGTCTTCACAAAAATTGGACAGAGTAACGTCTGTATACGGGTGAATTCCAGATTACAAACTAAGAATGTAATCACAATAACCTACGCACAAAACAAACAAACAACCCAATGTCTTGAGGTAAACCTCAAGAGCTCCAGACAAAATATCAATTAAGGTCACAAGGTCTCCAACATAGACCAAAGTTTCTAATCCTAAGTCCAAGAAGTCCAATACTCCATAATGCCAAGGATAGTAACCAAATAGTCCAAGAATCATTAAAGCTTTTATAGTTCATGTTGATTATTAGGTGTCTTAAAAAGGAAAAGCTCAAGTGAGCAAGATAAAAATAACAAGAATATAAATGCTCAAGTGAGCAAAATAAAAATGGCATCAAATGTAATGCTTAAAGTAAATGGTACGTAAAGCATAAAAATAAAAATAAAATAAAAGGTCATAAGTAAAAACAATTTAATAATTAGTGGTTAGTTTGATGACCATCTAGAAACTTGCATTTGGAACTCATTAGAGGAATGGTAGAACCAAAGCCTCCATACAACAAGTTTCATTTGCTTTTTGTCAAGTATATCATCCATTTGGAATCCTCAAATGTACCATTTTATGATCAACGATGTTTAAGTGATCCGCATTGACCAAAAGTGTTGTAGATCCATTAGAGGATTGGTAGAACCATACCCTTCACACAATGAATCTCAAGGTTATTGGATCAAAGGGATCAAATTAACATACTTTGGCTTGCAAAGATAGGTTTGGGCCACAAATGATCATTTATTCGAATCGGGACAAAAATTTAGCGCTATGATAAGCAATCGTAAATGGACTTATACAGAAGTCGCACCTATTTTGAGGCCGGTCAATAGCAATCTATGCACCATTTATTTTGAGACATGGTATAGAGATCATGCTCCAATAACACTTAGTGCAACAAGAAAGGGACAAGATGAAGAGGGATAGGAAAGAATATACAAACCACATTTGAATTAAATTTAAATCAAACTATTATTAAAATCATTCATCCATTTTTATGGAGTTAGACTCAACACCGTGGATCCAATGATGTTAATAAAGTTCATGATCAAAATTCAACCAAAGTTCATCCAGAAAATAATTACAAAATAATATCGCATTTAATATATACATAAAAAAAGGTTAAAAAATGTTTTAAAATTAAAATAAGAAAGAAAAATATCAACTATATTCAAATTAATCAAGAAAAATTAAGTAAGACCATAGAAAAATTAGAAAAGGACTCAAATATTTTTATAAAAATTTTGGCAATTTTTAAAAGTCAAAAACTATTTTAAAACTAATTAAAATTGTTCAAACAAATAGAAAATAGATCAAAAATAGTAAACATCAATATAAAATTCCATAAAATATTCAAAAAGTCAGAAATATGCAAAATGCTATTTTTGAAATTTTTTAGAATTAAGAAATGTCAGAAAGTGTTTTTAAGGTAATTAAAACAAAGCAAACAATGCAAAAAATATGAAAAAATATTCATGAGATCAGAAATAATTCAAAGTATTTTTGTGAGTTTTTTTCATAATCTTTGGATAAAAAATAAAAGACTTATGAATATTTGAAAATTAAATCAATTAAAATATAAAAATCAGAAAATAAAATAAAACTAAAAAGATATGGGACATCAGATCATATTCAAAGCGCGTCAGTAAGCTAATCCAATGGACCGGACACGTTGTGCTTGATATGAACCTTAGTAAGATGCACAGGAAATCAGAAAAAAGGCAACCAATGAAATTAAAACGTTTGGTACGCTATCATTGGCTGAGACGAGACATGTCATCGTCTTCAACCTCCAGCCACCCTACAATGGAGATTTTGTGAGATCTTTCAAACTAAAAAATTAGGATCCCAGACCCGTATCATTGGATTCCTCTCTTCAAGACGATCCTAACACCACCATCGCGCCAAATTTATATAAAGTATACAAAGAGATATGAATCAAAAACCCAAAAAATAGCGAGCACCTTTAATTTGAGATTTCTCTCTCAATTATCAATGGATTTAAAAATTGTAAGAAGCACTAGAATCAGGAGAAGGAGTAGAACAGGTTAGTGCTTTATTTGGATCCAAATGGTGTAGAATTTTAACTTTTCGAAGTTCAAGAAAGAAGCTCTGAAATTAGACTTCTGTAGCTTGGATTATAGCTCGTTTTGCTTGGTTTAAGTGCTGGAGAGTTTGTATGATGCTTAAGGAAGATTAATATGCAAAGAATTTTGGAAGAAAAGGCTGGGATCTCAGAAACTGAATTCAAAAATTTGAAGTTTGGGTGAGGTTTTGAAAGAGTGTTTTTCGCTCTCAAAGCTTGAGGAAATGAATGAGGGGTGACCCTCTATTTATAGAGAATCAAATGGAATGTTCAAGCGCGTGAAATGATGAAGTTTGGAGGGAAATCGTGTGAACCTGATGCACGAGCAAAGTGTGATCTTATTTGCATCAAAACGCATCCAATCCTTGTGTTTTAAGGCTCTAATCCACATTGGCAACTTGGTTAAACATGTTTAGATCACAAACGCATTCTAATTTGATGTTTAGAGGCCAAAATATGAATTTCAAATTCTGACTTATGAAGAAACTTCAGTTCCAAGTTACCAAGTTCAATCTAATGGCATTCTAAGCTCAAGGGGTCTTAAGGCATGATTATTGATGCTTTAGAAAGATGAGGTTGCAAGCTTTGCAATGAAAAAAGAATGGAATCAAATGGATGCTTGAGCTGAAAGTTTCATTGAGTCAAAGTTTCAAAATTGACCTATAATGTTTTGCATCCAAACATGGCCTTTCAATTGGAATTTACTCTTGACCAAAAAATATGGCATTTAATAGACCTCTTGAATGACATTTTGAAACTTGAACCATTCAAAATCTCCAAAAATTGAGAGAGTTATGAATTCATGAAGTTGGCAAAAAATCATGGAATGAACTATAATCTTTTGTACCTTAGGGAATCTTGCATCCATTTTTTCACTTTGCACATAAAAGAAGGCATAAAGTTTACATCCTCAAGATAATTATGGAAAAAGAGTGGGCTCAAGGTCATAAAAATTGACCAAGTTATGATCATTTGAAGTCACACATGGGGAAATGGGGGTTCATCTGGAGGACTTGTAATCTTTCTTGATCATCAAGTTTCTTCCACATGAAAACTCCTTGAAACTTTTGAAGTGATTTGTTGATAACCCTTTGAAGATAAGGATGTATTTGGAATCACTCAAGAATACCAAAATATAAGCAAGATATGCTTCTTTGAAGTTCAAAACCCTAGCTCCTAGATCAAGAAAATGCTTTGAGAAACTTTGACAATTTTGAACAAACTTCTTGTACCACAAAAACCATAAAAATGAGAACTCATAGCCACAAAAACCACTTCCCTATTCTTTAGAATTTAGAGAAATATGCACTTGTGATCATTGGGAACAAGACCTTGTCCAACCATGACAACTTCTTCAATTAATCCGTTGCACTTTTGGATCAATCTTGATAACTTTGAAATGTGGTGAACCAAAATAAACCTTTCCATTCCATCCCTTCCAAAACAACTTCAATGGTGAGGTTTGGACTTCTCAAGCTTTATTGCCTAGGGCATGGAAATAAACTCATGAACCCATGGAGCAACTTGCTAAATCTCATTGCCTTTACCAACATTATTAACAAGTAAGACAAGCCAACATTGTATTTTATTAATTAAAAGGAAAAATCAAGACAAAATATTCATGATCACAAAAAAAAAACATATCAAGGTTCTTGGTGATTCCTCAAAGAGCAAAGCTAAAGGTGAAGAAGTGAAAAACACAAGAAGGGGGGGGGGGGGGTTGAATTGAAACTTAAAATCAAAAATAGTAGACATGATATTTTTATCCTGGTTCGTTTGATCTCAAACTACTCCATTCCACCCACCAAGATGATTTCGCCTCTCTCCAATGAGGACTTAATTCACTAATTAAAACTTGATTACAATACTACTTTGACAACTGCCAAAGTCTTCTTGAGTACAACCACAACCCGATTATCTCAAGGAAAACTAGCTTAATCAAAAGAAATTGGTTTATTGTGTATTATTTTTTTCGTTACAAAAATTGTATCACAACTATGATATATTACACAATTTGAGCGTAAGTGAATATGAAAGATTGCAGTGTTTAAGATGTATGAGCAGTGGTAGTTAAAAAATTCGTAAATGATTTGTCCTTTAAGCTTGTTTATATAGGCGTGGAAATCTTGTCCAATATAAAGTGTGATAAAGGACACTCAATGCTACATATTGAGAAGATTCTTGTCTGAATGAAGTCGTTGCATATGATACTGTCTTAATTGAAAAGTAACACTTCAGAACTAGAATCTTGCATGCTGATTTTACTTCAGAACATTGATGACTCAGAGATATGAGGATCTGATGGTATATTAGACTTCTGTTCAGAATCATAATATCCTTTACTTTAGTGCAAATTCTGATCATCATTCATCAGAACATTCTGATTGTCTCAGCTTGAAAGCTTCTGTAGCTTAACTTCTGATGTTGTTTCAGTCAGAACTTCTACATACAAAATAACACAAATTTAGAGTGAATATTTGTTCTTTGTGTTTGTTATCATCAAAACTCTAATTAAGGGTTGTAGAATCAAACTATGTTCTAACAATCTCCCCCTTTTTGATGATGACAAAAACTAGGATTTTCAATGAAAAATATAGAAAAAAAAGCTTAAGAGAGTCTCCCCCCTGAGTTGATTGCTCAGATAGAGATGAGTTACTTCCCTGAAGTTCCTTCTCGTCATAGATTTTGATGCATCTCCTTCTGTCCTTATCAGAATATGTTCATGTTCAAGATTTTTAGCAAACATAGAGGTTAAGATATTCAGAATGTTTGAGACTTTGTCCCGATATACTGTTATTGAAAATATCTTACTTTCTCCCCCTTTTTGTCAAGTATCAAAAAGCAATATAATCATAGTCAAAAGGATGATTTATATTGAAAACAGAATGCAATGACATTTTTCAGAAACAAGGAGGATAAGATGAAAAAATATAGATAAACAGTTAAAGAAAAACTAGGAATGAGGGGGAAGTCGTGTGAACAATGCTTCCAACAAGCTCTTAATCTGAGTGCTTGATTCTTCCTGCTTTCTCATAATGTCTTTGATTCCTTTTTTTGTATCTTCTTGTTTATCCAATATATCCCTGATCTCTTTGTTTGTGTCTTCTTGCTTATCCAGTCTGGCATGGATTAAGGCATTCCCCTTTTTCAACTCTTTCAGAGTTTGCATGACTAGAGACGAAGATGGTGTATCTTCAGGGGTTGCATGTCGTTCAGAACACTCTGCAACCTCTTCTAATTGAACAACTTCTTCTGTTGCAATCACCTTTTCTGGAGCAGTAGTCATAGGGTGACTATCAGAATTTGGTTCAGTGGCTTCTGAAGGTTAGTGCTCTTTCCAGAGAGCATTTTCCAGCAAAAGAATTTCTTTCTTGTCCCAGTTCCTCAGAACTTGCTCTTTGAAGGCTTTCAGCTAATCACTGAATTTCTGCTGAGACCTTTCATAGCTCAATTCTTTCAGCTTCTGGGTTTCAGAGTTGAACCATTTTCTAAATCTTTCCCACAGAGAATTAGAAGCAGCAGGATTAGAATTCTCTTGACTTGCTTGCTTCAAAGAAGTAACCCATTCATGTATTTCTATTTCAAAAATCAATAGATTCTTACCAACATCTGATTTGGTTAAGGTTGGTTTAGATTTGGGGATGGAAATTTTGTGTGAGATGGAAGTTAGATGGTCCAACGCTTCTAGATTAATAACAGTTCTGAGGTGGTCAACTGGAACGTTGATAGGTGAGGGAGTGGAAGAATCATAAATCGGGATTGGTGAGTGAGGGGTGTTTGGTGGTGTGGATTCATATGGTGAAGGTATTTCTGGAATATCATGAATGGAGAGAGGTAAATGAATCGTAAGAGGTTCTGTTATCCCAGGAATTAGGGTAGAGGTATCAGAGTTTGAAAGGGAGTCTTCTGATTGGTTTGCGGTAGCGTGTTGAATTTCTGGTTCAGGTATTTCAGAAGATGGATTTTCAGATTGAGGAGTGAGAGGGTTTTTATTTTCCGGTTGGGGTGAGTGGAGGTTTTGATGTTCTGGTTGGGGAGAGTGTGGTTGTGGATTTTCTGGTTGTTGAGATTGAGTATTTGGATTTTCTGGGAGTGGTGAGGAAAAGTCTTGATCAAAAAGTTCAATATCAGAGTGAACTCTTGCAAGTTCTGGTTGATGTTGTTCTGGATTTGGATTGGGGGAGTGAGGTTCATTTAAGAAATTTCCAAGAGTTACAGATGGGTCAAACTCTATGTCAAAATCCTCAAATGTTTGAGGTGAAGGATTTTCTGTTGGTTGAGGGGGGATGGTTTCAGATGTTGGAATAGCTATTGATTCTACAACAGGAACAAAATATGTGTTACCTTTCTTTTTCCCAGCTTTGGGTGTTCTCTGAGAGGATCCTTCTCCTGCTGCCTTCCTGGAGCTTGCTTGTGCAGATCTTGGATGTTTATTTCTGGAATAGTCTCATCAGCCTTGCAAGCTTCAAGGTATCTGACTATAATCTCTGGAGAGGCATCTATCTCAGAGAATAGTGGAAAATCCTTCAGAGGGATTCTCCTAGAAATGATGACCTCATGAGAAGAAAGTGTTGGTTCCTTCTTAATGTTTTCAATAATCTTCATTTTCTTCAGATTCTTGGCATTAAAAGGTTTCCCAGCAGTTGCTTCCAGATTACTAATTTCTTGAGCCTCTATTAGATGTTCTATCAGCCTGTTTTCCATTAGAATATCTGAAATCAATCTTCCTAGAGGAATCCAGTCCCTCTTAGTTCTTTCTTCTTATCTTGTCTCTTTCACACTTGTTCTGAGATGGTTGAAGAGCAAATGTGGAAGGTTTATTTTGGTCTTCTTTGCAATGAAGTATATCAGAAACTGCTGATCAATGTTAATGTAATCAGGAGAACTTGTAGGCTTCTTGTGATTGATACATCCCAGAATTATTCTTTCCCAGATTCTGTAATGATCTTTCAAGTCTCTGATCTTGTTGGATGGCTATCCAGAAGTGAAGATGACCCTAGCAATGGATTTTAGGTCAGAACAGTTATCAACCATATCAATGCATCTGACTCCGCCGCCATTGTATCCAATGAGTTTCCCAATCAAATCTTCTTTAATCACTATCGTCTTCCCCATAACATATGATGTGACCTGGTGGTTGGATCAAGTAGCATGAATCGAAAAATCTTTAACAAGAATGGGAAAAGTTGGACCTAACAAACGGTCAAAGTATTTGTTCCATCCCTGTGCAGTTACATCTTCATACAGATTAAACCCATTTTCTTGTAAGCTTTCAAAATCGACGATCAATTCACAGAGAACTTCAAGGTTGTCGACCAGAGTGAGTAGGGTTCTAATGGGATCCTCATATTGTTCAGTAGATGAAGAACCAAGAGCACTGTTGAGATTCTTGAGACTTGATGAGGATGCCATTGTTCACATGGATTCTTTGAAGAAAATTGATAGAAGGGGTTTTTTTTGAAAAAACTTTAACAAGAGAGAATATTGAAGATGGTAAAACGTGAATGAATAAAATAGTAAATTGAGTTTATATAAGTTCTTTAGAAAACGTAATCAATAAGAAAGAGAAAATAAGTAATGATTATATTGAATTAATGAAACCTGAAATTGGGAATTTAGAGAGATGTTGAACAGTTAACAATGACAAATGTCTCAATGCATCCAATCAGAGCCTTGGACCCTTCAGAATTTGAACGCGTGTTCAGCCTCAGAAGTTAGCTTGTGAGAGGATGACAAATGTTTGATGGTGTGAACTGCACGCCTCTATCCTTGAAATGAAAATTTTAGATCTTCATAGATAGATTCTGATGCAACTGTACGCCTAACTTCTGAAGACAAGTTGATCAGATGTTCACAGAAAACAATAAAATTCTGAGGGTTAGAATATGAAAATAAAACATTTTATTCTGGACACAGTTTCATGCTGAGATGTTTCAGAATGAAATTGAATCTATCTTCAGAAAGGGGTTTTGTAAACACATCAGCCCATTGATGGTCTGTGTCAATAAATTTTAAAGTAAGAATTCCTTTCTGAATATAATCCCTAATAAAGTGATGTTTTATTTCTATATGCTTAGCCCTAGAATGCAAAATGGGATTTCTAGATAGACATATGGCAGAAGTGTTATCATAGAAGATATGAATGTTACTCTCAAATATGTTGAAGTCTTCAAGTTGACTTTTCATCCAGAGAATTTGAGTGCTACATCCACCAGTTGTTATGTACTCAGGTTCTGCTGTTGGCAATGCTATTATGGACTGTCTTTTGCTGGTCCATGAGATCAGGTTGTCTCCCAGAAACTGGAAGCTTCCAGAAGTGCTTTTACGCTCTACTCTGTCTCCAGCAAAGTCAGCATCACAGTATCCTACTAAGCTGTATTCATTCGATTTTCTATAAAACAAATCCAAATTAGTAGTACCTTTCAGATACTTGAAAATTTGCTTAACTGCTGTTAAGTGAGATTCTCTAGGATCTGATTGGAATCTAGCACATAAGCAAACACTGAATAAAATATTAGGCTTTGAATCCGTCAGATAAAGGAGAGATCCAATCATACCTCTATAGATTTTCTGTTCTATCTTTTTACTTACCTCTTCCTTTTCCAGAATGCATGTGGGATGCATTGGAGTATTTGAGGGCTTACATTCTAAGAGGTAAAATTTCTTCAGAATTTCTCTGACATATTTGCTCTGATGAATGTAAGTTCCTTCTGGAGTTTGGTTTATCTGAATTCCTAGAAAGAATTTAAGTTCCCCCATTAAGCTCATCTCAAACTCTGCATGCATGTACTTAGCGAATTCTCTTCCCATAGAGGGTTTAGTGGATCCAAAAATGATATCATCTATGTAAATCTGACAAACTAAAATGTCATTCTTAAATGTCTTACAGAACAAGGTTGTGTCCACTTTCCCTCTGGTGAATTCCTTTTCTAACAGGAAGTTACTTAGACTTTCATACCAAGCTCTGGGAGCTTGTTTCAGACCATATAGTGACTTCTTTAGTTTGAAAACATATTCTGGGTGTTTGGAATTTTCAAACCCAGGGGGTTGGTGCATATACACCTCTTCATCTATGTAACCATTTAAGAATGCACTTTTGACATCCATCTGATACAAAGTGATGCTATTATTTACAGCAAAGGAGATTAAGGGTCTGATAGATTCTAACCTGGCGACTGGAGCAAATGTTTATGTATAGTCTATCCCCTCTTGCTGACTATAACCTTGTGCCACCAGTCGCGCCTTGTTTCTGATGACTTCTCCTTGCTCATTCAGTTTGTTTCTGAACACCCACTTTGTTCCAATGACGTTGAATCCTTTTGGTTTGGGAACCAGATCCCATACGTCATTCCCGGTGAACTTGTTTAATTCCTCCTGCATTGTTAGAATACAGTCATTTTCCAAAAGAGCTTCATCAATTGTTGGTTCAATCAGTGAGAGCAGTCCCATGAGGGATTCTTCAGAGTTTCTGAATGTTAATCTTGTTTTTATTGGATCATCCTTCTTTCCCAGGATCTTATCTTCTGGGCGAGCTATGCTGCTTATGGATAACCTTTTCTGGAGTTGATCAACAGAGGGTACTAGAGCACTTGTAACATTTCTTTCTGAAGTTGTTGGAGCGTCTTTGTTGGGAACTTCTGATGAGTTGTCTTCAGTACCTGTGAATTCAACTTCTATATCTGCAAAAGATTCATTCTGCTTTGACTTTTGAGGGTCAAGCTTATCATCAAATATAACACTGGTTGACTCTTCAACAATCTGTGTTTCTGTATTGTATACTTTGTACCCTCTTGAGCGTTCAGAGTATCCTAACATAATAAACTTTTGTGCTTTAGAGTGAAACTTGTTCAGATGATCTTTAGTATTCAGAATAAAACATGTGCATCCAAAAGGATGGAAGTAAGAAATGTTAGGCTTTTTGTTCTTCCACAATTCATATGGAGTCTTTTCCTGAATAGGTCTTATAGAGATTCTATTCTGAATATAACACATTATGTTACTTGCTTCTGCCCAGAAGATCTTAGCAATGTTAGTCTCATTGATCATGGTTCTGGCCATTTCTTGCAATGTTCTGTTCTTTTGTTCTACAACTCTATTTTGTTGGGGAGTTCTAGGACAAGATAAGTCATGCGAGATGCCTTTTTCATTAAAAAAAATGTTTCAAACTTTTTCTTTTCAAATTCTCCACCATGATCACTTCTGACTTTGACAATTCTTAGATCCTTTTCATTCTGAACTTGGTTACAGAATGCAACGAACACAGAATGTGACTCGTCCTTGTGTCTTAAGAACTTTACCCATGTCCATCTGCTATAGTTATCTACGATCATTAACCCTTACTTCTTGCCACTGACAGATGCAGTTTTCACTGGTCCAAATAAGTCTACGTGCAGAAGTTCTAATGGCCTAGAGGTGGAAACAACATTTTTAGCTTTAAAAGCAGGTTTTGCAAATTTGTCTTTCTGACATGCTTCACACAAAGCATATGAGCTAAGCTTCAGATTAGGAAGTCCTCTGACCATATTGAGTTTGTTAATCTAAGATATTATTCTCATATTAACATGCCCCAATATTCTGTGCCAGACCCATTGCTCGTTGTTAACAGAGAGAAGACATTTTACATTTTGACTTTTTAGTTCAGAAAGTTTTATCTTATAAATGTTGTTTTTCCTCTTTCCATTAAAAAGGATAGTTCCATCTTTCTGACTAACAACTTTGCATGAATTATGATTAAAGATTATATCATAACCGTTATCACTTAATTGACTTATGGATAACAGGTTATGCATTAATCCATCAACTAAAAGCACATTATTGATAGAAGGAAGATTACCATTACCTACTGCTCCATAGCCAATGATCTTTCCTCTTTGGTTTCCTCCAAAGCCCACGTAGCCTCCAGGTTTAAGTTCCAGGCTTTAGAACATATGCTTTCTTCCCGTCATGTGTCGAGAGCATCCAGAGTCTAGGTACCATGACTGGTGTTTTAGCCTTACTGCTAAAGATATCAGCTACATATATAATTTTTTCCTTAGGTACCCATATCTTTTTGGGTCCTGGTTTGTTAGTTTTACCAAAATTCTGTTTGAATTATGGTTTGACAGAGTAAACATTACTAGTGTATTTTAGGTCATGTGTGTGCCCGTATGTGAAGTGTGATTTTAGTGGTGTGCGTTTTATAATAAGGTCCATGACTTTCTTAGGTGGAGATACCTTACCTTGTTATCCTATTCCTTTTCTCCCATTCCTGCTAACTCCATAGATCATTGAAGCCATCTTACTTCTATCTATGTTTTTAGCCAGAAACTTCTGAAAGTTGTGATCATACTCTTTGATGATCTTATCAGCATTACTGGGAGTCTCTGAGATTATTTATTTCTGAGAGTTTTGTAGATCATTTTCTAATTTTAAAATCTTTTCTTTTAACTCATAATTCTCTAATCTAAGACTCTCAGTTCTTTCAGAATTAGAGACAAGATCCCTTTTCAGGTTTTTTAATTTGACTCTGATCTGCTGATACCTTTCCAGAATTTCATTCAGACTTTCTGCAAGTTCAACCTTAGTAAAATTAACAGTGAAATCAGGGAATACCTCTTCTGTGTCTGATTCTGAGTCTGAACCAGAAGCTTCGCTGTCTTATGTCACATTTTCCATAAGAGCTATGTTGGCTATTTCATCATCTGACTCTGAGTCAGCATCAGAAGTGTCTGAATTGTCCCATGTTGCCATTAGACTTTTCTTCTTCTCCTTGAAGAACTTCTTTTTGGGCTTCTCCTTCTGAAGCATTGGACAATCAATTTTGTAGTGCCCTTGTTCATTGCACTCATAGTAGATGATGTCTTTGTTATTTGACTTTCTGTGACCGGAGGAAGTTTCAGATCTTCTGTGTCCAGAGGAGGACTCAAACTTTCTGCATCTGGAGGAAGATTCATTCTGATTCTCTGATCTTCTCGGGTTTCTAAATTTTCTTTGTCTCTGCTTCCATAGTTGATTGACCCTTCTGGAGAGAAGAGACAATTCATCTTCTTCTTATGAGGATCCATTATAGGTTTCTTCCATAGCCTGCAAAGCCTTAGAATCATATTTTTTGTTAGATTTTAATGCTAGAGGCTTACATTTCTTTGGAGGCTCGTCTTCTTCTAGATCTATCTCATGACTTCTGAGGGAGTTGACAAGTTCCTCCAGAGATATCTTGTTGAGATCTTTAGCTAGCTTAAGTGCAGTGACCATTAGCCTCCATTGCTTGGGTAGACTTCTGATGATTTTCTTTACGTGATCAGCAGTAGAATATCCTTTGTCAAGAATTTTCAGCCCAGCAACAAGAATCTGGAATCTTGAGAACATTGCTTCTATGGATTCACTGTCCTCCATCTTGAATGCTTCATATTTCTTAATGAGCACAAGGGCCTTGGTTTCTTTTACTTGTATGTTGCCTTCGTGCGTCATTCTCAGAGAGTCAAACATGTTTTTGGCTGTCTCTCTGTTTGAGATTTTCTCATATTCTGAGTATGAGATGGCACTGAGAAGTATTGTTCTAGCTTTATGATGATTTTTGAAATCACGTTTTTGCTTGTCAGACATCCTTTTTATATCTATCTTCTGACCACTTTCATCCACAGGATGTGTGTATCCCTCAATTACCATGTCCCATAGATCTGCATCATGATCTAGAAAGAAACTCTCAATTCTTTCTTTCCAGTAGTCAAAATTTTCTCCATCAAAGACTGGAGGTTTTCCGCTGATTCTGTCCTTGTCCTCATGATAGTCATTGCTGATGTTTTGGCTTGGTCCTACCATAGTGTTTTTCTAAAGCTTGGATCTTGTACTGACACGGTTAAGTGTATGAACTCAGAACCAAGCGCTCTGATGCCAATTAAAGAAGTGAAAAACACAAGAAGGGGGGGGGGGGGGGGGTTGAATTGAAACTTAAAATCAAAAACAGCAGACACGATATTTTTATCCTGGTTCGTTTGATCTCAAACTACTCCAGCCCACCTGCCAAGGTGATTTCGCCTCCCTCCAACGAGGACTTAATTCACTAATCAAAACTTGATTAGAATACTACTTTGACAACTGCCAAAGTCTTCTTGAGTACAACCACAACCCAATTTATCTCAAGGAAAACTAGATTAATCAAAAGAAACTGGTTTACTGTGTACTGTTATTTTTCATTACAAAAACGTTATCACAATTGTGATGTATTACACAATTTGAGCGTAAGTGAATATCAAAGATTGCAGCGTTTAAGATGTATGAGCAGTGGTAGTCAAAAAAATCATAAACGATTTGTCCTTTAAGCTTGTTTATATAGGCATGGAAATCTTGTACAACATAAAGCGTGATAAAGGACACCCAATGCTCTTTCCATATTGAGAAGATTCTTGTCTGAATGAAGTCGTTGCATATGATATTGTCTTAATTGAAAAGTAACGCTTCAGAACTAGAATCTTGCATGCTGCTTTTACTTTAGAACATTGATGACTCAAAGATATGAGGATCTGATGGTATATTAGACTTCTGTTCAGAATCAGAGTATCCTTTACTTTAGTGCAGATTTTGATCATCATTCTTCAGAACATTCTGATTGTATTAGCTTGAAAGCTTATGTAGCTTAACTTCTGATGTTGTTTCAGTCAGAACTTCTACATACAAAATAACACAAATTTAGAGTGCATATTTGTTCTTTGTGTTTGTTATCATCAAAACTCTAATTAAGGGTTGTAGAATCAAACTATGTTCTAACAAAAGGTAGGGAGGAGAAACAAGAACCAAAATGTGATCTTGTTGTGATTGAATCAATATGGTATGATGAAGGGATCTTAGGGGGAAAAATTGGGGTACAACAGCTGTCCAAAAATTGGGATCTTATGCTCACTGAATCCGAATCTTGATTTGAACATGAATGGAAGTGTTTTAAGTTGTTCATTGTGTTTATAGTTGGCCAATCATTAGGATTGATCTATATTTTAGTTTTGATTCAAGCAGATCTGGTCAAATTGTTTTTCTGGTTTTGATGTTTGTAGTGTGTTTTTTCAATTTTTAGATTTGATTTCTCAATCTATACTTGACCTCTGAGTTTGTTTCGAATTGCATGTTGTAGTATGATACGTTAGGTTTAATTTGAGTTTAATTTCATGGATTTTGGTTGAGAACCGTGTTTGTTTGATGGATCTGAAATGAGTATGTTGGAACTGTTGGAAACGAGTGTTTTGCTTGGGCTGGAGGTTGAAGATAAAGCGTGGCACCTCCTAATTGGTCTATTTGAATTTCACATTTATTTGAATTTTGCTTTATAACTTGATCTTTCCTGATTTTATTTCTTAATCAAGACTTGATGAAAAATTCTGAAAAATTCATGAAACCTAAAAATGATATTTCTGACCTTCTGCATTTTTTCCAGAAATTTTGAAAATGTTTTGATTGGTTTTAAAATTCGTGTGACTAATTAATTGTTTATTTGATTATTTGATTTTATTTTGATATCTCCTTTGATTCAAAAAATTCCACAAAAATCATAGAAGCTTATTTTTAATTCTAACATTTGAATTTAATTTTGGTTGAATATTTTTCTAACTTTTGTTTAGAATTTTGCTTTAAAATGTGAATATGTGTTTAATTGTTTAATGTTTTAAATTTTGATTTTATTTCAGACTTTTCCTTAATGCAAAAAATTTGGAAAAAATAAGTTTTCGGATCTATGGAGTTTTATTTATTTGTGTATGATTTTAGTTTGAATTATTTAGAATTGGAACTTGATTAATCAATAATTAAGTTTAATTTCTAAGTAATTAGGGTTTTAATGATCCCCTTGTTTGATTTGATTCTAAAAACCAATTTGCCTTAAGTTTAAATTGAAGTCAGTTTTTGTTTGAAGTTCATAGATGGATTGAGGATCTCAAAAATATTTTTCTTGAATTAATTGATGAGGTTTGGTATTTTCTATTGATTCATTTTGAAAACTTGTCTAGATTGGTGGTTTTACCAACTAGTTTTGATGTTTGAAGCTTATTTGATCCTTTCCTCAACCATCAATGAACTTGAGACTTACGTTCTGACTTCTATACATCTTAAAGATGCTGAGAAAATTTTTGTTTGAATTATGGAAGCCTATTTCTATTTTTGATGAATTTTCAAAGTGAAATTGCCCAATTGATGCTGCATATCTTGTTGCAATTTGTTTGATGTCCAATGAACTTGTGTGAGGCCTGTAATTTGGAATTTAATGATCATGTTGCTTCTGTTTCCTACACCAATTCAAATCAATTCTCTTGATTTCCCATTATTGGTTGATGAAGCCTTTTGATTCATGTCTCCTAAGTAATGTTCTCTTCTTATTTTTGCTTTGAACTTTAAAACTTTTGGCTTGAGTTTGAGGTCATCAAATTACCAATGATAACATGTTGAGGAATAATACATCAAGGATAGTCTCATAAAGACTTTAGATCACTTGACCTTTGATACTTGAACCAATTTCATTCATATATGAATTTGATGTTCCTTTCTTCTTTCCTTTTTGAATCCTTGAGGTATATTGAATGCACTTGTGCAACATGTATTAGAAGCAATTTTCTAAAATTTTAATCATATACTCATAACATGTTAGAAGCTTAATTTCAAGTTTTTGAATGGTTTAAGCCCTCCAACTTTGCTTTGGCTTGAATTCCTTTCATTGCTAAATTGTGATCCAAGCTTTGTAATACATTTTGTGGAATCCATGTTCTATTATGCTTGTATGAAATGAATGAGTGTGGATGTGAAGTGTTTTATATTGACTTCTAAAGTCTTTGATAATATTCCTCTCTTGATCCTTTGATCCTTGATTGGTATTTACTTGTAAATTCAACATGGTCACAGGAAAGGATCAACAGTTCTTTAGTTTTGACCTAGTTGTTCCTTGAGTTTGCTTGATGCTTCTACTGCTTTTGATGTTTATCATCATGTTTATTTTACATTCTCATGATTATCCATCCTTTATTGGTGCATTATTTCTCTGTAAAATCACTAATTTGTCTGTTGAATGTGCGAGGTACTCTAAGGAAAGTTTTCTATTTAGACTTAGTACTATAGGGTTCCACTTTATTTGTGGAACAAAATTGGTTGTGTTTGCACTATTCTCGTGTTTGGCATATTTTTCATTCTTTTGCAGGATATATATATATATATATATATATATATATATATATATATATATATATATATATATATATATATATATATATATATATATATATATATATATATATGATTGTGCCTGCTATAGTCCTGCTCTTGAGGCCTCAGTGCATATATTTGATGGCGTGATTTCTGACTTGATTTATTTGCTGATGCTAGCTTGCCTGAAGTTCTCTGGGTTTCTGTTTTTTTCTTGCTCAATTTCTACGGATAGTTATCTGTTTGGTATTACATTGTTTCCTTTTTAATTATTTCTGCTCTTTATTGCTTTCTATTGTATGATGGGACCTCCGTTGCTGATATATGTTAGGAGTCCCTCTGGTTTATTTAAAGACTTGTTTAAGGCAATTTTGTCAGTGTGCTAATTGTGATTGTTTAAAATCTTACCTTCGAAGTAGGTATCATGCACGTGTGTTTATATTTGTTCCCGCATTGTATTACAGGTGATAAGTCATTAAAAGAGACGAGCAGAACGGGTTCGTAATCGACCCCCGCACATTCCATTCCATGTCGTTCCTATGCTCACTTTCTACAAGTAGATACTCTGAACATGTGCCCAAGATCCGAATGAATTTAAGTCCTTTAAAGGAAAGTGAAAAGGGTTACCGCAATCGGATCCCCACGCTTTCTTTAGCTCATGTTGACCAAAACCGATGCTTAGTGTACACATGCACTATGTCTTTTTCCCCCAGATATTTCTTTCCCTGGTAATTGATACCACAGTTAAGGACCATTTTTCATTCCTATAATTCTAGAGCTTGTTGACTCGGGTGATATGCTTCCCTTGGTTGTGGCTTGACCCCTGGTCTAATGCTTAGTTTCTTTTCTATGGAGGGACTTCCCTTTCTACTACTAGGCATGCGCCTTGTAGGTGTTTGATATTGAAGTGGTACTCAAGATGTTGTTTGTCCAGATGTTTTGCCATCTGCTTGCTTGTTTTTGGCGCAAGATTTGTGACATTTTTACCATGTTCTCTTAGGATTGCTTGTGTAGGTTTAGTACTCGAGTTAGACCTTAGGATAGGAATCCATGCATTCTAACATAGGGTAGAAACTTCCCTTTTTCATCTTCAACCTCAGGACCAATCATTGTATGATAACATTAGGGCTAGAGATTAGGATAGTGTCCCTTAGTTGTTTTCTTTTTCTTTGTATATTGCATCTTAAAATTAAAACTACTTCTTGGCAAATCATAAAATACCTCTAATGAACTTAAACCCTTCTTAAAGGAAAAATATACAAACCAATCTTATATCTTCGTGCGCCTCTTGGCTTTTGTTTTAAATCTTGTCAAACTGATGTTTTGCCATCCTTTCCATGACTTGTTGTTATCTTTTAGTCGATGTTTCACCATCGTATATTCTTTTGATGATGTTTCGTCATCGCACATTCTTTTAGCTGATGTTTCGTCATCGCACATGTTTGTTATCCTACTTTGATCCTCGATATCATTGTTAGGTGTGATGTTTCATCATATAGTTTATTGATGTTTCGCCATCTATTCCATGTTATCTTCCTTTTTCTTAGCCAATGTTTCGCCAATGCACATTCTTTAGCCGATGTTTCGCTATTGCACTTGTTTGTTATCCTACCTTGATTCTCAATATCATTATTAGGTGTGATGTTTTATCTTTTGGTTTATTGATGTTTCATCGTATTTGTTATGTTATCTTCCTATATCTTAGCCAGTGTTTCTCCATCGCACATTATTTTAGCCGATGTTTCGCCATCGCACATGTTTGTTATCCTACTTTGATTTTCAATATCATTGTTAGGTGTAATGTTTCATCATCTTGTCTGACGTTTTGCTATCATGCTGGCGTTTTATCTCCTTACTTGAGTTTGTGTTGCCATGCGATATCTTATCATCTCCTTTTGCTATTTTTTCATCATTGTTGGCATTATTGTTGTTCTATCTGATGTTTTTCCATCTTGATTGTTGCTTTTATATTCTTAACTAAAAAACATAAACCAACCAAAATATATGAGCCGAACTACGGTTGCTCTGATTCCTTAAAAGGGATACGTAGGCATTGGGGTAGGGCCCAAGCGAGCACAACTTTTATTTTCCCTACATTCTTTTCTCCTTTCTTTTGCATGCATTCCCTGTACAACTTAGATATAGATTTTTACACACCCTTAGATTAGAACAACAAGAGTGGGTACCGTAGAGTACTATGGGTGTGTGGGGTGCTAATACCTTCCCCCCGCGTAACAGACTCCCTTACTTGATCTCTCGGTTGCAAGACCATGACTTCTCCCTCTTAAGGTTTTCTCGATGTTCACATTTCTTCTGTCGGCAGGATAAAAGACGTTCAGTGGCAACTTCATTGATATTTCATATATCGGATGGCGGTTCGGCCGGTTGCTTCAGCTGACAACTTCACTGGGGAACAATAGTGGACTGACTTATTGTTGGTCTATCCCGGAGTTGATCCTAGCTCTTGTTTATCTTCTTTTTGGGTGTTTATTTTACCGCTTTGCATATCTATCTGTTCGCATTGCATCATATGTGTGCTTTATTTTATGCATATTGGATTTGGCTGGAATGTTTAGATTCTGGTTTTCTTGGTGGGTGGGTTGTTCCATGAGGTAAAAGGCCCGATACCCAGGCTATGAGTGAATTCCATAGGAACTAGGAATAGAATGGCCATGGCGGCTATGAGGCATATGTCTTGTAGACCCGACCATGAGACCCATGAATTCAAAGGAAGTTCGGATAGGTGTTATCGTATGATAATACCAACAGATGAGCTCTTGTACTCTGATTTGAACTTTGGACTTACCTTGACGTAGTTTCTCCCGTGAGTGTGGAGGGATGATTGATTCTTACAGGTATAGGTATTGTTGGTGACTTTGCATTTTAGCAGGTGACTTGGGTTCCCGTGGTAGTTTTGAAGTTATGTAGAATTGGTGATCTTGAGTTGTGTGATTCTCTAATGGTCCAGCCATTATCCAGTGTGGAAACTTTGATCATGTCATGTCACATCATAGCATGTTTATTTCTAAAAAAATAATGTATGAAAAAATAACTAGCATGTGCATGTCGTTCTCCAGGGGAATTTAAGAGTCTTCTTTCCATCAGAAATGGCCGAGCTCCCATCAGATGAGTTTGATTCCGTGGCGGTTAAAGAACCCACCAGGCATACATTCGCTTACCAGATTCCTAATATTGATGTATCCGAGTCGAAGAGGTTGAGTTCTTATCTGAAGGGTGATGTTCTGAATAATTTCAACAAGGACTATGGAAATTTGTTATTAATCCTCAATACTCCAATTGACCTAATGGCTTTGATCACTCTCTTCCAGTTCTATAACAAGGAATTACGATGTTTTACTTTTTAAGACTATCAACGGGTTCCCACGCTAGAAGAATACTCATACCTTCTTAATATCAAGTTATCCAATGAAGTTCCTTTTGCCCAAGTGCCGGAGAAGTTGAAGTTTGAAGTTATTGCTGAAACACTTCATTTGAGTTGGAAAGAGGTGAAAGACAATTGGAAATCAAGTAAAAATGCTACGGGGTTTTATTTGGATTTCGTAGTGAAGAAAGCTGAAGACTAGGAAGAGAAAGGAAATTGGAGTGACTTTAGCCTCCTATTTGCTCTCGTGATATATGACATCATTCTCTTTTCTCATAAGAGAAACTTTGTGGATTTGGCGGCTATATGTCTTTTTAGGAATAAGAACCTGGTATCGACGCTTTTGGAAGATACTCTTTTCACTATTCACTTTAGACACGCAAAAGGAGGTAATGTTAGCCTGTTTCATTCGATGTTGTATCAATGGTTTAAGTTGCACTTACCAATAAATGGCCCTTTCATGGACACAAGGCATTCTCTCCAATGGTCATCGAGGCTTTTCAACCTCACTTCATTCGATATCCGATGGAATTATGTCATGGGGGAAGTGCGAAGCATTATCACTAGCTGTGGGGATTTCCTAAATGTTCCCCTTATAGGAACTAAAGAATGTGTCAACTATAACCATGTGCTTGCTTACCGCCAGTTGGGATATGCAATGGATGGACCACCAAAAGATGAAGAAGTGACTGAATCAGTGTACTTTGTTAGAGGAGGTAATCCTGAGATGTTAAAGAGAATGACAAATTCTTGGAAGGGAATTCACAGGAAGGATAGAGCGACTTTGAGCAAGAAGGTTCCTATTGCTAGGGTTCCTTACATGGAATGGATTAAAGACAGGGTTAAGATTATGCAATTGCCAATTGCAAGATCGACTCCTTTATATGAGTAACCTCCTGTTATCTTGAGTGACACTGTGCCTACCGAGGTTTTCACTCAAGTTCATGTCGAGAACATTAAACTTCGTGCCAAAGATCATGAGGCATAGATGAAATTCTATTGGGTAGATCAAGAGAGGGATGAATTAGCTCGCAAACTCAAGGAAGCTCAAGGAGAAACTGTCGCAAATACCTTTAATCAAATGGTCTCCACTGGATGTCTGAGTTCCAGCTAAAGCAAAAACTTTTGCACCATTTTGATCCTTTTTTGGTTTCTGGCGCTGAGTACTAATGTGCCCTTCTTCACCATAATTGAAACATATCGCTACCTTATGTCTACAGTCAGCTACCTCATGCCCAACCTTACCATAATGAAAACACCTCTTCACTTCTCTAGTACATGCATTACTTTGGTGACCTGGATTTCCATATATGTAACACACAACGTCAGCAGGAGCACCTCCCCCACTGGTTCTTCTACCATCAGTAACCCCCTGTCTACCTTTGTCATTTGGAACATTGAAAAGCTTCCCACGATTCTATTGTTTTCTACCTCTCTTCTTAGTTATAACTTTGTAGTGAGCCTTATTGTCCTCCTCATAAATTCTGCAGCTATTCACCAAATCTGAAAATTTAAGGATTCGATGATACCCAATTGATTTCTTGATCTCATAACATAATCCATTCTAAAACTTGACACACTTAGAAAACTCAGTTGTCTCCTCCGTGTAGTGAGGATAAAAGTTTCCCAACTTCACGAATTTGGCAACATACTAAGTTACCGTTATTTCCCCTTGTTTAAGCTCCAGATATTCAATATCCTTCTTACCATGGACATCCTATGGGTAATACTTCACCAGGAATTCCATACGGAACAAAGCACAAGTAATAGCCTCACATGTTCCTTCCAGTCTTTGGAGAGTAGCAACCCACCAGTCATCTGCCTCTCTTGTCAGCATATGCGTACCAAAATGCACTTTCTGTGCATCAGAATAGTCCATGACTCGAAAGATCCTTTCAATATCCTTGAGACACTCCTGCGCTTCTTCAGGACCATGCTTCCCTTTAAACATAGGTGGATGGTTCCTCTGGAAAGTGTCCAAAGCACGCGTCCCATTTTTCCCACCAGCATTAGGCTGATTCTGCATTGCCTGAGCCAAAGCCTGCAATGCATTAGAAAGTGCACCATTTTCTCTTCTAGCCATTACTCTGCATCAAATCACAATATCAAACAATGGTTAGATAGGAAACATCGACAATATTCCACTGTCACACTACTCTAACGACTCAACAACCTGGCTGGACGAACCGACCAACTCTGATACCAATCGTAACACCCCACTTTCCCACAAAAGCAATTACATTAACATATATCAGAGTACATGAGCAGGATGTCACATACTTCAAATGTTCATAAAATTCAAAGTCACTTTATTACTTCTTTTATCCTAACATAATCAATTTGGCAGCAGAATAATAAAATTAATTCAATTCCCTGTCATTACAACTTCAAAAACAAATAAAATTCCACAAATGTGTGGTCCAACATAAGTCAAATGGAAGATACATAACAAAAGAAATAAAGAAAAACATAACAAAGATCCCCAATTCCTGTGTTACGTATCAGAGCGACTCCTAGGACTCGATCAGGTAACACTCACTCCAAGCACTATTCGGGTACCTGATTATTTGTACTCTCAGGGAAGCACAGACACAACAACACAAAAGGGTAAAAATTTCATTCAATAAATACACGGTGAATATCACATGCTAAGGAGTAGTAATCACATAATCCACATATCATACAACACTTAGAAATGTAACACATCATTCACGTAATACAACATCAACTCAAAACAATGCAATGCAATGAGACTGACATCAACTCAATGCATGTGGTACCATCAGGGCAAAATCCCTCATCTCGTGTGCCAATTTGGGAAATAACAGGGCATAAACCCTCATCACAATGCCATTACAGGCAAACAACAGGGCATAAGAACTCATCACTATGCAACATGCGACATTATTGTAAACAACATAATTATGCAACCATACGCGTATGGCCCTCTAGGACGCCCCTCTTACGCGTATGACCAGTTAGCTTCACAATTTTCCTGCAATCACATCAATTCTTTTTCTAATCGCTTTGAGCACTTTCAACCTCCAAAATTTGGTCCAAAAAAACATTCTTTCACATAACAACTTAGGGGTTTCATCTAATTTCATCATCCTACGAATCTACAACAATTTCTTCATCTAATTATTCAATTTTGTCACATTCCTAGATCTATAATTTTTCAGATTTGAGATTTTTATGAACAACACAACAATAACATAATCACAACATCAACCCATTAATAACATCATTTGGTTCACGAATTTCACATAACAATCATATAAAACAACATTATTCAGATCAAGAACACGTTCATCAAATCATTCATGAAAACCTAAAGAGGGAAAGGAACCCTCAGTACCCTCTCATGTTAATATCACCAATTTAGAGAACCCACTCACCCCCCTTACCTTAATTTGTAGCTATGATGCTTCAATGATGGGGGATTTCCTTTGCCCTAGTTCTTTCTTCTCTTATCTTCTCTGTTTCTACGTGACAATAGTTTTTCTCTCAATTGGTCTAACCTTATTCTATCGTGTTTTATTATTACTAACCCTTAACTAATAATAATAATTAAAAATAATATTAATATTAATATTAATAATAACATTAATAGAAATATTAATAAATCTTAATATAACCATCATATTAATAATAATAATAATATTATCCCTCAAAACTAAGTTTCACCACAAAATGCCAAAGAAAAATTCAAAATTAATACACAACGACTAATTATTTAAATGGGGCGCAATGCCCGACGAGAGAGTCTATTTTTTTATGTAGAGTAAAGGCTCTGGTCAGGGACAGGGTCCTCGTCCCTTTGCACCCTTTCACTTGTTTAGTGGTGGAAAGGTGGATTTCATTTTGATGTCGAATTCACTTTTATTGTCTACTTTTCAGGTATAATGGACAACGGTACTGATGATGATTTCATGGGTTCACCCAATGATTCCTCACAAAGGTTATCTGAATATTTGTCTACAGAGGGTAGAACTTCGGAAATTCTCGATCCTGAACCGATGGTGTCAGAACTGGGCGAGGCAGAGCAGGATGTGCATGTGGTCCAAGACATGCCCGCGGTTCTAGTGGATCCTCTAGCTTGGGTAGCTCTGGACCCCTTGAAACATTCCTCTTACTTTTATGAGCATCCAGGCGAAGTGTTCACCTCAGTGGCTCCGGGGATGGTTTAAGAGAGCATCGAGGAAGAGTGGTCGATCTATATTCCTGGGCCGAACTATTAGATATGCTCTAAGTTTGAGGCGAACCATATCCCCATTGTGATATGGTGGGAGAACTGACTTAAGGTTTTTGCGTTTTGTGTTCGCAAATGTTTCGTTTTAGCAAGAGTCGCCACCGACTTTTTATTTTATCCTAAGGAAAGGTCAAAAAGCACAGGAAAGACCTTTGAGATGTTTTCTTGGATTCGGGGAGTAGATTATAGAAAGGGAAGGTATTAGCACCCTTTCTATCCATGGTTATCCATGGGCTCTTAGTTACTTTCTTAGATCACTTGCTTTGCTTTTCAATTGTTTGAAATGGTGCTCTTCAATTGTTTGAAATGGTGCTTTGTGTGTGGTTTTGAAAGATGTTTTGAAAAGAGGCCATCGTTGTGGTACCCTTTGTAATGATTCTTGTTTGAATGTATACAAAGGTGTTTTTGTCTTTTGAAAAGTTTTTAATGTTTGAAAGTAGGGTTTTGAAATTGTGTTGTGAAGTGTGTTTTGAAGATAGCAAGGATGTTTTTGCAAGCTTTGATCAAGTAACTAAGAGTTGTCTGCCCTATTTTACTCAAATATCTTTCCTATGTTTTTAACCCTTTTAACAGTGTTGTTTCACCATTGTATTTGGTGAACAACATTGTGTTAGGATGTTAACGGGACAGGCGTGGGTCATCGTATAGACCATGATAGCAATGGTGTCAAGTATTTTTGGACATTTTCTTGAGGGACTTGATAATTTTGCTTATGCAACCTAGATAGCATCATCGAGGGACTATGATCTTTTGTTTTGTTTTTTGTTTTACCAAAGTACTTGACATCATTGCTATCATGGTCTATACAATGACCCGCACCTGTCCCGTTAACATCCTAACACAAGGTTGTTCACCAAATACAATGGTGAAACAACACTGTTAAAAGGGTTAAAAACATAGGAAAGGTCTTTGAGTAAAATAGGGTAGATAACTCTTAGTTACTTGATCAAAGCTTGCAAAAACATCCTTGCTATCTTCAAAACATACTTCACAACACAATTTCAAAACCCTACTTTCAAACATTGAAAACTTTTCAAAAGACAAAAACACCTTTGTATACATTCAAACAAGAATCATTACAAAGGTTGCCACAACGATGGCCTCTTATCAAAACATCTTTCAAAACCACACACAAAGCACCATTTCAAACATTTGAAGAGCACCATTTCAAACAATTGAAAAGCATAGCAAGTGATCTAAGCAAGTAACTAAGAGCCTATGGATAACCATGGATAGAAAGGGTGCTAATACCTTCCCTTTCTATAATCTACTCCCCGAACCCAAGAAAACATCTCAAAGGTCTTTCCTGTGCTTTTTGACCTTTCCTTAGGATAAAATAAAAAGTCAGTGGCGACTCTTGCTAAAACGAAACATTTGCGAACACAAAACGCAAAAACCTTAAGTCAGTTCTCCCACCGTATCACAGAACTGGCGACTCTGCTGGGGATAATTTTAAAAGTGGAGTAACGGTAGCCTTTGAATCAATCAAAGAGAATATGGGGTCGCTGAGTGATGTCATGAAGCACTAACGAACTCTTAGAACCTTACTTGACCATCTTGGCCTTTTCTTAGGGGTAGTGAGATGACCGACTTTGGTGCAGTCCGAAGTTGGTAGATACTCGATACTACACTCATTGAGGGTTGTTTTCTTGGGATATTTTGGTCGCTAGTTAAGTGGCTAAACCAAAATAATGAACATGGAAAACAATCCAGTGATATTGAACTCCTTAGAACCCGGTTACTACTTATAGGACAGGTTTGAGCCAACTAAACTCAAGAGGGTACTTACCTATGAAACCTCATGCAAGCCTGAAACTAGGGTTTTGTGTTACTTGCTTGTACATGTGCTTGTGCATACATCATGAACATCATAAAGCATCATATGCATCCACTAACCATTTCAAGGGTTTGTATCTTCATCTTTGTTCTTGTTTTGTAGGTCATGGAATCTCTTCGCAGGAAAACAATTCAAGTCAACCTTGTGAGAATCCCTCCTCAACTCAAGGAGCTTACTTCTATGATTCCAAAGAATTCTCTCTTCAGTGAAAGATAGGTAGGCTCCTCAGCTTAGTCAACACCAACATTGAAGAAGACATGGTGAAAGTCCTCTTCCAGTTCTTTGACCCCCTACACCACTGTTTCACATTCCCTGATTACCAGTTGGTGCCTACTTTGGATTAATTTTCTCAACTCCTGAGAATTCCTATTATTCATCAACTACCCTACAACGGTACGGAAAAAGTACCAAAGCCTGAAGATGTTGCTCAAGCATTACACTTGCAACCATCTGACATCAAGGGGCATTGGGAAACCAGAAGTGGTGTCAAGGGTTTCTTGGCAAAGTTTCTGTTTGAGAAGGCCCAAGAATGTTGGAATTCTCTTGATCTACAAGCCTTTGAAGAGATTGTGACACTCCTTATCTATGGGTTGGTCTTGTTCCCAAACCCTGACCAGCTTATAGATGTGAATGCTGTCAAGATTTTCATATCCAAGAATCCTATACCTACATTGCTTGGGGACATCCTACACTCATTTTACACACGAACAATGAGGAAAAGAGGTGTTCTCATATGCTTTACTCCTCTCCTAGCAAGGTGGTTTATTTCTCACCTTCCACAATCAGTTCTGAAGAATGAGCAGGGTTTAAGGTGGTCACAATGATTGATGACCCTCACACATTCTAATGTACATTGGTGTTCTCGGTCCAGAGAAAATGTCATCATCATTGATTGTTGTGGGGAATTCCCTAATGTTCCACTACTTGGCATTAGGGGAGGCATTACCTACAACCCTTGTCTAGCTTTGAGACAATTTGGATATGCTCGGAGGGACGGCCCTCATGACATGCCGATTCCTGACCTAGTTTTTGACTTCGACAACGATGCGCAAGGACTTCGATAAAGGTTCATCAGAGCTTAGAGGATGCCCAACAAAGTGGATAGTAAGACACTGGGGCACAAGAATTCCATCCCCCTTGAGCCTTATCTCAAGTGGGTACGAACCCGCGCCCAGAATCTTATGATGCCATATCCTCACATTCTCCCCGTGATCAGAGAGCCTGTTATGGAAGGAGAGGTTCCATACACCATCCTACATCCTGACATGCCAACATCATGGGAAGAAATGCAAAAGAGTTGGATCCAACTTAAAGAAGAACGGAATACTTTTGAAGCCAGCTTCTATGCCAGTGAGAAGAAGGTTTTGGGGCTTACCCGCCGACTTCATGAGGAGGAAACTCTAAACACTTACATTGCACCAAAGAGGATCCGCAATGTCTTTTTACATTAAGAATTTTGTAATATTTTGCCCATGGAGCACTTATGTACTAACAATTTCTTCTTAATATGACGTGCGTTCTTTTTGTTTGCAACAAATTTGAATTTATGAATCCTTGAATGCATTACATGAATAACATACCATTCATCATATGCATAAACAGGTCTTCACACCAGGTTTCCTTATCTTTCTGCTGTTTATTTCAGCAAGATGGATTTGGAGCAGACGGTAAAGGATCTGCAGGAACGAAATTCACAATTCCAGCAACTCCTCATGACCTTGGCAAAGGGTCAAGAGGACCTCAAAGCTCTGTTAGAGAAGAATAAAGAGAAAAAGAAAAAGAGACCTGGAGTAGCCACTTGTGGATGAAGGTTTGAAAGCAATGCTAGAAAGGTTCTTGAGTTCCCCTCAACATCTGACGAAGGGGCCAGTAAAGGGAAAGGGACTGCTGTACCTTCTGAATCTGAGGTTGAAGAGGAGGAAGAGGAAGAAGACGAAGACTACTCCGAACAACAGTATCCACCAGCGGATGATAAATATAAGAATCTTGAGGATAGACTGGCAGCCATGGAGTTGTAGAGGGTACCCGGTTTGGATTTTTAAGAACTAGGGCTGGTAGCTGGGATTGTTATCCCTCCCAAGTTCAAGGTGCCAACATTCACCAAGTAAGACGGTATGTCTTGCCCAAAGATGCACCTGAGATCGTATGTCAGAAAAATCCAACCCCGCTCATCTGATAAAGACGTCTGGGTACACTTTTTCCAAGACAGTTTGTCTGGCACGCAGTTGGATTGGTTCTATCAACTCGAGAGATCAGAGGTTCACAATTGGGAAGACTTAGCTGCCGCTTTTTATCGTCAATATCAATACAATGCTGATTTGGCGCTCACTCGTACTCAATTACAAAGTATGGGGATGGTTTCCAATGAAGGATTTAAAGAGTATGCACAGAAGTGGCGTGATCTGGCTGGGAGGGTGCAGCCATCGTTGTCAGATAGGGACTTAGTTGACATGTTTCTGGGGACCCTGTCTGGACCTTTCTTCAATCATCTAATCGGAAGTTCTTCCGCGGGATTTACTGAATTAATTTTGACCGGAAAAAGGGTCAAGGCCGGTATTAAGAGTGGAAAGGTTCAAAAGGATGCTTCCGCATCCACAGCTGTTAAGAAACCCTTCCCAGCTAAGAAGGAAGCATCTGATGTATATTCTCAGAAGGGTCAGGGAAGAATCGAGCGCCGACCGACTGTAGGGGTTGTGATGATTCAAAATTCTTCAAATGATCAACCTCGAGGCAATCAGTCGAGACCTAATCAACAACGGGTAGAAAGGCCACAACGACAATTCACCCGCATCAACATGAAGCCATCTCAAGTAATCCCCCATTTGTTGAAGCTGAATCTTACCGGTTTAAAGGAAGCGCCAAAGAACCCTAACACATCCTCTCCATACTACCACTCCAATGCCAAATGTGCTTACCATTCCGATAGTGTTGGGCACGATACCAATAATTGCTGGGCGCTTAAGAACAAAATTCATGACCTGATTGATGCTAAAGAAGTAGAATTTATATATCTGCTCCGATGCCCAAGCACGGCCATAAAGTTCATGCCGTTTTAGAAGACCTCCATGTTACTGATGTTGCCAATCTTTTGACGTCGTTACTTGTGGTTAAAGAGAATTTGATGAGAGCCGGGATCTTTCCTGGTTGTGGTAAAGACTGCTATTTTTGTTTGAACATATGAGGTGATTGCCCAATGTTGAAGTCAGGTGTCCAATGCCTGATGGATACCCAAGAGATACTTTTCTAGAAAACCTTTGTTGATACTTTCAATCCTGTTACTCCTGCTACTTTTGCTACTTCAGCCAACGATATTGTGATCATAACCATTTCCGACAATCCTCCCAAGGCTTGCAAAAGGCCTGTCAGGATTACACCCAACTCTAAGTGTGTACCATTAAAGATCACCATGCCAGGACCTGTCCGGTACCAATCCAGCAAAACGATACCATGGAACTATGGAGGAGAAATCTTCTACCATGGTATCAAACAAATTGAGGCAGTCCAAGAGAATTCTGAAGAAGAAAACCCTGATATAGGGAACATTGTGGGTACAATCAAGATAACCCGCAGCGTCCGGATCTTTTCTCCGGAGATTGCTCCCCCTCGAGCAGTTTTCGGACCCTTGAAAGCTTCTGTACCTGTTGTACCATCTGTGCATGGCCCAATGATTGAAGAATTGGATACTCCTGAAGTAAGACCATCTGCTGATACTACCAATAAGGGTAAGGGGATACTAGAAGTGCCTGTCAGTACGAAGGCTCATGCTGTGGTTATCCCTGAAACAACTCAGAAAGAAATGGATGAAATCTTGAAAATAATCAGTAAAAGTGACTACGACGTTGTGGACCAGCTATGGCAGACCCCTTCTAAAATTTCAATGTTGGCTCTTCTACTCTGCTCTGAGGCCCATGCTAAGGCCCTAATCAAATTCTTGAAGGTGGCACATGTACCCCAAGAGACTTCGGCTGACCAGTTTCAGGAATGTGTGGCCGGTCTTACTACTGATAATGGCCTTGGCTTTTTCGATGCTGACTTAACTCCCAAAGGAAGGAAACACAATGACACGCTACATGTCTCAGTTGAATGTAGGGGAACCACCCTCGCCCGTGTCTTAGTTGATACTGGTTCTTCTTTGAATGTGCTGCCGAAGAAAGCCTTAGACTGTTTGGACTGCGAAGGATTGACCCTCAAACCTAGTAACATCGTTGTTAGGGCTTTTGATGGTTCCAAAAGAATGGTTCATGGAGAGGTTGATATTCCTATCAAAGTAGGCACCGAAGTTTTCAACTCCACCTTTTACGTGATGGAAATCCGTCCGTCATACTCGTGTTTGTTAGGGAGACCGCAGATCCATTATGTTGGGGCAGTTACCTCCTCTTTGCATCAAATGCTGAAATATCCTGTTAAGGGTAAGATTATAACGGTGTACAGCGAGGAAGAGTACATGATAAGTCATCTCAATTCCTTCCGCTATGTAGAGTTGGATGGAGAGTTCATCGAAACGCCTTTCCGACATTTTGAGGAAGTTTCTCCTGAGGTAGCAGTTGCGAAGACAATGGTTGAGGTGCCTATCGTTCCCAAGCATGTATCTAGGATGGCATCTCTCAAGGACACATAGGCTATGGTTAAAGAAGGAAAGAGCACAGTATGGGGACAATTGCCTGACTTTCCCCATAAGACGGACAAGTTTAGGTTAGGGTTCACTGCTGTAGGACAAAAGGTTATGCGTCGCTCCAAGGCTGGAGGACCACCCGTCAAGATCTCTCACCATGGAATCAATGATGTAGAAGAGGAAGATGAAGAGGGCCACTTTGAAGATTGGATCTTTCTGACCGTCGAAGGGGGTTTAAGCAACTGAGAAGAAAAGGATTTTATTCCCATCACCTTTATCAACCAGTAATTTTATCTTTGAACAATTTCCCATTTATGGTCTGTAATAACTAAACAATTTGCACACTATTTTCACCTCATGTCTTGCCCAGGGCATGTAGGTCCATTTGTAAGGGTTTGATCTTCTTCATTGTCATATGCCATGTTTTAATGAATCATTGGACGTTTTTCATCTATAAACTGTTGTGTTCGTTTTCTTTCCTTTTGCATTTTGTTTGTTTAAGGATGGCTATCCCTTACACACACCCACACTCACAAATGCAGGTACCCATCCATTCTAGATTCCATGGGTGACTATTCTGCTTTAGCCTTCGATAACTCTGAATATTTGGTCAATCATGCTGAGTACGAAGTTGACGAAGACTGTGAAGTGCCAGAAGAGTTAGCCAGACTTTTGCAACAAGAAGAGAGGGTTATTCTGCTTCATGAAGAGTTGCTAGAAACCATCAACTTGGGGACAGAGGAAGACAGGAAAGAAGTAAAAGTGGGTGCCAACCTGGAACCAAGTGTCAAGGAGCGCTTAGTGCAGTTGTTGAAAGAATATGTTGAAATATTCGCCTGGTCTTATGAAGACATGCCAGGGTTAGACACAGATATCGTGGTTCACCGTCTCCCTACAAGAGAAGATTGTCCACCGATCAAAAAAAAGGTCCGCCGAATGAGGCCTGACATGTCTGAAAAGAATAAAGCTGAGGTAATGAAGCAATTCAACGCTGGCTTTCTGGCTGTAACTTCATATCCATAATGGGTTGCTAACATTGTGCCCGTGCCTAAGAAGGACGACAAAGTCAGAATGTGTGTGGACTATCGGGATTTGAACAGGGCTAGCCCTAAAGATGATTTTCCACTGCCACATATCGACATCTTGGTTGACAACACAACTCAACACAAGGTATTTTCCTTCATGGATGGATTCTCGGGATACAACCAGATCAAAATGGCCCCCGAGGACATGGAGAAAACAACCTTTGTTACGCAATGGGGTACCTTCTGCTACAAAGTGATGCCATTCGGACTAAAGAATGCATGGGCAACTTATCAACGCGCCATGGTAGCTTTGTTTCATGATATGATACATCATGAGATCGAAGTTTACGTAGACGATATGATAGCTCGATCACAGACATAAGAAGAACACCTTGATCATCTGCAAAAGTTGTTTGCCAGGTTGAAGGAGTATAAGCTCAGACTAAACCCAAGCAAGTGCACTTTTTGGGTTAGGTCTGGTAAACTTTTGGGATTTATTGTCAGCAACAAATGCATTGAGGTTGATCCAGCTAAAGTAAAGGCTATACAAGAAATCCCTACCCCCCGTACTGAAAAGGAGGTTAGAGGATTCTTGGGACGCTTGAACTATATTGCGAGGTTCATCTCTCACCTGACATCTACCTGTGAGCCAATTTTCAAACTGTTGAAAAAAGATCAGGTAGTTGAATGGAACAATGATTGTCAAGTTGCTTTTGATAAGATCAAGGAGTATTTTCTAGAACCTCCTATTCTGATGCCACCCGTCGAAGGAAGGTCGTTAATCATGTATCTGACTGTTTTGGATAACTCAATGGGGTGTGTGTTGGGCCAACATGACGAGTCTAGCCGAAAAGAGCATGCCATTTATTACCTTAGTAAAAAGTTTACCGACTGTGAGACTCGCTACTCACTGCTCGAGAAAGCTTGTTGCGCTTTGGTATGGGCTGCTCTCCGGCTAAGGCAGTATATGTTGACTCATACCACTTTGCTGATTTCCAAAATGGATCTGATCAAGTATATCTTCGAGAAGCCTGCTTTATCTGGAAGAATTGCTAGATGGAAAATGATCCTGACTGAGTATGATATCCAGTATACTACCCAAAAAGCTATAAAGGGGAGTGTATTAGCTGACCATCTAGCTCATCAAGCCGTCGAAGATTACCAATCTATGAGATTCGACTTCCCTGACGAGGACATCATGACGTTGGACAACATCGAAGGTAACGGACCGTATGATAGACCTGAACAAGGATCCCGATGGACCCTGTAATTTGATGGTGCTTCAAATTCACTTGGCAACGGTATCGGTGCGGTACTCATTTCTCCGGAAGGTTGCCATACACCCTTCACTACCCGACTTTGCTTCAGCTGTACCAACAACATTGTTGAATATGAAGCTTGCATCTTTGGTCTCAAGGTTGCTATAGACTTGGGAATCAAATCTTTGGTTGTATTTGGGGACTCGGCTTTGGTTATCAGTCAAGTCAAAGGAGAGTGGGACACCAAGCATCCTAACCTTATCCCATACAAAGAACATGTCTTAACATTCTTGCCTCATTTCGAGCAGATTACCTTCGAGCACTTCCCGCGAGAAGAAAATCAGCTAGTAGATGATCTGGCTACAATGTCTTCCATGTTTAAACTCAACTGGGATAACGAAGCTCCCCAAATTACCATCGAGCTAATGGATGAACCTGCGCACTATCATGAGATTAATACCGAAGAAGTAGTGGAACAACCCTGGTTCCATGAAATCAAAAGATATCTCCAGACTAGAGAATACCCTAAAGGAGATTCCGTCAACGACAAAAAGTTCTTAAGGAGATTTGCTTCCAAGTTCTTCCTAAGAAATGGCATCCTTTATAAGCACAGCCATGATTGTGTTCTACTTAGTTGTGTAGACAAAGCTGAAGCAGAGTTGATCATGACTGAGATACACAGTGGCACATTCGGCACCCACTTAAGAGGACATACGATGGCTAAGAAGATTATAAGGGCAGGCTACTACTGGTCTACCATAGAAGCTGATTGTCATCAACATTCTCGTACCTGCCACAAATGTCAAGTCTATGCAGACAAGGTACATATTCCTCCTGTTCCTCTCAACATTATGATAGCTCCTTGGCCATTCGCAATGTGGGGCATTGATATGATTGGAGAGATCAAGACTACAGCATCCAATGGACATCGCTTCATCTTGGTCGCTATTGATTATTTCACCAAGTGGGTCGAAGCAGCTTCCTTTGCCTCAGTTACGAAGAATGTGGTTGCCCGCTTCATCAAACAGAACCTCATATGCCGGTATGGTGTCCCCGACAGGATTATCACCGACAATGGTACAAATTTGAACAACACCGTGATCACCGCTCTATGCGAATAGTTCAAGATTTATCATCACAATTCATCTCCCTATCTGCCGAAGATGAACGGTGTTGTTGAAGCCGCAAACAAAAATATCAAGAAGATCATTCAAAAGATGACAGTCACCTACAAGGACTGGAATGAGATGTTACAGTTTACACTGCATGGATATCGTACCACGACACGTACTTCAACAGGGGCAACCCCATTTTTATTGTTGTATGGCATGAAATCTGTTCTACCCTTGGAAGTTTAGATTCCTTCCTTAAGGATTATGAAGGACGCTGGTTTGAGTGAAGACGATTGGATTCAGACCCAGCTTGATCAACTTAATTTGATCGACGAGAAGCGACTTACTGTTGTCTGTCATGGTCAGACGTATCAAAAACGGATGATCAAGGCTTTCAACAAGAAAGTCAGGCGTCAGGTATATCAAGTCGGAGATCTTGTAATCAAGCGGATCATCTTGCCGCAAAGTGATCCCAGGGGCAAGTGGAATCCTACTTACGAAGGACCATTTGTGATCAAAAGCATCTTTTCTGGTGGGGCAATAATTCTGACCACCATGGACGGCGACGATTTGCCGCACCCTACAAACGCAGACATAGTCAAAAGATACTACACATAAAACGACCCGGCAAGTTGAAAACCCGAAGGGGCGACTTGGGCAAAAAATGGGCATCCCGGTGAATCGAAAACCCGAAAGGGAGGTTCAGGAAAAAATTAGGGATAAAACAAAAAAATTTGTACACCCGGCAAGTTGAAAACCCGAAAGGGCGAATTGGGAAAAAAGGGGTTTCCCGGTGGATCGAAAACCCGAAAGGATGGTCCAGCCAAAAGTTAGGGAATTAAAGCGTATGACTATGTCTGGTTGGATCACTTTAAGAACAATCTCTTCACCAACAAGCTCCAAGCTTCTAATCAATCCAGTCATCGGCGGACGAAGCAGCGAATGGACAAGATATTCAGAGTTGTGAAGGCTATAGCAGAATGGGAATCCCATGAAATAATTACACATAGCCATCTTTCGTTTGTATAAATTTTTTCGATTTTTACGACAACATTCTCTTACTAGGATGTCTGTTTCCTTTGTACAAAGATACTCACAAAAGTTAAATACAAATATACTTCAAAGTGAAAAGATTTGTTTGCCTTTCTTTTCTTTTTACACTTATGTTTTATTTGAAAACGTCCAATGTTTTGTTGAATAGGCATATGCATTTGAATATAATCACTGCTTACAAATAAAACGAAATTGAAAAAGGATAATTACTGATAGGTTGAAGGTGTAGGAAGAAATCTTTGTGCCATTTCAGAAGAAATCCCCTACGATACATCATTCAGCCCTCAACAAATCTAAAATTTGGAGTATATTTCCCCAGCGGAGTTAAGTTTCAAGATCCTCAGTGGAGCCAGTTCATTCAAAAACTTGATCCCCAGCTGAGTTAAGTTTCAAAATTCCCATCAGATTTAAGCTTCAAGATCCCCAGTGGAGCCCGAAAACCTTGAAAATCCTATCCCCAGCGGAGCCAGAATAGTGAACATTTCCCCCACAAAGTTACCTTCCAAAAGATTGAAGATTCCCGGTCTCATTTCTCCAAGCAGAAGCCTCCAAGGTTTCAATTCCCCGATAGAGATCATCAGAGTTTTCCTCATTCCCCAGGAAAGTCATGAAGGATTCTCACATCCCCGCAGGAGTTGTCAAAGGCCTTGTTAATCCCCACAAATTACCGAGGATTTTCAATCTCCAGCAGTGGTCCCAGTATTTCCCCTTCTCAGCAATCAGAGATCTTTAATCCCCAAGCAGTCAGCAGTCAGCAAGGATTTCTCATCTTCAGTAATCAAAGATTTTTGCAATCCCCAGCATCGGTCAAGGATTTACTTTCCCCGACAGCAGTCAAAGATTTCTTTATCTCTAGTTATCAAGGATTTATTTTCCTCGGCGAGACAGCTACTCAGCTTACATGCATAACCATTACATTCATATATCATGATGAAACACAGTCCATTGCATCATACATATCATACAGCATAATTTTGTGCTTTAGCTAACATTTTACCCTTTTCAGGATAAGATTAAAAGGTTATTATTAATAATTATTCAGATACAGTATGGATACACCCCAGACACGGCGGTCATTCTATTACTCATTCAGAATTTCAAGTCAAAATACAGTACGGCCACACCCTAGACACGGAGGTCATTATACTACTCATTTAGACTTCAGCAATCTGATACATACTAGATACACTCCAAGCATGGATGCCATTCTAGCCTTTACACCAGCAGTTTGATTCTCCCCAGTGCAGTCATCACGGAAGTCACTCTGTCATTTATTCAGATCCCAGTTACAGTCTCAGATACACTCTAGACACGAAAGTCATTCTGCTACTCATACAGATCTCAACTTCAGATACAGTCCAGATACACTCCAGACACGGTTGCCATTCTGTCACTCATTCGGAATTTATCCCCAGCCCAGAGATGCTCCATACACTAATGTTTCTCTGTCGCTCATTCAGAATTCAGATACAATAAAGATACACTCCAGACACGATAGTCATTCTGATATTCGTTCAAAACTCAAATACAGTTACAGCTCAGATACGCTCCAGACACGGATGCCATTCTTTCGCTCATACAGACTCAGTCTCCAGATATAGTTCAAAATGCATTCCAGACACAGATACCATTTTGATGCTCATTCTTCTGACCTACCACAGTGCAATTCAACAAACATTCTTGAATGGCATCTTTAAGCCCATCTCCAGCAAGATTCTACCATCTCTAAATGGCATCTTTAAGTCCATTTCCTCAGTTATATTCTGACGAGTGCAAATTTACGGGCACTCTAGTGTCCAATCCTCTTTTACCTTCGAGTCGCGAAAGGAAAACTTGCCAATCTAACTCTTCAGGTTCAAGAAGATTGAACAGGAGCAACTGTTGTACCCCAAAATTTTCCCTCTCATTTCATCAGCATTTCTCATCACAAGACTCTTGGAATTCAAGATGAAGCTAGGGTTTGCTCTGCCCAAGACACCATCTTGCACTGTAGACCTAAATTAGGGTTTGAGTTTACACAGTGATGTTTTGACCTACAATGCCAAAATTGACTTTCATACTTCATGTTGGACTCACAAGTTTGTCCATACCAAGTTTCAAGCCTTGATTCAAATTTTTGCCCAGTCAATTGGACATTTGACCTAGAAATCAGCTGTATTGGGGAAAAAGTCAATTGTGGCCAATTGACAGTCAAACCTCATGAAATTTGACCCACATCAACATTATGAACTTATATGAACCATTGACCAAGTTTGGATCATAATTCCACAAGAAATTTGATCAGATCATCAAAAGGGCAAAATGGTCATTTTTAGGGTTTTGACTGTACAAAGGCAATTTTTGACTGTTTGACCTAGCCAATGGAAAATCAAGCTCAACCATGGACTCAAGGACTAAAGGACTCAATGACATTGTCTTGACCCATTCAACAAGTTCAAAAGATCTCAAATGCGTAGGATTGACAGATGAATTTTTCAGTCAACTAATCAAAATTTAACTGTATACTGAAAAGTCAAACTTTGACTTTTTGGTCAAAATCAAGTGCCAAAGGTCATTTCTCATCGAGACATGTCAAATTATGAAACTTATTCATCAAGAAACCCAAAAATGCAAATTAGGGTTTAAAATGGAAAAATTTCATAAATTAGAAATTTTCTAAGTTATAAAAGTTTCTCATTTTTTCCTAATTTGTCCCACTTTTTCACCAAGATACAAGTGGATTCAAACAAAACTTGCAACATGAAAGTTGTATTCCATCACAAAGTCTAAAACTTTGATTCATAAAGTTTTCTCAAAAGAAGCTTGTATCTCAAGTTATGATTTTTGGAACAAGGGTACCTAAAACTTTTAACTTAGAGAAATTTTGCCCTAGTTTAGGCAGGATTTTGACCCATATTCTTGGTCATTTTTCACATAGTTCCACTTGGAGTTTCAAGTTGCATTTCAAAGATGAATTATAGTACATGTTGCAAGCTTACCAAATAGTCAAAGAACTCCTCAAATACCTTTGTGGTTAGGGAGAATCGAATGCTTGAAGTTGGCAAAAACTCACTTTGATCCATGGCCAATACATGTTCATACCAAGTTGCAAATCTGACCAAGATAGCTTAGTACATGATTACAGGCCTCTAAACCAATTTACACTCCAAAGTTGAATGCAAATACATTGGATATTGGCATTGTTCTGATCAAGAGAGCTTTGTACAATGAACATTGTCATTTTAAGCATAAAGGCCACACTTCCATTTTCATAAAGGGGACTTTATGTCAAATTGCTTTTTCTTGAGCCTTGGACTTTCTTCCTTTGCAGCAAATAAGCTCCACAATCTCAGGCATAGTACAAGAAGTTGGTGCATGCTTGGAGATAGCCTGTACAGGCCTATCACACTTCACTTCCAACTTTGCTTTCAAAACAAGTCAAAGGGCCAAAAGCTTGTATCTCTCATATCTGATAAAACCAACTAAAACAAAGTTGTCAAACAAGTTTTGCATATCCTCACAAGTCAGAAACACGAGCTCTTCACCACTCAAACCTCCTTGTACACAAAATCACTATTTTTCTGCAAAACAGGGCAAGCCCTGCAGAACCACCTTCATCTCCATTTTCCCTCGTGCGTTTTGCCTCAAATTTGTTCCAATACCTTCCATTCAACCCACCTGAACTATTCCAGACCTCCATTGCTAGTTGTAACACCATTAACCCACATTGCCATTTTTGTTTCAAAGCTTTGTAGGTTGAGTTCTGTAGCACGATTCAGGCTACTTCAAAACAAACTAAGCATTGGAAAAGCTTCATTAGACCTCAGGCAAGCTCAAAAGAAACTCAAGCACCCTTGGAAGTTGCTGCATTGTCCAGTTTGAAGTCAACTAAAACAGGTATTTCATGAACTTCTATCTCTCTATTTAAGAATAGTTAGACTTAGGTTTGTGAATGAAAGATGTTGTATCCATAGCCCTGAAACCATACATGTGCTTAGTTTTCATTTATATTAATCGTGCTAGGAGAATTTTGTTCATGAACTTTCTGAAAAAACTAGGTTAAGAATTAGGGCCAGAGAAACTATCTCTGGTCTTTGAGAGTTAGCTTTAGTTTTTTATATGGTTAGATTTGTTGTTTGATGCTCTACAAGTTTCATGTTATGAGTTTTATCAAAAAAGCAGGGAATCAGGAGATAGCATTTTGTATACACAGCGCGCGCGTTCTTGGTCAAAGGAAGAAGATGAAGTTGCTTCTGAGCTGGGCATGTACAGGCTTGCTTTTGGCACCCCCCCCCCCCCCCCCCTCTTTTCTTTTTACACCCCCATGGCCCATTTCTTGTATATTTGTCATTTTTGCATTTTTATTTTTATTCTGACTTTATTATTTTATGTCCAAATATAAAAAATGCCAAAAATTATTTTTATATTATTTTTACATTTATTTGGTATTTATTTTTATTTTTACTAGTATAAAATTATTTAAATACTTTATATTCTTTTTATTAAAACCTAAAAATAATATAAAAAATATGTTTATTTTCATTTATTATTTTATATACATTTGAAAACATTTTCTTGAAAAATATACCTTTTTGTAAATAATTTATTTTATTTTTATACACACTTAATATATTTAATATATTTAATACATATATATATATATATACATATTTTATTAATTAATTAGGACAACAAACACAAAAATAATACATTTTTATTTTTATTAATATTTTATACTAAAAATACAATTTTTTCAATATACTTATATTTTTGTACAAATTAATACATTATTGTATATAAATAATAAATAATACTATTTATTTAAGAAATTAGGATTTTGCCCTAAAAAACAAAATAATTGAAATTAACTTTTTATTTATTTACATTTCACATTAAAAATACTTTTTCATACATAAAAAACATTTTTTTGCATAATACACTTTATTTAATATTTATTTATTGTATTTATTTAAATATTGTATCTTATGCCTTACCCATTCAATATGGTTGTAATAATTTAGAATTTAATTTCTTGCAAAATAATCCCCAATTCAAATTTGTACCCCCCCTCCCTATATCATGTTGTAATAGTGTAGGATTTAAATTCTCACACCTTTAAGCTTTCAATTATGCCATGATTAGACTTAGGGTTTTGTATGCAAAATAAAATCAACAATTAGTTTGACCTAATCCAAGATCACAATGCATGAAAATAAACACAATACACACTTGTACCCCTAGGGTTTCAATCCACTTGTTGCCTTCAAAAATGGGCCATGGTATGCATGTCAAGTACTTTGGCAAAACAAAAAACAAAACAAAAGATCATAGTCCCTCGATGACGCTATCTAAGTTGCCTAAGCAAAATGATCCAGTCCCTCAAGAAAATTGCCAAAAATACTTGACACCATTGCTAGCATGGTCTATACGATGACACGCGCCTGTCCCGTTAACATCCTAACACAAGGTTGTTCACCAAATACAATGGTGAAACAACACTGTTAAAAGGGTTAAAAACATAGGAAAGATCTTTTAGTAAAATAGGGTAGACAACTCTTAGTTACTTGATCAAAGCTTGCAAAAACATCCTTGCTATCTTCAAAACACACTTCACAACATAATTTCAAAACCCTACTTTCAAACATTGAAAACTTTTCAAAAGACAAAAACACCTTTGTATACATTCAAACAAGAATCATTACAAAGGTTGCCACAACGATGGCCTCTTTTCAAAACATCTTTCAAAACCACACACAAAGCACCATTTCAAACAATTGAAGAGCACCATTTCAAACAATTGAAAAGCAAAGCAAGTGATCTAAGCAAGTAACTAAGAGCCCATGGATAACCATGGATAGAAAGGGTGCTAATACCTTCCCTTTCTATAATCTACTCCCCGAACCCAAGAAAACATCTCAAAGGTCTTTCCTGTACTTTTTGACCTTTCCTTAGGATAAAATAAAAAGTTGGTGGCGACTCTTACTAAAACGAAACATTTGCGAACACAAAACGCAAAAACCTTAAGTCAGTTCTCCCACCGTATCACACCCATGTATGAAATTCCCTTTCGAGAGATGGGTTTTTGACTTCCTTTCACCGGTCTATAGGTTTCTATTTTTCGGCACCTTCGCCTTGCTCCATCATAACTACATTCCAATTCAATTTCCTTCTTGTGAGGTTTCGAGATTGTGTGTGACTATTTGAAGATAGGGGCCACCGTTCCTCTATATTTCAACTGCTTCCACCTCTAACGAGGCACCTCTGGTTCCCAGTTCATATGAGTTTCCCTCAAACAGGCGAACAAGAAGTTGTTCAAAGCCTATCTCGAGTCGGTTTAAGATTTTAAGGGGATGTATATGTTGGTCCAGCCAGTGTCGTTGAAGGTGTTGCTGAATATTTTTAGTAGTGTCCCATTTGTCGACGAAGCCGGGGGACCAGTGTTGAACGAGGAGGGGAATCTGATGGTGAAAATGGTGCCGAATTTTTGTTTTCATTGGTCAAGGAAACATTATGATAATGGAACCGACATTATATTTGGAAGAAGGGCCAGCTGGGTGTCGAGGACCAGGCTAGCCTTGACCATTTGTTGGCCTTTGTTGCAGGATCCCCCCAGTCCAGCGTATAGGCAAATGGGGAAGGGGGTTAGCTGATGAGGATAGAAATTTGATTTTTGAACCTTGTATTATAAATGTTAAGGAGCTCCTCGAGAGTGAGGATCATATGGCATGATTAGGTAGGTTTCCCTTTATTTCGACCTGATCTGTATGTAAGACTCTTTATTTTTGTTTGCTGACCACCAAATTTTCTCTTTTGTGCAGGAAGAATGAATCATGCCCAGAAGCGCATGGCCATATCATTATTCCAGAAGGAGAAGAAAGGTCAGAAGCCCACTAAAGGCTCTCATGTTGAGGTGGGGATGACTCCTCAGTCGAGATCGAGAGAATCGTCGATTGCCCAGGCTGTTGGGCATCTCTCTTGTCAGCAGGTGTCCTCAAGGTTGAAGAGGTTGCATACCGAGGGTACCTTTGATTTGACTTATTAACATGACAAGGGGAAGTTTGAGATTCCTTCTTGCTTCCACGACAAGACTTTCTTCGAAGGTCTATCCCTGCAAGTTCATCGGGATGAGTCCCTTAGGCTCGAGGAGATGGATCGTTCGAGCAAGAGGGGGAGATGTTTGCTGGGGATACCAGTGTTGTTATGAGGTTACTGGGAATGACCATGGCTTACACCGAGGAAGGTATCTCCCTATAGGTTGAACTGGAAAAATCTCGGGCCGAGGTTGCAATTCTTAAGGAGAAGTTTGCTAATGCGGAAGTTGCGAGCAAGGCGTCGGGAGAAAAGGTGACCAAGATGACTGAGGAGAGTAAGACACATCTTTAGGAGAAGAAGTCTTTTAAGGAGACGAATGCATCCCTAAGGGCTGAGTTAGCTCCCGATGAGGATGAGCCAAAGGAGGCCAGGGGTTTTAAAACTCGTGTAGAGTTGGTTTCCCGTCTTCTGTTAGCCATAAAGGATGGTGCAACCAATGTTGAAGGGTCTTTCAAAAATATTGTGGAGCAGCTCAGGGTGTTGGATCCTGGCGTGGAGCTGAATACGGATGGGATGGCACTCCTCTACTATGTTGTAGACATAAATATTGTGGCCCCCGAGTTTCTCAAGGGTGGCGAGGAAACATTGGTTGGGGATCCTTCCCAGAGGGAGCCTGTTTCCTAGGAGACACCTAAGCTTGATAATTGATTGCTTTTATTGTCCTTATTGTTTCGGCCTGCGTTCCGTGTTGATGTAATTTGTTTTAGGGGATTTTTCCCGTTAATGTAATATTTAAACAATCGTGGTCCTCGTGGACACATGTTTGTATTTTTGGATGGGGACCTCAGACCTCCTTTTTGTAATGTTTTTAACAGCTGCAGCTCTTGTGGTCTCCTTTTTAATCTTTCGACCATGGTGGTCATTTATTTCAAGTTGCATTATTTAAGTGTTTTTAACCTCGATCATGCATGATTTACTTTTCATTATTGTGAAATGATAGTGTGTTCATATGATTATCTTCTCGAAGCATTGCACATTGCTTGGATTTTTGGGGATTTTTATCGTTAGTCATTGTGGTTCGCTAGTAAGGGATACTAGTCAAACGACAAGGGTTATTACTAGGAAAGGGCCTGAACTCAGGTCACATTTGGGATCCGAGGTCGGTGGAATAAACTTCCTATCGCGAGCTGGGGGTTCTGCCATCATGGTTTGACAACAATGGAGCTCGTTCGAGTTTTCCATGTCGGGCTAATAGTTTGCTCGTCAAAAGAGTGGAGACTTTCCTCTTAGTTTAATTCGGAGTGCTATGCTTGTACCTAGGCATGCATGATTGGTCGGGACTAAGGTGCTCGTCGTCTTGATGGGGAACGACGATTGTTTTATTGTCTTAATTATAATATTATTTAAGTTTTTCAGCATTCCAAGGTCGAGCAAGTTATTCCCCATTTAAATTTTCTAAGTAGTAGGCACTGGTCCCTATTTTCGCATGGAAACGGTATATTCCTTCCCAGTTCATGATGAGATTTTCCTCGCGAGACTCTTTATGATTTCTCTTAAGGACTAGGCTGCCGATTTCATACTCTTTCCGTATGACTTTAGCATCGTTTGTTATGGAAAAAAAATTTGAAGGAGGCTTATCATAAGGCTTCCCCAGTCCGAACTTCCTCGTCAAGGTCGAGCTCTTCTTATAAGTCCTGGTTGTTCATTTCTATGTCGAAGGGTGCTTCAGTTCGTCTCGGTGACTATATGATTTCAACGAGGATGCTAGACTTGGTTCCATAAGCTATTCAGAAAGTAGTCTCCTCGATCGATGAGTGAGATGTTGTTCGATAGCCCCAGAGCATGCTATGTATCTCCTCAACCCATCTTTTCTTAGTTTCATCTAGTCTTCATTTGAGACCTCGTAATATCACTTTGTTTGCATCCTCAACCTGCTCGTTTATTTGTGGATGCTCGACGAAGGAAAAGTGTTGGATGGTGCCTAACTTAGAGATGAATTCCTTGATTTTATTGTCCTTGAATTGTGTTTCATTGTCGGTGATAATGGCTTGAGGTACGCCGAATCTAGAGAGGATGTTTCTTTTATAGAAATGGAGGATGATTTGTGTTGTGATTCTGGCTAGTGCCTCTGCCTCTATCCATTAAGTGAAGTTGTCGACAACCACTATCAAGTATTTGTTTTGGTTGGTCCCTACCACAAATGGTCCGAGGAGATCCATGCCCCCCATGCAAAAGGCTAGGGGGATGAGAGAGATTTGAGTTTATTTAGGGGTGCTAGGTGCATATCCACGTGACGTTGGCATTTGCTGTACTTCTTCACATGCTCTCTGGTGTTATGTTGCATGGTAGGCGAGTAGTATCCTGCTCGCAGTGCTTTCCTGGCGAGGAATTTTCTTCCCATGTGTTGGGCATTGATTCCCTCATGGATCTCATACAGGATGTGGGAAACCTTGCTTTCGTCGATGCACTTGAGGAGAGGGATGGAAAATCCTCTTCTATATAGTTTTCCTTCGACTAGAACGTAGGAGCTGGCTCTTTTCTTGACTATGCTAGATTCCTTCTAATCGGTTGGTAGCTCCCCTTTTGTGAGGTAGTTGTATATTGGGGTCATCTAATAATTTTCGTTGTCAATGGCGAGCACATCCATAACTGAGGAGGTTTTTTCGATGCTTTATCGAGGAAGTATCTCCTCCATTACCGATTTGTTCTCTCCTTTCTACTTTGTGCTAGCCAACTTTAACAAGATATCTGCTCGAGAATTATGTTCACGAGGAACATGTTGTTCGTCAGCATAATTGAATTTCTTCATTTTTTCACAGACTAGAGCATAGTATTCCAAAAGTTGGTTGTTCTTGACCTGATATTCCCCTTGTACTTGACAAGAAACGAGCTGGGAGTCTGTGATGATCTTCACTCCCTCGGCCCCTAAATCTTCGGCTAGGCGGAGTCCTGCAAGAAGAGCTTCATACTCTGCTTGGTTTTTTGAGGTCGGGAAAGATAGTGCAAGGGAGACCTCGACCAGTATCCCTTCCTTGTTCTCCAGTATGATTCCTGCTTTGCTTCCTGTGGAGCTGGAAGCTCCGTCCATAAATATGGTCCAATTGTGTGCACTTCTCAGGGAGGCTTGGGAGGTCATCTCGACTACGAAATCGGCCAATACTTGGGCTTTAATAGCTTGTTTTCTTTCATATTTGATGTCAAACTCATAGAGTTCTAAAGACCATTTGAGCATCATACCCGTCATGTCGGGGGTTTCCAAGTAGTTGCTTTATTGGTTGGTCAGTTTAGACTATGATGGTGTGTGATAGGAAGTAGTATCTCAGCCTTCATATTGCATTGATGAGTGCGAGGGATACCTTTTCTATCTATTGGTATCTTACTTTAGGGCCTTTAAGGGCTTTGCTCGTAAAGTAAATGAGTTTCTTCCCTTCGACGATCTCCCTAATAAGAGCACCACTAATAACCTCTAAAGCTATGGCCAAATAAAGGTAGAGTCTCTTCTCTATCTGGTCTCAAAAGGAATGGTGGTTGAGATGATTCCCATTTTAGATGGAGGAGAGAGTGCTCACATTCCTTGGTCTACTCAAAATCGACCTCTTTACGAAGAAGTTTGAAAAAGGGCAGAGCATGCTGGGAGGATTTTGCCACATAGCGGGATAACGAGCTGAGCATTCCGTTCAGGGTCTGGGTTGATTTTTTTGAGTTCGAAGTTGGGAGCTCGAAGAATTCTTGTCATTTTTCTGGATTGGCTTTGATTCCCCGTTCTGTGAGGTAGAATACGAGGAATTTTCCTGCCCGCACCCCGAATGTTCACTTGTAAGGATTGAATCGCATTTTGACTTTTCTCGCCTGGTCGAAGACTTTCCTGAGGTGGAGTGCGTAATCAGTTTCCTTATGGTACTTTACTATCATGTCATCCATGTAGACTTCGAGCATGTCTCAGATTTCTCCTTGGAAGACTTTGTTCATCATTCACTGGTATGTAACGCCGATGTTTTTTAGGCTGAACGACATTATGTTGTAGTAATAGTTGTCTGATTCTGTCATGAAGGTCGTATATTTTTTTCTTTTTTAGCCATGGGGATCTGGTTGTAGCCAGAATACGCATCCATTAATGAAATTAATTTAAAACCTTCAGAATTGCCGATCGATTTATCCATGTTGGGCAAGGGATAAGCGTCTTTAGAGAAAGATCTATTATGATCGGTATAATCAACACACATACACCATTTTCCATTATATTTTTTAACGAGGACTACATTGGAGAGCCAGGTTGTGTTCTGGGATTCACAGATAAAATTTTCCTCTAGTAGGTCTTTTACAGCCTGCTCGGCAGCCTTTATTTTCTCTGGAGTCTGCTTGCGCTCCGCTGAGCAACTCCCTTAAGGGAAGGATCTATTGTTAGATGGTGACAAGCTATCTTAAGGTCTAGGGCGGGCATCTTTGTTTCACTCCAGGCGAACGAGTCTTCATTTTCCTTTAGGAATGCCTTTAGTTGTCTCTTCGCCAAGTCGGGGAGGTCATCAGTGATCTAGACTCCTTTGGAGGGGTCACTACTGATAGGGACAATCTTGAATTCTCCATCCGGAATTGGTCACATGGGGTCAGTGGAATCCTCGGTTCTTGTTGACGAGGATGAACCTTCTGCGTCCAGCATGGGCTTTTTCCCCTTCTTCCTCTTCTCTCTGAGATCTTCTTTTGTAAAGCAATTGCCAAGGTCAATTGTGTCAATGTGTGGTAGTGGCTTCGACTGATCGAAACTGCTGAGGAGAGCGGGCTTGTTGGCTCTTCTCGGTTAAGTTCTGATGGAGCTCAATCCTTTGGCAGCTGCTTCAAAACACAGTCTTACATCATGCACATCAGTGTGGAGGGTGACGACCAGTCCCTCTGTAGTGTGGTACTTCATTTTTAGATGCACGGTGGATGGTATTGCTATCAACTCGGCCAAAGTGGGTCTTCCGAAGATGCATTGGTAGAGTGATGAGCAATCCACTACCATAAATTGGGTCTTGATGGCTCTGGCCATTTCACCTGCCCTAAAAGTGACGATCAGCTCGACATACCCCCAAAGTTTGGTGACGAAACCGTTGAATCCCTGGAGATTTGATCCCATGTACGAGGTTAGATGGGTCTCGTTTTACTACAGAGTGTTGAATAGTTGGGTGTACATTATGTCCACCGAGCTCCCTTGGTCGACCAAGATGCGCTTGATGTTGAAGTTTTCCATGCACGCTTGTACGAGCAAGGGGATGCTAGAGTTGGGAGCTCCACCTGGAAACTCTTCCTGGTAGAATGCAAGGGGTGGGATCCTCTTCTGAATTTGTCAAGAGTGGCACTCATATTGGAGTTGGCGTCTATCAACCAGTCAAACCTTCTTTTTATTGAACCCACAGTACACTTGTTGAATCCTCTATCGAAGATAACTATTGTTGCTGGGAAGGATTCCCAAGGACTGTGCGATGATAAATATAGGGGAATTTCTTCCATGTCGGGGAAGTAGAAATCCTCTCGCCTCGTGATGCTCATGGCGATGAGCATGAATGCTTTATCGGGGGAGGGATCTTTTTCCTCAACTTTCTTTGACTCGGGAGCATCTTCTCGAGGAGTGTCTTTCTTGTGCTAATTGAGATGCCCATCTCGAATAAGGATCTCGATGGAATCTTTAAGATGGATGAAGTCTTCCGTCATGTGCTCGTGACTTTTGTGGAATCTACAATACTTGCTTTTATCTGTCCATGGTTTAGACGCTGTTTTTCGGTGAAAGTGGCCCCTAGCAATTTTGAATTCTGCATCGGCGCAGTTAGTAAGGGCACACTCGCTTAAAGTGTTGAGAGGGGTGTAGTTGTGAAATCGACCAGCTGGTCCCTTGTAATCTCTAGAATCCTGGGACTTGTCTTCCCTTCATTTTTCTCCTCCTCAAAGGGATGTCGAGGGCTCATCATTCTTCGGGACTTTTGAATTCTCATTATGCCGTGATTCCCTTGTGTTGTTAGTTCCCTCCTTTTCTTCGTAGTGGATGTATGTATGTGCTTTTAGCAGGAGAGCATTCAGGGTGGATGGGGATTCTATGCCAACATCCTTAGCGAAGTCACTGCGGGGATGGAGCCTGCGTTCCAGGAGATATTTTTTCATGTCATCATTCATAGATACTTGCACAACTTATTTGTTAAAGCGTTTAATGTATGCCCAGAGGGATTCATCCCTGCCTTGGATGATCGCCTCCAAAGATGCTTCCGACTTGAGATGATGACGAGATGCCGTGAATTTCCTAGAAAATTGTCTTCCCAAGTTCTTCCACGACATGATGGATTTGTCTAGAAGGCTCTTATATCAGGTCATGGCTCCTTTCCTAAGTGTAGTAGGAAAGTGCTAATATTTGTTTGCTCCTCGAAGCCCCTGTAGTCGATCAGCGCATTGATGTTCTCGATGTGCTTGTCAGGGTCAATCGTATCGTCGTATGTCCCCAAAGGGAGAGGCTTCTCTAGGCCGACAGGGAGCGTAATTTCCATGATCTCTCTTGATAATAGGTTGCGAATCTCATCATTATTGCTTCCCTCGGGAGACGATGGCGGGGAATTATAATTCCTTCCTCGTCGAGGCTATTGTCCCGACGGAGAGACATGCTTCTCGATTTTTTCTTTGGCTTTGGTGATGGTGAATGGTCGCGGGCAAGTTGGCGGTCTCTCTTTGTCTTCTTGGAAGACGAGGAGCCTTGGTCTTTACGGGGAGGCATGCAATCGCGTTTCTTGGGGAAAGAAACGTCTTGTTGGGGATAGGCTCAAGGATTCACGTCATCAGTGTCCCTGAGGGGGAGACTTTGACATCTTATTCTCCCATGCTCCTATCTTGTTGCTCTGTTGTAGTATGAGAGTGTTGGTTTGGCTGAGGGCAGCGAGAAATGCTTCCATGGTCGGATTAGTGTTGACTGGAATCAGAAATGGCTAGAGGATAACAGGAAGTTCCTCAGTAGGCTTCTTAGAGATTTGATTCTCTAATAGCTTCTCTAGAAAATGAGGGTCTTCGCGGTCTAAGTCGACTAAGTCAAGAGATGTGGTTTAGACATACTTGAGATCTGGGGCCTCCTCGAGGTAAGGAGGTTCTTCATTCCTATTCGCCTTGAAAATGAGGGAGACCACACTTTTTCCAGAGGGATATTGATCGTCATGATCGGCCATCGTTTGAAGGTATGAAGGTATCTTTGGTCTCGGTTTCGGGGAAGAAGAAAGACGGGGAAGATAGTTTCCCACAGACGATGCCACTGATCCTACTAGTTGATCAAAACCAGAAAATGGGCCAAATTGATGACATCTACTAGGCTGGAAATTTATGGAGAGAAGTGGAGTGTATCTGCAAGGCACTCTGACGATCTAGTAAGAAAGAGTGCAAAGAGATACAAGAAAGAGATTAGGGTTTTATGAGTGAATATTAGGGTTTTTGGGCCTATCAAGTATGCTCGACAGGAGATCAAAGTTAGCGGGACAAAGTTGTTTGAGCGATGCTGAGGCAGAGGTGGATTGGGCCAATTCTAGTCATTGGGCCAGTCCAGAACAACATATATGTCGGCTTATTCATCGTCTGAGGAATCCGTTTCATTTTCGTCCTAGTCAATGTAAGCTTTCTTATCTTGCTTTTGGGGTTTCTTGAACTTCCTATTATTTTGGTTATTTTTAGGGTTTCTTGAACTTATCTGAGTTTGGATCTTTTTCTTGTTCTGAGAGATATTTGGTCTTATGTGCCCTTTCTTTCCATACTAAATATATACCAGAGTGAATGATGTTCTTTTTCCTTATTTGTTGGTCTTCTTTCTATTTTTCACATTTCATAAATCTTATGAAGTTTCTATAATCAACTTTATTTTTTCATCTGAGTCTGAGTCTTTTCTTCTTATTTTATGAGAGCTAAAGTTTTCTTCTTCTTGTCGCCTTCTTTATCATCTGTAACTCTTTTCAGCTTTATCTCATATTTATGCAAATGACCAAAAAGGTTAGCCAAGTCCATGGATGAAAAAACCCTAGATCATAAATTGTTGTGACTTTAAATTGCCAATTATAGTTAAAGAATGATGACAGTCGGTCATCAAGTAATATTTATGTGAAAAATTGGTGGAATAATGAGCAAAAGTCATGCCAAAGTATGTAGAAGTGATAAAAAATCTTTCATGAGGAAGAAATGAGGAGTTGGTGAAAATATTTAAGAAAAAGAAAGAAAATAGAGGCAATTGCCCCTAGATTTCACGTGCATGTGATGCTCCTATTTGGACACTATGGAGGTAGAAATGTTGAGACTAGGCCATTGGATTGACTTGCGCTTTATTATTTCCAAAGGAAATGGGAAAAGAGTGAATAAACCTAAAAAGGAGGAGGATAATCTAGGTAGGGGTTGGTTATGCAAAGGGAAGGTATTAGCACCCTAAACATCTACGATACTCCATAGGAACCTCTTCGAAAATCTGTGCATTTTTGGCTATAAAAGGTGTATACAAAAAAATTGATGGTGAAGATGAGTAAGTACTTTTTTACAATTTTTTCACCCGCCTAGGTTGTGAACCTTTAGTGTCTATGTACCACCTTCCGTGTAATATGGGATCAGGGTACTCGTAGTTCACCTCAAGTTTTAAAACACAAATGTGTTGGTAAATTTTAAGAGAAGAGATATCATCGTCATATCCGAATGGAAAACATACTTACTACCCACGATTATGAGGAAGGAGAATTTGCATCATCTCAAAGTGGAGGATATAGCTTGTATTTTAACATCAACAAAGCCTCACTCAACACCCAAGTGGAAAATATCTCACTTTACTACACACCATATAAGTATAGTAGCTCGCATCACTACAAGAATCGAAAAGAGTCTAATCTTTTGAGAAAAAGTTTTAAAGTAAAAAGCCAAAGTGGCAAAATGGTTTGAATGAGGTTAATTGGCTTTTAGTCTTGAGAAATACGTCAAAGTATGATTAAATTAATTAATGTTTGATTAAGAAAAGGTTTTGAAAATGTATGGACCTGAGTCCAAGTTTATTATGAAAGTGATTCAAGTTAGAAAAACAATAATAGTTTTAAAAAGGAGGGAAAAGACTTTTGAATTTAAAGAAGATAGGAGGAGATGAAGGGACAATCCTAAAGCATAAGGTAAAACCTAAGGAAAAGAACAATCTAACACACAAGAAACCAACACTTGACATGAAGAAGTCAATGTAGAATTCTCATTCTTTGGATTGAAACTAAGAAAGTAAAAATAATAAACCTCTGAGGAATACCAATCTTCAGATGAATTAAGTCTTCACAAAAATTAGGCAGAGTAACAGCTGTATAAAGAGGAATTCTCAATCACAGACAGTGCATATAATCAGAATAACCTGCACACAAAGAAAAATCAACCTAATGTCTTGGAGTAAACTCCAAGAATCTCAGACAAAATAATAACATAGACACAAGGTCCCAAATATCAAGGCTTCTAATCCTAAGTCCGAGAGATCCACAACTCCACAATACCAAGAATAATAACCAAATAGTCCAAGTAACCTTAAAGTTTTTTTTATGTTCTAGTTGATTATTAAGTGTCTTTAAAAGAAAAGAAATCTCAAATAAGCAAATATAAAATGACATAAAGATAAACGTTCAAATGAATAAGAGAAAAATGACATGAAATGTAGATGCTAAAGTAAATGGTACTTAAAAAATAAAGGCACAAAATAAAGGCATAAAGTAAAGTTAATTGTTAGTGAATTAGAAGTTAGAAGCTTAGTTAAATGACCATCTTAATGCTTGTATTAGAAAACTCATTACAAGATTGATAAAATCAAATCTTCTCAACAACAAGTCTCATTTGCTTTTTATCAAGTATATCATTCATTTCAAGTGCTCAAAGCAACTATATATGATCAACGATGTTCAAATGATTCACTTAGACCAAAGTTCATGAAGTTCATTAGAGGATTGATAGAATCAAATCCTCCCAACAATTAACTTTAAAGTTATTGGATCAATGGTTTCAAATTAAACACACTTGGCATGGCAAACATATGTTTGGGCCACAAATAATCATTTTTTGAATCGAGACAAATTTAGTGTTATGTTAAGCAATCATAAGTGAACTTATGTAGAAGTCACACCTATTTTGAGGTAGGTCAATAGAAATTTATGTACCAATATGTTAAATAAATGATATGTAAATTATTCTCCAAAAACATGTAACACAACAAGAAAGGGATAAGATGGAGAGGGAGGGAGATGTATCAGATGAAACTAGGGTTTCAAATATCATCAATATCATTCATCCATTTTCGTAGATTTGGTTTTTCAACCTATCAACATCCAAGATCCAATGAAGTTGGTGAACTTGTCCTAAAAGAACACTCAAGTGTCTCCAAATCAGGACCAATAAAAAAATAACAAAGTATATTTAATATAAAACAAAAGTTAAATGATTTAAAAAAAGAAATAATTGGTAAAATACAAAACATTTATTAAAACACTAAATAAAAATCCTAAAAAAATATCATAGGTCAAACATGAGTCAATAAGTGTTGACAAAAATTTTTAGAATTTTTTAAATTCATAAAATATTTTTTAAATTTAAAGAAATAAGAAAAATAAACCAAAATTTGTGAAAAATAGTAAAATAAAAAATAAAAATAAAATATGGTCACCAATATTTGTCAAGAGGTAATTGGATCCTTCCATAATTTTTTCAGAATTTAAAAATCAACAAAAGTATTTTTAAACAATTAAAAAGACTCACATAAAGTGAAAAACCATAAAAAATATCAAATCACAAAATAAAATTTTAAAAAAGTAAAAATCAGAAATAGAAAAATCAAAAGTATTTGTGATAACTTTTTCACAATTTTAGAAGTTGAAATGAATTTTTTATAAACTTTTGAAGTTTAAAACAATTAAATAGAAAAACTAGAAAATAAAAATAAAGCCAAAAAAATGTAGACCATTGGACCAATGTCAAAATGCACTAGTAAGCTAATCCAAAGGATCATACGCGATGTGCATGATATGGACATTAGTGAATAAACCACCAGGTCATTTATTTAAAAATAGATTTGAAAAAAATAGGTGGGGTGATCTCATTGGCTGAAGGGAAGACGTGCCATCATCTTCAACCTCCATCCATGTGTGAATTGCAGGTTCCATAAACTCTAAAATTAGAAGATCAGATTGGTGACATTCGCTTCGTCTCTTAAAGACGATTCCAATGGTACCCTCGCGAAAAATTTATATAAACTATAGCACTGTCGATTTGGAAAAAACCAGAAGAAAACAATTGAAAATGGATTTGAAAACTCATGAGCAAAACTCAATTCCAGTTAAAAACTAACGATGCTATGAGCATCAGAGTGATGAGAGCTACATTGTAGTAACAAGTTTTGAGAGAATTGATATAGGAATCTACCTGTTGAAGCTCAACTTCAGAGCTCTGAAAGTTGACTTGGCTAGCATGATTTAGGAAACCTCAAGGCTTGGTTCTTCTTCTGTTAGCTTCTGTGAAGTTCAAGGATGAAGAATGAGCAAATAAATTAGATTTAAAAACAAGGGAAGAGTGAATTAAAAAACTCAGAATTGTGAGCTATGGAGAGAGTTTGGCAGGGTGATTCTGGCTATCCAAGCTTGTCAAATGAGTGAGGGATGATCCTTATTTATAGTTGAGCATGATGAAAACAAAAAGTGAGCGAAATGATCAAGTATAAGGGTGTTTACCGTGAAAAATGGTAAACAACCGCTGATCTTCCAAAAGGTAACTTATTTGGTGACTCGCAGGATCAATCAGATTGATCCTAAGACATGGTTTATTTTTATCATTTAAATGCTTTAAAATAGAGAGTTTCGACTAATCCTAATGGTGACTAACGCAAGTAAGGTAGAGACACTTTAAGTAAATTGCATGGAAAAAAGCTTGATAAAGTAAATAAAAGCATTAAAGGCTTGTTAAATAAATGACTTCGACTGAGGTAAATAAGTGAAAGCGATAAATTTCTTGAATGTAAAAGATTTCGATTAAGGTAAATGGTGTTTCACACATACATTCTCAATGATTCTTTCTCTCTCGCTGGGTACTTGAATCTAAATGAGTGACTTGTATACAATGATGAACACCCTTAATAACTACGTGAACACTTAGTATTTATACTAAAAATCCTAAGTAACTGCTGGGAAGTTACATCGCTTCGAGGTGACACCACATGGCACGTTCACAACCCTCGACGCCTACTTCCACGCCACGTTGCGCTTGGTAACTGCTGGGAACCGTTTTCCCTCCAACAATTCGAAATTCAAACCGTTCGATCTTGGGCATCAGGGACCTTGGTCGAAAGGTTGCTCCTTCGACGTTGAAAACAACTTGATTCCAACTTAGAGAAATTTCTCTAAGTATCTTGTCATTCTTTGATAAGCCTTCGATGTGATCAGCTGATCGAAGCCTTCTTGTGTAGGAAACTCTTCTAACTCATAATTAATGATCTATATGATAATAGAACGTGGGTGTCGAATTTAGGAGCCAACAAATTTCCCCCCAAGAATGTCTTATTTCGACGCTTAGAAGAAATAAGCATTCTTTGATATTCCATTCGACACCTGTCCTTCACTCTCAGCCACAAATTAGTTTGTGCGCTTTTTGTCTCCTACCAACCACCTGACAATCTCAAAAAAAATCATCATTTCAACTTTTCCCAAGATGTCACTTCAGTAAGGCACTTCGCACGCACGATGGCCTTTCATACGCTGTCATCATGGCCATTCTCTGAAATCGAGGAAGCATGCTGCAACGTTTCCGTTTTTTAGAACAGTTACAGCGCCAATGCGTGCCACGTGCCCCACTCCTGTCTGTGGTATTAAATGACCTCGAGCCCTGTGATTTTCCAATCACTATAAATAGCACTAAGTGCCTCATTTGGACTCTTTACGCTTTCTCGCATCCAAACCTTCGATCGAACGAAATCTTCTGCAAACAGCCCTTTGCTTCTTCCTCTCCAAACCCAGTAATCTTTATTCTTCATTCACCCTCATTTAAACCAAAAATCGCTTCACGTACTCGTTCTCCCAATGCCCTAAGAGCTAGCATTCTCTCCAAGACTGCTCAACCAGAAACCTTCTCAACTGCTCCGATAGTTAATTCTGTGGGAATGCGAAGGGTTCCTGAACCCATGGGTGATGCTGAGCGCAAAACCTATGGCTCTCAACTGCTGATTCCCGTTGGGTATTCTAACTAGGTTTTTGCCATGACAGGCCCTCTTTCAACATGCATTACTGACCCCACAAAAATTGAGGGTTTCTTCCCCGCGCATGAGGCACTCAAACCCATTGGGTGCTCAAAGAAGGCGAAAGATGATACTGAAGATCCTGCGAAAGAGAAAATAGATCTTCGGTTTTTTAACAGGGGGGTTAGGGCTTTTCGATCTAGCCCTAGCCTTACACCAGAATATACCGCTTGGCTCAACAAGATGGAGGAGTGCCAGGCTTCGATTTGAAAAGGCATGGGCATTTATGACCTGGTCATGTTGTCCAAAACTGGTCTTAACTACTGTCTCGACATGCTGGTAGCTTCATTGCTGTTTGGGGACTACACTCACTATACCTTCCACTTGCCTTGTGGAATGGTTACGCCCACTCTCTTCGATGTGGCCGCAATTGCTGGTCTTCGACCAACTGGGGACTACTTCGACCCAGAGGAAATGTCTGAAGACCAGATTGGGTTTTCTGCTACCAAACCCACCTACACCACTTACACCAGTCATTACCACGACAAATCAACGGCTGTAGTGACTGATATGGAGCACATCGCGTTTCTAGCCCTTTGGTTGTCGCGCTTCGTGTTCTGCACGAAATCCCTGCAGGTGATGAAGAAGATGGTCACCCTCGCTACTCAGCTTCATCACGGTCAAAACATCTGTTTTGCCGAATTAATATTGGCGAACTTGTACGAGTCGATAAGCAGTGGAGCGGCTCAATTAAAAGTAATAAAAAATAGAGCCAGCCTGCTGCTTGCTGGTCCCTTCTGGCTACTTCAACTCTGGCTGAATGCCACTTTCAAGTCTTTTCTACCCTAGAAGACTCAAATAAATGAAAAGGCTCCTGAGATAGCCAGAAGGCGTGTTGAAGGCACCAGGCTCGCCTTATTGACTCCTACCGAGGATGGGCTGGAACTGCAAAAGACCTTCGCAAACTTCGTTCAGATGTTTGCGGGGAGGAAGGAATTCACTTCGACCATGGCCCCTTTCGCCGGTCGAAAGTGTGGTCCAAGATGGTTTACCAGGCACCATCCTAAATCACCAGAAGATCCTCACTTCGAAGAGCATACAACAATGTGGGAAGCGTTTCTCACCCCAAGGATAATGTTGTTGTGTTTCAAGAGTTCGAAAAATCAGTTGAGCCTGATTGCCTACCAGCCGAATCTTGCCTCTCGACAATTTGGCATTATCCAATCGCTTCCTTCTCCGATTTATCCTCGGGAGAAATCATTGTTGTTCTTTTCTAATGACTACTCTGAAGACGCCGCTACTAGGCATATTAGTAGATACGTTGGTCGGACCGTACTATCATTGTTCGACTACCAGCTCAACTTCCTCTGTTCACCAGCCTTTGAAGACTGGTGGAAGAGATATTACGTCGAAGAGTTCTTCGACGAGAAGGACTTTGCAGACGAACTCAAGAAGTCCTTCGTCATGGTCCTCGAAAAAATAAAGAAATGTACGTTCCCTCTTCAAATTATATTTGTATTTTCATTTCGACTTATATTTGTCAATTATAACTTGTGAACGTTTCTCATTCAGTTGTTCGAAAACCTGTGGCTAAGAAGGCCACAAACAGCAATCAGGGTGGAGGTCCCTCTGCAAAACCTCCCAGTACAGGTAACAATTTTTCCTTGTTTCCCTCTTTGGTTTTAAACATCCTGGTTTTCGATGTTGTGTTTTAAATCGACTTCGTTTGGAATTTTCAGAAACCTGCGCCTAAGAAGCGACCCATATTAACGGTCGAAACTTCGAGTTGCGAAGAGGAGGAATCTCCTTCTGTTCCTCTCGAATGGAGAAAGTTGAAAAAGGCTGCTCCTGCTCCTGAACCTCGACCTACGATAAGAACTAAAGTCACAGGGACTAAACCCAGGTTGCCCCCTGCGATTATCGAAGAACCCACGGAGGAGGATCTAAATGTCTTGCTCAGTAATCCTGTTGAGAGCGACAACTCTAGCCCTGGGGATGAGGTTCCTTTACAGGTAATGTATCCCACCACTTTTAACTTAAGTGTCGATGATCACCTTAGATTGTGTATCTCTCTAATCAGAGTTTTTTTCTACTTTCAGGAAACGGCTGGCACTTCAGCGCAAGCTGGGCATCCTGTCGAAGGTTCCGGTGCCTTCGTAAACAGCACAGGGGAACCCACCTGCAATCCTTCTTCTTTCGTTAGTTCTGCTAACGAAGTGAATCAAACTCCGGAACCGCAGGACTCTGCTGACCATAGCAGACAATGCGAAGAGGAACTGGTGGATTATGAGCTTCTTGCTGAGACAGGGGGTGCCCCTGAGGAGCACCACCAGGAGGAGGTTCAAGTGGTCAACGAGACAGAAGAGCAACATGATGAAGAGGGACATGTTGACGCTGATGCTGCTGAAAATGTTCATCCCCAAGCCAACATTGCCGCAGAAAAGGTTACCTCGACAATGCCCAGGTCTAAAGAGGACTTGGCTCTCTTGAAGAAAAATGATCCAATTGGCTATCTGAACGCCATCGTCGAGAGCAGGGAAAATTCATCTGACCCTAGTCATGATGCTTCTACTGCATCAGGGAAGTCTACTTCGACTTCTCCTTTCGATGAGGCCTTGAAGAAAGTTAAGGCTTAATTCTTCAAGAGGGACCTAATGAAGGCTTTGGAGGGGGATCCTACTGCCCAATCTTGTTTGGGGGCTGTCTTGGGTGCAGTCGATTTGCTTGCTGTTTCTCCAGAGATTTACAGCTTCATCTTGGAGTTATACTCCATTATTGACCAGGCCTCTGCGGATTACAATCGTCGAAGGGGGTTCAACAACCAACTCGAAACACTGCATGGCAAGAGTTATGCTGCTTGGACTGAAGTAGCTGAATCGACCTATCGAATTAAAGAGTTGTCGAAACAGAGAACGTCCAAGCAACAGGAAATCGAAGCCATCGATCAGGATAATGCCTCTATACGGGCGCAGATCAAGGAGTTGGAAGCCCGGTTAAACGCTAATACTAAGCGCAAGGAAGAACTTCTTTCGACTGTTTCAGACGCGGAGAGACAAGATGAAGTTGCTCGAGGCCTAGAGTTCGCTGAAAGGGCCTAGGCTCTAGATGACCAGATTGCCAAAATCTCTCAGGAGAATGCCTTGTGCAACAAACGAATGGAGTTACAGCGAGCAAAATATCTTCGTCTCAAAGCTTCCGTCCCTTTTTAATTTGCTCTGTACTTCATTGACCATGTACTCGAATATTCTGTAATTTTTGTAGCCATTTTGGCTTATCAATGTTATTTTCCATTTTGGCTTTATTGTTAACTTAATCATTAATTGTAATTTATTTTGATCTCTTGGAGCATAGGTTTATATTTTTTCAAATATTTGTCGTTTACTCTCAAGAGTCTTTTATCTTCACTTAACTCTTCGACCTCATATGCTCCACCAGAAAAATTTTGAATAATTTTGAAGGGTCCTTCCCATTTGGGTGTCCATTTTCCCATGCTTCGATCTTTTCGATCCATGGGAAGAATTACCTTCCATACTAGTTCTTCATGCGAGAATTCCTTAGGTTTTACTTTCTTATTGTAAGAGTCTTCCACTCTTTTCTTCTGAATTCTCAGTAGGTCGAGAGCTCGTAGTCTTTCTTCGTCTAAATCTACCAATTCGTCTAACATCATATCCCAATAAACCTCAGGGGGAATATCTTGATGTCTTTGAACCCTTGTTGATTGAAGACAAATTTCTGCTGGCAGTACTGCGTCATGACCGTAAGTTAGCCGATATGGTGTTGTACATGTGGCTTCCTTTGGGGATGTTCGACAAGCCCACAAGATCTGGTCTAACGTTTTATGCCAATTTTTTGGCTTCTTTCCTACATGCTTTTTTATCAAGCCAATCACTATTTTATTTGCCGCTTCGACTTGACCATTTACCTGCACGTAATAAGGCGTTGATGTTAGGAGTCTGAAGCCCGTTTCTTGCGCGAATTCCTGCATCTTTCGACCAGTGAACACTGACCCTTGATCAGTTGTTATAGTCTCAGGGATTCGAAATCTGTAGATAATGTTCTTTTGAATAAATTCAATGACATTTTCTTGGTCTGCGTTGACTAAAGGGATAGCTTCGATCCATTTAGTGAAATAATCAATGCCTACCAGTATATACTTCTGGCTCTTCGATGATGCTGGTCGAATCTCTCCAATAAGATCCAACACCCATCCTCTAAAGGGCCAAGGTTTCACTATTGAGTGAAGCTTGCTTGCTGGTACATTTTGGATACCAGTATGGACTTGGCATTCCTTGCAACCCTTCGCGAACTCGACACAATCTTTCAAGATAATGGGCCAATATAGTCCTTGTCGAAACAACAACCATTTCATCTTATGACCTACTTGGTGAGCCCCACATGCTCCAGCATACGTAGTCGAAAGGGCTATGTATGCTTCGGTTTCTCTTAAGCATTTTAATAATACCCCTTCAGGCGTCTTATTAAAAAACTCATTCCCCATGAGTACGTAACTTAACGCCCTATATTTTATTTTTCGTTCAGTCAAAGCTGCTGGATTTTGTAGATAATCTACAATGGTTTTCCTCCAATCTTGCTCCGATAAATTGTCTATGAACGAAATTTCGAAATCCCTTTGATCGGCATATCCTAGTCTTGTCGATTCCAAATCAGTTGGAGACAAGCTGGTTGCTGTCATTTTTTCTCGGACTTCGATTGCTCTTTGTAATCTCGTTTTTGAAATCCTATACCCAGATGCAATTTGTGCCAAATCATTGGCTATTTAGTTTTCCAATCTAGGTATGTGTCGAATATTAACCACTTCGAATTTTTTCAATAAACGATTTTCTATCACAAAGTACATAATGAGATTTTCTCTTATACATTTGTACTCTTTTGTGATTTGCTTAATGACTAACTTGAGTCTCCCATTATTTTGACTCGAGTTGCCCCCAATTCCAACAATATTTCAAGGCCAGTAATTAGAGCTTCATATTCAGCCTCATTGTTCGAACAAGTGCCTTCTATCTTGTACTTGAATGTTGTTAGAATTTTTTCTGGAGAAATAATTAAGACCCCTACTCCCGTTCCATCTTTATGGCTGGAACCATCGAAGTAAAATTTCCAGGGTTCTATCTCCAAGTAATTTATATTTTGTACCTGAATTGAGTGGTCGACTATAAAGTCTGCTACCACTTGTCCTTTTACTGCCTTGAGAGGCATAAAGGTTAATGAATACTCAGTTAATGCTAGCGCCCACTTGCCAATTCGACTGTGCAAGATGGGTTTCGACAACATGTATTTGCAAACATCAGAATGGGACGAAACATACACATCAACTGGTTTTATATATTGTTTGAGCGTTGTACAAGAGAAATAAAGACATAGACATAATTTTTCAACTTTGCTATATCTAGTTTCTGCATCGTTCAAAACTCTGCTAAGGTAGTAAGTGGGTCTTTCGACTCCATTTTCATCCTCTTGGGCTAACATGCTTCCCAAAGTTTTGTCGGATGCAACTATGTACAATCTTATACTCCTATTTCTACAAGGAGGCACCAAAATAGGTGGCTTGGTGAGGTACCCTTTGATCTTGTCGAAGGCTTCTTGTTGCTCTTGCCTCCACTCGAACCCTTCCTTATTCAATCGAAGTAAGGGTGAGAAGGCTTGCGCTTTTCCACTTAGGTTAGATATAAATCTCCTCAAGAAGTTTATCTTCCCAACAGAGATTGCAGTTCCTTCTTGTTCGTTGGCGCTTTCGCTTCCAAGATTGCCTTCGTCTTGTTCTGGTTGATTTCGATTCCTTTCTTGTGGACGACGAAGCCCAAGAAATCTCCAGCTTTCACACAGAATGCACACTTCAAAGGGTTCATATTCAAACCATGCTTTCTCATTCTTTCGAATGATTGTCGAAGGTGGTCTATATGGTTCTTCCTAGAAACAGATTTTACAACAATATCGTCAATATATACTTGCATGAAAGTGTTAATAAAATCATGGAAGATAGAGTTCATTGCTCGCTGATATGTTGCCCCAGCGTTTTTTAGGCCAAAAGGCATTACTACCCATTCTTAAGTGCCTAAGGCCCCAGGGCAACGAAAAGTTGTTTTCGACACATCTTCTTCAGCAATGAAAATTTGATTGTACCCTGAGTAACCGTCGAGCATGCTCAGGTACTAGTAGCCAGCGGCAGAGTCGACAAGCATTTCCGCCACAGGCATAGGATATTCATCTTTGGGTGTTGCAGCATTCAGATCTCTGAAATCTATGCACACCCTCAATGTACCATTTTTCTTAATAACTGGCACAATGTTTGCAATCCATTCGACGTACCTCGTAGTTCGTATGAATTTTCACTTCAACAGTCTTTCGACTTCCGTTTTGATCTTCGACAGTATTTCTAGAGCGAAGCATCTTGGAGTTTGTTTGACAGGCTTTTTCCCAAGTTTGATTGGCAACTTAAGTTCTACCAATCTTCTGTCGAGACCAGGCATCTCGTTGTAATCCCATGCAAAGCATTCCTTGAACTCCTTCAGTAATTGGATCACTTCGGCCCTGAGCTTTGGGTCTATTTTGGCACTGATGTAAGTGGGTCTTTTATCTAACCCTTCGCCCAAGTCAATTTCTTCTAAAGGATCTTGTGCTAACATTTTGATGTTGTTCGCCAGGGGGTCCTTTTCGAAACCCAAAGGCTCATCGTCGTAGATGGCGTCGAGCCTCTGTTCCTGCATTCCTTCTGTCGAGATATCGGGAGGTTCTGGGTCGAAATCTTTTCCAGGACCTATATCTGGTGGCTCTGGGTCGAAATCTTTTCCAGGACCTGCAGAAGGTAGTACTTGGTCATTGGCCTTGGTGGCCAAATATTTTACTTCGGCTTCGAGAGCCGCTATCATTCTTGTTTCGGCTACGTAAGCTGAAATTCGCTGTAACGCTTGCGACTCAGTCATTATCACTGAATTCGCTTCCCCAACTAGTTGGCTGGATGTCAGTTAGCCCACTGAAATCAATGTGAGACAAGTCTTCTTTATCCCATTGAAACCCATGATCAGGATGCAGGTACAAGGAACAAAAAGCATTTGGCGCTGGCGCCATGTCGAAGTCAGGTGCTGGACATGGCCCAATGTGAGCCAAATTTTTGTCGAGGTCAGCTCTCCCTAGGTGATTAACTTCGCCTAAGTAGTAGCTCTGATCTGCTTCTATATTCTCGACAATCCCATCGGGGCGCCATAATATCACCCTTTGGTGCATCGATGATGGTACAGCTCCGACACCATGTATCCATTCTCGGCCTAACAATAGGTTGTAATTTGGTTTAGCCGATATGACCAAGAACATGGTTGGTCGAAGGATGGATCCCACTTTGAGGTCTAGTTGAATCACATCCATGGTGGTCCCTATTCCGCCTTCGTAGTTTGATAGGACCATATTATGAGGCTTAATGTCTTCATCATTCTTGCCTACTTTTCTTAGCATGAAATGGGGAATTATGTTGATAGTCGCCCCACAGTCCACCAAGATTTTGTTTACAGTGGCCTCTTCGAGCTTTGCCCTTATGAATAAAGGCTTGAGGTGACTTTTCATCGCCTCAGTTGGTGGTTCAAAGAAATCATTTTGCTCTTCAGTGCAGCCCTTACCCATGACAAAGTAGCATACTGGCCTATGCTTGGCCATCTCTTGTTCGACTTACCAGTCGTTTGCTTCGACTTCCATTTGGCGGTCGAATTCTCTTGGCAAGACCGAAACTACATTTATCATGATGTCTAATGTGTCGTCGGACTCAGAGCTATCTTCGTCACCAGCTTCGTCTTGATCAGGCCATACCAATCTATTGGTCACTGTTCCCTCTCCAAAGGCTTTCTTTGCTTTCGCTGGGGGACATTTGAGCTCGACTCTAGTTTTGGTTCGTTGGCAGCCTCTCTCTCTCAGCCTTGCTCCACCTTTGGTACCTTCTCCACTGGGATCGAGACATTGGGTTCTTTCCCTTGTAGTTACTCGATACTTGAGCAACTTTGGTGGCACCGACATGAGGTTCTTTCTTGAGTGTCAAAGATGAACCTCTTGGCACTTCAAAGGAATGCCACCTTTCTTTGTTGGGTCTCTTTCGACTCGATGTTTTGAGCCATGTATCGACTGGCACATTGGCTGGAGGCCTGAAAGTTAGTGGCCTCTTTTCCTGACTTGAACCCTTTTGATAGGTTCTTCTAGGATCGTGTCGAACATCAGAGCCTGCACTTGTTTGGGCATTTCTGCTCCATTTTTTGTTTGCTGCTCTCACACCTTCGATGTGTTCAACAACTTTCTTGTCAAAAATGGAGCTGCATCGAGGACACAACATTACTTCTGATTTTTTCTTCTGGCATCATTGCAAGAATTCTGCCAGATTTTCGTTCTCTCGGGGGAAAGCTGTTCTGTTTGCTTGCTCTTGCCTGATGGCTTCCTCTGAAACTTTTGATTTAGAGATTTCGACCATGTTGACATTCATGTTGTCTTTAGTAGCAAGAGTCATTTGCTTCATTTGAGCCTCCAGGTCTTTTGTTTGGCCTTGCACCGCAGCCAAGTAGGAAGTGGGTTTAGTTCCACATTTTGAGACTCCACCTGTTTCCAGTTTTGGGCCCTCAGCGGCCTTTTGGACTGCTTCGATTGTTTTTCTAGAAAGGTTCCCAGAAAAACTGCCAAATATTGGCATATTGATATGATCTTTGGTGACTTCGACCATAGTTATCCCTGGCCTTTTCACCTGACTCCTGGAAGCTTCGATCACATTTACCCCTGAGGGTTCAGCATAGTGGGCTTCCTCTTGCAAAGGGCTCGAATCCACATTCACGGGTGCCTTGTCAGCGAACTTCAGCCTCCCTTCTTTGATAGCATTTTGCGCGAGATTCCTGAAAAGAAAACATTGAGATGTTTTATGGTCCAAAAAGTTATGATATTTTCAATAGCCTCTTTTCTATCTTTGATCAAGAGGAGGCACTTTTACCCCTGGGGGTATTATCATTTGGTCATCTTTTACAAGTAAATCAAAAATTTCATCACATTTCGTAATATTGAAACTGTAAGTCTTTTTAGGGAACCTATCATTGGCCTTTTCAGACTCAGTAGGGTTTTTTCCACTTGAGGGGACTAGTAATTTGCAAGAGTATGGTGGCCCTCGTTTTAACTCAGCTAAATCGACCTCACTCTCCTCGACAGCTATAAGTTCGTCGAATGTTTCTGGATCTTCATCGTCCATTTCGACATATGCTATCTTTTCTCTTTTATGAGTTTTCGTCGCCCTAGCTTTTTCAGCTTTAAGGCGTTCTACCTGTCGAACCCTATCGGCCAATTGGGCCATGTCCCTCAGGTATTGAGTGTCTAATTTCTTCCTAATGGAGTAATCTAGACCTCCAGCGGCTATTTCGACTAACTCGTGCTCTAGCACTTGCGTAAAGCATCTTGCCTTGAGAAATCTAAACCTATTTAGGTATTCATCTATAGGCTCAGTGAATCTCCTTTTTACACTAGCCAACTCTTTCAAGCTTATCTTGGTTTGTCCCATGTAGAATTGCTCATGGAACAATCTCTCTAACTGGGTCCAATGGTGGATCGAATTGGGGGGGAGAGTTGTGAACCAAGTAAACGCATTCTTTGTTAGGGAACTTAGGAAATACTTAATCCTTAGGTTCTCATTGTTTGAGATTTCTCCCGCTTCGATTAAATATCTTGCCACATGTTCGACAGTGGATTATGTCGTGTCCCCTGAAAACTTAGTGAACTTAGGGACTTTGCATCAAGGAGGCAAGTCCGTTTGTAACACATATTCTGACAGCGGAGATGTGAAGTTGGGCCTACAGAAGCCCTTATTCATCCCGTTTTGCATCATGATTCTTTCAATCATGGCTGTCAAGTTATTCTCCAAACCAACATTCTGGTATTGGATTTGCTGAACTACTTCGTCAGCATTTTGGTTTCTATTAACCATCCTTATTTCCGGGGCTAGGACTCTCGGCTCTTCGACCCCGGGTTGTTCCATTTGTACCCTAAGGTTCTCTTCGACAGGCTGCTGGACTTGGTTAATAGTGGTTTATTCCTCTAGAAGTATGCCTTGGTTTCCCCTTATCTGTGCCCTTTGGGGCTGTCGAATGGGTTGGGGTACCCCAAAAAAGTCAGCCAGACGGGACATTTGCATTGTCATTTGCTGATTCGACTGGGTGGTATTCTGTATTAGAGGATTTAGCATTGTACTTAAAGTTTGCGCCAACATTTGAACCATGTCGTGGTTGCTTTCGTCCATTTGCTGCCTCAAGACTGTTGTCGAGGCATTCGTAAGGCCAGGCATTATGTGGGACGTTCCTCCTAAGAGTTGGTTCCTACCCATGTTCGCCATACCAACTCCAGAGCCTTGGAGTGGCGAAGAGGCGCTCACTAAAGGTTCTGAAAAGGTGGACGCAGCGTTCGCCAGGCTAGTCAATTTATAAGTTGGCATGTCGTAGGGTGGTTCTCGATTTATCCAGAATGTCGAAAAACCTGGGGGAACATATGGTCTGGTTCCTTGGTTTCCCATTGGTGGGGGAGTTCCCAAAGGCATTCTCGGGCCTGTAAATGAAGGTATTAGCCCCGTTTGTGTAACCGTTACTGCTGGCGTTGAACCAGCGGTTACCACTTCGCTTACGGTTGGGATAACCGTCACTCCCACGTTTGTTTGTGGGTTTTCTCCATTGTTTGGCGGATTTTCCATTTCTCTACTTCTTCTCCTAGTATTGGTTTCGTTGGTGTATATTCTACCACTTCTCAATAACATGCAATACTCTCGAAAAAGGAGTATATTTTATAAAAAAACGATTAAACTCGTAAAATCAACACAAGGTCCCATCGGGTGTGCCAATTTGTTTACCGTGAAAAATGGTAAACAACCGCTGATCTTCCAAAAGGTAACTTATTTGGTGACTCGCAGGATCGATCAGATTGATCCTAAGACATGGTTGATTTTTATCATTTAAATGCTTTAAAATAGAGAGTTTCGACTAATCCTAATGGTGACTAACGCAAGTAAGGTAGAGACACTTTAAGTAAATTGCATGGAGAAAAGCTTGATAAAGTAAATAAAAGCATTAAAGGCTTGTTAAATAAATAACTTCGACTGAGGTAAATAAGTGAAAGCGATAAATTGTTTGAATGTAAAAGATTTCGATTAAGGTAAATGGTGTTTCACACATACATTCTCAATGACTCTTTATCTCTCGCTGGGTACTTGAATCTAAATGAGTGACTTGTATACAATGATGAACACCCTTAATAACTACGTGAACACTTAGTATTTATACTAAAAATCCTAAGTAACTGCTGGGCAGTTACATCGCTTTGAGGTGACACCACATGGCACGTTCACAACCCTCGACGCCTACTTCCACGCCATGTTGCACTTGGTAACTGCTGGGAACCGTTTTCCCTCCAACAATTCGAAATTCAAACTGTTCGATCTTGGGCATCAGGGACCTTGGTCGAAAGGTTGCTCCTTCGACGTTGAAAACAACATGATTCCAACTTAGAGAAATTTATCTAAGTATCTTGTCATTCTTTGATAAGCCTTCGATGTGATCAGCTGATCGAAGCCTTCTTGTGTAGGAAACTCTTCTAACTCATAATTAATGATCTATATGATAATAGAACGTGGGTGTCGAATTTAGGAGCCAACAGAGGGGAATTCGTGTGCACTTGCATCATGAGTAAAGTGTGACTTGCAAGTTGTTAAAACCCAACCATTCCTTGCGTTTTGATGTGCTAAATCTTTCAGGAAACTTAGTTAATCGTGTTTAAACATTAAACGTGTGAAAATTTGTGTTTAGAGGCCATACTAATCAATTTGCAATCTGACTGTTTTGACAAAATTAGTTTCTTGGTACCAGCTTTGCAACCATATGGAACACAATGTAGGGAGCTTTATGATGCAATCTTGGATGCTTTAGAAAGCTGAATGATCAAGCTTGACAATATGCTTTGAAAGTCTCCATTTGGATACTTGAGTTGAGAGTTATGTCCATTTAAATATGTGAAAAACACACAGATTTTTATACTTAGAAAATTTCGAAGTATAGAACTCCAAAGTGACCTATAATGTCCTTTAAAGTTCCATGTCCTTCCACTCAAAATTTAGTCTTGATATCTGAAGATGAAATGTAGTAGACCTCTTGAGTTGAATTGTGGAATTAAGATCACTCAAAATTTATTTAAAAAATTGAAAAATTTATTGTCTTTGGAAGATGATGAACAAATTTGGGAAAGTTCACAAAAGACCTATAATCTTTTCAATTCTTCAACAACTTTCCAAGTATTTTCAAGTCTTGCACATTAAAACAAAGGTATGGTAGACATACAAAATATCATTATGGAAAAAAGAATGGGCTCAAGGAGATAAAAATTGACCAATTTATGATCATTTGAAGTCAAACCCTAAAATTCAAAGGCTTTTCAAAGAGACTTGTAATCTTTCTCAACCATTAGTGACCTTAGATTAAAAATTAGCCTTAGATCCCTTAAGAGAACTTGTTAAGGACCCTTTTAATAGAATCATGGATTTGGAATCAATCAAAAATCTCAAAAAAAATGAGCAAGATATGGTCCTTAGAAGTCAACAAACCCTAGCTTAGAGAGTGTCAAAATGACTTGAAACCCCTTTCAATTTTTGATGATTTTTCTTGCCCAATTAGATCTTATCATGTGAAGAGAATTTGTTGTAGATGATGATAAGAACCCATAGAAAAAATAACAAACTCAAAATACTGAAAATTGAGAGATTTATGCACTTATGATCACTGAATCAAGCACTTGCTCAATTAGGTCAAACTTGTTGAATCAGCCTTGAAGCTTTGAAATTTCTTGACAAAATAAAGCATGATGGATCATAATAGGCCTTAAAATGATTTTATCTTGAAGCACACTCGAAGATGGAGCTAAAGTATCAATGAAACTTGTTGAAGATTGCATGGAAATAAACACATGAACTTGTGAATCTTCTTGATGAATGCCACCAACACATTAAGGAATGTTTGACCAAAATAAAGTGAGGGAACTATTTGAACCACAAATATTTGATATCATAGACATAGCTTTGAAGCCTGATCTCTTGCAGTCCATTGAAGAATCATTTGATTGAGAACCAACCCTCAAACGCTAGGTTAGATGCAATTGTATTATCACCTATAATATGGACATTCAAAGAAACATATATACATATTTTAATGTTAGCTAAAAGAACACATGTACAAGATACACAATTCAAGGTGCTTGGTGATTCCTCAGGAGAAAACTTAAAGATGGGATGATGTAGAAAGAGAGAACCAACCCTAGTGTGTGATCTTGATGTATTGATTATATGAGATGATGAGAGATTTTAGGGGCAAAAAATTAGGGTATAACAGGCACGATGAAGCAGCATCACGGGCGCAATATTATGCAAAACGAGCGTGATGATGCAAAAGTAAGACACAGTCATTTCCATAAATAAGTCTTTTTGACTTGTTTTGAGGGGTTCTAAAATGGAGGTAAAAAGTGAAGGTTAAGAGCTTTTAGAGCAGGATTTTAAGAGCATTGGAGAGCTTCTTTTTCATAAATTTTGTTAGATAAATCTTATCAACTAACGGTAATTGTTAAATTCTCTATGAGTAACTAAGTTATTCTAGATTAGGTCTTTTGAGATGAACCTATTTGTACTATGTTGGATCATATGATTGTTAGATATTTATTAAGTGCTTTGATCTTAATATTGTTCGGGTGTTGATGAACATGCAAATTGATATCAGATGAGTAGAGATTATTCACTATAAGCCTACAAATCATATCTAGGGAAATTATTAAAATTATTAATTAACTACTAATAGGTAATTATAAGTTATGTCTTTTGAATTAACAAACTTATAAAGCTTAGTGAATTGTACAGCAAGTAATTATATGCAGTGGTCTTGTTAATTTGTCATAAGATAATAGCATAATTGTAATGGGATTAATATACAATTCATCAACATGTATAATTAGGGGATTCAATATAAACGATCTAATCGCCTTTCATTATAGAATTTTACAAAGACAAATTTCTCATCTTGTTTTTGTAACTGAATCATCATTGAAAACCCCCTTTGTTATTAATTTTTATATGCATTGTAATTACCTTGCTTAAATTCGCAATCCTTGTGAAGACACATTATTTTGTTACTTCGACGAGACTAGTAGGCTTGATAGAATTATCATCAAAGTATATAAGGAGTTTATCAACCTAGCCCTCATTTTGAATTTTTTTCCAAGAGTTCTCATTTGATTAAGAATGTAGATAAAGTGTTTCTGCATGGAAGAAAAATCCCTGGATTTAGAAAATTTAGTGACTATGGGTTGCCAATTGCGGTTTAAGCATCTAAGGACTTTTATAACCAAGTCCTTATTTTCAAAAACTTTTCTGAGTTCTCATATGATTAACAATTTGGATAAAGTATTTGTGCATATAAAAATATTTTCCTCAGGTTTCATTATGAAGAGTTCATATTCATGAGTTAATGTGTTCATCCTTTCCTTTTTTACCTCGGTTGTACCTTCTAGGGTAGCTTGAAGGATGTCCACCACATCTTAAGCAGTCTCATGTGAGAAACATGAAAAAAATAATCAATGTCGAGAGCAATAGTGATGACAGTCCTTGCTTCTAAAATACGTTTAACTTTTTCACTTTCTTCTTTGGTCCAATCATTTTTATCTTTGATTATCACTACACCATTAACTTGATGAGTGGGAACAAAAGAATAATTTTTTACATGTTTTCAAATTTCAAAAAATACATCCCCTCTATAAAAATTTACATCTTGTCTTTCCATAAAACATAACTTTCTCCATTAAAAGATGGAGATTTGTTTAGTGAATCCTTTCAAGTCATCTGTTTCTTTTGTGACAATTATTCTTAAAAAAAGGAGTTAGAATATAATGTCACTTATTGAACAAGTGACTCCAAACATAAGAGTGGTAGGTGGATTGTTACTTTAATAAATCATGATTAGTATTAAAAAAAGTATTTTCATAAAAATAATTTATGAGACTTTAAGAGACAAAAGAGATAAAGCAACAAAAAAACAAAAGAGAAAGAATTAGAGAAGAAGGAAAATTAAATAAAAAAGTAAATAGATAGGGGTAAAGAGATTGCACTAGGATTTATACATATTCAATCTAACCATTTGACTTACACATGTCCTAAAGAATTTCTTCTTAAGAGTTCCGCTAATAAAATGTCTTGAGCTTTTAAGGATATGCTTATGAACATTCTTACAATATATAAGAGATTTTACAGTGGGTGATCCCCCAAACCAAATAGAGCTTTTAATAGGATGGGCTCACAAACAAAGTAGAGATTTTAACCGACTAATCTCAAGAACCAAACAGAGATTTTACCAGGATAATATTAAAAACCAAACAAAGATTTTAGTAGGACAATTTCAAGAACTAAATAACGAAATCAAATATAAGAAACACATTATTGATGAAAAACAACTAAAGCACGAACACTAGCAGTACTAAACTCTCACAAGTATTTTTCATTCACAAGGAACTAAGGCAACTTTAGCGAAAGAATATAAAAGGAAAAGATATTAAAAAAATAGTTTATTTGGAATAAGGATAAACCCTTTTTATAGGAGAAAATATGTCTGAAAAAAGAAAAATGATTTGTGGGCTTTTTAATTGTCTAATCGATTAGATAGGCCAAATATGGAAGGTTTTCAAACATGTCATCACTAATAGATTATAATATTATTTAATAAATTAGGATGCATTACAAAAGAGATAAACGATTAACTCTAATGTGTTAATCAATTATGTAGTGTAAAAATCACTCTTAAAAGTTGACACCAACTAGTAGTCACTTAGGCTCATTGCTAAAACAAATTTTGGAAATTTTATAAAATGGGAGAGGCTTCAAAAACATTTGAGTGTGTGTGTCAGAGTTGTCTTAGTATCTTAGGAGTTACTCTTATACTTTTACAATACATTAATCACTTAGACACAGGACCAAGTGAACTATCACACTTCATCTTGGACTTGCTTGTTATAAGTGATAAGGCTTGATATAGCTTCTTTGGTAAACATTATCATCATAAGTAGCTTGACCAGAGATCCCCATGGACTCCACCAAATTTTATTTGACATTAGGTGTTATAATAATTAAAACTAGCATGATCATCTACAAATATTTATACCTACAAACACATAGAACCACAGACGATGCCTTAAAAACCGTTTGCCTTATGCTGACTACCATGAACTCTAAATTAAAAAAAGTTACATGAGCATGTGACTGTTCAATATGATCAAACACGTGGAGATTCTCTATAAAGAGAAGTATAGGCATGAAACGTTTGGAATTCCCAAATCCCTTTTTTAAGGCAAGCTAGTTGAGAGAACCCTTGTAGGTCTCCATGACTCAAGAAGATTAGATATGTGGAGAACCTTGACAGATTGGTTTTTCCATTCGGGAAAGAGCTCTTGGTTGATTTAATCCTATTTTTGGAGAGCTTCACTTAATTTATATTTAATTTTAATATGAGTGATATGTACAAAACTCTTTCATATTTTTTAGTCGTGTTGAGAATTGCTAAGCAAAATCTGAAATCAAAATGGAAGGACATTCTCTTGGTCAATAAAGTAAAGAAGCAGAATAAAAGTAACAACACATTTTATAGTAAAGGGAAGGGTAAAGAAGTTTTCTGGACCAAACCTACTAATCGTACATTGAAGCATATTTGAGGAACAAATAAGGATGACATTTGATTCTATTGCGGCAAGATCAAATGTTATAAGAGAAACTTCCTAAAATACATCGAAGATAAAAAGAATGGAGTAGAGACTTCAAGTTTATGTATTTTTGTCATAGAAATAAAATTATCTGCTTATGCATCATGGGTATTGGACACTAGATATGGTTCTCACTTTTGTACTAATGTGTAGGGGATAAAAAGGAGTAGAAGTTGGAAAAAAAAGTGAATTTGATCTACAAGTTAGAAATGGAGAAAATGTTGTTTCTTTAGACATAGGAATTTATTTATTGACTTTACCTAGTGGTTTATTAATTCATTTAGATAACCACTATTATGCATCTCTAATTAACAGGAATATTGTTTTTTTTCTTATTTGGATAAATTTTATTTTTCATTTATAATAATGAAAAATTGTTACTCTATTCATTTAAATGATATATTCTATGCTACTACACAAATGAACCATCGGTTTTATATCGTAGATCTTGAATTTCCAATTAATAACATTAATATTAAATGGATGAAACCTTACAAGGTAAATCCGGTTTACCATTGACACTGCCGTTTAGGCCATATAAATGAAAAATACACTTCCAAATTCCATAAAGATCGACTATTGAACTCGTTTGATTTTAAATCATATGACACATACAAATCTTTTTTACTTGGAAAGATGGCAAAGTCCCAATTCACAAGGAAAAGGTGAAAGGGCTAGTGATATTTTTGTGCTCTTACATACTATTGCATGTGGACCACGAAACACATAATCCATTGGAGCTTTTTAACACTTCATCACATTTACTGATGATTATAGTAGATATGACTATGTGTATTGAATGAAACACAAACATGAGTCCTTTTAAGATTTCGAGGAATTAAAAAATGTACAAAAACAATTAGGAAAAAATATTAAAACCCTTCAATCGGATCGAGGTGATGAATATATAAGCCTATAATTTGATGACCATATTAAAGAGTGTCAGATTATATTCCAACTTACTCCTCCTGAAACACTATAGTGTAATTGTTTATTTGAGAGAAGAAACCAATCCTTATTAGACATGATTTGATCCATGATAAGTCACATTGATCTTCCAAAATCCTTTTAGGGACATTCTATATTAACAAAAACTTACACACTTAACTATATCCCATTAAAGATAGTTAAGAAGAGAACATATAATAAGTGGAGTATTAATAGACCATATATGTCTTACATGAAGATTTAGGGTTACAAAGTTTATGTGAAAAACTAAGCTTTAGCCCAAATCTGATAAATGTTTTTTGTCGTGTATCCTAAAGAAAAAACAGGATATTACTTCTACAATTCTTCTGAGGGGAAAGTGTTTGTTGCCCGTACTAGCTTATTATTGGAAAAGGACTTTAGTTCTTAAGGAATCAGTTGACAGAAAGTAGATCTTGAAGAAATTCAATAATAAAAATGTTATTAGTACCATGGTTTTAGGATTGGCATAATTTTTGCTAAAACATGGTTTATAGCATGATGTTGTAGAAGGTGTTCTAACATGCTGGTCAGGTTCACTTGAAGGCAGATATTCTGACAGATGTTGTAAGATCTTGTATCAGAACATCAGTACATGTTGTATTTTTCTTGACAGATTTAAATTGAATCTGTGAGATTCCTTTTGGTTTTATCTCACTGGTTCTTCGCAGGTCAATAATTTTTCAATCTGGAACATTTGATTTATCTCCAGTTGTACACAGGTTGCCAAAATTGGGCTTTGAGACAATTTAGGAAACCTTGTGTTTTGTTCCAAGAGTTAAGAAGATCTTTCAGCACAAATTGGTGCAACCCTTAACATTTGCAACAATGAATATCTGGCAAAGATTCAAGGCACATAGATTACAGAGGAGCATTAAAGAAATTACCTAGACCTAAATTCTTTAAGAACTTTGTAAAACATAAGGGGAAGCCTACTTTTCTTAGTCTTAGGGTTTGAGGGTTCTTCAAGGTAGTTTCTATTTTTGTACATCCTCGTGTATGTTTTGATGCATTTGAGTTGACTAATTGTTATTTGATTATCAAGTTATTGTTCTCCTCTAAGCTTTTAAGCAAATATTTAAGTGTTGTTCTTAGTGATGCTTTTAAGAAAACTAAGTTTTTTTTTTTGGAAGAGTGTTCTTCCTTTTTGGTTTTTTGAGAGATTCCCTGGGTTTGAGATTGTTGTTTGATATCACTATAATGATTATGAGTGTGAGGGGTTTTTATATCTAGGAGGTTCCTAGGTAGAAGTTGCACTGGGTAGTGATTAAGTGATAAGTTGTAAACTGAGATTGTTTAGGCATAGAATTAATACTAGTGATAGTAGATTTCCTTCCTGGCTTTGAAGCCCCAAGAGTAGGTGAGTTGCACCAAAATGGGTTAACAATTCTTTGTGTTCTTTTACCTTATGCATTTAAATTCTGCATAGTTTTTATTTTGGTAAAATTTCTGTCAGTTAGCAGATGTGATAACATCTGTTGTGACATTGTGCTTATATGTTGAGACACCCGTCCTGGCTTCTGAAATTGTGTGTGATAGAATTTCAATTGGAATCAGAGCAGGCACCTTGTTCTATTTATTGGTGAGATCCAGGGATATACTTTCTGGCACTATGGAGAAAGAAGGAGGATATAACAACAGACCACCTTTGTTTGATGGTTCAAATTATGACTGGTGGAAGGTTAGAATGGTGGTTTTCCTAAAATCTATGGATATGCAGGCATGGAAGGTTGTTCTAAAAGGATGGGGTCCTCCTAGTGTGAAGTAAAAAGATGGGAATGTGTCTTTAAAGCAAGACGAGGACTGGTCTGAAGATGAGGATAAATCAGCTATCAGAAATTCCAAAGCTTTGAATGCCTTATTCAATGGAGTGGATAAAAATGTCTTCAGGCTTATCAACACTTGAAGTGAATATAGCAAGGCTCCAACTTCTCACTACTAAATTTGAAAATCTAAGAATGAGTGATGATGAGACCATTCAGGAATATCCAATGAAGGTTCTTGACATTGCCAATGCCTCAAGTTCCTTGGGAGAAAAAATATATCAGAATAGAGGCTTGTTAGGAAGACCCTTAGGTATTTACCCAGGAAATTTGATATGAAGGTAACAACTATTGAAGAAGCTCAAGATACCAACAGCCTGAGAGTTGATGAACTTATTGGTTCACTTCAAACCTTTAAATTGACATTTAGAGACAAGTCAGAGAATAAGAACAAGATCATGCATTTTACATCCAATGTTGAAGATGAAGAAGATCAAGTGGATCTGGATATTAATGATCGACTTTCTAATACCCTTGTGCTTCTTAGGAAGCAATTCAAAAGAGTACTAGAAAGATTAGAAAAGATGTTAAGAACATCTCATCTGATATTAATAAAAATTATGAGTCTAAAAAAGAAGACAAAACTGAGAAGACATTAAGTCAAGATATGAGAGTTTAGTGTAATGAATGTAAAGGTTTTGGGCACATTAGAGTAGAATGTCCAACATATCTTAAGAAATAACAAAAGGGAATATCTGCTACTTGGGCTGGTAAGAACTCAAAAACTGAATTTATCAAACATATTAAAGCCTTTTTAGGAAGATGTAAGTCTATTAAAACCCTGAGTAAGGAAAAGGAGATTTGTACCAAAGTGTGTGATCTTCAAAAAAAGTATTACTATTGTCATCTAAACTTGAAAACAAGACCAAATCTATTAGAATATCAAACAAGGGGACTTAGATAATAGATTTCAATATGGAAAAGGTGTTATGAATTCAAAATGGCCTGGATCAAATAAGGACTTTGAGCAAAAAATTACTCATCCTATCAAAAGGAATAATGCCATGATGACATGAGAGAAATTTGAACATTCTTTAAAACATCAGGGATCTTATCTCAGACCTAATCATCATATTTTGGCGTCTGATCAGTGCAACTGATCTAGTCATATAAGACCCGTCTATTACAAGTTATATGGATATCCTAAACGTGTGGATAAGATTGATAGAAAATGGAAAGCTAAAATTGTGAACACTTGACTTTTTGCCCATAGTCATTACATAATTCCAACAAGAAAATTCTATGATAAGCGTAAGACTGAGGAAAATCCCAGTATTGTCATAAAAGATGTCATGACATTGGACTATGATCATTTGAGTAACAATGATATAGTGAAGTCAATTACTCAAATTAATAGTTCAACAAGCAATGAGGATGAAGTAAAGCTATGGCACTAGAAACTTGGACATCTTCATTTCAAAAGAATGAAGGAAGTCATATATGAAGGAGACATTAGAGATATGCCTGAGCTCCAGATTTAAGAAGGAGAAGTTTTTGATAAGTGTGAAAGTAAAAAGCAAATGATGATGTCATACCAAATGCTGCAACATCAGACTATTTCCAAAGTTTTGGAACTTCTTCATATGGATATAATGGGACCATTACAAATAGACAACCTAGGAGGAAAAAAGTATGTCTTTGTGGTTGTAGATGACTTTTTTAGATGTACTTGGATGAATTTTCTTAGAAAAAAATCATATACCTTTGAAGTCTTCAAAGACCTGTGTCAAAGCATTCAAGAGGAGAAGAAAAGTATGATTGCCAAGGTCATAAGTGACAATGATATGGAGTTTAAGAATACAAAGTTTTCTGAATTTTGTGATTTTGAAGGAATAATCCATGAGTTCTCTTATTACTTGAAAACTCAGGGAGATATAATTGTTGAGCAAAAGACTAGAGTCATACGGGAATCAACTAGAGTCTTGCTTAGTGCTAAGCAATTGACATTTGAGTTTTGGGCTGAAGCTATGGATACTGCTTGCTATATTCATAATAGGGTCACTTTGAGAGGAGGTACTACTACTACTACTACTCTCTATGAGGTATGCAAAGGAAGAAAGCCTAAAGTTAAATACTTTCTTATCTTTGGAAGTAAATGCCAGATCTTTACTAGTAAAGATCAAGTGGACAAGAAGGATTCCTTAGGGGGTGAAGGAATATTTTTGGGCTACTCTTAAAACAAAAGAGCTTATAGAGTGTTTAAATCTAGAACTGGAATGATAATGGAATCTATCAATGTGAAAATTGATGATTCGGTTGCTAAAGAGAATGAGGGTGTTAGAGACAATGTTATAACATCCTATGTGCAAATTGATGAAGCACTAAAAGAGGATATATATGAATTTACAAACACTGATTTAGTGAAATCTCAATCTAGAAAAGGTTTATCTACTGAAGGACAGATAAACCAATTCAGGGATCTAACTACAAGTCACCATGATAAAGGTAACATCACTGAGTTTAAATATAAGATGTCAAATACAGATGGATGTGTTGCCTTGAAGGAAACAAGAGAAAGTTTCTATGAATTGGTGTTGAAGAGATATGATGTCAAGAAGGACCTCATGACATTTCATAGTGAAAATCTGAGTTCTTTTAGATATCTCATTCAGCAGGGATGGAACAAGGACCTTGGTAGTTGTAAGCAACTGATTAAGAATCTTGTTAAAGGGAAGGTTGTGACTCTGAAGCATATGGACAACAAGGAACAACTTACTGGTATCAAAAATAGTAAGATTGTAACTTTTACTATCAAGGAGTTATAGCAATTACAACTATGGAGGAATGCAATTAATACTGCATCTTTCCTCTATAATCAGAGGCATGACATGCCTTGATAAATTGCTACTGAAAAGGGATGGAAGGAAGGTGTTATGCAAGACAGTAGGATTGACTACAACACCAAGGAATGCATAAGCCTCTTTGACAGAGGTAAAATATGGAAGGCCATTTGAAGCTGATCAAGAGTGTGTGTTTCCATTTGTTTGTTTCCATCTGTGTTATTACTTTTGTGCAATATGCTTATCTCCAACGTTCTGTGTGTTTCCGTTTGTGTTATTGCCTTAGTGCAATATGTTTTCATGTGATATGTGTCTTCATTGTATATAGTTACTCCAGTTTTTGTCAATATTTTGACTAAAAAGGGGAAGTAAAGTGTTGGTTGTGTTTTGTGTCCTAATGTTACATCACATGTATTGACATGTTGATTTAGTATTACGTTAGGACCGTGTGTTACTGATTTTGAGAGAGTAGCTATTTATGGTTGTTGGTGCAACTATTTAGGGGAAGCATGATGTTTCATGCTTCTACCTTTGTGTGTGCTTCTGCTGCTACTACTGATGTAGTCAGTTGTGTAGGATGAGGATATCTTAACAGATGTTCCAACATCCTGTCTGGTATGTGTTGAGAATCCTTTGGATCTCTCTTCTGGTTTGCATTTTTCCTTAAAGGGGAAAACTTATTATTTATGAAAGGGGGAGTATTGTACCTGTCTATTTGTGTAGTTGCTGTAACTCTGATGTATTATTTTTTATGCAGTTTATTTGTGGTTTTATTTCTCTCTCCTGTATTTTTTGTGCTAAGATTGTTTTAGCCAAAATTTGTCTAAGGGGGAGATTGTTAGTACCATGATTTTATGATTGGCATATTTTTTGCTAAAACATGGTTTGTAGTATGATGTTATAGAAGGTGTTCTAACATATTGGTCAGGTTCATTTGAAGGCATATGTTTTGACTGATGTTATAACATCATAAATCAAAACATCAGTATAGGCTGTATTTTTCTTGACAAATTTAAATTGATTATGTGATATTCCTTTTGGTTTTATCTCACTGATTTTTTGCAGGTCAAGAATTTTTCAATCTGGAACAATTGATAAATAAAATGTTCCAGATTGAAAAATTCTTGACCTGCAAAAAATCAGTGAGAAAAAACCAAAAGGCTTATAATTAATACTACTGATACTGGAATTCCTTCCCGGCTTGATAGCCCCCAGAGTAGGTTAGTTTCACCGAACTGGGTTAAAAATTATTTGTATTCTTTTACCTTCTGTATAGTTTTTATTTTGGTAAAGTTTTCTCATTTAGCAGATGTCATAACATCTTTCATGACATTGTGTTTGTGTGTTGACACATCAGTATTAACCTCTGATATTGTGTGTGCCAGAATTTCAAATGTAATGACTCATCTATAGAGTAACTGGAGTAGGAAACACAAGAAGTTGTGAAAGAAAAACCTGCTCAAGTAGAACAAGATCAGTGTATGTCAAACATCATACGTCCCCAACCTAAAATATATGGATATTGTTGGTTTTTAAGTGCACCTAAGAGAGGGGTGAATTAGTACTTTGAAAATTTATCTGGTTTTTAGAATACTTGTTCTTATTTTTTTAGTTTGGTGAAGGGGTTTAGAAACATGTTTCTTTTCTTTTCTTGTTATGATTTGTGATGAAAGCGCTAAATATGGAAAAGTAAATAACACAAGGATGTATATTGTTTCCCCTCACACTTTGAGAGTACTCCAATCCCCTTACCAATATGTAAGAGATTTAAATATAGTTAGAATGATTGTAAAGCCTATTTGTTGTACCCTAATTTTTGACCCTAAGATTCCTTTGTCATATCATATCAGTTCAATCACAACAAATTCACACACTAGGGTTTGTTTCCTCTCCCTATCTTGGTCTTGTTATATGGGGAATCAATAAGCACCTTGACTTGTATTTTGTGATCATCTATGTTTCACTACTCTTTAACTAACAAATACAATGTATTTGTCTCCTAATTGTTGATTATGTAGGTGAAAGCATAATGCATACAATGCATTCCATCAAAGTCAGCTTTTGGATTCATGAGTTCCTTCTTTGTACCTTCCTCAATAAAGCTTCATTGAGATTCAAGCCTCTATGAAATATATTTTGAAGTAACATCATGACAAAGTCTTTCATGATTCATTATGCCTCAAGTTGTCAAATTTAGCTCAAAAGTACAAGGGTTGACTAAAGAAGTTTGACTCAATTGGACAAGTATTTGATTTCAATGATCACAAGTGCATATATCCTTAAATTATCAATATTTGGAAGTGGTTTTAGTTGCAATGGCTTCTCCTTAACATACTCCACAACTTATAATAACATGACAAAGGTATTTGTGCAAGAAGGTTGATCAAAATTGCAAAGATTTCCCAAGGCATTTTGTTTCTCTAGGAGCTAGGGTTTTGAACTTCAAAGTGGTATATCTTGCTCATATTTTGGTATTTTTTAGTGATTCCAAAAACATCCTTCTCTTCAAAGTGTTATTAAAAAATCACTTCAAAAGTCTCAAGTAAATTTTGTGTGTAAGAAACTTGATGATGGAGAAAGATTACAAGTCCTCCAAATGAACCCTCAAATTCCTCTATGGGATTTCAAATGATCATAACTTGATCAAATTTCATCACCTTAAGCCTATTATTTTTCCATAATTATATTTAATGTGTGAACTTCAACTCATCTTCAAAGTTCAAAGTGTGAAAATGGATGGAAGATGCCCTAAGGATGCAAAATATTATAGGTCATTTCATGAATATTTTCCAACTTCAACAAGTCATAACTCTCTCACTTTTTGGAGATTTTGAATGGTTTAAATCTCAAAATGACATTCAAGATATCTAATTCATTCCATCTTTTTTGGTGAAGAACAAACTCCAAGTGGAAGACCATGTTTGGATACAAGACATTATAAGTCATTTTTGAAGAAAAACTTAGAAATTTTCTAAGTATGAAAAGTCAGCCCTTTCCTTCCAACTTTGATTCAACACAACTTCTTGCTCAAACATCCAATTGATCTCACTCTTTTTACATTTTAAATCTTGTGACTTCATCTTTCAAGTGCTTCAAAAATCACATCATATGGTGCCCTACATTTTTGGCACCATGGTTATGAAGGTAGCATCATGAAATGGAAATTTCAAGTTCAGTCAGTTTTGAAAATTAGTTTAAATCCAATTATAAGCTTGTTTAAGGATCAATTTCGCGTCTAAACATTATTAGGAACTTGCCATGACAAGAAACGACCCTTAAACTATCTATTTTACTGCATTTTTAGCGATGTGAAGTCACACTTTTCACAGTTAGCAGGTCCACACGATTTCACGGATTTCGCCTCCAATTCACACGCTTGAGCTTTGTATCATGATCAGCTATAAATAAGGATCACCCCTCGCTCATTTTTCAAGCTTTGGATAGCCAATTGACCCCTGTTCAGATTCCACATGAACTCTGAATTTTAATTTCTGATTTCTTACATTCTCACCTTCAAACACCAAAAGCTCCATTAAGTTAGCTTCATTGAACTTCCCTGAAGCTAACCATAGAATTATCCTCAAGAATCGTGACCTACATTGATCTACAAAAGTTCAATTCTAGAGCAACTTCTCACAACTTCGTTCAGGTAGATTCCTTAGCCAAACTGATTCAAATAAAAGACTAATCCACTCCTTGTATCCTTCTGATCCTCGTGCTCTTTGTAATTTGCAATTTCATTGAGATTTGAGTGAGATATCCCAAATTATTGTATTCATTATTTTCTGGTTTTCTTCAAGTACAACCTTGCAAAGTTTATATAAATTTGGCGCAATGGTGCCATTAGAATCATCTTGAAGAGACGAATCTAATGGTACCAGTTTGGTTTGCTAATTTTATAGTTTGAAGGATAGGATTTGGGGCTGGCTGGAGGTTGAAGACGATGACATGTCCGTGTTCAACCAATGACATGTAACCACTTTATTTTTTTGAAACAGATGTAGTATGCTTGCCTTACCATGTGCATGCCTCAGAAGCCCTTGGATCTGATTACTTTAGTAAGTTAGACTCGACCCAACGTGCCACATTTTAAGTTGTTTTATTTTAAAAATAAATGATCAGGTGTGATATTCAATAAAGTCCATGACATGCACAGTGCATCAGATCCACTGGATTTGTTTACTAACGTGTTTTGGCAATGATCAGATGGCCCATATTTTTTTGGTTTATTATTTTATTTCTGATTTTTTTATATTTAATTATTTTAATCTTCAAAAATTCATAAAAAATTCATTTTAATTCCAAAAAATTTGAAAAAAAATTATGGAAAATACTTTTGATTTTTCTCTTTCTGACTTTTATTTTTTCACATTTTTATTTTGTGTTTTGATTTTTTTATAATTTTTCACTTTGCTTGAATTGTTTTAAATGTTTAAAAATACTTTTATGCATTTTTTAAATTCTGAAAAAAACAGGGAAGGATCCAATGACATTGTGACAAATATTGGTGACCTCATTTATTTTTTATTTCTGACTTTATTATTTTTCAACATTTTTTGTTAATTTACCTATTTCTTTTAATTTTAAAAATAGTTTGACTTTAAAAAAATTACCAAAAAATTTATAAAAATATTTGAGTTCATTTCTGATTTTTTTATGGTCTTACTTATTTTTTCTTGATTAATTTGAACATAGTTAACATTTTTCTCTCTTATTTTATTTTTATTCATTTTTTTAAAATCTTTATTTTTATATGTTAAATACAATTTTATTTTTATACATTTTCTGGCTGATCTTGGGTTGAAATTTTTATCATGAACTTTGTTAACATTATTGGATCCATGGTGTTGAGTCTAACTCCATAAAAATGGATGGATGATTTTAATAATAGTTTAATTAAAATTTTGGTTCAAATGTAGTTTGTTCATGTTCCCCATCCCTCTTCATCTTACCCCCTTCTTGTTGTATTGCATGTTCTGGGATGATCATCTCTATATCATTTATCCAAACATGAAGTACATAGATTGTTATTGATCGACCTCAAAATAGGTGCGACTTCTATATAAGTCCACTTACGATTGCTTAACGTAGCGCTAAATTTTGTCCTGATTTGAGAAAATGATCATTCGTGGCCCAAACCTATGTTTGTAAGCCCAAGTATGTTAATTTGAACCCTTTGATCCAATAACTTTGAGATCCATTGTTAGGAGGTTTTGGTACTACCAATCCTCTAATGGAACTACATCAATTTTGGTCAAAGTGGATCACTTAAACATCATTGATCATTAAGTTTTACTTTGGGTTTCTTAAAATGGATGATATACTTGACAAAAAGAAAATGCAACTTATTTTTTAGAGGCTTTGGTTCTACCAATCCTCTAATGAGTTCCAAATGAAATTTTCAAGATGGTCAAACAACTAATCATTAACTTCTAACAATTAATTTTATTTTTATGCTTTTATTTTATGCTTTTACTTTATGTACCATTTACTTTAGCACTTACATTTCATACTATTTTCATATTTGCTCACTTTAGCCTTTATATTCATGTCATTTTTAATTTGCTCACTTGAGCTTTAAATTTCTTTTTGAAGATACCTAATAATCAACTTAAACCCTAAAAAACTTTAGTGTTGCTTGGACTACTTGATCATTATCCTTGGCATTATGGAGTGATGGACTTCTTAGACTTATGAGTAGAAACCTTGACCTATGTTGGAGACCTTATGACCTTTATTGATATTTTGTCTGGATTTCTTGGGGTTTACCTCAAGACATTGGGTTGTTTGTTTGTTTTGTGTGCAGGTTATTATGGTCACATACTTTGTTTGTAATCTGGAATACATCTGTATACAACTGTTACTCAGCCCAATTTTTTTGAAGACTAAATTCAATTGGAGCTTGGTATTCTTCAAAGGTTTATTAACTATTTGTTTGGTTTCAAATATAAAGGATGGAATTATTCATTGACTCAATATGTCAAGTGTTGGTTTCTTGTTGGTTAGATGGTTCTTTTCCCTAGCTTTTACTTTATGCTTTAGGATAGTCCCTCCATCTCCTCCCATCTTCTTTAATTTCAAAAATCTTGTCCCTCCTTTTGAAAACACTTCTTGCATCAAAAACTTGAACCACTTTCATAATAAACTTGGACTTAGGTCCATGCAATTTCTTTTAAAATCTTTTTATTAACCAAACATTAATCAATTTAACAATACTTAGACATTTTTTGTGAGAAGACTAAAAGTCAATCAATCTCATTTAAATTATTTTTTCCACTTTGGCTTTTACTTTAAACCTTTTCTCAAAATATTGGACTCTTGTCAATCCTTGTAGTGATGCAAACAACTATACTTCTACAATATGTAGTGAAGAGAGATATTTTCCACTTGGGTGTTGAGTGAGGCTTTATTGATTTTAAAATCCAAGCCATATCCTCCACTTTGTGATGAAGAAAATTCTCCTTTCTCATGATTGTGGGTAGTAAGTATGTTTTCAACATAGACAATGACGATGATGTCTTATCTCATAAAATTAACCAACGCACTTGTGTTTTAAAATTTTAAAGAGGAACTACGTGTACCCTGATATCCTATTGCGCGAAAGGTGGTATGTAGGCACTAAAGGTTCGCAATCGCGGAGGGTGCAAAAATCATAAAAAATATATATACTTCTTTTTCTCATCCCCACAATCTATTTTACATACAACATTTTATAGCCAAAATATACAGATTTTTCAAAGAGGTTCCTGTGGAGTATCGTAGATATTTAGGGTGCTAATACCTTCCCTTTGCATAACCAACCCCCTTACCTAGAATCTTTCCCCCTCTTTTGGGTTATTAGATCTTTTCCCATTCCTTTGGAAATAATAAAGCGTAGTGGTGATTTTTATTTTGATATGTATAAGTCTAGTCAATCCAATGGCTTAGTCTTAAACATTTTTACCGCTACAGAAAAATGGTGACTTCACTGGGGACAGATTGACCTCTTATTGGTCCATCCCTAAGTGGGTTGAGCCTATCTTTGTTTATATTTGTATATGTGTTATTGTTGTTTATATGTTATATGTTGTATATATGTTTGTCTGGATTTTCCTGGTTTTCAGGGTGTTTGGGGATTTCTCATAAGTCCTATACCTAGACTTGGGCAAGCTTAAGATAGGACGAGCGGTATAGTCATGCTAACTTTGAGGGAGTAATCCCACAAAAGGAGGCATGAGATCCCCCACTCAGTGGATGCCCATTTGGTTGTAGTATCGTTTACCGAGTAATCGGGAAAACGTGCTTCTTTCGGCCTGGGAGCCTGCTGAAACTGAGGACCATAGATTACCTAATCCATCTTGGCCTTTTAGGTGTAGTGCAGAAGCTATGACAGAGTAATCCAGAAATAGTTGTCACGCGATACTATGGTCGAATGAGTTTTTCTTGAGAATATTACTAATTACCAAGTTAATCAAGAAGTTGGTAATATCCGAAGGAAGGATGTAGACTCTGGGAACCTTTAGAACCTTGTTCGGAAGGTGATAACTTTTAGACCATACCTTATGGGTAATACCTTCGACTTCATGCTCGTGACGTTGAACCTATGAACCCTATGTTTGTGACCTTGTGTGTGATTGTTGCATCATGCATTCATGCACTCATAATCATCTTTTGAAGACGTTCTATTTCAAGGGACTTAAAAGTTGACTATTTGTGAAAATATCAGGTACTTTTTGACTATGGATTCTGGAAAAAGAAAGACCAGAAAATATAGTTTCAAAGATCCCAAGATATATGAGTTGATGAGTCTGATTCCAGAGATTGAGTGTTCTGTAGGTTTTCGGAAGAAGTATGGGTCCATCATTTTTCTCATGAAGCTTAGGATGAAGGAGGGTATTCTCTTGACCTTGGTCTAATTTTATGATCCGATGTATTGATGCTTTACATTCCTTGACTATCAGTTGATGCCTACACCTGAGGAATATTCTTATCTGTTGGGTTTGCCTATTATCAATCATATTCCTTTTACTGGTTTTGAGGGTGAGCCAAAACCACATGAGATTGTTGCTTTGAACCATTTGGGGAAATTTGAGGTTGAAGCCCACATGACTACTAAAGGAGGGATTAGAGGATTATTATCTCAGTTCTTATTGGATAAAGCTCGTTACTTTTCCAGGATGAAGAGTACAGTCGCTTTTGAGGCCATTTTTACTCTACTTGCTTATGGGTTATTCTTATTTCCTAATGTGGACAAATTTGTTTACATTAATGCTATCAGGATCTTCATGATTGAAAACCCAGTTCCTACATTGTTAGGTGATACTTATTACTCTATTCACCTTCGTGATTCTTATCATAGGGGGATGATTATCTGTTGCACGCCTCTATTGTACCGGTGGTTTACTTCTCATTTGCCTCAGTCTGATGCTTTCTGGGATATCAGAAGGAACCCCGTTGGGCTCCTAAGATCATGGCACTTACTTACTCAGACATTGTTTGGTATCATCAGGCTTATCATGATGTAGAGATTGTCGACAGTTGTGGTAGTTTCCCCAATGTACCTCTTCTTGGTACAAAGGGAGGAATTAACTACAATCCTGTTCTTGCACGACGACAGCTCGGATATCTGATGAGGGATAGGCCAAATAGTATTCATTTGAGTAGTTTCTTCTGAAAGAAAGAGAAGACCATAGGGAAGCTAGGGAGTAGATTAAGAAGCCCTGGCGTCACATTTATAGAAAGAGTACGAAAGAGTTTGGACCTAGGGGGTCTATTTCTTTCGAGCCTTATCTTCAGTGGGTACAAATTGTAACACCCCTGTGATCGGTGGGAATGAGAACTGACTGTTTTAGGAATGCTGGTTCGCGTTTGCGTTTGTTTTCGCAAAGTGTCGCGGTAAGCAAGAGTCGCCACCGTCTTTTATTTTATCCAACAAGGAAAGGACAAAAGCACAGAAAAATTCCTTTTCAAGATTGTTTCTCGGGTTCGGAAGGTAGATTATAGAAAGGGAAGGTGTTAGCACCCTTTCTATCCGTGGTTATCCACGGGCTCTTAGGTACTTGCTCACTATGTTTTCAAAAGTTTGCTTTTCTTTGTGTTTGTGGGTTTTGAAAAGAGTTTTGTTTTTTGAAGAAAAGTGTAAGTGTGAAAAGTTTTGTTTTGTTTTTAAAAGGAGCAAGTACTTAAGAACCTCTACCTACTCAAAAAGGAATTAAATTGTGCAAATGTCCTTTAGACAGTGTTATCCCACTATTGAAGAGTAGGTAGCACCGTTGTTGGAGTTTTCAGGTCAATTCGATTTTAGGGACGTGTGGTCACTAAAGCAACGTTAGGATGTTTTAGTGGTAATCCTAATGTCTTAGATCATTTTTATCGAGGCAACCATTTTGAGGCAACTTTGATCTGTGGACAGAAGGACGACCTCTAAAACATCCTATACTTAATGACCACAATTGAGGCAACCAAGTGAGGTGTACCCTAGGAGTGGCATGTGTGAGTGTGTCAATTTTTTGTTTATATTATCTTTGTACATGTTATGGTGAGCTACTGTTGATTTTAAATTAAGAGTTAATCTTGTCATACAATCCTAGTTAGCATACATCTAAGCAGTTAATATATATACAGGAATTTAAAGTGCGGGAATTGTAAATCCTACGCTATTACAAGGCTTCGGGGAGGGGGATTATTTACATGTCCAAAAATGGGGGAATAAAAGAAATAAAGTAAAAGTTTAAGCTAAACTATTACAAACCAGTAAGCAGTTACAATAAAATAAACACGCGTAAAAACAAGGAAAAGAGACGTCTAAGAAATTTCTAAGTAAATAAGAAAATCTTTTTGTTGTTTTTGGTTAAGAAAATATTTGAATTAAATAATCCTAGGTCTAGTTTATTTTAAGTTGAAAAATGAAGTTAAAATAATTAATTAATTTGTTTACAAAATTAATTTGAATAAAAAAACTAACCTAATGTTTTTTGTGATTTTTTTGATTTAAAGTTAATTTAAATGATAAGGTCAATAAAGAAATAACGAAAACAAAAAATAAAAATACAAAGGGCATCCTTCGATCCAAGGATAAAAATAGGAAGCTTCGATCCAGAGGAAGTGACTTTCGATTGGGCTAGATAGTAAGGCGTGAGTAGCCTTCGATCCAGGGAAGAGGATTTCCCTTCGATCATGGAGGTCATGGCTTTTGATCCAGGAATGAGATGCCTCCTTCGATCCAGCATGCTAATGGGTTCGATCCAGAGAAGGTGTCTCCTTCGATCTGGGATGTTATACCTGCAAAAGCATGTTAGCGAAATAAAATGCAGAGCCTGGGTATTGAACCCCAGGCCCTTCGATCCTGCGCTTGCTGGGTCACTTCAGGCTATGTCTGCAGCAAGTGTTGGCAAATGAAGAACATGACCTGGGCGCTAAACCCAGGCCTTTCGATCTTGTCTAGGATGGCAAATCAAAGGCAACAACAAGTAATAATGTGTTATGCAAATACAAGATTGGACAGTTTACCCTCTCTTACCAGTAGATTGGACCTTCGATTTGGGCGTTTCCTGGATGTAGGCACCTTCGATCTGGGCACTTCCTTGATGCAGGCACTTTTGATCTGAGGTTTCTGGGCGTGGATGCTTTTGTTGAAGGGTGGCTTTGCTTGGAAAATTCTGGCAACCTTTGATGGATTTTGTGGGCAGCACCTCTCCAATGTTTTTTTGTTATGTTCTCCTCTGTGTGTTTTTTCGTGTGCAATTTTCGTGTGTGTTGTATAATTTCATGTCCTGGATATGTATGCTGGCCTCTGTATTTATAGGGGTGTGAGGGTGCAGTAATGGCAAGAGACAGCCATTAAACAGGCCATTGGATGCCATGAGACAAGAAACTGACACATTAAATAATTTCCTTTTTTGAAACATTTGTGTCTCTTGAATGAACCTGGACGCTTTTGACTTGAGTGCCCTCTTGATGACCTCCTTCGAATGGCCCTTGTCCAAAGATCAATCGAAGGATTCCAATCGAAAGGCTTTGTTAACAGGCCAGTCGAAAGGTGTTGTTTCATGCTAATCGAAGGACATGGCTAACATGCATGTCGAAGCTGCCTTGACACAATGCTAAATCGAAGGATCCCTTGGCATGCCAATTGAAGGCCTGGCCCAGGATGCCAATCGAAAGGCTCATTCAGAATACCAATCGAAGGGTCTTTCAGAATGCCAATCGAAGTGCTCCTTCAGAATGCCAATCGAAATGCTCCTTCAGAATGCCAATTGAAAGGTCCTTCAAAATGCCAATCGAAGTGCTCCTTCAGAATGCCAATCGAAATGCTCCTTCAGAATGCCAATCGAAGGGTCTTTCAGAATGCCAATCGAAGTGCTCCTTCAGAATGCCAATCGAAATGCTCCTTCAGAATGCCAATCGAAGGGTCTTTCAGAATGCCAATCGAAATGTACTTAAAGCACCACTCAAAAATTTTCTTTTTCCTTAGGCAAGAGTTTATGATCAACCATGCAGGGGGAAGACTTTGGAAAACATGAGAGGGCAAATTTTGGGGTGCAACAATTGCCCCTTTTCAATTTTCTTAAACCTGAGGATATAGATTGGCTTTCGAGCCTTTCGTGATCCGAAGGTGGAAGATAATTGAACACTAGAGTGCCCAGAAATTTGCACTCGCATGGTGTAGTATCAGCATTGTGACGTCGGGAATAGGCTTACAGATGCCATTTGGAGATTGTTGGTAGGAGGATGGGCTTATATATGCCATCAGCAGGAGTGTCGATCGCATAAGAGATTCCTTAGCGAGAACTTGCATACCTGTTGTTGTAGAAGATTCCGCTGGGGAAGTCTAACTTTGGAGGTGAACTGCATATCTGGACTGAGAAGGAACTTGGGTAAGGTTACTTCATGATGAGTCCATGTAAAACTTCATATGGAAAGGAGGAACCTGTGTAGGGTTTCCTGATGATGAGTCCATGTAAAACTGCATCTTGAAGAGAGGGAACCGTTGTAGGGTTGCTTGATGAGGAGTCCATGTAAAACTTCATCTTTGGAAAGAGAGAACTTGTGTAGGGTTTCTTGATGACGAGTCCATGTAAAACTGCATCTTGAAGAGAGGGAATCGGTGTAGGGTTGCCTGATGAGGAGTCCATGTAAAACTGCATCTGGAAATGAGAAGGAACCGGTGTAGGGTTGCCTGATGATGAGTCCGTGTAAAACTACATCTTAAATTTCCTGAGAAGGAACCTGTGTAGGGTTGCCTGATGATGAGTCCGTGTAAAACATGCATCTTGGAAAGAGAGGGAACCGGTGTAGGGTTGTCTGATGACGATTCCGTGTAAAACTTCATCTTTGGAAAGAGAGGGAACCGGTGTAGGGTCGCCTGATGAGGAGTCCGTGTAAAAGTTCATCTTGGGAAGAGGGAACCTGTGTAGGGTTACTTGATGATGAGTCCGTGTAAAACTTCATCTTTGGAAGAGGGAACCTGTGTAGGGTTTCCTGATGACGAGTCCGTGTAAAACTTCATCTTTGGGAGAGGGAACCTGTGTAGGGTTTCCTGATGATGAGTCCGTGTAAAACTGCATCTTGAAGAGAGGGAACCGGTGTAGGGTTTCCTGATGACGAGTCCGTGTAAAACTGCATCTGAAATTTCCTGAGAAGGAACCTGTGTAGGGTTGCTTCATGATGAGTCCGTGTAAAACTGCATCTGGAATTGAGAAGGAACCGGTGTAGGGTTGCCTGATGATGAGTCCGTGTAAAACTACATCTGGAATTGAGAAGGAACCGGTGTAGGGTTGCTTTATGATGAGTTCGTGTAAAACTGCATCTTGGAAAGAGAAGGAACCGGTGTAGGGTTGCTTCGGGATAAGTTTATGTAAAACTTCAGGAGGAACCTAGGTAAGGTTACTTTGGGATAAGTCCGTGCGAAACTTCAGGAGGAACCCGGGTAAGGTTACTTTGTGATAAGTTCGTGTGAAACTTCTGGATGAACCAGGGTAAGATTACTTTGGGATAAGTTCGTGTAAAACTTCAGAATGAACCGGGGTAAGGTTACTTTGTGATAAGTTCGTGTAAAACTTCATTCAGAAATATATGATAAAGGACCCGTGTAGGATTTTTCAGGATATACTCGTGTGAAGTCTGTTTAGTTTCCGGAGTTAATCTTGAACTTGCTGGAAGTTGTTGATGATAACCATCTTTCCTGAAAAGGTACATGATTAGTCGTATATGATGCATGACATGCATTATATGATGATGTTCTCAAAATAAATGAGGTTAGGTTGTATGCAATATGTATGCGTACGTCATGATTATAAACATGAAACGCTATTGTGGTACGTCCGAGTTTGGGAAAATAAATCCCTGACTGTTGTTGGAGAATAAAGAGTTTCGCTCGCTGCAGATAACGTCCGAAGATGATTGGGAGAATAATCATGCAGGAAAGAATAACTCCGTTGGGGAATGGACTGACAAGGAAATGACTATGTGGGGAGTACATACTCTGCTAGAAGATCTGTTGATTTGGAGAAATAAAACTCAGCTGGGGATGAATTGTTGTTGCTGGTGACAGTGAACCCTGTTGGGGATTGAATTTCTGTTTATGAAAGGAATGAACTCTGTTGGGGATAGAAAGAACTTCGCTGAGGATGATCTTTCAGTTGCCACTTGCTGAGGATAACCCAGTTAGACTCTTGTGAGGATAACCTCTGAATTTGGCTGAGGAGACTTATTTGTGCTTCGCAGGGGACAAGCTTCCAGATTCTACTGGGGAAGAGGAGTTGTGGTCCTTTGATCTATAGTAGTCGGAGAGGCAAACTCAAGCTGGGGAATCCTGGTGTTGTTGGGGAAATAAACCCTGTCGTCAGTCCGCTAGAGAGGTGACATCTTCGTTGGGGGGAGTCCTCGAGGATTCTTGAGGTTGATTCAGCTGGGGAAAGGTTTTCAGAGATTAAACCCTTGCTGGGGAATCATCCTATGAGAAGGATTTTGGGGGGATTTGTCATTGCCCCTAGTAGCAAGTGTTTGTGACATTGCCAAAAAATGTTTAATTGTACGTAACCCTTCACTGAGATTGATGTTAAGTGCCCCAAGTGACGGAGACGGAGACTTTCCCCTGGTTACTCTGCACTTCTTCAGAGATTTCTTGAAATCTTGACTGGACTTCCCCAGGTAATGGACAATGATCACGCCATGCCCCTTGATTGGAAGGAGATTTGTAAATGGAAGTGTCATCCTTTTTGAAGTGATTTTGTTCACTGAGAGGGCTTTCGTTCATCGGATATTCGTTGCGTGAATTTCTCCGCTGTCAAACAAATAGCCAAATGCAAACAGTGATATTCAAATAATGCAAATTTTATGCTTGTCTCGAAGTTTTTTTTTTTTTTTGAAAAATGCGTTTTTTAGCAGAAAACTTTTTTAAGACAAATTCAACACAAGATTTAGGGCAAAGCCTTACAGGAGTCAGGATACCTTTTGTAACAGTATGCTTTCGAACTAACCCATGCTTCAGTTAGGACTTTTGAAGGGTTGTAACGTAGCTTGGTTCACAGTTTAAGAAACAAAGGATAAAGGCTCAAAGTATATTTGTACCCACCCTCTCTTCGTGATGTTCTTCAATCCTAAACTCAGTTAATTGTGCGTCGAACTCTATTCGAATTTGGAACGATGTTTTGGTGATTGTTCACACAAGTTGAATTTGGTGGAAGGCAGTCATTTTTGCAACATTTTTTATGTTGTCGAGGATTTTTAGTGACCTCGTTCTTTTGGTTTGTTATCCCTAACTTTTGCCTGACTGTTCCTGTTTTTTGAGATTATAGTCAGCGGGATGCCCCAGCTTTCTTAAGCCTCCTTTATAGGTTTTGGCTCAGTGGGATCTTCTCTTTTGAGAGATTGACTGCCTATGAAATAAGGAACCACCACTGTCTTTTGATTCCAGAGGAATGCTCTTGATGTCATTCTTCGTATTATGAACTGAGAGTTTTGTAACTTCAATGCGCATCTTTTGAATTAACTGAGAGACTACCCTGCCCCAGGTTTAAATCAAAGGTTTCAATTTGTTTAAAAACAGAAAACTCCTACTTATTTGGCTCGAAGGGGTTAACTAGGGATTATCTTCCTTATAACTCCAGTGTATAGGATTTGAAAGAAATGCATGTACATCGTCAGCAAGGTCTGTCCAAAAGCATATTGTATGAGATTATGGTATTGTTTCGTCATCCTCCCTCTAAAGGCTTGTAACTTTTAGCAAGAGTTGAATGTCATAAAGTGAGTAAAAAGCACAATTTAAATGTAATTAAAATGATTGGATCAAATCAAGACAAACATATGTAATGCATTAATGAAACAAAGTTTGGCATTAATAGATAATTGTTTGAATAACAAAGAGATTACAACTTGAAAATTCAAATGAAACAAAGACATTCTCAATGATTTGGCGTAGGAGCAGTGATTATGCTAGAGTCTCTGGAGGACCAAACTCAATCTCCTTGGCGTCAATCAAATTCTGAATCTTGTACTTCAATGCCCAACAATCGTTAGTATCGTGCCCAGGACTGTCAGAATGATAAGCGCAGGTCGCATTAGGATTGTAGTTGGGAGAAGAAGTCTTGGGGTTTGGATGAGGTCCTATCAATGTAATTAGATTCATCTTCAACAAGTGTTGCAACGCTTGAGACAACGGCATGTTGATGTTGGTGAACTGTCTTTTAGGCTCATCTGGCTTTTGTTGATTTCCTTTTTGCTGTTGTCGGTGTGACGCAGAACCAGAGACCAGGACCGCCCCTACGTGTTGATCATGACGACCCTTTTGACTATACACAGCATTGGACTCTTTCTTCCCATTGTAGGGCTTTTTCTGAGCATCAGAAGGTGTAGCTTCTTGAATCTTCCCACTTTTGATGCCAGCTTCGACTCTTTCTCCAGTCAGAATTAGTTCGGTGAAACCCACTGACGAGCTTCCGATCAAGTGTTTGAAATAGGGACCAGACAAATTCCTAAGAAACATATCCACCAACTCCCAATCAGACAGAGGGGGTTGGACTCTTCCAACAAGATCTCTCCACTTCTGAGCGTAGTCCTTAAAGCCTTCGCCTGTACCCATAGACATACCCTGAAGCTGAGTACGCGTGGGAGCAAGGTCAGAATTATACTGGTATTGCTTGTAAAAAGCAGCAGCAAGGTTCTCCCAGTTGCGGATGTTAGCTCCTTCCAGTTGACAGAACCATTCAAGTTGAGCCCCTGAGAGATTGTCTTGAAATAAATGGGTCCACAAGTTCTTATAAGCAGTGTAAGGTTGGATCTTCCTCACATATGACCGGAGGTGCAGCTTTGGACAGGAAGCTCTGTCATACTTCGCAAAGGCTGGTGCCTTGAATTTATAGGGAATCACCACCCCATAGGATAGACCTAGATCTCCGAAGTCCAGACCGGGTACCTTCTGTATCTCTATAGCGTTCAAAAGGTCTTCCAGTTGTTTGTATTTATCCTCAGCAGGAGGACACTGTTCTTCATCATAGTTCGTCTCATTGTCGGAGACTTCAGGGCTAGGAGCCCTCCTTTCTTGTGGACTATCTTTCTCTCCAGAAGGGGTGGTCAGATCAACCTCACTCTGCAGACCGTTTCTAAACCTGCGTCCAGTGTTGAACAGGATGGTCCTCTTCTTCTTCTTCTTCTTCCTATCTTTCAGAATTAAGGTCTTCAAGTCCTGCTGACCCTTAGCTAGGCTCATGACCAACTCTTGAAATTGGGCATTCTGGGCCTGGAGGGCCTTGATAGCTTGCTCAGTGGAAGGTTCAGTAGACATGATGATTGCTGAAACAACAGCGAAGAAGATGAGAAACCTGTAATGGTACCTGTTATGCAATGATATGTATGATATATGTATGCAATGTTTTCAAAGATTTCGCATGGTAAACAAGAAACTATTAGAATTTGAATCTTGTAGCTTGATTGAAGGAACTTCATGTTACTGAGAGTCCTTCTTCAAGAGTCAAGCTCACCATATCGAGTGGGTCATAGCCCCTGACTCAAGTTATCGTGCTTGGATTTCTAAACAACCTTGGCTAGAGGAAAATAAATCCCCTTTGCCCCTTGCTAGCCATTTGATTTACCATAACCTGCAACACAGACCCTTGAGATCCTTGAAATGGTTAAGGAAATGTTAAGGTATGATGTTATCATGTGTATGCGTTTAAGCAAAAGTGTGAGGTGATGTAAGTAAGCCCTGCAATAAATCCAGATTATTGGATAAGGACTGTAAACAAAACCTGCAAGGAACTCATGTTGTCAGATAACAAGAATGTGCAAGTAGTTTAGATTTGAAGGCACACAAGTCACACATATGGCCTTAAGTGTATGCTGGCATGGAGTTTAGGCATTACCCTCTTTCAATTTCAGTTGGTTTAAAACCTGTCCTATAAATAGTAACCGGGTTCTAGAGGATCTCAATATCACTGACTACCCTCAATCGGTCATAATTCCAGCTTAGCAACCTTTTCTTGCAGCCGGAACCATCGCGAGAGTTTAGTCTCAATGAGTGTAGCATACTGCTAGTGTTCTATGGCCAAGTTGGTCAATTTAAGGTTCTAAGGTCAGTTGGTGCTTAATGACTCCTTAGAAGACCCATATTCTCCTCGTTTCAACACAAGGGATATCGGTACAGACTAAGGTGCCACACCAACGTAGCTACTGCTTCATCCGTGTCGGTCTATGCCGGACAGATCCCTCATAGTTTATTACTACTTACCTAAAAAGGGTACCCCAGATCCGGGTTAGGATCTATAGAACTCCGATACAAGCCCACAAAAAGTAAAAGCATAAAAAGCATACAATTGAAAACAATAGTGATCTAATCCTAAGGTACACCACACTTATATATATCCCCAGCAGAGTCGCCAGTTCTGTGATCGGTGGGAATGAGAACTGACTGTTTTAGGAATGTTGGTTCGCGTTTGCGTTTGTTTTTGCAAAGTGTCGCGGTAAGCAAGAGTCGCCACTGTCTTTTATTTTATCCAACAAGGAAAGGACAAAAGCACAGAAAAATTCCTTTTCGAGATTGTTTCTCGGGTTCGGGAGGTAGATTATAGAAAGGGAAGGTGTTAGCACCCTTTCTATCCGTGGTTATCCACGGGCTCTTAGGTACTTGCTCACTATGTTTTCAAAAGTTTGCTTTTCTTTGTGTTTGTGGGTTTTGAAAAGAGTTTTGTTTTTTGAAGAAAAGTGTAAGTGCGAAAAGTTTTGTTTTGTTTTTAAAAGGAGCAAGTACTTAAGAACCTCTACCTACTCAAAAAGGAATTAAATTGTGCAAATGTCCTTTAGACAGTGCTATCCCACTATTGAAGAGTAGGTAGCATCGTCGTTGGAGTTTTCGGGTCAATTCGATTTTAGGGACGTGTGGTCACTAAAGCAACGTTAGGATGTTTTAGTGGTAATCCTAATGTCTTAGATCATTTTTATCGAGGCAACCATTTCGAGGCAACTTTGATCTGTGGACAGAAGGACGACCTCTAAAACATCATATACTTAATGACCACAATTGAGGCAACCAAGTGAGGTGTACCCTAGGAGTGGCATGTGCGAGTGTGTCAATTTTCTGTTTATATTATCTTTGTACATGTTATGGTGAGCTACTATTGATTTTAAATTAAGAGTTAATCTTGTCATACAATCCTAGTTAGCATACATCTAAGCAGTTAATATATGTACAGGAATTTAAAGTGCGAGAATTGTAAATCCTACGCTATTACAAGGCTTCGGGGAGGGGGATTATTTACATGTCCAAAAATGGGGGAATAAAAGCAATAAAGTAAAAGTTTAAGCTAAACTATTACAAACCAGTAAGCAGTTACAATAAAATAAACACGCGTAAAAACAAGGAAAAGAGACGTCTAAGAAATTTCTAAGTAAATAAGAAAATATTTTTGTTGTTTTTGGTTAAGAAAATATTTGAATTAAATAATCCTAGGTCTAGTTTATTTTAAGTTGATAAAATGAAGTTAAAATAATTAATTAATTTGTTTACAAAATTAATTTGAATAAAAAAAACTAACCTAATGTTTTTTGTGATTTTTTTGATTTAAAGTTAATTTAAATGATAAGGTCAATAAAGAAATAACGAAAACAAAAAATAAAAATACAAAGGGCATCCTTCGATCCAGGGATAAAAATAGGAACCTTCGATCCAGAGGAAGTGACTTTCGATTGGGCCAGACAGTAAGGCGTGAGTAGCCTTCGATCCAGGGAAGAGGATTGCCCTTCGATCATGGAGGTCATGGCTTTCGATCCAAGAATGAGATGCCTCCTTCGATCCAGCATGCTAATGGGTTCGATCCAGAGAAGGTGTCTCCTTCGATCTGGGATGTTATACCTGCAAAAGCATGTTAGCGAAATAAAATGCAGGGTCTGGGTATTGAACCCCAGGCCCTTCGATCCTGCGCTTGCTGGATCTCTTCAGGATATTTCTACAGCAAGTGTTGGCAAATGAAGAACATGACCTGGGCGCTAAACCCAGGCCTTTCGATCCTGTCTAGGATGGCAAATCAAAGGCAACAACAAGTAATAATGTGTTATGCAAATACAAGATTGGACAGTTTACCCTCTCTTACCAGTAGATTGGACCTTCGATTTGGGTGTTTCCTGGATGTAGGCACCTTCGATCTAGGAACTTCCTGGATGCAGGCACTTTTGATCTGAGGTTTCTGGGCGTGGATGCTTTTGTTGAAGGGTGGCTTTGCTTGGAAAATTCTGGCAACCTTTGATGGATTTTGTGGGCAGCACCTCTCCAATGTTTTTTTGTTATGTTCTCCTCTGTGTGTTTTTTCGTGTGCAATTTTCGTGTGTGTTGTATAATTTCGTGTCCTGGATATGTATGCTGGCCTCTGTATTTATAGGGGTGTGAGGGTGCAGTAATGGCAAGAGACAGCCATTAAACAGGCCATTGAATTCCATGAGACAAGAAACTGACACATTAAATAATTTCCTTTTTTGAAACATTTGTGTCTCTTGAATGAACCTGGACGCTTTTGACTTGAGTGCCCTCTTGATGACCTCCTTCGAATGGCCCTTGTCCAAAGATCAATCGAAGGATTCCAATCGAAAGGCTTTGTTAACAGGCCAATCGAAAGGTGTTATTTCATGCTAATCAAAGGACATGGCTAACATGTCTGTCGAAGCTGCCTTGACACAATGCTAAATCGAAGGATCCCTTGGCATGCCAATCGAAGGCCTGACCCAGGATGCCAATCGAAAGGCTCATTCAGAATACCAATCGAAGGGTATTTCAGAATGCCAATTAAAGTACTCCTTCAGAATGCCAATCGAAATGCTCCTTCAGAATGCCAATCGAAAGGTCCTTCAAAATGCCAATCGAAGTGCTCCTTCAGAATGCCAATCGAAATGCTCCTTCAGAATGCCAATCGAAGGGTCTTTCAGAATGCCAATCGAAGTGCTCCTTCAGAATGCTAATCGAAATGCTCCTTCAGAATGCCAATCGAAGGGTCTTTCAGAATGCCAATCGAAATGTACTTAAAGCACCACTCAAAATTTTTCTTTTTCCTTAGGCAAGAGTTTGTGATCAACCAAGCAGGGGGAAGACTTTGGAAAACATGAGAGGGCAAATTTTGGGGTGCAACAACCTCAATTCTTACCCGACAATATAAATGTAAATCAGAGTTACAAAAACTTATACAACTAAATCAGGATGCCACAAATTCAACTTACAATCCATTGCATTCAACATGGATACATAACACTTTAAAACTTTAGACGAACCAACATCAAAATAAATTAATCTTTTAGATCAACAATTTACACAACTACGCAACAGAATCATAATAACATCTTTGTCCAACGTTAAAGCAACTTCAAAATAACAAGTACTTGACAACAATCAACTTAAAGTTCAACAACTGAAATAACAAATAATAAAGCAACTAGCCCTCATCCCCCTCGAGTGTTACGTATTAGAGCAATGACACCGACTCAAACTACTGAAGATCTACCGCCTTCACTTTGGATTACCTGCACGTTACCAACATAAGGGTAACATTTAAACAGTAAGGGGTGAGATTCTCAAATCGTATAAGTGAGCATATGATAAATCATATATTAGAATTCAGGAATATAAAATCATCACATTTCAAATATCAACATTGTCATTCCGTTCACAGTACATCATTTTCATAAACCTCACTTGTTTTTAATCACAACTTAAATCATCACAATTCACATCATTATTACTTATGCAAGACCCGATGAGACACAACTGTGCAAATGCATGTGGTACCATTGGAACAAAACTCACATCTTAAAAATCTGCCAATAAATAGAGGTATCAACAAGGCATAAGCCTTCTTCGCATTTTACCAATCCATGCCATCATAGAGTATGCAAATGTATGTGACTCAATGAATGAAATATCACATACTCATAATAATCATCATCCATCACAAGGCATAAGCCCACATCACCATTATTACCAGTAAATAGAGATAATTCACCATCATCTAAAATTCTATGCAACTTCCATTATCACAAAATATTCGCAACATCATAAACATCAATGCACATCACAAAGGAAAATACAAACATGATAGTCGTTTCCAAAATACTCCCATAAATCTCTATGTATTAATTCCTCGTTTTTATAAATTATTCTACTACTAAACACTTCGATTTATTTCCTATTATTCTCTTCCAAATATACCAACGGTCACTATGTTTTCTACTACTAAATTAATCCTCCAAAACAATTACTGCAACTATACTAACTATTTCCAATTTTGTCTTATTACTAAAGTCGTTAAATTATGTTGAAACTACTAAATTAAGATCACTGACATATAGGCCACTTTTATTACTGTTCCTTCTGTTATAACATACTGATAAGAACAATTTAAGTTTATTCCCTAACTTAATGCTTTTGTATTAATAAAATTTTATGCTAAAATATGTAGGCCTTATGTGAGATACTGATAGTATATTGCTAACCTACAGGAAAAACAAGTGCCTGCCAGCCCAACAACCAGTGTCGAACAGTACTCTCCTTCAACAACAACATCCAGTGCCGAATGACACTCTCCTTTTTTCCTCAATGGTGCCGACCGGCAGCACCCACCAACAACAACTTGTCGTTCGACAGCAACACCATAGTCGGCCTATCGTCAATGCCATCGTATAATTTTCTGCAAATTCTTGTTACTTCTCCAATTTCATTCGATTCACAGACTAACCAACATATAATACAGGGACATGAAATTTCACCAATAATCAACACTAATTAATTATTAACATCAATTACCACAAACAAACACAATAAATAATGAATTTACACCCTAAATTCCCACATACAATTTATCATAAACCCCACCATAGGATAAGAAACCCCACCCTTACCTGGTTTGGTTTGAAGGCAACTTTATGGGTCTCTGATTGAATCTCCTCTTGGCCTCTTGGTTCAACTTCACGTAACCCTCTTCTTCTCCAAAAACCCTATCTTCCTCTTCTTACTGATAACTAACTTCTCTTCCTCTATTATTTTCTAATAATAATATAATATTATTCTATTAGTATAACTAAATCCAATTGGGCCTAAATGCTACACCCCACTTTTACTTCTCGACGCCATAACATAAGCCCATTACTAATTCTATTCTTATTTCTAATAAATTAATTCTATGATATTTCTACCACTTAATCAATCCATCACTTAAATAATATTTCATTAATCCCAACATAAGAATTATTATTAATCAACTAATTAATTAATTAATAATAATTCAATAATTCTTAACAGCTCACAACATCACAAATAATCCAAAAATATAATTTAATTAAGTAATTAATTAAATTAACGGGCGTTACACAAACCAGAGCTATTCAGTTGAAGATGTCGTATTCTCGAGAAGCACTTATGCCTAATTTGTTTGTGAAGACCACTCCTCCCCTATTGGATGATGTGGAAGAGCTACATCTTGCTTTAGTCAGGATGCAGCAGGAAAAGGAAGCTTGGAAGAATAAGTGCCAAACTCTAGAGATTTCCTACCGAGCAGACTTGAAGGAGAAAGACAACTTGATTGAGATTCTTGAGAGTCGGGCTATAGAGACGACGGATAGGCAAGGGGATTTATTTTACCCTAAGCCTCAGTCAGGAGTGGCTCACTCCCCGATTCAGGTTATTAGAAGGAGGTTGCCACCAGATATGCGGAAGAAAACCAGAGGTTGAAGGCTCAGATTTCCAAACTTACTGGGAAGCGTCATCGCATAGACTGATCTCCATCATCTTTGCTTCTTAGGGTTTTAGACTTTATTTTCATCTTGTACTTGGGATTATTGAAACTTTTAATCCATTTTTGAAGTTATTATAATAAAAAAAATTTAGTATTTCAAATGTGTTATTACTTTGATATTTGTAAATTGTTTATAAATCTTTAAGTCCCTTGAAATAATAATGAAATGAATCTTATGCATTGCACATCATGCATAATATTTTACATACTTCTTGCATTTTTTATGCATATCCAAGGGTCTTACTGAGCTTCTTTACTTCGCTCAACAAGTTGTCTCACCAATACAATACCCGAGCTAATTTCAGAAGGAAGATTTATAACCTAGAACAAGAGAATCGCGAGCTACGCGAAGAAGTTTCTGCTCTGAAGGCCGGCATGGATAACCTCACCGCTCTGATGGAATCTCTGGTGGATGCTCAGAATCAGCCACCGAGTGTTCAGCCTCAACAGATAATGGTTACTACTGAAGTTCCGACTGTTCCTGTGTCTGCTACTTCAACTGTTATTCAGAATTGTATGCCTCTGGGATATCCTTGGAGGATTCTAGAAAACTTTATGCCAGAAGGTTATAATCAAGATCGTCAGATTGCTTCGCTTACTCAGACTGCTTCTTCTCCCTCAACTCCTGTGGTGCATGTTACCTCTGCTGCTAGAAACGATATTCATTATGCTGCACCACCCTCGGTGAATATGGTCCCGTTTACTAATGATGATGTGTATCGTCCTATTCCTCCACCAAGTGAAAGCTTGGGTTTCTATGATAGAATGGATGATTTTCAAGACCAGTTTGACAAAATTCAGAAAGAGTTGAAGGTCCTCTGGGGAAAAGAGTTATTTGGGAAGAATATGAATGACATGTGTTTGGTTCCCAATGTCAACATACTTGGAAGTTTAAAGTACCGGAGTTTGAAAACTACAAGGGTAACACTTTCCCTCGTGCTCACTTGGTTATGTATGTAAGAAGAATGTCTACTCATACAGATTATCAGTGCCTGTTGATCCATTTCTTTCAAGACAGTCTTACCGGTGCAGTATTGAAATGGTACATGAGCCTGGATAGCTCTCGTATTCATTCTTTTAATGACTTAGGTGAAGAATTTATCAGAAAATACAAATACAATGTGGACATGGTGCCCGACCGTGATCAACTCAGGGCCATGGTCTAGAAGGACATGGAATCATTCAAAGAATATGCACAGAGATGGCGTGAGGTATCCGCCCAGGTGATTCCTCCAATGGAGGGAAAAGAAATGAAAAATATTTTCCTGAAAACACTAGGTGCATTCTATTATGAAAGAATGGTGGCGAGTGCACCCAGTGATTTTACTGAAATGGTGGGAATGGGTGATCGTTTGGAAGAGGTTGTGAGAGAAGGCCGTCTCTCAAAAAGTGAAAGTTCCAGCAATGTGAAGAAGCCATCATATGGATTTTTTAAGAATAAGGAGGGAGAAACAAATTCTATTGTTCAAGAAAGGAGGGTCAACACCTCTAGAAGAAATCATCAACACCCTCCACAGGTTACCTCAGTAACTCTGGTTGTAAATACAACTCCGACTACAGTTGCTTATCAAAGGCCATCCCCTCAGGGAAGCCAAGGGCAGAGTCAGAGGAGAAAACATTTTTATTCTATCCCTATGAGTTATGCAGAGCTACTTCCAGCATTGATTCAGAAAAAGTTGGTCCAGACTAGGCCACCTCCTGTTGTACCATCCCCTTTACCTTGGTACTATAAGACAGATCAGACGTGCGCTTTCCTCCAGGGTGCACCGGGACATAATGTGCAAAACGGTTATCCTCTGAAATCCGAGGTACAGAAATTGGTTACATCCAGCCTTTTATCCTTCAAATATGTCAGTCCAAATGTAAAAAATAATCCTCTCCCAAAACATGGAGGAACGAATGTTGTTAACATGGTTGCTGGTTGTCCAGGGGACTTCTGCATTCATGATATTAACCTGGTAAGAGGGGACTTGGTGAAGATGCATGCAGACCTTTGCGAGTTTAGTTACTACACTCATGACAATGCTGGTTGTGGTACCTGTAGTACTAATATACAAGGTTGCAATAAGATAAAGGCTGATTTGCAGGAGATAATGGATGAGGGCCTCATCCATATAATTAGGCATAGAGAATAGTATGAAGAAGAAGTAAACATGGTTTCTGAATGTCTTGGAGAGTTAAAAATCTTTGATGTAGAACACATGAATGATGATCTTGTATAAATGCGTGCTACTTTCTGCCACATGGCTGGTCAGGTAGAGCACCACTATAGATCTTGTCGGGTTTGTTGCAGAGACTCCCGAGGATGTTCAATTATGAGATAAGGTATTAAATTATTGTTAGATAATGGAACTATCAAGGTTTCGGGGCAAAGAGATAATTACTATAAGGTTAACGAGATTGAGGTTAAGGAAGAATCAAATGATGATTAGTATGCTTCCATAGATGAATTATTTTCCTTAGATGAGGGTTTATTCTCTGGTGATGATTCTTTGATGAAAAGATTGTATGAAGAAGGTGTAAATGTGATTGTACCGTGTTTCAATGATTCTGCCCCTGTTGAAATTGAATACTGTAGTAAGCCAGTTGTTTCCCCTGTGGTGATTTGCTTACCAGGGCCCATTCCTTACAAATCCAACAAAGTTGTACCGTACAAGTATAATGCTATAATTTTAGAGGATGGTGCGGAAGTTCCCATCCATCCTATGTCTAATATCAAAAATATTGTTGAAACTAGTAGGGCAACCCGTAGCAGTCGTGTGTTTGCACCAGTTGTTCGGGGAATTAAAGATGCTGGAAAAAAGGTTGTGGAGAATGTTGAAGATAAGAAGACTGTAAGGGAATCCAGTGGTGCTACCATGGAGAAGAACATAGATGATATTTTGAAGATAATTAAAATGAGAGACCATCGAATTATGGATCAGTTATTGCAGACTCCTTCAAAAATATCTATCTTGGCATTATTAATGAATTATGCTGCTCATAGGGAATCCTTAATGAGGGTGTTGGACTAGGCCTTCATGGAATATGACATGTCGTTAGATCAATTCAACAGCGTGGTAGGTAATATTACATCATGTAATAACCTAAGCTTTTGCAATGATGAATTTCCTGATGAGGGGAAGAATCACAATTTGGCTCTCCACATATCATGAACTGCAAAGGTGATTCATTATCAAATGTGTTGATTGATAAAGGATCCTCCTTCAATGTGATACTGAGGTTTACACTAATGAAGTTGAAATATCAAGGGGCCCCTATGTGCCCAAGTGGTATTATTGTCAAAGCTTTCGATGGGTCGAGGAAGTCGTTTATTGGGGAGGTCGATCTGCTTATTCACATAGGCTCGCATCTGTTCCAGATCACTTTCCAAGTCATGGATATTGTGCCCGCATATAGTTGTCTATTGGGAAGATCATGGATACATGAAGCAAGGGTTGTTACTTCCACTCAGCACCAAAAGTTGAAGTTTGTGTATGAAGGAAAGGTGGTTATTATAAACGGAGAGTAAGCATTGTTGATATCTCACTTATCATCTTCAGTGTTGTTGAGGCAGATGAGGCTGTTGTGGGGACGCACTTCCAGGCTCTATCTGTTGATAATGTAAGAGGGAATGAGAACTCTATGGTTTCATTAAAAGATGCTCAGCAGGTTGTGCACAGTGGTCTGAGTAAGGTATGGGGACAAGTCGTTGATCCTCCAGTAAATAAGAACAGGGCTGGTTTAGAATTTACTGCCAAGAATGGCAAGAATGAAAGTTTGAAGCCAAAGACTACTATGAGCAGTTATCATGATGTTTTCTGCAGCGGAGGCTACCTCCATCCAACTGTCTCTTGAGTTAATGCTATTGAGAAGGGTGAAGAAGATCAAGAAGTACTGAATTATGTGACACCTGGAGTCATAATCCAGATTTGGGTCACTTATGATGTTCCCTCTTGCATCCATGTCTCAAAGTAATTTGTTTTTCTTTGAAAAAAACTTTCATTCTTCCCAATGTGAAAGTTAATATTGTATGGGCTTATCTGTTTGCTGTGATAATTAAAATCATAAATAAAAGTTATCTTTGATTCTCAACAATTGTGTCTTTTATTTTTCTATTTTATTTTTCATGGAAAATGGTAATAAAATAAACCTTTTTTGAATAGAATACGTTTGTGAATAAATCTGCATAATCATTTGATATATATGTGTCAGTTTCTAAAAGGAATCACAAATCACATGTGCAGATTAATTAATAAACTCGTTGAATATAATGACCTCGTACCCTCTCCCAACTTTGAATATCATGTGTTTGGGACAAAAGTAGAAGAGTATGATGAGATTCTAGAAGAGGTTTTACGGTTTCTCAAGCATGAGGAAAATGTCATTCAGACGTATAAAGAGTCATTGGAAACAATGAATTTGGGTTCAGAAGAGGAGTCAAAGGAAGTCAAGATTGGAGCATCGTTGCATCCTGATGTGAAGAGCAGGTAGACTGAACTATTGAATGAGTATGTGGACATTTTTTATTGGTCGTACCAAGATATGTCGGGTCTAGATATCGATATTGAGCATAATTTTCCTTTGAAGCCAGAGTGCCCGCCCGTCAAGCAAAAATTGAGAAGAACCCACCCTGATATGGCAGTAAAAATCAAAGAAGAAGTGTTAAAGCAGATAAATGCTGGTTTTCCTGTGACATCAGTGTACCCTCAATGGATATTAAACATTGTGCCCATACCAAAGAAAGATGGGAAAGTCCGCATGTATGTAGATTACAGAGATCTAAATAAAGCTAGTCCAAAAGATGATTTTCCATTGCCACACATTGATATGCTGGTTGATAGCACATCAAAATTCAAAGTATTCTCGTTCATGGACTGATTTTCCGGATATAATCAAATAAGAATGGCTCCAGAGGACATGGAAAAAATAATGTTTATCACTCCCTTGGGAACATTCTGTTACAGAGTGATGCCCTTCGGGTTGAAGAACGCTGTTGCAACGTACCAGAGGGCTATGACAACCCTATTTCATGATCTGATGCACAATGAAATAGAGGTATATGTTAATGACATGATTTCGAAATAACAGACCGAAGAAGGACATGTGGAAGATTTGTTTAAATTATTTCGGCGTTTGAGGAAGTACCGTCTCCGCCTGAATCCAAATAAATGCACCTTCGGTGTCTGATCAAGGAAATTGTTGGGTTTTATTGTCAGCCAGAAAGGGATTGAAGTTGACCCAGATAAGGTCAAAGAAATCCAAGAAATTCCCACGCCAAGGACTGAGAAGCAAGTTAGAGGCTTCCTTGGGCGTCTGAATTATATTTCCAGATTTATCTCCCACATGACTGCAACATGTAAACCGATCTTTAAGTTGCTAAAGAAAGATCAAGGTTGCATATGGACAGAGGACTTCCATAAGGAATTTGAAAGTATTAAAGAATATTTACTTGAGCCTCCTATCTTGCTCCCTCCCTTTGAAGGAAGACCATTGATCATGAATCTGACTGTGTTGGATAGTTCTATGGGTTGTATCTTGGGACAACAAGATGAAATAGGAAAGAAAGAATATGACATATACTACCCCAGTAAGAAATTTATTGATTGTGAGTCACGGTATTCTATGTTGGAGAAGACATGTTGCACTTTGGACTGGGAGGCAAAGAGGTTGCGCCAATACATGTTGGATAATACTATTATCTGGTTAATTTCCAAAATAGATCCAATTAAGTATATTTTTGAAATGCTTGCTCTCACGGGGAGAATTTCCTGCTGGAAAATGCTATTGTCTGAATACGACATCAAGTACCATACTAAAAAGCAGTGTGCTGGCGAATTATCTTGCTCACCAACCGGAAGATAACCATCAATCTGTCAAGTTTGATTTCCCTGATGAGGATGTGATGTTATTAAAAGCAAAATATTTTGATGAACCTTTGCCTGGGGAAGGTCCAGATCCTGAATCTCGCTGGGGCATGGTATTTAATGAAGCCGTGAATGCTTACGGAAAAGGAATTAGTGCGGTGATCATTACTCCACATGGGCCACATATTCCTTTTACTGCAAGGATGGCATTTGATCGCACTAATAATATGGCGGAGTATGAGGCTTGTATTATGGGTCTCGAAGAGGCCATTGACCTTAGGATCAAGGTTCTAGATGTGTATGGTGATTCGGCTTTGGTTGTTAATCAGATTAAAGGTGAATGGGATACTCATCACCCTAGCTTGATCCCTTACAAAGGTTATGCTAGAAGACTATTACCTTTGTTTAACCAGGTTGAATTCCATGATATCCCAAGAGATGAAAATCAAATGGCAGATGCTTTGGCGACTCTGGGTTCTATGTATCAACTTAATACTTGGAATGATGTGCCTTATATTACAGTGCGAAGTTTGGATAGACCGACTCATGTGTTTACAGCAGAGGATATGGCAGATGAAAAACCTTGGTATTTTGATATCAAGCATTTCCTCTGAACCCAGGAATACCCAATTGGTGCATCAAATAAAGATAGAAAGACATTGAGAAGGTTGACTGACAGCTTTTTCCTTAATGAAGATGTACTGTATAAGAGAAATCATGACATGGTCTTGCTCAGATGTGTGGTTAGACACGAAGCAGACATGTTAATGCATGAAGTTCATGAAGGTTCATTGGTTACCTATGCCAATGGACATTCAATGGCAAAGAAGATGCTTAGGGCAGGATACTATTGGCTGACAATAGAATCTGACTGTTACAAATTTGCTAAGAAGTTCCATAAATGCCAAATTTATGCCGATAAAATTCATGTACCTCCTACACTCCTCAATATTATTTCTTCCCCGTGGACTTTCTCTATGTGGGGTATCGATATGATCGGAATGATTGAACCAAAGGAATCAAATGGGCATCGTTATATCTTAGTGGCAATTGACTACTTTACCAAATTGGTGGAGGCAACTTCATATACTAATGTCACTAAACAATTAGTAGTGCGTTTTATCAAGAATAACCTCATATGTCGGTATGGTGTACCAAGCAGGATTATCACCGACAATGGCTCAAATCTGAATAACAAAATGATGTCTGAACTTTACGAAGAATTTAAAATTGTCCATCATAATTCATCTCCCTACAGGCCAAAGATGAATGGAGTTGTTGAAGCGGCCAATAAGAACATCAAGAAAATCATCCAGAAAATGGTGGTTACTTATAAAGACTGGCATGAGATGCTCCCTTTTGCTTTGCATGGGTATCAAACATTTGTACGCACTTCAATAGGGGAAACCCCATTATCTCTTGTATATGGCATCGAAGCAGTGCTCCCCATTGAAGTTGAAATTCCCTCTTTGCGTGTAACAATGGAAGCCAAGTTGTCGGAGGCTGAATGGGTCTAGAACAGGTTTGACCAGCTGAATTTAATAGAAGAGAAAATAATGACGGCCTTATGTCATGGTCAATTATACCAAAAGAGAATGAAGAAAGCTTTTGATAAGAAGTCCAAACCTCGTGAATTCAGAGAAGGCGGCCTTGTGCTCAGGAAGATCATGTCTTTCAACGTTGACTCTAGGGGCAAGTGGACTCCCAATTTTGAAGGCCCATATGTTGTCAAGAAAGCCTTCTTTGGTGGTGCATTGATTCTTGAAACAATGGATGGTGAGGAGTTCCCACGTCTTGTGAATGGTGATGCATTCAAGAAGTACTTCGCCTATAAAAATAAAAGAACAACTCGCTAAGACGAAAACCCGAAAGGGCGGCTTAGGAAAAAAGGAGCATCTCAGTAGGCCAAAAATATGAAAGGGTGGTCTAGGCCAAAGTTAGAGACATAAACAGAATAAATGATTCCCAGTAGGTTGAAAACCCGCGAGGTAAACCTAGGAAAAAGTTAGGGATTTTCTGGCAAGTAACTACATCAGACAAGACTTGATCAATGGAGCAACAATCTGCTTAGATCTTGTTACTCTCCAACCAAAGTTTCGGCTCAGGAATTCAAAGTTTCTAGAGAGAATGGTGGTCATTGTAATTCAATGTATCTTTTCCAATAGATATTACCATGTTCCAAACTTTGTAATCATCCATAGAGTCTTGCCATTTTCATGCTACCATTTTATTAATAAAATTTGAGCCTTTTATCCAATTCTTTGCAATTCTTATTTTATTAAGCTTATAAAGATTTCATTTATTATTGATAGTAATGGTTAAAGCAAACAAATTAAATAACATAATTATTTTTGAAAAGAATTTACAAATTGCTTTAAATTTTGTGATACAAGGAGGACAAAGTTAGTGATTTCAGGGACGGATAAAACTCGAAGGTTTGCAGAAAATGAGGACTCTATCCAGGTTTCCCCAATGAAGGCTTCACTCATTTGGTAAAAAGTCTTGTCTCCCCATAATTGCTGAGATTTGACTCATTCATGAAGAGTCTCCTTTCAGTAGCATTAGCATTTTGTTTATCTGCTCGGCAGGCAGGCAAGGGCAATGTTTTATTGAAGAAGTGTTGAGATGGTTATCAATTTTTTGGTTTTTCTCCTGCCGAGTGCTGGATTGTATTTAAAATCCCCAGAAGTTTTTCTTGCCATAATGTGTGAAATTCCCCAGGTGATGCTGAGACGAGGTATTTTTCTAAAATTGTTGCCCTGTGAGGTTTTTGTACTTTCTCCCCAGAGAAGTTGGTGCAATTATCACTCTCATTATTGAAGATGTATCTTGAAGTATTCTTCGCTAATATAGTATTATCCTCCCCATTGAAGTCAGTATGCTACCCCAACTGACGACTCAACAAGATGATTTTGTTCTTCTCTAGTGAAGTTAACCCTGGCAGAATTTTGAACTTCAAACCCTCCTTTGGTGTCCAGTTTGTTTGGTTTCCATTTAAAGCTCAGAGGAAGATGTTACATCGCCATTTAGTTTGATCTTGTTCTTCCCCAATAAAGTTAAGCTATGAAATGGGAATTTTTTCCTCAGTTGGTGCTTACTTTTCTTATGGAAATTCCATCCTAATTATGATTTAGCCAAGTATTGATTATACCTATTTGTGGCCTTGCCTGGTTATCCCCAGTGTTCTGTGTCTGTTTTGTTAGCATACATGGTGACATTTATACATTCACACATACATCTACATGTTTGAATTTAGAAAATCATTGCTCATTTGCATTCATTGATATTTTGCTGACATATTACCCTGTTTTGCAGAGTTGTATTACCCTCTCTCCAATAGAATGTCAACCCTTAAGCAAAAAGTGTATATTCTTTCAACTTCCCCACTGAGTTATCCCTCGTGGGAGAATTTTGTTTTAACCTTCTTTTCAACTTGCTATCTGGATGGGATGGAATTTCCTTCTTGAGTTTATTTCTCAAAAGGGTGTATCTTAGTTGACTGCCTCCTTCCGATTTATTTCTGGTTAGACTGGGTACCCTCAACGGTATTATCATTTGAATTTCTGCGAGCTTTAAGTCCTAGTTGAGAATATACATTTATTTTACACAAGAAATTTCTATAGGAATTATATTGGCATTTATCCAGGAAGCTATTTCTTCTTCAGGAAATCTTTATTGTAATTCCTCCTCATAGCAGCAAATGGCAGGACTCTTTATTTGAGCAACCTGTACTTCCCCAGTGAATCTGATTGTTCCTAAAGAAGATTCAGATTTTGTTACTCCAATGGATGGTAGCCTTGTCATTATGGAAGGTAGTCTGTTGTTGAGTTTTTTACTCCAATGGATGGTAGCCTTGTCATTATGGAAGGTAGTCTGTTGTTGACATTTTTCTCCAATGAATGGTAGCCTTGTCATTATGGAAGGTATTTCGTTGCTGAGATTTTGTTACTCCAATGGATGGTAGCCTTGTCATTATGGAAGGTAGTCTGTTGTTGGGATTTTTACTCCAATGGATGGTATCCTTGTCATTATGGAAGTTAGTTTGTTGTTGAGATTTTTCTCCAATGAATGGTAGCCTTGTCATTATGGAAGGTAGTTCGTTGCTGAGATTTTGTTAATTCAATGGATGGTAGCCTTGTCATTATGGAAGGTAGTTCATTGCTGAGATTTTGTTACTCCAATGGATGGTAGCCTTTTCATTATGGAAGGTAGTATGTTGTTGAGATTTTGTTACTCCAATGGATGGTAGCCTTGTCATTATGGAAGGTAGTCTGTTGTTGAGATTTTTTTCTCTCCAATGAATGGTAGCCTTGTCATTATGGAAGGTAGTTCATTGTTGAGATTTTGGTACTCCAATGGATGGTAGCCTTGTCATTATGGAAGGTAGTTTGTTGCTGAGATTTTGTTACTCCAATGGATGGTAGCCTTGTCATTATGGAAGGTAGTTCGTTGTTGAGATTTTTTTACTCCAATGGATGGTAGCCTTGTCATTATGGAAGGTTGTATGTTGTTGAGATTGTTATTTCGATGGATGGTAGCCTTGTCATTATGGAAGGTAGTTCGTCGTTGAGATTCTGTTACTCAATAGAATTTCATCTATTTGCAGTCATGAATACTGGATACATCTTGAAATTTACTGGTATTATCTTACCATCCCTTTCTCTGGTGGGTCGACATTACTTTTTTTCTATCCCCTCAAAGATTGGATAGTTCGCAGTCATTTTTCGGTCACTGTTATCCTTTACTCTCTCTCCTCAATTCTTGAGTTGACGATGCTTTGGATCCTATCTTGGACATTACCCCAACAGAGCCTTGTCTTTCCTTCACCAGTGATTTATTTTCCTAGTCAAGTTTTTCTTTTGTTTCCCCTTTTACTTTTTACATCCCCGGTGGTGTCTTGCGTCCCCTTAGATTTGTTCATTTGCATCCATAATCATAAGCATTACACGGTATCTAGGGGCCAAAAATAGGGCTTGTTTTATATTTAAGTATCTTCAATCGTGTCGACACGAAGATTTTAACCTTCGTATCTCCGGATAGAAGACACTTAAATAAGGGTAACTGTTGTACCCAAATTTTTGCCCCTAAGATTCCTTCATCATATGATATTAATTCAATCACAACAAAGTTACACACTAGGGTTTGTTTCCTCTCCCTATATTTGGTCTTGCTCTATGGGGAATTGTAACACCCCAATTCTACCCCAATCAAATTATGCAAGATAAGTCAGAGTTATAAAATTTCATTCATACAAACGAATCGGGACGTCACAAATTCTTCTAACAAATTCATTGCATTCATCATGGATATATAACACTTTTAAAACATCGGATGAACCATTGTCATAACATCTTTAATAAAATAATTCAATAACCACGTAGCAGAATTCTTCAATAACATCTCTAAATAAAACAACAACTTCGAAACACCTCATATTTAATAATAATTAATTCAAAACTCAACAACTGAAAATCAACAATAAAAAATCAGCAAGCGTTCATCCCCCGAGTGTTACATATCAGAGCAATGACACTGACTCGAACTAATTGAAGGTATACAGCCTTCACTCGCGATTACCTGCACGTTACAAACATAAGGGCAACATTCAAACAGAAGGGGTGAGATATCTAACAATATAATAAAACGCATGATAATTAATATATTAAATCAGATCAATAATGTCACCACTTATCATCTCATAATCAACAATAATTACAGCATATATACTCATTCATCAACATCAAGTACACTTCATTACTCAATCATATAATGCGACTCAAAACTATGCAAATGCATGTGGTACCATTGGAGCAGAACTCCCATCTCAAAAATCTGCCAATTAATAGAGGCATCAACAAGGCATAGCCTTCATCTTAAAATTTGCCAATCCAGGACATCTCAACGAGCATAAGCTCCATCTCAAAAAGGCAATGCATGCGACTCTTCTTGAATGTAATATCAACATCTCAATCATCTCAAAACACAACATCTCATAAACATCTCAGAACAACAACCTCTCATAAACATCTTAGAACAACAACATCTCAATCATCTCAAAATAACAACATCTCATAAACATCTCAAAACATCTCAATTACAGCATCTCATAAACATGTCAAAATAATTTATTAAACATCACTTATTTATCAAACGTCATTTGTTCATCATAACTATCAAACACAACTTTAATAACCACATCTTACTAATAAATCAACTGTATATTAATACTACAGTAATCTATACTGTTATTCTGCAGTTCTACTTCGTTTCTGTCACTAATCCTACTGTCATAATTCTAACAGCAGCCTCTAAACATCTCACATTCATCAATCTGTCCAAAAATCAGCACAGCGGTCATCTACGAGAATTAATTCTAAATCTTAGATTGGTTACTAGGATTACACCTCTCCATCATCATTTGAATCATCTAGAATAAAGTTCATCGCGTTAGCTAATCAACGCTTCGAACGACATCTCAATCAGCATCCTACAACTCAAGTACAACAATTTAAAAACTGATTCTATCAAAATTAGTCAGTATGGGTCAACACGAAACTCTATGGATCGACACGTAATGCTTCTCCTGCACAGCATGAGTCGACACATCCTCCTCATGGATCGACTCATCCTGCTTCAAATCACAGCATGTATCGACACATGCACCTTACCGATTGACTCATCCTGAGTCTTGCAACCTACATGTATCGATGCAAGCCCTGCATGTATCGACTCATCCTGAGTCTAACATCGCCCATGTATCGACTCATCCAGCTTGAGGTCAACAGATCATGGTTCCTCCTGCATAATTCTGCATTTTCTTCTGTAATTTCACTACAGAAATCATATTCTTAACCTTACAAACCTTATTATAAACATGATATTTCATTTGCTAACATTATCCTCTATTACCACATCGATCAAACAACATAATAGCATCATTATTCATCAGGAATTCATCAATCTTCATCATACATCATCATTTACATATCCAATTCAAGAACAAAACAGCAATCCTCTAACCCCACATATCAAACATCATGAACCCAATTATAAAGCCAGAACCCCACCCTTACCTTGGATTGAAGGTCGCTCTACAATTTTCGGGTTGAATCTTTGTTCTTGTTATTTCCTTCTAATTCCAGCAGCTTCACGTTCTCCTCAAATCCTTATTTTTCCTCTACTGCTTCTTTCTTCTATTCTAACAACAAATAATAAAATAACCTAATATCCTATTATTCCTTAGTGGGCTCCAAACTTACACCTCCCCTTATTACTTCCACTCACACACTATAGGCCCACATTAAATAATATTAACTTCTAATATTATTTCACCACCCAATAATATAATACCTCAAATATATTATTATTTATCCATTTAATTAAATAAATCCAATTATAATAACACTTCTTCACAAATATTCCAAAAATAATTTAATTAAATAATTAATTAAATTACGGCCGTTACAACTCTCCCCCACTTAGAATATTTTCGTCCTCGAAAATTTACCTCAATCAAACAATTCAGGATAGGAGTCTCGCATCTTGCTCTCCAATTCCCAAGTTATGCTTTCTCCTGCAGCTCCTAACCAAACCACTTTAACCAAGGTAATCTCTTTGCCCCTCAGGGTCTTCATTTCACGATCTGCGATCCGTATAGGCATCGTCTCCACCGTAAGATTATCCCGTACTTGCACATCGTCCATATGAATCACATGAGATGGATATGAAATATACTTCCGAAGTTGTGACACATGAAGCACATCATGCAAATTCGAAAGATTAGGCGGTAAATCCACTCTATTAGCAACATTCCCCACTCTCTCTGAAATCTGATACGGTCCAATAAAACGAGAAGTGAGCTTCTTAGACTTCAATGCTCGCCCAACACCAGTCACAGGTGTAACTCTCAAAAACACATGATCACCAGCTTGAAATTCTAAATCTTTCCTTCGCTTGTGATGATAACTCTTCTGTCTACTTTGTGAAGCTTTCATCTTTTCCCGAATCAACTTCACCTTCTCGGTAGTCTCACGAACAAGTTCAGGTCCAAGTACTACACTATCACCAGATTCATGCCAACATAACGGAGTTCTACATCTTCGACCATACAACGCTTCAAAAGGTGCCATCCCAATACTAGAATGGTAATTGTTGTTATATGTGAACTCCATCAACAGAAGATAAGTATCCCACGAACCTCCCTGCTCAAGAACACATGCCCTCAACAAGTCTTCCAACGATTGAATCGTCCATTCAGTATGACCATCTGTCTGAGGATGATACGCTGAACTTAACCTCGACTTAGAACCCAACGCTTCTTGCAAACTCTTCCAAAAATTAGAAGTAAATCTTGGATCTCTATCTGACACAATGCACAAAGGAACACCATGCAGTTTCACAATCACACTAGTATAGATCTCAGCCAATTTCGACATTGGAAAACAGATGTTAATAGGAATAAAATGGGCTGACTTCGTAAGCCTATCAACAATCACCTAAATCGAATCATGTCCTCTTGAATTACTAGGCAACCCCATCACAAAGTCCATTGAAATGCTATCCCATTTCCATTCTGGAACTTCCAACGGTTGCATCAACCCTGCAGGCTTCTGATGTTCAACTTTCAACTTCTGACAAGTCAAACATGCATACACAAATCGAGCCACATCACTCTTCATCCCAGGCCACCAAGAAAAAACCTTTCAAATCTTGATACATCTTTGTAGCTCCTGGATAAATACTCAACTTACTTCTATGACTCTCTTCGAGTATCACTTTCTTCATCTCAGCATCATCAGGAATACAAATACGGTCACAAAATCTCAACACACCCTACGCATCTAGCTTAAAATCACTATTCTCAGATTGATCAGTCCCAACCATCAAATCTACCAGTTTCACATCCAACTTCTGAGCTTCTCTGATACTGTCTAGAAATTCATTATAATCTTCAACATACCCAACATAACACTCTGCGGAGTAACCTCGCAAACTAAGCTCATATCTCTGAACTGCTCAATCAATTCTAACTCTTTAATCATCATTGCTGACATATGTAAAGTCTTTCGACTCAACGCATCAGCTACCACATTCACCTTTCCTGGATGATAACTCAAACTGAAATCATAATCCTTTAACAATTCCAACCATCTTCATTGCCTCATATTCAACTCCTTCTGATCAAATAAATACTTTAAGCTCTTATGGTCACTAAACACTTAAAATCTAGAACCATAAAGATAATGACTCCAAATCTTCAACACAAAAACAACTGCAGCAAGCTCTAAATCATGTGTAGGATAGTTCTTCTCATGAGTCCTTAACTGCCTCAACGCATAAGAAACTACCTTACCATCTTGCATAAGCACACCTACCAAACCTATCTTAGAAGCATCACAATACACCACAAAAGGCTCTCCTAGATTGGGCAATGTCAAAATCGGAGCCGACGTCAACCTCTTCTTTAATTCTGTAAAACTTTCTTCGCACTGAACATCCCAAACAAAAGCTCTACCCTTACAAGTCAACTTAGTCAACGGAAGTGACAACTTAGAAAACCCTTCGATAAACCTTCTATAATAACTAGCTAATCCCAAGAAGCTTCTAATCTCATTAGCTGACTTTGGAGTTTCCCATTGCAACACAACATCAACCTTCGATGGATCTACAACAATGCCACTACCTGAAATCACATGACCAAGAAAACTAACCTCTTTTAACCAAAATTCACACTTGGGCAGCTTTGCATACAACTTCTTCTCTTTCAGAATCTGTAATACTACTCTTAAATGTTCAGCATGCTCTTCTTCTGACTTAGAGTAAATCAAAATATCATCAATGAACACCACTACAAACCGATCCAAATAAGTATGAAAGATATGATTCATATATTCCATGAATACTCCCGGTGCACTAGTAACACTGAAAGGCATCACCGAATACTCGTAATGTCCATAACGTGTTCTGAAAGCCGTCTTCTGAATGTCTTCATCCTTCACTTTAATCTGATGGTAACCCGACCTCAAATCAATCTTGCTAAACACACAGGCATCCACCAATTGGTCCATCAAGTCATCTATTCTTGGAAGCGGATACTTGTTCTTAATCGTCACCTTGTTCAGCTGTCTATAATTAACATAAAGCCTCGTGCTTCCATCTTTCTTCTTCACTCCCACGGCGATACACTTGGTCTTACAAACCTCTTCTCAAGTAACTCTTCCAATTGCTTCTTCAACTCTGACAACTCAGACACAGACATCCTGTATGGTGCCATAGACACATGTCTGGTACCAGGTACAAGATCAATTGCAAATTCAACCTCCCTCTCTGGCAGTACATCAGGAATCTCATCAGGGAAAACTTCAGGAAATTCACATACCACCGGCAATTCCTCAATTATAGCTTGAGTCTCTACAGATAGAAACACCATTAACAAAAACATTTGTGCTTCCTCTTGCATCAACTTCCTCAACTGTCTAGCAGACAACAGACCATCTTCTTCTTCTTCAGGAGTAGAAAACTTCACTGACTTGTCATAACAGTTAATATGAACACAGTTATGCTCTAACCAGTTCATACCCAGAATCATATCCAAACCTCTTAACAGTAAACAAACAAAATCAACAACAAAGTCTCTGTCGAAGATCGATAAGGGACACTTAGCACACACAAAAGAAGTAGTCATCAATCCCTTGGATGGAGTATTGACGACCATTTCTCCACTCAAAGAAGACAACACAAGACCCAATCTTTCAACACAATCAGCAGTAATAAAACAATGCATAGAACCAGTATCAATAATAGTAATTAAAGGAGTACTATTAATGAAACATGTACCTCTAATAAGTCTGTCCTCGGAAGCTATCTAATCCTCCACCAAAGCAAACACTTTACCACTAGACTGAGCCTTCTTCGGTTTCGGACACTGGCTACCAATGTGCCCTTCTTCTTTACAGTTGAAACAAACCACATTCTTGTGCTCACACTCAGATACAACATGTTTATTCTTACCACAACGGTAACATCTCTTCACTTCAGCAGTGCACACATTACTCTTGTGTCCAGGTTTCCCACACTTAAAACAATCACACCAGCAGGAGCATCTCCCCCACTAGTCCTCTGACCCTGAGAAACTCTCTGCTTACCCTTACCAGCTGGGGCATCATAAGGTTTACCACGACTCTGTGGGTGCTTACCCCTCTTCTCACTGATAATCTTGTAATGTGCATTATTGTCTTCCTCATAAATCCTACAGTTATCAACCAAATCAGCAAAGACACAGATCTTCCGGTATCCAACTGCCTTCTTAATTTCCGGGCGCAACCCATTCTCAAACTTAATACACATCGAAAACTCAGCATTTTCCTCAGCGTAATGCGGATAAAACTTGGCCAACTCAGCAAACTTGGTAGCATACTCCACAACAGACAGATTTCTTTGCTTCAGCTCAAGGAACTCAATTTCCTTCTTACCACGGACATCTTCAGGAAAATACTTTCTCAAAAACTCCCTACGGAACACAGCCCAAGTGACATTCTCACCTGCAACTTCTAACTTCTGGCAAGTCTCTAGCCACCAGTCATTAGCCTCGACTTCTAGCATATGAGTCCCATAATGAATCTTTTGCGCTGGAGTGCAGTCCATCACGCGAAAGATCCTCTCAATCTCTTTCAACCATTCCAATGCTCTGTCAGGATCATATTTTCCCTTGAACATAGGTGGATTCTATCTCTGGAAAGTTGCCAAGCTACGAGATCCAGCATTCTCGTCAGCATTTGGCTGATTTTCCATCGCATGAGCCATTGCTTCTAAAGCAGCAACAAGAGCAGCATCATTCCTTCCAGCCATCTCAACTTCTCACTACAACACAAACAACTGTTAGAACTCAAAATAACAATACTTGATTGTTAGACAACTAAGAATCAATGACAAGGTCAGACCAACCTTTTGCTCTGATACCAACTTTGTAACACCCCAATTCTAACCCAAGAAAATTATGCGAGATAAATCAGAGTTATAAAATTTCATTCATACAAACGAATCGGGACGTCACAAATTCTTCTAATAAATTCATTGCATTCATCATGGATATATAACACTTTTAAAACATCGGACGAACCATTGTCATAACATCTTTAATAAAATAATTCAATAACCACGCAGCGGAATTCTTCAATAACATCTTAAAATAAAACAGCAACTTCGAAACATCTCATATTTAATAATAATCAATTCAAAACTCAACAACTGAAAATCAACAATCAAAAATCAGCAAGCGTTCATCCCCCGGAGTGTTACATATCAGAGCAATGACACCGACTCGAACTAATTGAAGTTATACAACCTTCACTCGCGATTACCTAACGTTACCAACATAAGGGTAACATTCAAACAGAACGGGTGATATATCTAACAATATAATAAAAACGCATGATAATTAATATATTAAATCAGATCAATAATGTCACCACTTCTCATCTCATAATCAACAATAATTACAACATATATACTCATTCATCAACATCAAATACACTTTATTACTCAATCATATAATGTGACTCAAAATTATGCAAATGCATGTGGTACCATTGGAGCAGAACTCTCATCTCAAAAATCTGCCAATTAATAGATGCATCAACAAGGCATAGCCTTCATCTCAAAATTTTCCAATCCAGGCCATCTCAACGAGCATGAGCTCCATCTCAAAAATGCAATGTATGCGACTCTTCATGAATGTAATATCAACATCTCAATCATCTCAAAACACAACATCTCATAAACATCTCAGAACAACAACATCTCATAAACATCTCAGAACAACAACATCTCAATCATCTCAAAATAACAACATCTCATAAACATCTCAAAACATCTCAATTACAGCATCTCATAAACATGTCAAAATAATTTATTAAACATCACTTATTTATCAAATGTCATTTGTTCATCATAACTATCAAACACAACTTTAATAACCACATCTTACTAATAACTCAGCTGTATATTAATACTACAGTAATCCATATTGTTATTCTGCAGTTCTACTTCGTTTCTGTCACTAATCCTACTGTCATAATTCTAACAGCAGCCTCTAAACATCTCACATTCATCAATATGTCAAAAAATCAGCACAACGGTCATCTACGGGAATTAATTCTAAATCTTAGATTTGTTACTAGGATTACACCTCTTCATCATCATTTAAATCATCTAGAATAAAGTTCATCGCGTTAGCTAATCAATGCTTCGAACGGCATCTCAATCAGCATCCTACAACTCAAGTTACAGCAATTTAAAAACTGATTCTGTCAAAATTAGTCAGTATGGGTCAACACGAAACTCTATGGATCGACGCGTAATGCTTCTCCTGCACAGCATGAGTCGACACATCCTCCTCATAGATCGACTCATCCTGCTTCAAATCATAGCATGTATCGACACATGCACCTTACTGATTGACTCATCCTGAGTCTTGCAACTAACATGTATCGACGCAAGCCCTGCATGCATCGACTCATCATGAGTCTAACATCGCCCATGTATCAACTCATCCAGCTTGAGGTCGACACATCCTGGTTCCTCCTGTATAATTCTGCGTTTTCTTCTATAATTTCACTACGGGAATCATATTCTTAACCTTACAAACCTTATTATAAACATGATATTTCATCTCCTAACATTATCCTCTTTTACCACATCGATCAAACAACATAATAACATCATTATTCATCAAGAATTCATCAAACTTCATCATACATCATCATTTACATATCCAATTCAAGAACAAAACAACAATCCTCTAACCCCACATATCAAACATCATGAACCCAATTATAAAGCCAGAACCTCACCCTTACCTTGGATTGAAGGTCGCTCTACAATTTCCAGGTTGAATCTTTATTCTTGCCATTTCCTTCTAATTCCAGCAGCTTCACGTTCTCCTCAAATCCTTATTTTTCCTCTACTGCTTCTTTCTTCTATTCTAACAACAAATAATAAAATAACCTAATATCCTATTATTCCTTAGTGGGCTCCAAACTTACACCCCCCCCCCCTTATTACTTCCACTCACACACTATAGGCCCACATTAAATAATATTAACTTCTAATATTATTTCACCACCCAATAATATAATACCTCAAATATATTATTATTTCTCCATTTAATAAAATAAATCCAATTATAATAACACTTCTTCACAAATATTCCAAAAATAATTTAATTAAATTACGGGCGTTACAGGAATCACCAAGCACCTTGTCTTGTATTTTGTGATCATTTATGTTTTATTCCTCTTTAACTAACAAATACAATGTATGCGTATCCTACTTGTTGATGATGTAGGTGAAAGCACAATGCATACAATGCATTCCATCAAAGTCAGCTTTTGGATTCATGAATTCCTTCTTTGTACCTTCCTCAACAAAGCTTCATTGATATTCAAGCATCTATGAAAGATATTTTGAAGTAACATCATGAAAAAGTATTTCATGATTCATTATGCCTCAAGTTGTCAAATTTAGCTCAAAAGTACAAGGGTTGACTAAAGAAGTTTGACTCAATTGGAAAAGTCTTTGATTTCAATGATCACAAGTGCATATCTCCTTCAATTCTCAATATTTAGAAGTGGTTTTGGTTGAAATGGTTTCTTATTAACATCCTCAACATTATAATCACATTACAGAGGTATTTGTGCAAGAAGGTTGATCAAAGTTGCAAATATTTCCTAAGGCATTTTGTTGCTCTAGGAGCTAGGGTTTTGAACTTCAAAGGGGTATATCTTGCTCGTCTTTTGGTATTTTTGAGTGATTCCAAAAACATCATTCTCTTAAAAGGGTTATTGAGAAATCACTTCAAAAGTCTCAAGGAAATTTTGTGTGTAAGAAACTTGATGATGAAGAAAGATTACAAGTCCTCTAGATGAACCCTCAAATTCCTTTATGTGACTTCAAATGATCATAGATTGACAAATTTTCATCAGCTTGAGCCCATTCTTTTTCCACAATCATCTTGAATGTGTTAAATAAAACTCATATTCAAAGTACAAAGTGTGAAAATGGATGTAAGATGCCCTAAGGTTGCAAAAGATTATAGGTCATTTCATGAATTTTTGCCAACTTCAACAAGTCATAACTCTCTTAATTTTTGGATATTTTGAATGGTTCAAATCTCAAAATGAAATTCAATAGATCTACTTAATTCCATCTTTTTTGGTCAATAAAAAATTCTAAGTGGAACACCATGTTTGGATACAAGACATTATAAGTCATTTTTGAAGAAAAACTTAGAAATTTTCTAAGTATGAAAAAACAGCCTTTTTCTTCCACCTTTGATTCAACACAACTTCTTGCTCAAGCATCCAATTGATCTCACTCTTTGCATATTATAAAGCTCGTGACTTCATCTTTCAAGTGCTTCAAAAATCACATCATATGGTGCTCTACATTATTGGTACCATGGTTATGACGGTAGCATCATGAAACGAAAATTTCAAGTTCAGTCAATTTTGAAAATTAGTTTAAATCCAATTAAAAGCCTGTTTAAGGATCAATTTTGCGTCTAATCATGTTTAGGAACTTTCCATAACAAGAAACGACCCTTAAACTATCCATTTTGCTGCGTTTTGAGCCATGTGAAGTGACACTTTTCACACTTAGCAGGTCCACACGATTTCACTGATTTTGCCTCCAATTCACACACTCGAGCCTTGCATCATGATCAGCTATAAATAAGGATCACCCCTCACTCATTTTTTTCAAGCTTTGGATAGTTAATTGACCCTTGTTTAGATCCCACACGAACTCTGAATTTTAAGTTATGATTTCTTACATTCTCACCTTCAAACACCAAAAGCTCCATTCAGTTAGCTTCATTGAACTTCTCTAAAGCTAACCATACAATTATCCTCAAGAATCGTGACGTATATTGATCTACAGAAGTCTAATTTCATAACAATTTATCACTACTTCGTTCAGGTAGATTCCTTGGCCAAATTGATTCAAATAAAAGACTAATCCACTCCTTGTATCCTTCTGATCCTCGTGCTCTTTATAATTTGCAATTTCATTGAGATTTGAGTGAGATATCCCAAATTATCATATTCGCCATTTTTTTTGGTTTTCTTCAAGCACAGGCTTGCACTATTTATATAAATTTGGTGCGATGTTACCATTAGAATCGCCTTGAAGAGACGAATCTAATGGTACCAGTCTGGTTTGCTAATTTTACAGTTTGAAGGATATGATTTGGGGCTGGGTGGAGGTTGAAGACGATGACATGTCTGTCTTCAACCAATAACATGTAGCCATATTTTTTTTTGAAACATATGTAGTATGCTTGTCTTACCATGCGCATGCCTCAGGAGCCCTTGGATCTGATTACTTTAGTGAGTCAGACTCCATCCAATGTGCCACATTTTAAGTTGTTTTATTTTAAAAATGAATGATCAGGTGTGATATCCAATAAAGTCCATGACATGCACAATGCGTCAGATCCACTTGATCTGTTTACTAACACATTTTGACAATGATCAGATGGTCCATATTTTTTTTGTTTACTAACGCATTTTGGTTCATAAAAAATCATTTTAACTCCAAAAAATCTGAAAAATCTATTGAAAACGCTTTTGATTTTTCTCTTTCTAATTTTTATATTTTCACATTTTTATTTTTTGTTTTGATGTTTTTTTTATAATTTTTCACTTTGCTTGAATTGTTTTAAATGTTTAAAAATACTTTTATGCATTTTCAATTTCTGAAAAAAAATAGGGAAGGATCCAATGACATTGTGACAAATATTGGTAACCTCATTTATTTTTTATTTCTGACTTTATTAATTTTCACCATTTTTTGTTTATTTTACCTATTTCTTTTAATTTTAAAAATAGTTTCTGGCTTTAAAACAATTACCAAAAAATTTATAAAAATATTTGAGTTTATTTCTTATTTTTCTATTGTCTTACTTATTTTTTCTTGATTAATTTGAGCATAGTTAACATTTTTCTCTCTTATTTTATTTTTAATCATTTTTTTTAAATCTTTATTTTTATATGTTAAATACAATTTTATTTTTGTATATTTTCTGGCTGATCTTGGATTGAAATTTTGATCATGAACTTTTTTAACATCATTGGATCGATCGTGTTGATTCTAACTCCATAAAAATGGATGAATGATTTTAATAATAGTTTAATTAAAATTTTGGTTCAAATGTGGTTTGTTCATGTTCCTCGTCCCTATTCATCTTAGCTACTTCTTATTATATTGCATGTTATGGGATGATGATCTCTATATCATTTATCCAAACATGAAGTACATAGATTTCTATTGACCGTCTCAAAATACGTGCGACTTCTATATAAGTTCACTTACGATTGCTTAACATAGCGCTAGATTTTGTCCCGATTTGAGAAAATGATCATCTGTGGCCCAAACTTATGTTTGCAAGCCCAAGTATGTTAATTTGAACCCTTTAATCCAATAACTTTGAGATCCATTGTTAGGAGGCTTTGGTTATATCAATCCTCTAATGGAACTACATCAATTTTGGTTAAAGTGGATCACTTAAACATCATTGATCATTAAGTGTTACTTTGGGATTTTTAAAATGGATGATATACTTGACAAAAAGCAAATGCACCTTATTGTTGAGAGGCTTTGGTTCTACCAATCCTCTAATTAGTTTCAAATGCAAGTTTTAAGATGGTCATCCAACTAACCATTAAGTTCTAACAATTGATTTTATTTTTATGCTTTTATTTTATGTTTTTACTTTATGTACCATTTACTTTAGAATTTACATTTCATGCTATTTTCATCTTTGCTCACTTAAGCCTTTATATTCATGTCATTTTTAATTTGCTCACTTGAGCTTTTCATTTCTTTTTGAAGATACCTAATAATCAACTTAAACCCTAAAAAACTTTAATGTTGCTTGGACTACTTGGTTACTATCCTTGGCATTATGGAGTGATTGACTTCTTAGACTTAGGAGGAGAAACCTTGACCTATGTTGGAGACCTTATGACCTTGATTGATATTTTGTCTGGAGTTCTTGGGGTTTACCTCAAGACATTGGGTTGTTTGTCTGTTTTGTGTGCAGGTTATTATGATCACATACTTTGTTTGTAATCTGGAATACATCTGTATACAGCTGTTACTCTGCCTAATTTTTCTGAAGATTAAATGCAATTGGAGCTTGGTATTCTTCAAAGGTTTATTAACTGTTTTTTTGGTTTCAAATCCAAAGGATGGAATTCTTCATTGACTCAATATGTTAAGTGTTGGTTTCTTGTTGGTTAGACAGTTCTTTTCCCTAGCTTTTACTTTATGCTTTAGGATAGTCCCTCCATCTTCTTTAATTTCAAAAATCTCCGCCCTCCTTTTGAAAACACTTCTTGCTTCAAAAACTTGAACCACTTTCATAATAAACTTGGACTTAGGTTCATGCAATTTCTTTTAAAATCTTTTTATTAATCAAACATTAATCAATTTAACAATACTTAGACATTTTTTGTGAGAAGACTAAAAGTCAATCAAACTCATTTAAACTATTTTTCCACTTTGGCTTTTGCTTTAAACCTTTTCTAAAAATATTGGACTCTTGTCAATCCTTGTAGTGATGCAAACAATTATACTTCTACAATATATAGTGAAGAGAGATATTTTCCACTTGGGTGTTGAGTGGGGTTTTGTTGATTTTAAAATCCAAGTCATATCCTCCACTTTGAGATGAAGAAAATTTCCTTTCTCATGATTTTGGGTAGTAAGTATGTTTTTCACACGGAAAATGACGATGATGTCTTATCTCATAAAATTAACCAATGCACCTGTGCTTCAAAATTTTTATTGAGAAAATACGTGTACCCTGATCCCCTATTGCACGGAAGGTGGTACGTAGGCACTAAAGGTTCGCAACCGCGAAGGGTGCAAAAATCATAATATATATATATATATATATATATATATATATATATATATATATATATATATATATATATATATATATATATATATATATATATATAATATATATATATATATATATATATATACTTCCCTTTGCATAACCAATCCCCTTACCTAGAATCGTTCCCCCTCTTTTGGGTTATTCGCTCTTTTACCATTCCTTTGGAAACAATAAAGCGCGGCAAAGATTTTTATTTTGATCTATATAAGTCTAGTTAATCCAATGGCTTAGTATTAAACATTTTTACCGCTACATTATTCACACCAATTGGGTTGCTTACTATCTAACCTATAGGGAGATCAAAGGCTTTAACTATCCTTTAAGATCCAACCAAGTACATGAAGAACAATCCTCTTTAATGTAAACACTTGTTTTTAACAATCCTAAAAACAAGGTAACCAATACAAAGTAGAAATAGAATAATCCTCCCTTAATACTCTCTTGCTTCCAACAATACTGGACATCAAAGTTATACCACAATCAATTTGAAAAAATGATTAGAAACAAATTCTTGAAGTAGATATGAAAGTTGATGATCAATATCAATACAAAGTATTGATCTATTCTCTTTTAAGACAATAATTCAGTGAATATATTACACAAGTGCTTAATACATATGATGAAACTTTTCTAATGATGTATTTCAAAATTGTAAGAGTAAAAGTTTCATGAAAAATATTAATTCATGCACTTGTTTGAAAATGAGAAACAAAATGTTGAATTGTATGTTGTGATTGGTTTTATTTTTTTATTATATTTATACTTCCGAAATATTTGAATTATATACATGTATTACACCCTTTCAAAAGGTTCTAAACGAGTGTAGAAGTACAATGGTTCAAGGACAAATGCAACAAACAAACAACATCCAAAACAATCTTGTTTTTCAAATTCATTTCAACGGTAACCGGTTACCAGAATGCAGTAACCGGTTACGCATGCAGGTAACATTATATTTTTTGAAATGTTGAAGCTTGTAACGGGTTACCAGAAACCTCTAACCGGTTACTGCTTTATGAAAAAGTGAAATAACCTTTTTAATGGCTTGAAAATGCATTGCTAGTGATATTAAAAGCCATGAAACATATATGCATAATGTTAGACATATTTTGAGCACTATAGTAACATAATAAATTGAATTTGAGTCTTGTACTATAATGAAGATCAAATACCAAAGTATTCTTTAGGAGTAACTTAGAATGCATGCCAAAAGTCCATTTTGAGTAAATACTTTTTCTTCTTCTTTTTTATAGTTCCTTTTACCTTGATCATGATATTTCTAATCATCAAATTATAAACTTTGTGAAGCATGACTTTACATTCTCCCTCTTTTTGATAATGACAAACACTTGTTATATGAAACACTTTGGATCGCTTGAAAATGCAACATACTCCCCCTATTAATGATAACCCCCCTTTGATCAATGCTTCTCCTTGATCAATAGAGTATGATGACAATTTCTGTAAGAGATAGAGACAAAGCATACACATATATCTTCTCCCCCTTTATCATTATCAAAAAGGAAGGAAAAAGAAACAAAATAATATCATAATCAAAATAGAAGAATAACATGATATTAGTTGACTTATTCTTTAGAAAACTTTGTCTTAATCCTTCATTATGAAGTACTTCTTCATTGGATATAAAAGTTAGTGCTTATCTTTTCCTTGCCAATAATTTTTCATTTGATGTTGTCCTTATATGTGTCACATCCCTTGACCTATAGATTTGAAAATTTTCTTATACCTCCCATCATATGCTTGAATCAACCACTTATTAAGATATCAAAGATTTTGAAGTGGTCTTCAAGCAAACCTACAAAACAAGTTAAGTTTTGCTAGGTATCTAAAGTGATTTGGGTCCTTCATGGTTAGTTCTTTTCTTCACCCATACATAATTCTCACTAATAGCATTAAAATTTCTTGCATGACAAGCATTATATGTGTGACCAATAATACCATAATATAAAAAAGTAGGAAGAAAGTTGCTTGTAACATAATTTTTATTTTTAGAAACTATTTTCTTAGGATAAAAATTTCTAACCTTTTCATCATCTTCACCATCAGAATAATGTAATGCCATAAAAGCAAGATTTCCATATTTGTCATTTTCGGAATCGGATGAAGAACTTGTATCACTTTCTTCAATATAAATCTTGTTGGATTTTGATAATTTTCTTCCCTTGTAAGCATATTTCTTGGACAAATTTGGGCACTCCATCTTTATGTGAATTTTCTAAAATTCAAAGTATTCATCATAAAACAATGGAGGCTTGTTATTACTACCACCATCTTTGAAAGTTGGTTGTGCAGAAGCCATTTTGGATCGAATAGGAACAAGTTACCTTAACTTGCTCTGATATCAAATGTTGGTTTTTGAGTGCATCTAAGCGAGAGGTGAATTAGGACTTTGAAAATTTATCTGGTATTTAGAATACTTGTTCTTATTTTTCTAGTTTGGTGAAGGAGTTTAGAAACATGATTCTTTTCTTTTCTTGTTATGATTTGTGATGAAAGCGATAAATGCGGAAAAGTAAATAACAAAATATCTTAGTTCCCCTCACACTTTGAGAGTACTCCAGTCCTCTTACCAACATGTAAGAGATCCACTATAGTTAGAATAATTGTAAAGCCTATTCACACCAATTATGATGCTCATTATCTAACCTATAGGGAGATCAAAGGTTTTAACTATCCTTTAAGATCCAACCAAGTACATGAAGAACAATCCTCTTCAATGTACACACTTGTTTCTAACAATTTTGAAAACAAGGTAACCAATACAAAATAGAAAGATAACAATCCTCCCTTAATACTCTATTGCTTCCAACAATCCTGGAAAACAAGGTTATACCACAATCACTTTGAAGAAATGATTAGAAACAAATTCTTGAAGTAGATATAAAAGTTGATAATCAATGTCAATACAAAATATTGATCTCTTCTCTTTCAAGACAACAATTCAATGAATATATTACACAGTGCTTAATACATATGATGAAACTTTTCTAATGATGTATTTGAAAAATGTAAGAGTAAAAGTTTCATGCAAAATATTAATTCATGCACTTGTTTGAAAATGAGAAATAAAATATTGAATTGTATGTGGTGATTGTTGTTATTTTTTTTCTTGTGTTTCTACTTCAGAAATATTTGAATATATACATGTATTGCACCCTTTCAAAAGGTTCTAAATGAATGTAGAAGTGAAATGGTTCATGGACAAATGTAACAAAAAAACAACATTTAAAACAGTCTTATTTTTCAAATTCATTTTAGCGGTAACTGGTTACCAGAATGCAGTAACTGGTTACCCATGCAGGTAACATTATATTTTTGAAATGCTGAAGCATGTAGCGGGTTACCAGAAACCTGTAACCGGTTACTGCGTATGAAAAAGTGAAATAACCTTTTTAATGGCTTGGAAATGAAATGTTAGTTATATTAAAATCCATGAAACATGTATGCATAATATTAGACATATTATGAGCACTATAGTAACATACTAAATTGAATTGGAGTCTTGTACCATAATGAAGATCAAATACCAAAGTATTCTTTAGGAGTAACTTAGAATGCAAGTCAATAGTCCATTTTGAGTAGATTTTTTTTCTTCTTCCTTTTGATAATACCTTTTGCCTTGATCATGATGTTTGTAATCATCAAAATATAAACTTGATGAAGCATGACTTTATAGATATCTCATAACTGATCAAGGTGATCTATTACTCGTGGATCAAGATGATCATGTGACCTACCAAGAGGCCATCACGAGTCTTGAGTCTGAGAAGTGGCTAGAGGCCATGAAATATAAATGTATTCCATTTACGTAAATCAGGTTTGGACTTTGGTAGAGCCTCTTGTAGGAGTTAATCACAGATGATGTAAGTGGTTCTTCAAAAATAAGAGTGACGTGGATGATAAGGTACATACCTATAAGGCATGAGTGGTTGCTTTGGGCTATAAGTAAATTCATAATGTTGACTATGATTAAACCTTTCACTAGTTGCAATGCTCAAATATGTTCGAATTTTACTTATTGTCACTGTATATCATGATTATGAAATATTACAAATGGATATTAAGACTTCTTTTCTTAAATAGAATCACCTTGAGGATTTCTACACGATGCTAGTTGAAGGATTTGACATATCGGAAAAAGCCGAAAATATATGCAAGTTACAACGATCAATCCAGGGGATTGAGGCAAGATTATAGAAGAAGGAATCTTCTTTTTTATGAAATTGTAAAATGATATCGGTTTATTAAAAACCAATATCAGCCTTTTGCCTACAAGAAAATTAGTGGGATCGTGTTTATCTTTTCAATATTATATGTTGATGACATATTAGTCGTTGGAAACAGTATCTCTATCTTGCAGCAAGTGAAAGCATGCTAGGGAAATGCTTTTCTCTGAAGGTCTTGGGTGAAGCAACCTATATATTAGAAATCAAGATCTATAAACATAGATCACGAAAAATACTTGGCCTAAGTTAGAGTACATACATAAAGAAAGTGTTGAGATGATTTATTATGCATGATTCCAATAAAGAATTCAAACTTATGCAACATGACTTATGTCTTTAAAAAACACAATCCCTTTCATTAATGGAAGAAAGAGATCACATGAATAAGATCTCATATGCATCTGCAATAGGATCTTTCATGTATGTCGTGTTATGTACTCAATTAGATGTCTCTTATGCTTTAAGAGCAGCAAGTAGGCACTAGTTTGATCATGGTGATATTCATGAGATTATTGTCAAAAATATCCTTAAGCACTTAAGAAGGATTAAAGACTCATTCATGATATATGGGGGTCAGGAAAAGTTTGTTTTAATATAATACATCGTTGCTAGCTTGTAGAAAGATAAATATGATTATATATCATAGTCTGGTTATGTGTTTTGCTTAAATGGTGACGCTGTGAGCTCGACCCAGAAAAGTTCAAAGTAGGATACAATTGTTGATTTTACAACCAAGTATGGGTATATTGTTGCCTCAAATGCAACAAAAGAAGTTGTTTGAATAAAGAAGTTCATTAGTAAACTTGACATAGTACTTAGCATTGTGGATCCCATTGAACTCTATTGGAATAACAATGGTGCCACCACACAAGTTAAGAGACATAGATCTCACCAATGATCCAAACACATACTTAGACGTTATCACATTATTCAAGAGATAATAGATAGGGGAGATGTGAAGATATGCAGAGTACCTACACTTAACAATGATGTTGATCCACTAATAAATTCTCTTGAAATAAAAGAAGCATGAGGATCATACTAAATCTATAGATATTAGGTGTATGTCTGATTGACTTTATTGCTAGAGAGAGATTGTTAGTGAAAATCTTAGAGACTAATGATTTAATAAAATTTAATATTTATATTGAATTATCTATTAAGAATAATAAGACTTTTTAATATTTATTTTTCTAAAATAATAAATTTTTTAGTATAGTTAATATGTTCGATGAAATATTAAGAATGAATTAATTGTGAGACTTAATTAACCATAGTGATACTATTTTTAAAATATTTATAGTCAAGTTTTATTTAAAGTGGTATGAACTAGAGAAATACATTGTTTTTGTCATTCTAGGACAGCTTTTTTAAAATTTAATCATTTACTTGGAATGGTAAGGACTACAGGAGTGCATTGTTTAGGAATAAATAAATGTAAAATTTCTTAGAATTGTTTTTCTGAAGCATAAAAGTCAACATTAGACTCGGGGTTTGAAATCCGCAACACATTCCTTTGAAATATAACTTCATCGCCTTATCAATGTGATGGTGACCAAATTTATAAAAATAAAACCGTAACTTGAACGCTTTGAGTTTGAACAAGTTTGTCAAATGTCTGCTTGCATTTTTATCATAATGTCCTTCTAGAAATGATCCTAAAGAACATTCAAACGCATTAAAAATTACACCCAATAAATTTAAATATAATAAGAGTCATGCCATACGACACAAACAAATCTTTATTGAGATTCAACTTTGATGGTCCAATTTATGATCCAAATTCCACTCTTATATAATCATCTTAGCAACTTCCATTTTTCTTCTTACAATACAACACAATGCAAGAAATTTACACAAAGTCACAAACACTTTCAATGTTAGAATTTACAAAAGAAAAGCTGAAATATTGGTTACTAGATCACCCATCAATTGTATCTTTCCGGTGGAGTCCGACTCATTCGTGGGGTGGTACGTGGTGGTTTCTCATTTCTGCTATCTTTTTTTACATCACCATCCCGATAACCATCCATGTCATCCTTAAACTATGTCGCATAAGGTGTCACGTGCCCTTAGGTCCACTTCCAGTCATTCATAGTCTCTTAATGTCATTAATCTCGATAACTATATTTTTTGGCATGTTTTTCTCGGCTGAAGCTGAGGTTCGGGACACTCGTTGGCTATGGCAACGAACCCGAACCACACCCTTCGAGTGGTTACTTTGTTTTCCTTTAGGTATTCGTTCCTCGGGTCGTGTCTTCTTTTGGTCTTACGCGTTTTACTTATCTCGTTATCTTCATATGTTGAGAACATTGTTTATAGTTTTGAGTGAGAGAAAATTATCATTTTTTAGATTATTTAACAACTCCATTATTCTCATTATGTCTTTTTTATGGCTTGAGTTTTCACAATCTCTTCAAGTGTTAACTATATTGTTCTCGACGTTGGTTTGTTTTGTGGTTTATGGGTACAGATTTTGGATACAAATAGGGCTACCTAGTAAAACATTTCATTATGCGGGGAATTTACACATGATGTTGTTTGGTTGCAATTTGGCGTGCCATGTTGGAGTAGTTTTGTTGCATTATTCAAGAGGAGGGTGTAATGGAATTGGAGCATGGGTTTTTAATTCCTTTTTGAATGTTTTAATTCTTTGGCATTTCTTCAAGTCCTATTTTGATAACCACTACCAAAGGGAGGACACTTCTTCCAAAAGAGGGCAAATCAAAGCTAAGTCAAACCCATAGAATTTTGACTACCAGGAGAATAATCAATATTTTCATTTGAATGAGGAAGTTCTTTGTATGCTATCCTTTCTCTTTTATTCTGTTTAGGTCAACATCCATGAATGCCAGTTAGAGTAATGTAATGTGGAACTGTACAGATAAAGCAATAATCAGTCTATTTCTTATTAGGTTTTTATGTTTTAAAGAAAGTTATAGATATATATATATATATATATATATATATATATATATATATATATATATATATATATATATATTAAATCAGAAGTGTGTGCTCTAATGTAAATAATTCAACATCATTTATGTCACATCATTTATATTTTTATGTGGTATTTACTATCAAAATTTAATTCACTTCTTAAAATGTAAAATCATATAATATAATAGTCAGAAGTTGGATTCTTGATAAATACAAAAAATATATTAATTTAACAATTTATTATAGACTTTGATATATATTATTTTTATAATAATTATAGAACATTATTTCTATTTTTCTTTCAATTATTTTTAATTATAGAAAATAAATTTTGATATATATTTTTAATATATTGTCTCTAAAATAATTTTAAATTATTTCTATTATATATTCTTCATATCAGGTTAGAAGAATAAATTAAAGACAAATAATAATATTTAAAAATTTTCTCAGATAAGAATACAGAGTTTGCTAAATGTGATTTATGGTTTGCCTAATTTTTTTCTTACAGTGACCATAAAAAAGTAATAATAAAAATCAGAGATAATAATACCTAAAATAAGAACTCTTATATTTCAATTACTATCAACAATAAAATCACATAAAAAATTTTACAATATTATTTTTTAGAAAAATAACATAGAAATTATATTAACCTATGTACTTGCTAACTTTGATATATATAATTTTCTTAGAATTTATTAAACATTTATTAAAATATATTAAATCAGAAGCTTACATTCTAAAAAAAAAAACAGAAAAAATTTTGATGTATCATTTTAATATATAGTTTCTTTAAAATAATTTAAGATTCATTTTATTTTACATTATTCATATCATATTGGACAAATAAACTAAATACAAACAACACAATTTTTATAGTTTGTTCATTTTTTTTAATCATAGTGAGTATAATAAAAAGCAAAGATAATATTTTTTAAATAACTCTCATTTTTCAACTAATATCAATAACAAAATCACATAAACTATGTTATGCCTATGGTTGTATATTTTTATATATTTTTCAACTAATTGAAATAATTCTCTTTAAAAAAAAACATAAGTTAGTAAATTCACTAGCAGTAGAAACATTTTTATTCATCATATAATTAATGTTTAACAATATAGACATAAGTTTAAAATCTTTTAAAAAATTTATTTGATAATAATAACAAATAAATTTAAACATTATTTAGATTAAAAATAAAAATATATCATCAATGTTAAAGTTAAAAATTAAAAAAGATATAAGTAACAAAATGACACGAGAAATAAAATTAAAAATAAATAAATAAACAATAAGAGATATCTTTTTTTAATTATATAATTTTAAAAAATTATATTTTAGATATCATTCAACTTAGAAGGATATATTTTTTATTTCAAGTAAAATATACTTTTATTTGTGATTAATTGATATCATAGGTTCAATTACAAATTCATAATAAATCATTAAGGATATAAAATTATCGATCATATTTATTACTAAAATAATAGTGAAATAGTTGAAAGAGATTGTAATAAAAGTTTATAGTAAATGAGTTAAGTAGATATCATAAGTATTTGTAGTGCAATATTTAAATATATAAGTTAAAGTGTAATAGTGTATAATAAATGAAGTAAGTAGATATAATAATAAGTAACAATAATGATAAATTGTATAGGTGCAATAATGAATGTGTTAATAATATAGGGGAAAAATTTAAGCCCTTGATAAAGTAGATAAGTCATCTTTTATGATAACAATCATGATGTAAAATGTAGAGATTTGTTGAAGAGTTAAGCCTTTTTGTAATTTCAAGAAAGAAGGATATGTAGTCTTATTACTATTTTTAATATGTAAATTAATGAATTCTAATTCATTTTCTAAATATGAAATAATTCTTCTATATCTTTTAAATTAGTTCTTTCTTTGGATAAGTCTATATTGTCAGAGTTATTTGCAAGAAAGTATTTATTTTAATGAAAAATATTTTTAATTTGTTTCATAACCATCATCGTCGAAATTTATATCATTGTCTGAATTTGTTTGTGTATTACCAAAATTTCAAAAATTTATAATACATCTATGGTCAATTTTTTGGTGATTTCTCATTCTATAATGAACTTGAGAATGATTTCCATAAAAATGTTCTTTAAAACTATCTAAGTAATGAGAATTATAGGTAAAAGTGTTTAATTCATTAATTAGACACCTTAATTCATGTTCTTTTATATCTTTTTTTAATATTGTCTGTAAATCTTCTAAAATTATTTTTTCTTGAAAATGAGATCATTTTAATTTTTTCAATATAATTTTGATTAAATCCGGATAAGAAAATCTTTGCAGTAAATAAGTTATATTTGTATCAAAATTTTGGATAAAAATTAATTTTGATAATTTTTTGTCTGAATTAGATTCTGAATAATCAATTCCAAAATAATTTGAAAAATACCTCTGACTTGTAAAATTTTAATTTTCTTTGTTTGGTTTCATAATAAAATTATTCAACAATATGTTTTGTGAAAAGATTTTATTTGAAATCTTATTCCTCCTTCCTATTGTTGGTTTCTTCGAGTATTATGATTTCTTAGTTTCTTTATCTTAATAATTTTAGCTTATTTTTATGATTATTGAATAGTCCATGTTTAAGCTAGAACCTCACTTTTTCATCGCTCACTACTACAAAGTTCTTTATGACCTAAGATCTAAGAATCTCCTCCTAGCGGTACTATTTTCCCCTCATGGTACTTACTTCCCTAACGGATTCTTTCTTAGATTAATGATCACATTCAATTCAAGCAGGATTACGTCTTTTGATTGTGGGTTAAACATAGATTAACAATAATCATAAACATACACATAGATTATTAAGATTAAACTACTAAAAAATCATACCTCTTAGAAGCAATAAGGAAGTTGGAATAAGGAATTTAATGTGAAGTGGAAATTTATAGTAAGGTGTATTGAAAATCATTTTTATTGATTGCATATTTTGATTGCGTATATCTACAAACATGATGAGAACTTCCTTTTATAGGTGAAGGGGAAGTCTCTAGAAATAATACATTATTGTCTTTACATTACGAAAGGATAAAGCACTATTTTCTAACCTTATCTAAAGCACTAAAAACAACAAACTTTACCTAACTTTTGCTTAACAATAATGTAGATGATAAAAAGTTGAAAGGGACAGGTCCCCTTTCATAGCTTTGTGAGTCATGATTACCCTTACATATCTTAGAAGGGTCAAGTAACCATTCCTTTAATGCTTGTCTTTTTCAGCCTTTTTCTTGTCGGCAATAATTTCTTTAATTTTACATCATTAGTGACGTATATTTTTTGCAATTTACATAATTAATAGATTATCTTGTGAAGATTCTGGTGATCCTAATTTTTTTCCCAAGACATATTTCTTCTCCTATATGCCTCTACCAATTTTGGCCTTGAACGTTTGACTTCAAAAGGGAAAAATATTTTTTTGTAATATTTGAGTTACAATAATTTTTCTCTGTATTGTCTTCTCTTAGGAGATTTTTTTTCATCTATTTTGTATTTGGCCAGCCAAAGTCTTTCGAAATTATTTTGACTCTGGAAATTTCTACTTGTTCTGGGAGATCTTCTAAGTGTAAGGTCTTTGGACCCGAATTTTGCACTTGGAATTCTTCAAATTCAATATCCATATTCTTGAAATATAACCAAGTTAAATGATAATTTGGACAATTATTATGAAAATCTGGATATAATGATGTAATTTCCAGTTTTGCATTTTGTGGAAATTCTGGAATTATGCTTTCTAATGTATCAGCTAAGAATACTGGTAAATATGGAGTGAAGTCATATAATGGTGGAACATTAATTATACTTACTAGTCCATGTTTAAGAAAATTGGTTAATGTTAAAGGATAATCTTTAAATTTGAAGGGTTTAAAAGTTGGTAAGGAGATCATTGTCTTCCTAATGGAAGAATCTAATTTACAATAGCATTCACCCTTGTGATTTTCAGGACAGTCTTCAAACATGTTTTGATATGGTTTATAGTTATTGTAAACAAAACCTCATTCAGTGGAGACTCCACGGTCGACTTCGCAGACATAAAACCAAATTAATTCTCACTTACTTGAGTTTCATTTCTTAATCTTCATTTAATCATTATTTCCCATAAGTTCAAGGTATAACTCATAAGTTTAATCCTCCTATAATTTTATTAATTTTGTATATCCATGTTATTCTTATATATTGGAAAAGTTATTTTTCTCCATATTATCTGACATTTGTTTGACCTCATAAATTTGTTTAAGAGTTTGGTAAGTTACTCAATTCTTTTATCTCTAAGAATTTTCCATATTTTAATAGTTATGTTGTCTAGCCCAACATCTAACTATTACTCATTCTTTTCAACGTTTCTTTTACCTATTGTTTCTAAATCTGACAATAGTAATCATAGTTTGATCCTATTCTCTAATGTCGAGCTTGTTAGAGTCTGGTGAGATATCATATTCTTTATTAAATAAATTGTAGAAATATATTTTTCATATATCCTTTATATCTTTTGAATGAAGCAAGAATTGTTTTCTTCGTCTTTAACACATTTCACTTGATTCAAATCTTATGTCTTTCTTTCTCCTCCCTTAGCAAGAATATGTATAGATTTTTCTTCCTCCTCGATTCCTACAGATTGGTATAGTTCGTCAAAAGTTTGGATTCCTGCTTCACTTACCACATTCTTGATCTCGTTCTTAGATTTCTTATACTTTTTCCAAGTTTCATCAATTTTACACCTAGACATATCTCTAAAACAATCCTTTTTTTTTTACTTTAACTTAAATTTGAACACTTCCATTCCACCATCACGATTCATTACCCCTAAGTCCAAAACATATTTATTCTCCCAACTTCTTTTTAGCTACTTTTCAATCTCTAACGAAATTTTATTCTCCATATCATTTACACTTCCTTGTGATTGTAAAAATCCTCCCTCCAAGATCTTTTATTGGACACTTCCTTGTTTTTCACCTTTCAAATGCCACTACTTGATCAGTGGCACTCTCATGTGACCTTTTCTTTTTTCCTCTTCTCTTGATTCTTACATCCACAACAAATAATATATGTTAGGTAGTCAAGATCTCTCCCAAAATAACTTTACAATCCAAACAAATATTCCTAGTTGGCTTCCTAATGAGAAAGAAGTCTATTTGAGAAAATACCACCCATTCTTATATGAGATAAAATGCTCATCTCTTTTCCTAAACTAGATCAAAAGTCGATGAAAAATATAAGATGAATATACCCTCTGCATTTACCTACATTTCCATTTAAATCTCCTCATATAAAAGCTTGTCTCCTTAGGAAATATCCTGAAGTAACCCTTCCAATCCTTCCAAAATTTTAACTTAAGTTATTCTATTCACCCAACCTGATGTGCATAAGCATTAATAAATTTAATCATGTCTTATTCCACTATAAATTTCAAGGCAACAATTCAGTCTTCTACTTTTTTACATCCATGATATCCTTTTTCCACTCCTTGTCCCCAATAATCCTCACCTCGTTTCTTGATCTAACTTTGCAATGTACTAAAGCTTAAATCTCGAGTTGTTTAATTTTTTCACCTTTTCATTTGTGCACTTAGTTTCTTTTAGTAAAATTAAATTGATATTCCTCCTAACCATAGTGTCCATTATTTCTAAAGATTTTCCAATAAGTGTGTTTATATTCCATTATCCAAAATGAATCGCAGTATTATCAATTAACTTCTTTACCCACACTCGTTCACGAAAGTGAGAGAACTATTGCTTATAAAAATTCACTGTTATTGTACCCCAAAACTTTTCCTCTTGTGTCTCACATCTTAAGCTTATTGTAGCGGTAGAAATATTGAGACTAAGCCATCGAATTAACTTAACTCGTATAGATCAAATAAAATCGCCACCGCGCTTTATTGTTTCCGAAGGAAATGGGAAAAAACAAATAAACCCAAAAAAAGAGGGAGAGAATCTAGGTACGGGGGTTGGTTATATAAAGAGAATGTATTAGCACCCTAAACATCTACGGCACTCCGCATGAACCTCTTTGAAAATCTGTGTATTTTGGTTATAAAAGGTGTATACAAAATAAGATAGTGAAGATGAGAAAAGAAGTATTTTTTTACAATTTTTGCACTCACTGCGGTTGCGAACCTTTAGTGCCTACATACCTCATTTCGTACAATAGGGGATCAGGGTATTCTTAATTCACCTCAAAAATTTTAAAATACATGTATGTTGTTTAATTTTAAGAGAAGAGACATCATCGTCATATCCGAGTGGAAAACATACTTACTACCCATGATTATGAGAAAGGAAAATTTGCATCATCTCAAAGTGGAGGATATAGCTTGGATTTTAAAATCAACAAAGCCTCACTCAACACCCAAGTGGAAAATATCTCACTTCACTACATATCGTAAAAGTATAGTAGCTCGCCTCACTACAAGAATCGACGAGAGTCTAATCTTTTGGGAAAAAGTTTTAAAGTAAAAAGCCAAAGGGGAAAAAATGGTTTGAGTGAGGTTAATGACTTTTAGTCTTGAGAAATATGTCAAAGTATGATTAAATTGATTAAATTTTAATTAAGAAAATATTTTGAAAATGCATGGACCTAAGTCCAAGTTTGTTACAAAAGTGGTTCAAGTTAGAAAACAAGAAGAATTTTGAAAAGGAGGGAGAAATTTTTTTAAATTAAAGAATATGGGAGGATATGAAGGGACTATCCTAAAGCATAAGGTAAAAACTAAGGAAAAGAACGATCTAACCAAGAAGAAGCAAACACTTGACATAAGAAGTCAATGTAGAATTCACATCCTTTGGATTGAAATCGAGCAAGCAAAAATACAAAACATGTGAGGAATACCAAGATTCAGATGAATTAAGTCTTCACAAAAATTAGGGAGAGTAACGACTGCATACAGATGAATTCTTAATCATAAAAAAAGCATATAATCAGAATAACCTACACACAAATAAAATCAACCAATGCCTTGGAGTAAACCCCAAGAACTTTAGACAGAATAACAACAGAGTAACAAGGCTCCCAAGTATCAAGGCTTTTAATCCTATGTCCGAGAGGTCCACAACTCCACAATGCCAAGGATAGTAACCAATAGTCTAAGTAACATTAAAGCTTTTAATGTTCAAGTTGATTATTAAGTGTGTTTAAAATAATAAAAAAGCGCAAGTGAGAAAAGATAAAATGACATAAAGATAAGTGCTCAAGTGAACAAAATAAAAAATGCCATGGAATGTAAATGCTAAATTAAATGGTACATAAAAATAAAATCATAAAATAAAGGCATAAAGTAAAGTTAATTGTTAGTGAATTAGAAATTAGAGGGTTAGTTGAATGACCATATTGAAGCTTGCTTTTGAAAACTCATTAGTAGAATGATAAAATCAAAGCTTATCAACAACAAGTTTCATTTGCTTTTTGTCAAGTATCTCATTCATTTCAAGGGCTCAAAGCAACCACATATGATCAACGATGTTCAAATGATTCAATTAGACTAAAATTCATGAAGTTTATTAGAGGATCGATAGAATCAAATCCTCCTAACAATGAACTTCAAATTTATTGGATCCAAGGTTTCAAATTAAACATACTTGGGCTTGCAAACATATGTTTGGGCCACGAATGATCACTTTTTGAATCGAGACAAATTTAGCACTATGGTAAGCAATCTTAAGTGGAATTATGTAGAAGCCACACCTATTTTGAGGTCGATCAATATTAATCTATGTACCAAACATGTTAGAGAAATGGTATGTAGATCATTCTCTAAAAACATGTAGCACAAGTAAAAACAAGAAAGGGATAAAATTAAGAGGGAGGGAAATTGTAGTATAAATAATGTATCAAATGAAATTAGGGTTTCAAATATCATCAACATCATTCATCTATTTTAGTTGATTTGGTTTTTTCAACCTATCAACACCCAATATCCAATGAAGTTGATGAACTTGTCCCAAAATAACACCCAAGTATCTCCAAATCAGGACCAATCAAAAAAATAATAATATATATATTTAATATAAAACAAAATTTAAATGATTAAAAAAAGAAATAATTGGTAAAATACATAAAATATATTATAACACCAAATAAAAATCCTAAAAAAATATTAGAAGTCAAACACGAGTCAACAAGTGTTAACAAATTTTTTTTAGAACTTTTTAAAGTCACAAACTATTTTTTAAATTTAAAGAAATAAGCAAAATAAACCAAAATTTGTGAAAAATAGTAAAATCAAAAATAAAATGAGGTCTCCAATATTTGTCAAAAGGTCATTAGATCCTTCCATAATTTTTCCAGAATTTTAAAATCAAGAAAAGTACTTTTAAAAAATTAAAACAAGTTAAATAAAGTGAAAATCATAAAAAAAAATAACAAATCACAAAATAAAATTATGAAAAAATAAAAACCAGAAACAGAAAAATCAAAAATCAAAAATATTTTTGATAATTTTTTCACAATGTTAGAAGTTGAAATGATTTTTTAATGAATTTTTGAAGTTTAAAACAATTAAAACAAAAATCAGAAAATAAAAATAATATCAAAATAATGTGGTGCGTTAGATCCAATTCACTTATCCCCCGTGTCAGATCCAAGGGCGCTGAAGCTAGGATGTATGGTGATCATCACTGAAACGCGTGCAGGCAACACAAAAAGCTCAAACTAATCAGATTAAAACGCTTGTCTGTGTATCATTGGTTGAAGAATGATGCATAGGTCGTCTTCAACCTCTAGCCTCCTATAACTAGGGCAAAACACATATTCACAAATATGTAAATGTACGCGTTCATAGTGTTACCATTAGACGCGTCTACTTGAGACGATCACAACCACATACTCGCGAAAAATTTATATTAACCACAACTTAGTTGATTTGGAAAAAACCAGAGAAGTTTGAGAAATTTGAATTAGAAAACAGATGCATAAAATGCATCAATTAAAGAAAATTAAACCATCAGCAAGCATCAATGAACATCATAGACCATTCCAATTATTAGAGTTAGAAGATTTAGTGCCTTAAACTACCTGAACGAAGTATGAAGAAGTTGCTCTAAAACATAACTTGGCTAGCGCGATTTAGAGCACCTGAAGACTAAATTCTTCTTCTGTTAACTCCAGTGAAGCTCAATGATGAAGAATGAACAAAGAAACTAAAGCTGGAAGGGAGGAAATTGTGATTTAGAAAATTTAGAAATGTGAGCTATGGAGAGAGTTTGGCAGGGTGATTTTGGAACTCTAAGCTTGTCTAAATGAGTGAGGGATTATCATTATTTATAGTTGGACATGATGCAAGGCTCAAGCATGCGAATTGGATGAAAAATCAATGAAATCGTGTGAACCTGCTAAATGGAAAAAGTGTGACTTCACATGGCTCAAAATGCAGCAAATGGATGGTTCAAGGGCCGTTTCTCATTATGGAAAATCCCTAAACATGATTAGACAAGAAAATGATCCTTAAATAAGCTTGTAATTGGGTTTAAATTTATTTCAAATCTGACTGAACATGAAACTTCAGATTCAACATACCAACTTTACAACCCTGGTACCAACAATGTAGGGAGCTTTATGACCTCATTCTTTTTGAAATTGGAAGATCTTCTCATAACCTTTGCCATGTTCCAAGACAGTTTGCATTTGGATACATGAGCTGAGAGTTATGTGTGTTTGAATTTGTGAAAAACGCATGGATTTTTATACTTAGAAAAATTTCCAAGTATAAAACTCCAAAGTGACCTATAATGTCCTTCAAACTTACATGGCCTTCCAATCAAAATGTGGTCTTGATCCTTGAAGATGCAATGAAGTAGAACTCTTGAATTAAATTATGGAATTGAGATCACTCAAAAATCATAAAAACTGAAAAAGTTATAGTCTTTGTGTAATACGGTGGGAGAACTGACTTGGGTGTTTTGGGTTTGATCGTAATTGTTGCGGATAGCAAGAGTCGCCACTGAATTTTATTTTATCCAATAAGGAAAGGGTTAAAAGAATAGGAAAGACCTTTGAGATTATTTTCTTGAGTTCAGGGGGTAGGTTATGAAAAGGGAAGGTGTTAGCACCCTTTTCATCCGTAGTTATGTACGGGCTCTTAGTTGCTTGCTAGATCACTTTCTTTTGTTTGAAATGTGCTTGTGGTGTGGGTTTTAAAAGTATTTTGAAAAGTGTCTTTGTAATGGTTCTCGTTTCTATAAGAATGCATACAAAAAGCTTTGTCTTTTGAAAATGTTTCAAATGAGAGTGTTGGTGTATAAAATGTTTTTATTGCGAGCAAGTGAGCAACTAGGAGCATCCTACCTACTCAAGAGATCTATGTTATTTTCCTCCTCCTTTAGATGTTGCTATCTTACCATTTATTTAGTAAGAAGCCACATCATTGGATGTGAAGGGACGGGTGTGGGACGTTTGTATAGTCATAAAAGGCAACCAATAGGATGTTTTAGCAATTTTCATTTAGGGAATAGATCGTTTACCGAAGGAAACATTTAGGGTTATCGAGGGACTACGATCTTTTATCGAGGGTCTTTGCTAAAATGTCCATATTCAAGGGACATGACTATTTTTCCGATGCAATAAGTGGGATTTTCCTAGGGTGCATGTGTGTAAATAATGTGTTTGATTTGCATGCATTTAGTATTTAATTAGGGTGATCTACTTATTGGTTTTATCTTGCCATACAACCTAATTACTAACATTTGTACAAAAGCAATAAAAATGCAGAAAATAAATCCTACACTATTACAACCATATTGAAGAGCAAGAAAATGTAAAGACAACAAAAATAAAAGGAAGAAAAATGAGCTTTTCGATCTAGGCAGAGACACCCTTCGATTCTGCCCTTCCTGGCTTCCTTCGATTTGGGCCTGGAGTCAGTGAGGTCATGTCTTTCAATTTCACCCCTTTCCTGTTTCTTTCGAATGGAACCTGGAAGTCAGTGTGGACATCCCACTGGCTTCTTCTTTCGTTTGAGGCCTGGAGTCAACGTGAGGTGCACTCTTTGCCTCAGGCTCCTTGCTGCCTTCTTCGACTGCAGGAATGCTAGGCCCTCAGGTTGAGATTCGAAAGGATTGAGTACTTAGCCAATCGAAGGATACAGAGAACCTATGTTAAACTTTTAAACATGCAACATTAAAGTGTAACTTTCGAAAGCTACAAGCCAGGGGTTAACACAAGATTATTGGGTCTCAAAATCCAAAGTCTGAATAGTCAGGGTTGAAAATTTCAACATATAGGTAGTCAGGATCGAAGGTTAAAGCATGGTCAAACTCCCTAGATGAAATATCTACATTTTCTCTTTATTGGTTTGTACACAAGATATTTAAATGAAAGAGTTTCAATTTTAGAGAGAACTTACCCCTTAAAGCGCTTAAATATAAGGAAACTAGAACTGACTTCCTTGGTGGTGAATGGAAGTTCGTTGGAGTCTCCCTGAGGCTAATTCAGTTACTACCTTGTTTGAGCAGTCACTAAATCGAAGGAGGGTATGGGAGTGAATAGAAGGTTACTCTATAACAAGTAAGGGAGTGAATCAAAAGATTATTATAATGTGGTTGGGGGAATGGTTCGAAGATTAGTTATCTGGCAACTTGAGGAGTGAATCGAAGGGTTCACTTAGTGTGTGAAGGGGTATGAGTTTTTTGAGGAGTGCTTAGAATATTTGAAAAAAAGACGTTGGATGGTGTTTGAGAGTTTTGAGAAATTTCTTACAACAAGAGTTTTCTTGCAACTATCCAAGGGCCCCTAAGATGTGTGGTGGGGGCTCATATTTATAGGTGATTTTGGCTGATGTTTTAGGAGGGAAAACTAAAAATTTGAACAAAAAGGGCATGTTGTTCTTGTAGCTTTCGAGGGGCAGTATTCGTATGCCAAATTGGTGCAAGAATAAGGGCAGTGTTGCAGGACTGTTGTGCAGCAGTTTTGGAGTGTTATGGCCGGTGTATCAGGCTTGAACATGGAACCACAAGGGACTCTGGCAAGCAAGTATCTTTGGATATCTCAACCTTTTGTTTTGACCGCTAGCCCTATCCTTCGACCACACTTCTTTTCACACAACAAGATTTCTTTTCTAATCAAAGTGCTCTTCGAATGACTCATATGTGTATCCTTTAAAGGGGCCCAAATAGATGTCTTTCAAATAGGTCTTTTGTATGTTCCTTCGAATGGACCAAGTGCATGTTCCTGGAATGGATCGCCAAAGTATGTCATTCGATTGGGACATCCAGGTATGTCTAACAAGTACTTCGACTGTTCCACCATGGTACTTCTTTCGAGCGAGACAAAGGCTATGTGTCATAGTGTAGAAATTGTGTGTTGAAGCAAACTATTTCCAAGGGAGATACTGCCTAGTCGAAACTAGCGTGAAAGTAACCAATACTTTGTTGGCGCCATTGCCTTGTGAATGCCATCCATGGGGAAGCTTTTTGCCTTGTGCATTCTGGCCTAAAGGGAGTCTTGGTTTTTGTAAGTCAAAGGGATCATGCAAAGGGAAAATGGCCTCTGAATTGAAGAAAAGCTTTAGGAGGCTATTACTTTATGACTCCAAGCAAACATGAAAGGAGCCTTTGCTCAAATGAAGGGTGTAACCAAAACTTGCATTGAAGGGGGGCACACGCCCCAAACAAAAGATGCATGCATGAGGTCTAAATTCCCAAACGAAAGATGCATGCAGAAGGCCTAAATTCCCAAACGAAGCTTGCAACAAAGGAGGTCCACATGCCCCAAACGAAAGAGGCATGCAGGAGGAAAAATGTGCAATCAAAGGAGACCAGAAAAGAGGCCTTTGACTCCTGAATCGAAGGACATCAGCAGGAGGCTTTTTGTCGTGTGACTTAAAGCTAGTTTAAGATTAGTGTTGCCCTATCGAAGCTTGAAACAAGTTATTTCAAAGGGAGACTTTGCCCTTGTGCATGCTAGCATGGTGGGAAATTCTGCCTTGTGAATTTGGTAAACATGCAGGAAAGAGGCTATATGGACAAACAAAAGATGTATACCAATCTTGCACAAAGAGACTAAAATGTTCAAACGAATCAGGAATCAAACTTGTCCAAAAGAAGTCTAGTTCTCAAATGAAGCAGGAAACGAACTTGCCCAAAAGAAGTCCTGTGCCAAAACAAAGCAGGAAACGAACTTTTCCCAAAAGAAGTCCAGTGCCCAAACGAAGCAGGAAACGAACTTGCCCAAAAGAAGTTCAGTGCCCAAACGAAGAAGGAAACGAACTTACCCAAAAGAAGTCTAGTGCCCAAACGAAGGGTGCAACCAAAGCTTGCACCGAAGGAGCCAAAGTGCCCAATTGAAAGATGCAAAATCGAAGAAAACTTGTTTTTTTCTTCAATTTTGTCAAAAAGAATATTTTCATCTATTTTGTCCTTTTTAACAGTTTCCTCTTTAACTTGATCCTGAAAAATCCAATTGTACATGTGTAAGCTTGAATTTTTGAGAATCCTTGTGAGACATGCCTTGAGAAATGAGAGGGAAAATTTTGAGGTACGACAGCTGCCCCAATTCAATTTTCTTAAACCTGAAGAGTTAGATTGGTGAGTCTGCCATTCGTGACTTGAAGGTGGAAGATGATTGAACACTAGAGTACACAGAAATTTGCACTTGATGATGTGGTGGTTGATTGTGTAGGGAATGGGCTTAAAGATTCCATTTTTAGAAATGATGGATAGTTGTAGGAGATGGTCTTCCAGATGCCATCAAAGGTGATTGTTGACAGAAATTAGACTAAGCCTAAGCTTGACTTCAATTGGAAAAGAATCAGAATAAATATTTTGGAGTGATTTATCTAAACTAGAGAAAGTGTCTACTGGAAAGGAATCAGGATAAACCGTTGATCAATTTAAACTGAACCAGCAGAAGTGTTGAATAATCTTTAAATTGAAAGAATCAGGATAAATCTTTGGAGCGATTTATCTGAACCAGAGAAAGTGTTTACCGGAAAGGAATACGGATAAAACATTGATCGATTTAAACTGAACCAGTAGAAGTATTGAATATTCTTTAACTGAAAAAGAATCAGGATAAATCTTTGGAGTGATTTCTCTGAACCAGAGAAAGTGTCCACCAGATAGGAATCAGGATAAACCATTGATCGGTTTAACCTGAACCAACAGAAGTCTTGAATATTCTTTAACTGGGAAGAATCAAAATAAATCTTTAGAGAGATTTATCTGAACCAGAGAAATTGTCTATCAGAAAGGAATCAAGATAAACCATTGATCGATTTAAACTGAACCAACAGAAGTCTTGAATAATCTTTAACTGGAAAGAATCAGAATAAATCTTTAGAGCGATTTATCTGAACCAGAGAAAGTGTCTACTGGAAAGGAATTAGGATAAACCATTGATCGATTTAAACAGAAATAGCAAAAGTCTTGAATAATCTTTAACTGGAAAGAATAAGGATAAATCTTTGGAGCGATTTATCCGAACCAGATAAATTGTCTACCGGATAGGAATCAGGATAAACCATTGATCAGTTTAAACTGAACCAACAAAAGTCTTGAATATTCTTTAACTGGAAAGAATCAGAATAAATATTTGGAGTGATTTATTTGAACCAGAGAAAGTGTCTATCATAAAGAAATCAGGATAAACCATTGATCATTTTAAACTGAACCAGCAGAAGTTTTGAATATCCTTTAAATGGAAAGAATCAAAATAAATCTTGGGAGCGATTTATCTGAACCAGAGAAAGTGTCTACCGGATAGGAGTCAGGATAAACCAATGATCAGTTTAAACTGAACCAGCAGAAGTCTTGAATATTCTTTAACTGGAAAGAATTAGAATAAATCTTTGGAGCGAGTTATCTGAACCAGAGAAAGTGTCTATCAGAAAGGAATCAGGATAAACCATTGATCGGTTTAAACTGAACCAACATAAGTTTGAAAGAAGTATTTGTCATGTAGATAGTCACCCCGTCCTGTTTCAGGAATTGATCTACAATCTATTTTCTCACAGATAGTTGTCCTGTCTTGTTGAAAATCTGTTGATTATAATTTTATGTTGATTGATCTTTCCTGAAAAGGTAAAGAGTTAGTTGTATGCAATGTCATGATTTATGAAATGCATGGCATAATGATGTTTCTCAAAATAAATGAGATTGCGATATATGCATTTGTGTTGTTGATGCTATGATGTATGAATGCAATGTATGAACATATTAGTTGTTTTGTTACAGTGTTATTGGACTAGGGAAAATAAATCCCTGACTGCTGCTGGAAATAAGGAGTGTAAGTCTTCATATTTTGTTGAAGTTGAAGTGTTGATATATGGGTTTCCATTATTAGAGAAATAAATTATGTTAGGGAAGGTAAACGTCGTTCATTGTTTGTGGACTTTGTGAAATCCTACTGGGGAATCCTGAGAAGCTGGGCGACTTTCACTGGGGAATATTTGGAGCGGTAATTGGAAATTTTGCTCTGTCGGGGATATGAGGGCACCTGATACCATTAGGATGCATACTGGAGATATGACAGTGGTCCTATTAGCAGGATGCCTCTGCCTCTTCTCCCATTGGAGAAAATACCTGTGGGAATTTTATGGGATGGCCTATAGATGTTATCTTGTTTCTTAAAGCCATTAGTAATTGTCTTTCTATTTTATTTTCCATTTTTTATGCGTACATTTGTAAACAGTAATTACGCTCAAATGCATATGTTCAAAAATAATCACTGGACGTTTTTGAAAACAAAAAATAAAAAACAGATAGTTTTACACTTTGAAAGGAATAACTTTGTATTAACTTGAATAAGCATTTTTGTACAAAGAGACGGACATCCTAGTAAGAGAATGTCGTCGTAAGAATGAAAACTAATACAAAGAAAGACAGCTATATGAAATAATCCCATGGGGTTCCCATTATGCTATAGCCTTTATGTCTCTGAGCGTCTCATCCACTTATTTCTTTGTCCGAAACTGATTGGATTGATTAGTACCGTTTGAGTTTGACAATTGATACTGAAGTTTGGATGTAAGGTGATCCAACGGGACATAGTCATACACTTTAAATCCCTAACTTTTGCCTGGACCGCCCTTTTGGGTTTTCAGTCCACTGGGATACCCTTTTTTTGCCCAAGCCACCTTTTCAGGTTTTTGGCTTGCCGGGTGTACAAATGTTTTTTGTATATCCCAAATTTTTTCCTAGGCCAATAAACCTAGCGGGTCTTTTTCAAGCGTAGTATCTTTTAACTATGTCCGCGTTTACAGGGTGCGAAAGGTCTTTACCGTCTATAGTGGTTAAGATCATGGCCTCACCAGAAAACAAGTTTTTGATCACAAATGGTCCTTCGTATGTAGGAGTCCATTTGCCCCCGGGATCACCTTGTGGAAGTATGATACGTTGTATTACCAGATCACCAACTTGATATACCTGACGTCTAACCTTCTTGTTAAAAGCTTTAGTCATACGTTTTTGGTACATCTGACCATGGCAGACAACTGTAAGCCTCTTCTCACCAATCAGGTTCAATTGGTCAAGCCGAGTTTGAATCCATTCATCTTCATTCAACCATGCATCCTTCACGATTCTCAACGAATGTATCTGGACTTTAATTGGTAGGACAACTTCCATAACATATACCAAAGAGAAAGGAGTTGCCCCTGTTGGTGTGCGTGCCGTGGTACGATAACCGTGGAGAGCAAATGGTAACATCTCATGCCAGTCTTTATAAGTCATTGTCATCTTCTGTATGATCTTTTTGATGTTTTTATTAGAAACTTCTACAATGCCATTTATCTTCGGCCGGTAAGGAGAAGAGTTATGATGCTATATTTTGAATTGCGCGCATAGTCCGGTGATCATAGTATTGTTGAGATTAGTACCATTATCCGTAATGATTCTTTCTGGAATACCATACCGACAAATAAGATTATGTCTGATGAAGCGGGCCACAACGTTCTTTGTAACATAAGTAAATGAAGCTTCCTCGACCCACTTCATGAAGTAATCAATGGCAACCAGGATGAAGCGGTGTCCATTAGAAGTTGTAGGTTTGATCTCTCCAATCATGTCAATGCCCCACATTGCAAATGGCCAAGGAGCAGTCAAGACGTTTAGAGGAACCAGAGACACATGTATTTTGTCAGCGTAGATCTGGCACTTGTGACAAGTTCGTGAATGCTGATAACAATTTGTTTCCATAGTGGACAAATAATATCCTTCCCGTAGGATCTTTTTAGCCATCGTATGCCCACTAGAGTGGGTGCCAAAGGTGCCTTCGTGTAAATCAACCATGATCTTTTCTGCCTCACTCTTGTCTATGCACCAAAGCAAAGTAGAGTCATGGTTGCACTTATAGAGGATTTTGTTACTGAGGAAAAATTTAGCTGAGAACCTTCTTAGGAACTTCTTATCATTGACTGAAGCTCCTTCAGGATATTCTTGGGCCTCGAGATATCTTTTAATTTCATGGAACCAAGGTTTGTCCATTACTTCTTCAATATCAATCTCATGACAATATGTTGGTTCGTCCATCCTTTCAATAGTGATCTGCGGAGCCTCATTATCCCACTTGATTTTAAACATGGATGACATAGTAGCTAGCGCGTTCGCTAGTTGATTTTCCTCTCGTGAAAAATGCTAAAAGGTAATTTCCTCAAAATGCGGGATCAATGTTAACACATGTTCTTTGTAAGGGATGAGGTTAGGATGCTTCATGTCCCATTATCCTCTGATCTAACTGATTACTAAGGCTGAGTCTCCAAATACACTTAAGGATTTGATCCCCAAATCTATGGTAGCTTTGAGACCCAGAATGCACGCTTCATATTCAGCCATATTATTGGTACAATTGAAACACAGTCTGGCAGTGAAGGGAGTATGACAGCCTTCAGGAAGTATGATCATAGCGCTGATGTCGTTGCCGAGTGTGTTGGATGCTCCGTCAAAAACCATGGACCATCGGGATCCTTGTTCAGGTCCGTCATACGGTCCAAGTTCTTCACAATCATTTACCAACATGATGTCTTCGTCCGGGAATTCTAAATTTATGGATTGATAGTCATCCATAGCCTGATGAGCCAAATGATCAGCTAGTATACTTCCCTTTATTGCTTTTTGGGTAGTGTACTGAATGTCGTATTCAGTAAGACCATCTGCCATCTTGCTATTCTTCCAGAGAGGGCGGACTTCTCGAATATGTATTTAATAGGATCCATATTGGATATAAATAAGATAGTGTGAGTCAGCATATACTGTCTTAGCCGGTGAGCAGCCCATGCTAGAGCGCAATGAGTTTTCTCGAGCAGTGAATATCTGGTTTCACAGTCGGTAAACTTTTTTCTCAGGTAGTATATTGCATGCTCTTCTCGGCCATACTCGTCATGCTTCCCCAACACACACCCCATTAAATTTTCCAAAACTCTTAGGTACATGATCAGATGTCTTCCCTCAACTGAAGGCATCAAAATGGGAGGCTCTTGAAGGTACTCCTTGATCCTGTCAAAGGCAGCCTGGCAGTCGTCATTCCATTCCACCACTTGATCTTTCTTCAGTAATTTGAATATTGGTTCACAAGTAGCGGTCAAATGGGAAAAGAATCTGGCGATGTAGTTTAGCCATCCTAAGAATCCCCTAACTTCCTTCTCAGTGCGAGGAGCAAGAATTTCTTGTATTGCTTTTACCTTTGCATGGTCCACTTCAATACCTTTGTTGCTGACAACGAAGCCTAAGAGTTTACTAGATCTTACTCCAAAAGTGAATTTATTCGGGTTCAACCTTAGTTTGTATTTCTTCAGTCTCTCAAATAGCTTCTGTAGAAGGTCAAAGTGTTCCTCTTCAGTTTGAGATCTGGCTATCATATCATCCACGTAGACCTCTATCTCGTGATGGATCATATTGTGAAACAAAGCTACCATGGCACGCTGATAGGTTGCCCCAGCGTTCTTTATCCCAAATGGCATAACTTTGTAACATAAAGTGCCCCATTGTGTGACGAAGGTCGTTTTCTCCATGTCCTCAGGTGCCATTTTGATCTGATTGTATCCGAAGAAACCATTCATGAAGGAGAATACTTTATGTTGTGGGGTGTTGTCAACCTGAATATCGATGTGGGGAAGCGGAAAGCCATCCTTGGGGCTTGCCCTATTTAGGTCTCTGTAATCCACACACATATGTACCTTATCGTCCATCTTAGGCACCGGAACAGCATTGGCAGCCCATTATGGATAGCAGGTGACAGCTAAGAATCCGACGTTGAACTGCTTCATGACTTCAATCTTGATTTTTTATGACATTTCTGGCCGCATACGACGAACCTTCTATTTCATTGGAGGGTGGTCTTCTTTTGACGGTAGACGATGGACCATGATATCAGTGTCGAGTCCTGGCATATCTTCATATGACCAGGCAAAGACCTCAACATAGTCATGTAGTATCTGAGTTAAATGCTTCTTGACACTATGCTCTAGATTGGCGCCTATCTTGACTTCTTTCTTGTCCTCTTCAGTACTTAAGTTGACTGTTTCAACCGGCTCTTGGGGCTGTATGGTTTTTTCTTCCTGTTGTAATAATCTAGCAAGTTCCTCTGGTACCTCACAATCTTCCTATCCTTCGTCCTCGGCTTGGTAGATCATATTTTCAAAGTCATGATAGGCAATAGCAGAACTGTTACCAATGGGATCTCGAGTGGATGTGGATCTGCATTTCGATATGTGAGTGTGTGTAAGAGCATAGCTATCTTTGATAAAATAAAAGGTAGAAAAAGAAAACAAAGAGAGTAAAATTTGCATGCAAAAACGTCCCATGATTTATTAATGACATATGAAGATGAAGTAACAACCCTCACAGATGGACCATTGTGCCTCGGCTAAGACATAAGATTTTAAAGTTTAAATTTTTTAAATATTACAAGTCCAAAAATTTAAAGACAATTACTCTTGAATAAAAGTAATAGGAACAAAAATATTTGGCCTCCCAATTGTTGAGTCCACCGTCGATGGTTGGAAAAATCCACTCGTCCATGTCACAGCTGCTATCACTATCTTCCAACGTGTTGACTCTATGATTGCTGATGCGTAATGGTGGTCCCCCAATGCGAGTACGTCGAACAACTCTTTGGGCCTCCGAGGTAAAACCCAAACCAAATTTGTTAGATTTGTAGGGAATATCCGGAAGTTGACCCCAAATGGTACATCCACCTTCCTCAACTACTGCTCTAGAATCCTTCAGAGAAGCCATTTTCAATGGATGTCTGGTAATCTTCGGAGCCTTGGTAGCAGTCTTGGTCGTAGCAACCGTATGTGGAACCTCCTCAAAATTCTGACAGGGGGTCTCAATGAACTCGCCATCCATTTCAACATACCTGAAAGAGTTCAGGTGGATAACCATGTATTCCTCCTCCCCATGGACTGTGATAATCTTTCCCTTGATTGGGTACTTCAACATATGATGTAGGGTGGAGGTGACAGCACCAGCCCCATGGATCCAGGGTCGACCCAATAGACAAGAATATGATGGGCGGATATCTATCACATAGAAGGTTGAATCAAAAGTCTGAGTTCCAAATTTGATAGGGATGCCAACTTCCCCGTGCACCGTTCTTTTAGAACAATCGAAGGCCCTAACCACAATGTTGGTGGGCTTCATTATGAGTCCTTCTCAATCTAACCGGTCAAGAGCATTATTGGGTAAGACATTCAACGACAAACCTGTATCCACCAGAACATGGGCTAATGTAGTTCCCCTACACTCAATGGAGACATGCAGGGCATCATTGTGTTTCCTTCCCTTGGGAGTTAAATCAGCGTCAGAAAAACCCAGTCCATTATCAGCAGTTAGAGTGGCCACATAATTCTTGAATTAATCAACGGAGGTCTCTTGGGGAACGTGGGCGGTCTTCAGAAATTTTACTAAGGCCTTAGAGTGGGCCCTAGAGCATAAAAGTAAGGCCATCATTGATATTTTTAATGGGGCCTTCCCCAAGTGCTCCACGATGTTGTAATCACTTTTCTTGATTATTTTTAATATCTCTTCCATTTCTCTTTTAGAAGCCTTAGGGGTGACTTCTGGATGCACCTTCGTCTGGACAGGCTCAACCAATACCTTTTTGCCCTATGTCTCGGCCGACTCGGTAGCAGGGATAACAGTAGGACTAACAATAGGAGTAACACTGGGAATACTGATAGGAGCGGTAGCGGGAATAATTACAGGAGTAGTAATGGTCTTTGGAGAGATCTTGGGGGAGAAAACCCTTCCACTTCCCGTTATCTTACTGGTCCCAACGATATTGTCGATGTCAGGATCAGTACCTTTAGCAACTTCTTTGTCTTTGATAGCCAATAGATCTTGCTTGACGCCATGGTAATAGACGTCGGCTCCATAGTTCTAGGGAACAACTTTATTCGAGGTATATGGTATTGGCACCGACATGGTGATGATTAGGGGAGAAAACTTTGGAACAAATGTTATCCTAACGGGTCTTTTGGTGGAAACCCTGGGAGGATTGTCGGAAATGGTGATTATTGAAACATCATCACATGAATTTCTTGCAAGAGGAACTTTCTCGAACAGGATTTCTTTGTTAACCATCAGGCGCTGAACGCCCATCTTCAGTAACAAACATCCATCTGGTAGAGACACACATAAATGAAAACTTTCATCACAACCCGTAAATAAACCGGCTTACAATAGATTCTGTTTAACAGTCAAAAGTGGAGTAGTTAATTCATCCACGGAGGAAACAAAACGGTCATCATCAATAGCATTGACACCTTGGCCATGTTTGGGCATTGGCGCCGTTATTACGTTAGGTGTTTCTGGAGGGTCAAACTCAATCTCTTTCGCCTCGATAAGGTCTTGTACCTTATTTTTTCAAGGCCCAACAATCATTTGTATCATGCCCCGAACTTTCGGAATGATAGGCACATCGAGCATTTGGGTTGTAGCAGAGAGAAGCAATACTGGGGTTCTTGGGAGCTTCCTTTAGAGACACCAGATTGGATATTAATAGATGTGGAAAAACTTGGTACAAGGTCATGTTGATCTGGGTGAATCGTCTTATGTGCGCCTCCGACCTGCGTATATGGTTTCCCTGTTGATTAGATACAGGATTGGAGATCATAACAGCCCCTACCATCAGACGAAGTTCATTTTTGTTTTGATTCCTATGGCCATAAGCAACACTGACCTCCTTCTTTCCAGTGAAGGGTTTCTTCATCGTGCTTGAGGATGTATCCCTTTAAATTTTTCTGCTCTTAATACCGGCTTCTACCCACTCACTAGTCATGATTAGTTCAGTAAATCCAACAGAAGAGCTTCTGATAAGATGGTTGAAGAATGGACCAGACAACGTGCCCAAGAACATATCCACCAACTTTTTGTCAGACAAAGGGAACTGGACTCTTCCTGCGAGATCCCTCCATTTCTGGGCATTATTTTTGAAACCCTTACCAGCACCCATAGACATACCTTGCAGTTGTGTTTGAGTTGGAGCTAGGTCAGCATTATACTGGTATTGCTTGTAAAAAGCAGCAGCCAAATCTTCCCAATTGCAAATATTGGTTCCTTCCAACTTATAGAACCAATCCAACTGCGTCCCTGACAAACTTTCTTGGAAGAAATGTACCCATAGGTTCCTATCAGCAGTATGGGGTTGAATCTTCCTAACGTATGACCTTAAATGCACCTTAGGACAAGAGACACCGTCATATTTAGAAAATGCGGGGACCTTGAATTTGTGCGAAATGACCACCCCTGAGACCAATCCTAGCTCTTCAAAGTAGTCAGCTTCATCTTCCTCAAACTCTGGATTGTCATTTCCTTCCTTGTTCTTTCCTTCTTGATTATCTCCTTCACTCGACGAGGTTGTGAAATCTAGAGTTCGCTTGGCTGGTCCTCTGAACCTTCTTCCCAAGTTTAAAACGCTGACTTGTTTCTTCGCCTTCTTCTTCTTATCTTTAATCATAAGAGCCTTCAGGTCCTCTTGTCCTTTAGCCAGAGTCAGTAACATTTGTTGGAATTGAGCATTCTGCACTTGAAGATCCTTTACTGTATGTTCAATATCCATCTCACTTAAATAAACAGTAGAAAGATAAGGAGACCTGTTGTGAAAAAATTGTTTGTGTTATGATGAATGAAAATGCATATGCAAATGATTTCAAGGAAACTAGGAATTTAAATTTGCTTAGACAAAAGGAAACAAACATTGTATTAATAAATCAAAGTTGTTTAAGTCATGCCTCTCGGGGCTTACAATGGAAGAAATAAAATACAAAAATAAAACTCCTAAGACAAAAAGGTCGAACGCATCCTCTTCGGCGCTATATAGGCGTTCAAACTTCGCTCTTCATGAAGCTGCTTCGTGAGAACCAGGACCTTCTTCTCACTGGCATGGAATTGGGCTTCGAAGGTGTCTCTCTCTTATTTTAGCTAAATCAAATTCTTTTGCAAGTCTTCAAGTGAGGTAGGAATGTTGGGATAAAGGACAGTATACATAACATCTCCTTCAACAACAGGCTCCATGATAACAGGTAGGATGGAGGGGTAAGGCATTACGAGACTCGGAGCACGAGCTCGTACCCACCTAAGGTAAGGCTCAAGGGGAATAGAATTTTTATGTCCCAATGTCTTAATATCCACTTTGTTTACCATCCTCCAAGCTCGTATAAACCTTTGACGGTAGCGTTGGTCGTCGCTCTCGTAGTCGAACACCACACCTTGGATGAGCGCATCATGAGGACCATATCTTCGTGCATACCCAAACTATCGTAAAGCTAAGCAAGGGTTGTAAGTGATACCTCCCCTAATGCCAAACAAAGGGACATTAGGGAATTCCCCACAATGGTCGACGATAGTAATGTCCTCCAAGGACCGAGAACACCAGTGAATATCCGAATGTCTGAGTGACATCAACCTATTGGACCATCTCAAACATTTCTCGTTCTACACAACGGATCGAGGTAGGTGCAAAACAAACCACCTAGTCAACAGAAGAATGCAACACATGAGATATCCTCTTCTCTTCGTGGTGTGAGAGTGGAGCGAATGCAGGATATCTCCCAACAAAGTAGGCACTGGATTGTGAGATATAAATTTTTTGAATGCATTCACATCTATAAGTTGGTCAGGATTAGGAAATAGTACCATCCCATAGATGACAAGAGCCAAGATTTCTTCAAAGGCTTGTAAATCCAGAGTGTTCCAATAGTCTTGAGCTTTTTCCAACAGGAACTTGGCTAGGAACCCTTTGACACCACTTCTTGTTTCCCAGTTAACCGTGACGTCGGATTGTTGTAAGTGTAAAGCTTGGGCAATCTCTTCAGGGCTCGGGTCTCTTTCAATACCGTTGAAAGGTAATTAATTAAGAATAGGAATTCCCTAGAGTTGAGAGAATTCTTCCATAGTAGGCACAAGTTGGTAATCGGGGAAGGTAAAGCAATGGTGCAAAGGGTCGAAGAACTGGAAAAGCACCTTTATCATGTCTTAATCAAAGCTTGAGGTAACCAGGTTGAGAAGTCATCCATGTCTTTTGGTGAACAGAGAATTCTCAGGGACCCTTGATGCTAATTCTTTGAGCTGAAAAGATACTCGTACGCGATTAACTTGGATTGTATTCCTGCAAGTGAGAGTCATGTCCTACAAAACAGAACAAAGATGAATCTCAAGATCCTTGAAATGGTTAGTCTAAAATGCTATGGTATGATTCCATGATGTTATGTACAAGCATATGCACAAGTCAATCAAACAAGTCCTTAGGTTTAGGCTTGCATGAGGTTCATAGGTAAGTACCCACTTGAAGTTTAGTTGGTTCAACTTGTCCTAGAAAGTAAACGGGTTCTAGGGAATCTTAATATTATTGATCTTTCTTCATCGGGCATTCTTTCAGCGCAAATCTCTTTATTGGCAACCGAATTATCCCGAAAGTCCGATCTCAATGAGCGTAGTATCGAGTATTAACCAACTTCAGACTGCACCAAAGCCGGCTACCTCACTACTTCCTAATGGCCAAGTTGTTCAAGTAAAGGTTCTAAAGTCAGTTAGTGCTTCATGACACCACACAACCACCCCATATTCTCCTTGACTACTCAAGGGCTACCGGTACCAACAAATGTGTTACACTAATGCAACTATTGCTTTGACCATGTCGGTATACCCCACACAGTTTCCATAACTTATTGCTACTTACCTAAAAAGGTGCCCCAGATCCGGGTAGAGGATCAAAACAAGCCCAAACAAAGAACCATAATGTAAAGCAAGCAAGTCAAACAATGAAAAGCAAGTAAAGGTGATCTAGCCCTAAGGTAACCCCACTTTTAAGATTCCCCAGCAGATTCGCCAGTTCTGTAATATGATGGGAGAACTGACTTGGGTGTTTTGCCTTTGATCGCAATTTTTGCAGATAGAAAGAGTTGCCACCGACTTTTCTTTTATGCAATAAGGAAAGGGTGACAAGAACAGGAAAGACCTTTAAGATTATTTTCTTAAGTTCGGTGGGTAGGTTATGAAAAGGGCAGGTGTTAGCACCCTTTCCATCTGTAGTTATCTACGAGCTCTTAGTTGCTTTCTAGATCACTTGCTTTTGTTTGAAAATGTGCTTTTGGTGTGGGTTTTGAAAGTATTTTTAAAAGTGTCTTTGTAATGGTTCTCGTTTCTATAAGAACGCGTACCAAAATCTTTGTCTTTTGAAAATGTTTCAAATGAGTGTGTTGGTGTATAAAATGTTTTTGTTGCGAGCAAGCGAGCAACTAGGAGCATCCTACCTACTCAAAAGGTCTATGTTTTTTTCCTCCTCCTTTAGATATTGCTATCTTATCGTTGATTTCGTAAGAATCCCCATCATTGGATGTGAAGGGACGGGTGTGGGACGTTTGTATAGTCATAGAAGGCAACCTATGGGACGTTTTAGCAATTTTCATTTAGGGACTAGATTGTTTACCGAAGGCAACATTGAGGGTCATAGAGGGACTACGATCTTTTATCGAGGGTCTTTGCTAAAACATCCATATTCGAGGGACATGACTATTTTTCTGAGGCAACAAGTGGGATTATCCTAGGGGTGCATGTGTGTGAATAATATGTTTGATTTGCATGCATTTAGTCTTTAATTTGGGGTATCTACTTGTTGGTTTTATCTTGCCATACGTCCTAATTACTAACATTTGTACAAAAGCAATAAAAATGAAAAAAATAAGTCCTACACTATTAAAACCATATTGAAGATCAATAAAATGTGAAGACAAAACAAAAATAAAAGTAAGAAAAATGAGCTTTTCGATCTAGGCAGAGACACCCTTCGATTCTGCCCTTCCTGGCTTCCTTCGATTTGGGCCTGGAGTCAGTGAAGTCATGTCTTTCGATTTCACCCCTTGCCTATTTCTTTCGAATGGGACCTCAAAGTCAGTGTTGACATCCTACTGGCTGCTTCTTTCGTTTGAGGCCTGGAGTCAACCTGAGGTGCACTCTTTGCCTCAGGCTCCTTGCTGCCTTCTTCGACTGCAGGAATGCTAGGCCCTCAGGTTGAGATTCGAAAGGCTTGAGTACTTAGCCAATCGAAGGATACAAAGAATCTATTTTAAATTTTTAAACATGCAACGTTCAAGTGTAACTTTCGAAAGCTACAGGCCAGGGGTTAGCACAAGATTATTGGGTCTCAAAATCCAAAGTATGAATAGTCAAGGTTGAAACTTTCAACATATAGGTAGTCAAGATCGAAGGTTAAAGCATGGTCAAACTCCCTAGATGAAATATCTACATTTTCTATTTATTGGTATGTACACATGATATTTAAATGAAAGAGTTCCATGTTTAGAGAGAACTTACCTCTTGAAGCGCTTAAATCGAAGGAAACTGCAAGTGACTTCCTTGGTGGTGAATGGAAGTCCGTTGGAGTCTTCCTGAGGCTAGTTCAGTTACTACCTTGTTTGAGTAATCATTGAATCGAAGGAGGGTATGGGAGTGAATCGAAGGTTACTCTATAACAGGTAAGGGAGTGAGTCAAAATATTATTATATTATGGTTGGGGGAATGGGTCGAAGATTAGTTATCTGGAAACTTGAGGAGTGAATCGAAGGGTTCACTTAGTGTGTGAAGGGGTCTGAGTTTTTTGAGAAGTGCTTAGAATATTTGGAAAAAAAACGTTGGATGGTGTTTGGGAGTTTTGAGAAATTTCTTACAACAAGAGTTTTCTTGCAACTATCCAGGGGCCCCTAAGATGTGTGGTAGAGGCTCATATTTATAGGTGATTTTGGTTGATGTTTTAGGAGGGAAAACAAAAAATTTGAACAAAAAGGGCATGTTGTTCTTGTAGCTTTCGAGGGGCAGTATTCATATGCCAAATTGGTGCAAGAATAAGGGCAGTGTTGCAGGACTGCTATGCAGCAGTTTTGGAGTGTTATGGCCGGTGTATCAGGCCTGAACTTGGCATCACAAGGGACTCTGGCTAGCAAGCATCTTTGGATATCTCAACCTTTTGTTTTGACCCCCTAGCCCTATCTTTCGACCAGACTTCTTTTCAGACAACAACATTTCTTTTCAAATCAAAGTGCTCTTAGAATGGTTCATATGTGTATCCTTTGAAGGGGCCCAAATAGATGTCTTTCGAATAGGCCTTTTGTATGTTCCTTCGAATGGACCAAATGCATGCCCCTGGAATGGATCACCAAAGTATGTCATTTGATTGGGACATATAGGTATGTCTGGAAAGTCCTTCGACTGTGCCACCATGGTACTTCTTTCGAGCGAGACAAAGGCTATTTTTCATAGTGTAGAAATTGTGTGTTGAAGCAAACTATTTCTAAGGGAGATACTGCCCAGTCGAAACTAGCATGAAAGTAACCAATGCTTTGTGGGCGCCATTGCCTTGTGAATGCCATACATGGGGAAGCTTTTGCCTTGTGCATTCTGGCCTAAAGGGAGTCTTGGTTTTTGTGAGTCGAAGGGATCATGCAAAGGGCAAATGGCCTCTGAATCAAAGAAAAGCTTTAGGAGGCTATTTCTTTATGACTCCAAGCAAACATGAAAGGAGCCTTTGCTCAAATGAAGGGTGTAACCAAAACTTGTATTGAAGGGGGCCACACGCCCCAAACGAAAGATGCATGCATGGGGTCTAAATGCCCAAACGAAAGATGCATGCAGAAGGTCTAAATGCCCAAACGAAGCTTGCAACAAAGGAGGGCCACATGCCCCAAACGAAAGAGGCATGCAGGAGGCAAAATGTGCAATCGAAGGAGACCAGAAAAGAGGCCTTTGCCTCTTGAATCGAAGGACATCAGTAGGAGGCTTTTTTCATTGTAAATTGAAGCTAGTTAAAGATAAGTGTTGCCCTGTCGAAGCTTGTAACAAGTTGATTCAAAGAGAGACTTTGGCCCTGTGCATGCTAGCATGGTGGGAAATTATGCCTTGTGAATTTGGCATACATGCAAGAAAGAGGCTATATGGCCAAACGAAAGATGTATACCAATCTTGCACAAAGAGACTAAAATGTTCAAATGAAGTAGGAATCGAACTTGTCCAAAAGAAGTCTAGTGCTCAAACGAAGCAGGAAACAAACTTGCCCAAAAGAAGTCCAGAGCCCAAATGAAGCAGGAAATGAACTTGCCCAAAAGAAGTCCAGTGCCCAAACGAAGCAGGAAACGAACTTGCCCAAAAGAATTCCAATGCCCAAACAAAGCAGGAAACGAACTTGCCCAAAAGAAGTCCAATGCCCAAACGAAGGGTGTAACAAAAGCTTGCATCGAAGGAGCCAAAGTGCTCAATCGAAAGATGTAAAATTGAAGAAAACTTATTTTTTTCTTCAATTTTGTCAAAAAGAATATTTTCATCTGTTATGCCCTTTTTAACAGTTTCCTCTTTAACTTGATGCTGAAAAATCCAATTGTACTTGTGTAAGCTTGAATTTTTGAGAATCCTTTTGAGAAATTCCTTGAGAAATGAGAGGGCAAATTTTTTGATACAACACTTTGGAAGATGATCAACAAATTTGGGAAAATTCACAAAATACCTATAATCTTTTCAATTCTTTAACAACTTTGCAAAAATTTTCAAGTCTTGCATATTGAAACAAAGTTGTAGTAGAAATCCCAAAGATTATTGTAGAAAAATAATGAACTCAAGGAGATAAAAATGATCAAGTTATGATCCTTTGAAGTCACGCAAGACAATTTGATTGCTTTCCCAATGGACTTGTAATCTTTCCCAATCATTAGTGATATTCCATTCAAAATTAGCCTTAAGCCTTTGAAGAGAACTTGTTAAGGTCCATTTAAAGAGAATAATGGCTTTGGAATCAATCAAAAATCTAAAAAAATGAGCAAGATATGGTCATTGGAAGTCAGCAAACCCTAGCTCAGAAAGTGTCAAAATGACTTGGAACCCATTTCAACTCTTGATGATTTTTCTTGCACAATTGGATCTTGTCATGTGAAGAGAAGGTATTGTAGATGATGATAAAAACCCATAGAAAAAATAACCAACTCAAAATATTTAAAATTGAGATAGTTATGCACTTGTGATCACTAAATCAAGCACTTGCTCAATTAGGTCAAACTTGTTGAATCAACCTTGAATTTTTTGAACTTTCTTTGCAAAATTGAGCATGATGAATCACATTAGCCCTTTAAATGATGTTGTATTGAAACAGACTCAAAGATGGAGATTAAGCATCAATGAAGCTTGTTGAAGAAGGCATGGAAATAAACATATGAACCTATGAATCGTCTGGATGAATACCACCACCATCCTTGAGGAAAATTGACCTAAATAAAGTGAGAGAACCATTTGAACAAAAAAATTTGATAACATAGACATAGCCTTGAAGCATGAGCTCTTGTCATCCATTGAAGAACCATTTAACTGAGAACTGACCTTCAAACCCTAGGTTAGATGGTGAGGTGGATGCGATTGTGTCATCACCTGCAATATGAACATTCAATGAAAGATATATACATATTTTGATGTTAGTTAAAAGTTAATCCAACTAAAAAAACACATGTATAAGATACACAATTCAAGGTGTTTGGAGATCCCTTAATAGCAAACTTAAAGATAGGATGAAGTAGAAGGTAGAACCAACCCTAATGTGTGATTTGGATGTATTGATAATATGAGATAATGAGAGATCTTAGGGGCAAAAATTGGGGTATAGCAGTTGCCTTTATTTAAGTTTCTTCTATCCGGAGATATGAAGGTTAAATTTTTTGTCTCGATGCGATTGAAGATATTTAATACAAAACAAACCATATTTTTGGACCTAAGATGCCATGCAATGCTTATGATTATGAATGCAAACGACCAACTCCGTAGGTGACACAGAAACACCACCGGGGAAGCGGAAAATCGAACCAACGAACCAAAAAGAGAGTTTGACTACGAAAATAAATCACTGGGGAACAACACGACTCTTGGGATGGATATAAGTAGGTAAAGCCAAAATCATGATTAAAGAAACAAAATGCATAATAAGATTTTAACGACGAGAACTCTTAACAATGCAAGCAACAAACTATCAAGGAGGTAACCATTAAGAATGGATTACTGACTCGACTGGGGAAAGAAACTTAACTCTATTGTATAAAAAACAACTTCGTTGGGGAAAAGAAGACTCAACTCTACTGGGGTAAAGCCTAAAGAGGAAACAAAGTATCATCAACTCAACAAATAAGGAGAAAGCGATTAGTAACATCAACCGATAGATAACTGTGAACTATCCACTCATAGAGGAGATATCAAAAAGAGAGTAACATCGACCCATAGAGGATCACAAACTACCAACCCAGATTACGCGAATAGAAACTATAAGATAATACCGGCTCAGGGATGACAAAAAACATCAACCTCGAGACTAGTAAACGAATGATTGACATTAATGCATATGACAAGAAACAAATGATTGAGATCAACACTTATGGCTGGGAACAAAGGTTTACATCAACACTTATGGCTGGGAAAAAAGGTTGACATTAGCAACTATGACTGTAAATAAATGATTGACATAAACATTTATGGCTGGGAACAAAATTTGACATCAACACTTATGGCTGGGAACAAAGGTTGACATCAACACTTATGGCTGGGAATAAAGGTTGACATCAGCACTTATGGCTAGAAACAAAGGTTAACATCAACACTTATGGCTGGGAACAAAGGTTAACATCAATACTTATGACTTGGAACAAGGGTTGACATTAACACTTACGGCTGAGAATAAAGGTTGACATCAGCACTTATGGTTGGGAACAAAGGTTGACATTAGCACTTATGGCTAGGAACAAAGGTTGACATCAACACTTATGGTTGGGAACAAAGGTTGACATCAACACTTATGGCTGGGAACAAAGGTTGACGTCAGCACTTATGGCTGGGAACAAAGGTTGAAATCATCACTTATGACTGGGAACAAAGGTTAAGATCAACACTTATGGCTGGGAACAAAGGTTAACATCAGTACTTATGGATGGGAACAAAGGATTAACATCCACACTTATGGCTGGGAACAAAGTTTGACATGAACACTTATGGCTGAGAACATCTCAACTATATTGGGGTAAATTCCAACAAGGAGAAAGAGATAAATGTCGACTATGAATGACGGTTGAAGCTACCCATAAAAAATGCAGAGCCGCCACTGAACTTTATTTATCCTGAAGGAAGGAGAAATATCGAGAAAACCACAAGAGGATGGATAAGATGGTCTTGCGACCAAGAGAAAGGGTAAGGAAGTCGGTTATGTAAGGGGAAGGTATTAGCACCCTTCACATCTGTTATACTCAATCAGATCCATTTTATTTGTTTGCTTCTAAGGGTGTGTTTATCTATAACTATACTTTCTAAGGGGAAAGAAATGGTTTTTTATTAGTGCGTTCGTGAAGGTTTTGCCACCCTTTGCCTACATATCCAGTCAAGGAATCAGAACACCGTAGTTCTTCTAAAAAAGGTTGGTTTATTGGTGTTTTTAGTGGACAACATTAACGCACGCATTATAGCAATAGGCACGGCGTATATCACGGTAGAATGGAGATAACATGCCCCCTTTGGGGACTTTTTATTGGTTGAGTGTTTTGTGACTTTTAAAATGAATTTGAATAATGATTAAATGTTTTTGGATTTTTTAATTTGTGAATGAGAGGTTTTAATTACAAAAAGAAGAAAAAGGTAAAGAGGGATACTAAGAAAACCTAATGTTGTCATGTACAGTGGTGAACTAAAAGTCTACCTCGTCATAAAACGATCGAAACAGGATTTAGTCTCCTCATGGAGCTACCTAAGGGACTATGGTATCAAGGTTTGAACGAGCAAATAAAGAAACTTAAACTCTAAATGTTTTTTTTATAGTTTTTATCAAGTTAAATAAATGATGAATTAAAAGTAAATTAGAACCTAATTATAAAATATCTTTGTTATTTTCATGATTTTTAAGTAATATTAAAAGCAAATTAAAAATTAATTCTAAATATATTTTTTTCTGATTTTTTAAGTAAAGAAAATATAAACAAGATTAAAAAAAATTATTTTAAATCATTAAATCAAATAGAAACGATAAACAAAAGGGGGGTTTGAAATAGAGTTATGGGATGATGGTTAGAAATCCTGACGGGCTTGTTATGAATGGCCCAAGATAACATTGTTATTGCTGAAAATAAAATAACAAGAGGGATGGTGCATAATAGAATGGGCTGGGCTTACAAAAAATAAAAGAAACGAAATTTGGAGCCTAAAAGGTACGGGTCGAGTCAGACCCGGGTCTATCCCCACGCAATGAAATAAGGGAATGGGTTTGTGAACCCTAACTTATAATCCCAGCGCCTTATTCTCCCTTGTGAACAACAATGATCCCAACCCCTTCATCTATCTAATTTCCTCCGCCATTGATACCTCACTCCCTCTCTATAAATCGTACATCCAACAATAACAAACCTTCTTCATCTCTTTTGAAACCTCCCTTTTAAATCTCTTCCTCTGTATTCACAGTTTAAATTTCCATCGAAATTAGCAACAACTCCGAAAATTATTCCAAGAAAATCGATTGGAAACTAAAATTGTGCCATAAATCTCTGTTTGTGTTCTATTATGTCTAAACCAAAACCGCTACAATGCATTCCCCAAATTGATTCTCACGATAAACCTCCCTCGAATTCACGCTCTTGTTCATATTCAGTTTAACAACAACAAATGTTCAACTCATGGCCTTCTCTCAATCGCTTGGTTTCGATCGACAATGGTGATTTCTGGCATGATAGCGACAAGCTCAAATCGACAGAGGCAGGGACACTCTCGGGTATGGGATTCGATCCTTCTTCCCATCTTTTAATTTCAGTTATTATGCTTTTAGGGTTGCTGTCATAAGGAACTTTTGAAGATGTTGTTTGCATGTTAAATGAAAGATCTGGACAGATGTTTAGGGCTCTGTTAAAATTTTTTGTTACTGTGATGTTGTTTGATAAGGTTTTAGAGCTTTGGTCTAACTTGAATCTGACTTATGATTTAGGTTAGTTGTTCTGAATGATTGAATTTTTGAATAATGGATTGTTATGTTTTACAGTATGCAAAAGGCTTGTGCGGTTCGAGGCAGTGAATGGTTTGATAAAGGCAGTGATGTAATGTGAAGAGACATATAAGTTTAGAGATGAATATTTTGGAATTTGTGACTACAGAACCATGTTTCAGTGAGGTTGAGGAAGTTAATGTAGACATTTTTATGAAATATCTGATTGTCACTTGCTCACAGTTTATTTCTCTTATGGCTCTGTTCCATAGTTTAACAAACTCTGTTTTATATTATTTTTTTATGATTTCTTCACAGGTTCTCGCTCCCTCGTTTCTTATTTATCAACTTCATTGAAACAACCACAATGACCTAATGCTCTCTCACATCTCTATTTTATTGCCTAGCAATAAATATTAACATCACCATAGCAAGGCCACAATCAATATATTTGAGGAAAGGAAAAGAAACTCACATGCTTAGAGCTAGTCCAAGGATTTTGATGCCGTCAACAAAGTAACAAAGAAAACAAGAGGTATACTCCTTAGTTCCTTGCTATTTTGCTAAGATTTATGATTTTTTGGAAATTTAGAATATGAGTGATGTTGTGCTTCTTCTGTTGTCGTTTTGTTGATTTCTTGCAGATTGATAGTGGAGTATGTGTCATTTCAGTTTGTGGAAAGATGCGGTGGTAGTAGTGGATGATGGTTCTTATTACGTTGGTAAGATCTAAAATGAAGGGTGATATGTTTTTTTTTGTAGAGGTTTTGGTGTTGTATATTTGGGACTGGTGTATCATAAGTTTTGAAGTTTTTTTTATCAGATTCTTGGTTCGTTTTTTCTTGTTGTCATTGTTGGCTTTTTATAGTGATATAAGGGTGGAAATTGGGGGGGGGGGAGTTATATGGTTTAAACATTTTTGATATGTTGATTTTCTGCTTTAAAATGCAGGTTATGTTTGGTTAGCCTTTATGTAATGTCACAGGTTTTTGGAGGCTTGTGGCAGCATAATAGGGATGACATCAGGGCTGTTTGGACAGGTTTGAGGCTGTTCGCAACTGGCTCTGGCAGGACTGTAGCAGATTGATGCAGTTTCGGGGCAACAACCTGTGCTTGGGCTGTTATGTTTTGGGTGACATCTTTCTAACCTTAACCTTTTCCTATTCTCCTGTCTATGATGCAGAACTGTTATTCTACTTTTCTCAGAACTTTCTGAAGGGTTTTTATTTAGGAATATGATGATGCTTAGGGTTTATGAATCTGTTTGCTGCGATTTGTCTGTGTGAATGATTATTTCTGTTTTTTGAAGGGTTTGGGGATATATGGAAAATGATGATAAAAAAGTTTAGGGTTTGTGTGTATGCTGCTATTTTTTGTGCATCAGTTATTTTCTTGTTGGTTGTTGCCTTGTGCTGCTGCTGTTTTTTTGAGTTGCTGCTGTTTTTTGAGTTGCTACTGATGCAGCTTATGGCTTGCTAGTTTGGTGCAAGTTTGGGAGAGGTTTTTTGACAGTTTGGATAGTTTTTTTGGCTTGTTATGTTTGGACAGTTTGGATAGGTTGGGCACAGTATAGCAGTTTTGACTTTGTTTTTTTCGCTAAAGCAAGTTGTTGGCAATATTTGTTTGTTGACTTTGTTATTGCGGTAAAATTGTTTGTGAATTTCTTTTCCTTTTGTGAACTAAAACTCATTTTATGATTTTCAATTGGAACACGACACATGATTAATCTTTTGAATTCTGATTTTTATGAGGCTTTTGAATTGGGCTTAGCACATGATTTAAAACACCCTTTGAATTTTTGATACCAAACATAAACCCTAATGATGAGATTAGAATTTGCTTGACACTTCTTGATTAAATTTTAATAAGATAACCAATTCTTGTTTGTTTTTTCTTTTAATGTGAGGGTTGCTGGAAGGTGAAAAGGCAAAGCAAAGCAAGGTTGAAATATGAAGAGGCTTTGGCTTAAACATGAAGATTGATGCTTTGAAAAATGGATTTTTAGTAACTTTAGGACTTAGGAATTTTTAGGTTTAGAAATGCTTCATTTGTAGTGTTATTTTCTGTACAATGATTTGTAATGGAATGAAAGATTGTAACCTACAAATTGAACTTGAACAATGGTGTTTGGAACTTGAATGAATGAAATTGAATGAGAAATGCTTGCAACCAAATTTGTATGATTTCAAGTGGTCATGGTATGAATCCCAAAAAATAATGCAAGATAATTAAATGACTTGAATCTTGAATATAGTAACTTGTGATGTAAGGAATTGGTGACTTGTGAGCCAAAGGACATTGTATGAAATACCAATTTCCCGTATTTCCAATTTGCAATCCAAATCCAAGTTTTTCTTTCTCTTTCAATTTTGAATCTTCACGACAAATTCAAACCACCTTGAAAATGATGGATGCCATATTATTTCAAATTTTAGTCCCTCAAGAAACTCCTTAAAAAAACTTTAATCCATACGAGAAGAATTCCTTGGTTTCACCCCTTAAACCTCTTGATAAGCAATTAACTTGTAGAAGGAGATAAAGCTCAATGCGACCTTGAAGCAAAAATCCTAGTTTACTTAACATTCAAAGGATGAACATTACAAGCTCAAACCAAAAACCCTAATCCACTAAGACTCAGGTTGAAGAACTAAAACCACTGCTCTGGAAGTAACTTGAGAAAACATCACAAACCCTAATTCACACTTCAGTGGTTAAAAAACTAGAAGAAATAGAAAGAAATAGACTTTACTGAATATATACACCTCAAAACACTGAAATTTTAATATTGCACAACCACTGAACTCTTGGACCTCATGTCTCTTTATTCAATGAAATGCATGATATGCAAAGGAACTAGTGAAGATGATGTAGATGAAATGCGAAGTCTAAGCCAGACAAAAGTAAAAGGTAGGACAAATTTGGGGTCTGACAACGGTGAACTACCAACTCAAGGATGAAGGTAGAAACAACATAGAATAATAACAACTTTCCCAAAATTCTGGTATTCCACCTAGTACGGGTCTCAACTTCTTATTTAATCAAGATATCACTTGAAAAGGGTAAGAACTGTTGTAAGAATTTTCAAACAACTGTCTTTATCATCGGAGTAAATCCAACCTCAATAAGGAACTATCTCCCATAATGTAGAGACTAACATTTATCGGAATAAAACATCTTCTCTGGCATTAACAAACTTACTGGGGAAGTACAGGTTGCTCAAATAAAGAGACTGCCACTTGCTATTACCAAAAGGATTGCGATAACACTGATGGGAAATGAATCTCTGAATTCATGGGGAAATACCAACATATTCCTGCTGAGGGGATAAAGTCTTCACATGAAAAATAAATGGATATTCTCAATCCAGGGCTCACAGCCTATAGGGATGAAAATAAAATTGCTGTTGGGGACCATAAATTCAAACCAGGAACAAACCGGAGTTAAATAGTCAACCAAGACACCACCCAATGAGGAATAAATTCAAATGGGGATCAAATTCCATCCAGATAACGTGCTGAGTAGGAAGGCTTAATCAAAATTCTTCCACGAGATATAACTCAGTGGGGAAATTGAAAAGATATACACTTTCTACTTGGTTTATACTCTATTGGAGAGAGGATAACATAACTCTACAAAAAGGATAATATTCCAAAAAAACATCAACGAATGTAAATGAGCAATGAATTTTAATTCAGTTGTGCATGATATGTGTATGAATGTATGAATGTTATCATGTATATGCTGACAAAATAAACATATTGCACTAGGAATAACCAGACAAAACCAACTTGGGTAAGGATAACACTCGGCTAAATCTCATCCAATATGAAGATTCCATAAGAGAGTAAGCACCAACTGAGGATACAAAGTCCTACTTCAAGGCTTAACTTCACTGGGAAGAAACACGACTTAAAAATAACCAAAACACAATCTGATAGCAATAAACAAATACAGTTGTAGGGATATAACACCCTCTTCCAGGAACCAGGGAATATCACACAGACTTCTCTAGGGAAGACAATGCCATATTGTCTTGACTTCAACTGGGGATTCCATACTGACTTCACTAGGGAAGACAATGCCACATTGTCGAGGGGAGCCAAAATACATTCTTCAATATCAAGAGTAGTGATTGTGAAAACTTCTCTAGAGAAAATCTATGAAACTTCATGGGGATAACAACTTTAGAGGGAAGCATCATCTTCGATTCATCTAGGGATTTAGGTAAAAATTAATTTGTAAATTCTTTTCAAAAACATGTTTTTAATATTAAGCCTTTTTGTTTTGAAAATTACTATCAATAATAAATGAAATTTTTATAATTAGAATAAAATAAGAACTACAAAGAATTGGATAAAGGCTCAAAATTTATTAATAGAATGGCAGTCTGCAAATGGTGTGACTTCACAGATGATTACACAGTTTTGGAAAATGGTAAGCACATAGAAAAGATACATTGAAATACAATGACCGTTATTTTCCCTAACAACTTTGAACTCCTGAGCCAAGGCTTCAGTTGAAGTGTGATGAGATTCCGAGAAGATTGTTGATCCAATGATCAAGTCTTGTATGACGTAGTTACTTTCTAGGAAATCCCTAACTTTGTCCTAGGTTTCCCTTGCGGGTTTTCAACCTACCGGGACATTTTATTTTATTTATGTCTCTAACTTTTGTTTAGATCGCCCTTTCGGGTTTTCAGCCTACCGAGACACTATTTTTTTGCCTAAGCCACCCTTTTGGGTTTTCAACTTAGCGAGTTGTTATTTTATTTATTTAGGCGAAGTATTTCTTGACTGCATTAGCATTTATGGAATGTGGGAACTCCTTACCATCCATAGTTTCAAGAATCAATGCACCACCAGAAAAGGATTTCTTGACAACATATGGGCCTTCATAATTGGTAGTCCACTTGCCCCTAGAATCAGCGCTAAAAGACATGGTCTTTCGAAGCCCGAGGTCGCCTTATCTAAATTCATGAGACTTGACCTTCTTATCAAAAGCTTTCTTCATTATTTTCTAATATAACTGACCATGACACAAGACCGTCATTCTCTTTTCTTCAATTAAATTCAACTGGTCAAACCTGTTATGGACCCATTCAGCCTCTAAAAACTTGGTTTCCATTATTACACGCGACGAGGGAATCTCAACCTCAACGGGGAACACTGCTTCCATACCATACATAAGAGAGAATGGGGTTTCCCCTATTGAAGTTCAGACGGATGTACAATACCCATGCAAATCAAAAGGGAGCATCTCATGCCAATCCTTAAAGGTAACAACCATTTTCTGGATAATCTTTTTAATGTTTTTATTAGCAGCTTCAACAACCCCATTCATCTTAGGCCTATAAGGAGACGAATTGTGATGGACAATCTTGAATTCTTCACAAAGTTATGTCATCATATTATTATTCAAATTTGAGCCCTTATCAGTGATGATCTTACTTGGTACCCCATATTGACATATAAGATTATTCTTGATAAAGCGTACTACCACCTGCTTGGTGACATTAGCATAAGAAGCTGCTTCCACTCACTTGGTGAAGTGGTCAATTACCACTAAGATGAAACGATGTCCATTTGACGCCTTGGGTTCAATCATTCCAATCATATCAATACCCCACATAGAAAAAGGCCACGGGGAAGAAATAACATTGAGAAGCATTGGAGGCACATATATCTTTTCAGCATAAATATGACACTTATGGCACTTCTTTGCAAATTTGTAATAGTCAGATTCCATTTTCAGCTAATAGTAATATGCCCTAAGCATCTTCTTTTCCATCGAATGTCCATTGACATGAGTACCAAAGGAACCTTCATAGATCTCATACATTAACATGTCCACTTCGTGTCTATCCATGCATATGTGCAAGATAATGTCATAATTTCTTTTGTATAACACATCTTCATTGAGGAAAAAGCTACTTGCTAGCCTTCTCAATGTCTTTCCATCTTTGTTTGTAGCCCCAACAGAATATTCTTGAGTCTGGATAAAGTACTTGATATCATAATAACAAGGTTTTTCATCTGACGTCCCCTCTGTAGCAAACACATGAGCTGGTCTATCAAGACGTCAAACTGTAATCTAAGGTACATCGTTCCAAGCATTCACTGTATACATGGAAGCCAAAGTGGCCAAAGTATCTGCCATCTAACTATCATCTATGGGAATATGATGGAATTCAACTTTATTGAAGAAAGGTAATAATCTTCTTGCATAATCCTTGTAGGGAGTCAACCAAATGTGACGAGTCTACCATTCTCCTTTGATCTGATTTATTACCAAAGTAGAATCACCATATACATCAAAAAATTTGATTATGAGATCTATAGCCTCTTCAAGACCCATGATACAAGCTTCATACTCCACCATGTTATTGGTACAATCAAATGTCAACCTTGCAGTAAAAGGGATATGCGACCCATTGGGAGTGATAATCATGGCACCAATTCCTTTTCCATAAGCATTTACAGCTCCATCAAACACCATACCCCATCGGGACTCGAAATTAGGACCTTCTTCAGGCAAAGGTTCATCACAATCTTTTACTTTTAAAAACATCACATCCTCATCAGGGAAATCATACTTAACAGTCTGATAATCATCAACCGGTTGGTGAGCAAGGTACTATGCTAACACACTGCCTTAAATAGCCTTTTGAGTACGATATTCAATATCATATTTAGACAACAACGTCTGCCAACAGGAAATTCTTCAAGTAAGAGCAGGCTTTTCAAAATATACTTAATTGGATCCATTTTCGAAATCAACCAAGTAGTGATGTTCAACATATATTACCGAAATCACTTTGCCGCCCAGGCCAAAGCATACATTTTTTTTTTCTAGCATAGAATATTGTGACTCACAGTCCGCGAACTTCTTGCTCAAATAATAAATGGCATATTCTTTTCTTCCTCTTTCATCTTGTTGTCCCAAAATACAGCCTATGGAGTTATCCAACACAGTCAGATACATAATCAATGGTCTTCCTTCAACAGGAGGGAGTAAGAGATGAGGCTCAAGAAAATACTCTTTAATGCTTTCAAATGACCTTTTGAAATCATCCTTCCACACACAACCTTGATCTTTCTTTAACAGCTTGAAGATTGGTTCACATGTTGCATTCATATGGGAAATGAATCTGGAAATGTAATTCAAATGTCCAAGGAAGCCTCTAACTTTCTTTTTAGTTCTTGGTGCAGACATTTCTTGAATTTCCTTAACTTTATCATGATCAAATTCAATTCCTTTTTGGCTGACAATGAAACCTAGCAAATTTGCTGAACGAACACCAAAAGTACACTTATTTGGTTTCAAATAGAGAAGATACTTCCTCAAATACTAAAACAATTTCAACAAGTCTTATATGTGGCTTTCCTCAGTCTGAGATTTGGCGATCATATCATCAACATATACTTTGATTTCCTTTTGCATCAGATCATGGAATAAGGTTGTCATAGCCCTATGGTACATTGCACCAACGTTCTTCAACCTGAAAGGCATCACTCTATAATAGAATATTCCCCAGGGTGCGATACATGTTGTTTTTTCCATGTCCTCGGGAGCCATCCTAATTTGATTGTATCTGGAAAATACACCCATGAATGAGAACACTTTGAATTTGGTCTACTATCAACAAACATATCAATATGGGGCAATGATAAATCATCTTTTGGAGTTGCTTTATTTAAATCTCTATAATCAACGCACATGCAGACTTTTCTGTCTTTCTTTGGTACTGGAGAAATATTGGAAATCCACTGAGGGTATACTGATGTTACAAGAAAACCATCATCAATCTGCTTCAAAACCTTTTCTTTAGTCTTCACTGCCATGTCAGGATGAGTTCTTCGCAGCTTCTGCTTGATTGGTGGACATTTTGGCTTTATTGAAAAATAATGTTCCACAATATCAGTGTCCAAACTAGGAATGTCTTGGTAAGACCAAGAAAAGATATCCACATACTCTTTCAACAATTCAATCAATCTTCTCTTCACATCAGAATGAAGCAGTGCCCCAATCTGGACTTCTTTCAAATCTTCTTCGGAACCTAAGTTAATCATTTCCAATGGATCTTTATACGGATGCATGGTATTTTCCTCGCGCTCAAGCAACCATGAAACCTCTTATGGGATTTCATCATATTCTTCTTCTTCAGCCACATACACAAGATATTCAAAGTTGGGAGAGGGTGCAGGATCATTGCACTCAACAAGTTTTTTAATTAATCGGCACATATGATTTATGATTTATTTTATAAACTGATTTATGTAACAAGTGATTATGCAAATTTATTTACAGTTATTATTTATTTCGAAAGTTTTTTTCTGATTACCATTTTACTAGAAGAAGAAAAACATAAAATAAAGACACAATTTAGAAATCAAAAACAACTTTTATTAATGATCTTAAAAATCAAAACAACAGAGACGCCCATACATCACCATTTTCACCTTGGCCATAGTGAAAGACTTTTGAAAAGACAAACAAAAAACAAATTATTTTGAAATGTGAATGCCAGAAGGAACATCAACAATGATCCAATTCTGGATTCTGACTCCATGTGTCACAAAGTTCGACATTTCTTGCTCTGGCTCATCTTCGAGAATAGTGTTTATCTTTGGTGTAGTCGGATGGAGATATCCTGCACTATAGAAGATGTCTTGATACTTACTCAAAGCAGACTTCGGCTTCACGGCTTCATTCTTCATGGAGAAACCCAAACCAGTCCCATTCTTTTTCACATATGGATTAGTAACCTACCCCTACACCTTGTTAGGGCCCTTCTGCACTACCTGTTGCGCATCCTTAAACAAGGTGATATAATCTTCATTCTTCCTTATATTATCAATAGACAAATCTTGGAACTGAGTTCCAACATCAGCTTCATCAGCTTCTACAATGCTAAAGGAAGAAAAATGAGATATCAACAGAGCTTGCTCACCGTTCACAATGACTACCTTTCCTTCACGAATAAATTTCAACTTCTGATGTAAGGTTGAAGTAATAGCTCCTTCTTCATGTATCCATAATTGTCCCAATAAACAGCTATAGGCTGGGACAATATCCATAACCTAAAAGGTGATTTTGAATAAGTGCGTACCTATGAATAGGTAAATCCACCTCTCCATTGATAGATTTTCTCGAACCATCTAAAGCTTTTACTATAATTCCACTAGGGCGCATAGAAGTTCATTGGTACTTAAGCTTCATGAGAGTGCTTCCTGGTATGGCATTCAAAGAAGATCCATTATCTATCAGCACATTGGACAAAGAGTCATTCTTACAATTCATAGATATATGAAGAGTCAGGTTATGGTTTCATCCTTCATCAGGAAATTGCTCATCACAAAAACTCAGATTGTTACAAGACGTAATATTCCCCACAACACTATTGAACGGATCCAGAGGCACGTCCCTTTCAACAAAATCCTGATCCAACACCCTCATCAGAGATTCCCGATGAGTAGAAGAGTTCATCAACAAGGCTAAAATGGAAATCTTAGATGGAGTTTGCAACAAGTCATCCATAATCTTGTAATCACTCATCTTGATGATTTTTAACAGATCATCAACATCCTTTTCCAAGGCAACGCCACTAGATTCTCCCACCACTTTCTTAGGTCCAGCAATCTCAACAACATTCTTACTAGAATTAACATCTCCTCGAAATATAGGGGCGAAGACACGACCGTTACAAGTTACCTAACTAGCTTCAGCAATATTCTCAACATGGGACTAAGGTTGGATAGGAATTTCCACACCATCTTATAGGATAGTTGAATTTTACTTATAAGGAACAACTTTATCCGATTCATATGGAATAGGACCAGGAAGACAAATAACTACGGGAGCATCAATAGGTTTACTGCAATACGCAATCTCTACAGAGCAGGAACACCAAAATATGGCACAATGACATTCACCCCTACATCTTCAGAATACTCAAGAATTTCATAATCATTATCAAAAAATATACCTTCATCAGAAGAAAATAACTCACCAACAAAAACATACTCATAATCAGACATGGCCTCAACAGAGTAGTCTTCAATCATATTAACTCCATTATAATCATCTTTATTTCCTATTACTCTGATAGTACCTTTATCTAACAGCAATTGAAAATCTCTTCTTACAACAAAACAATCACGAGAATCCCTAAAGAAGATCTGATAGGACCCATGATGATGTAGCTCATGGCCATCCATATGACAAAATGTGGCATGCAACTATACCAGATCATCATCCATATACATAAAAAATTCGGAATTCTCTGGGAAAACCATAAAACATATTCACTTCTTCTTCATATTTAGCCATTGGTCTAATTATATGGATAAGAGCTTCATTCATCATCTCTTGAAGACCACCTCTCACTTTATCACATCCATGAACGTCTGTACTGCAGACACTACAAGAGGCATGGTCATATGTATAATAGCTGAACTCACAAAGATCAACATGCATTTTCACTCAATCAACTCTAACTAGGTTTATATAAAAAATCCTTAAATCCCCAGGACAACCAGCAACCATATTTACATCACTTCCACCTCCATGTTTAGGTAGTGGATTATCCTTCACATTAGGGCCAATGTCTTTAAAAGACAGGAGGCCAGATCTTACCATTTTCTGTACTTCAGACTTCAATGGATAGTAGTTTTCAATGTTGTGCCCATGGGTTCCTTGATGAAAAGAATAAGTTTGATCAACTTTATAGTACCATGGAAAATTTGAAATTATAGCAGGGGGAGGCCTAGTCTGCACCAATTTCTTTTGAATCAAAGTTGGAAACAATTTTGTATAACTCATCAAAATAGGATCAAAAGCTTATCTCTTCCTACCTTGCCCTTAATTACCTTATTGAGGTGCTCTCTGATAGGCAACAACATTCGGAGCTATATTGACAACCGGAGTTACAGAGGCTACCTGTTGTTGATGCTGATGACGTCTTCTTGTAGGTCTAACCCTTCTTTCTCCAGCAACAACATTTGTTTCACTTTCTTTCTTTTTAGAAAACCCATATGATGATTTCTTTGTTCCAATGGAACCTTCACCTTTTGACAATCATCCTTCCCTAACGGCTTCCTCTAGACGGACACCCATACTTACCATCTCAGTGAAATCACTCAGTGCACTGGTAACCATACTTTCATAGTAAAATGAACCAAGGGATTTTACGAAGACCTTAGTCATTTCTTGCTCAGCCATTGGGAGTACCAATTGGGAAGCACCCTTGCATCAATGCTGCATATACTCCTTGTTGCACCCCAAAATTTTCCCTCCCGTTTTATTCAAGGCATGCTCATTATGGTTCAAAATTGCTCAAGGTTGACCAAGAATTGATCAGACAAATTCTCCTCATAAGCAATAGCCTTTCAACTAGTTTCACTTTTCACCAAGATGCATGAGCTCCAAAGGTCTCAAATGTTTTCCATGGTCCTAATATGTCTTCAAGTTTGTCCATGCCAAGTTTCATGCCCTACAACTTCTCTTTTATCCTCAAGCATCATTTGGAAGGTACAAACTCATACATTACATGAGGTTATTGCACGCTATACGCCTCAGCATAATGGCATAACTGAAAGAAAGAATAGAAGTGTACTGAACTCGACGAGATGTAAGTTGAAAGCTAAAAATATGCCTAAGAGATTTTAGGTCGAAGAAGCTTCGACAATAATATACATTATGAATAGATGCTCAACAAAGAGGATGGTCGAAAAAAAACTACATGAGGCTTGGACAGGGTCGGACCCAAATATAAGTCATCTTAGAGTTTTTTTTGGATCAATGTGTTTCAGATATGTACCTGAACAATTAAGAAAAAAGCTGGATGGTCGAAGTGAAGTCATGGTGCTCATAGGTTATCCTTCGACTGGTGCATACAAGTTGTGTTCACTGGCTGAAGATAAACTAGTGATCAGTAGAGATGTGCTTGAAGACAAAAGCAAAAGGTGGGATTGGAGTCGAAGTTCAGTTCGACAAGAATCAGACACAGTCACGACTTTGTTTGAAGGAGATGAACAAAACGAAGCTTCGACAAGTCAAAATGAACAAGTTGATACTTCGACTGGTCGAATCAAAGAACCACCTGTGCAAATGTGTTCGAAGGAGATGAACAGAACAAAGCTTCGACAAGTCAAAATGAACAAGTCGATACTTCAACTAGTCGAATCGAAGAACCACCTGTGCAACTTTGTTCGAAGAAGATGAACAGAACGAAGCCTCGACAAGTCAAAAGTAACCATTGATACTTTGACAGGTCGAATCGAATAACCACTTGTGCAACTTTGTTCGAAGAAGATGAACAAAATTAAGCTTCGACAAGTCAAAATGAACTAGGTAATACTTCGAGTGGTTGAATCGAGGAACCACCTGTGCAGAAGGGAAGAAGATCCAAAAGAACAAGAACTGAGTTCGACTAGGCTGATTGGATATGAGAGGTTTCTAGATCAAGCAATCGATGTAGATGGTGACTTAATTGAAGAAGCCATGATGGTGAAGCCTTGAGCAATTTGAATTGGTGTGAAGCCATGAAATAAGAACTTAGAGCCATCGAAAAGAACAAAACTTGGAAGCTTGTCGAAAGAGCCAATAAGAAACCAATTGATGTGAAATGGATCTACAAGGGCGTGTAAGCTTTTGGTTTCCATCAAATTGGAGGCCCAAAAAACTCATAGAAAGCTGGAAAAAACGCATAAAATAGATTGGCACATGATTGGATCAAATATAGAAAGTTCAATTGTTAACCTAAACCCTTTGTCTATATAAACCTAATAATCTAAAATGCAAGGGACGCATGCAGCCTGCCTCCAAGAAGCCCTAGAAAATTCTCAAAAAATTCAAAGAAAGGTTGAAATTTGTATAAATCAATCCAGGCCTTCTCCATCCAAACCAAGTGTGCCATCCACTTCCTGAAGGTTTCAGGAACCATTCTCATTCCTAAGGCAAGCCTAACACACGCCAGAAATCTCTCACAATCTCTCTCTGTTTGGTAATTTTTCCTTAATCTCAAACTCTCAATACATGCCATTTAAATCCGTACTAAGCATATATTCATGTTATTGATGATGCTTGCGTTCATTCTAACGTGTTACATGAGAAGCTAGGGCCTTAGATCGCATTTTCCATGTTCAAGCCGTGCTAGGGTTTTGGATTCGTAACTCAGAATACAGGAGTTTTCTGGCCAATCTAAGACCAGATTCATGATCAGGGTGAAATTTTAAGCAAGATAGGGCCTTTATTTTGTCCTTAATCTAACAATTTCGCAGGTTTGCAGTTTTGATAGGTCGGAGAAGACGATCAGAGGTTGACTCCGGCGTAATTGACTCCCTTGGACTCAAGTGAGGGAATGCGTGGTCCCAAGCCATTTCCTGACTGGTCCATTTAAACAGTAGGGTCCCACTCAGCGCGTATGTTTTTGATTTGAATATTTTTCTGATTGGTTTTCATATATAATATTATGGGTTTAGTTATATTAATGAATGAACAGGTTGGCCGGTTGGTGAAGTGTGTGTTTGCAAGTATGAAGAACCTGGTTTTAATCCCCAGGTTTTGCTTTTTTTCTTTCATATTTTATCTGCAGATCCAGTGTAAGGCAGATCTGGGCGTATATCATGTGCCTTCATCTCTAGACCATCAGATGCCAACAGATGAAGATCCAACACCCCAAGCACGCTTGTGCATGATGAACCCTCAATGGACCAGCCACGTGGGATTAGGCGGAACTACTGCGGGCTTGCTGAACATGTGGTCCTTACAAATTCCATATCTCACACCCTCCTCTTTCAGCTTCACATACCAGGCCCATTCATTTTCTTTTCTCAATTTTATTTTTGTTTATTTAATTGTTTTATTTTCAAATCATATTTTTTAATCATAAAATCATAAAATATATAAACTTAGATCTAGGTTTTATTTTATTCAATTTTAATTTTTCCTAAATTAATTTAATTAATTATTTTGGTTCCTTTTCATAAATTAAAAACAATTAGTATTATATTAAAGTTTTGATGTTTTCTTAAATAATAAAAATACCAAAAATATTAGGTTTAGTTTAGAATTAATTTTTTTTAATAATGTTCTTCTATTTCAATTTATTAATTAGTCTAATTTTAATTTAACCCTTTTATTAAATCAAAACAAACAAAAAGATCTTTTTCTTTTACCTTAGGATTTTTAGGCGTATTTTCAATTCGCGACCTTTTGCATTTTTATTTTCATATTCTTGTAACTGCTTACTGAGATGTAATAGAATTAATTATGACTCTTTATTTTCTCCGCTTTCTTTATTTTCCCTAAGTTTTCGGACTTGTAATAATTCCCCTCCCCGAAGCCTTGTAATAGTTTAGGATTTACATTTCTGCACTTTTAATTACTGCAAATTATTGACTTCTTAGATGTATGCTAATTAGGATTGTATGGTAAGAATAAAACAAAATGCTAGCAAACCTAAATGCAAAGATAAATAACTGAATAGAACACAATTGCACATGCACACCTCTAGGGTACTCCACTTTGGTTGCCTTCGGAAAACAACCACAACTCTCGAAACGTGAGAGATTTTAGTGGCTACCCTATGGTTTAAAAGATCAAAAGTGACCCTCTCGATGTTGCCCCGGTAAAAATGATCTTAACACCCTAGGGTAGTTACTAAAGTTTCTTGCCCAGTTGCCTTTGTGACTGTATAAACGTCCCTTCGGATGTCCCTCAAATATCCAACAACTAGGGCTACCTATTCACTAATAGTAGGATAGCACTGTCTAATGGAAAATAGGAAAAGAATAAACCTTTAGAGTAAAAGTATAGAGTTCCTAGATGCTATGCTCAAACAATTTTGACACTTACACAAAACCTCTTTCAAAATCATTTTCAAACACTTTGTATACGTTCTCTACTATTCTGAGAAATATTACAAAGTTCTCCGTACTAATGCGCTTTTCAAATATGCTTTTCAAAACACACAAAGCACAAGGTCTTTCAAAATGAGCTAAGAATCTAAGATCCCGTAGAAAACTACGGATGGAAAGGGTGTTAACACCTTCCCTTTCCATAATCTACCCCCTTACTCATAAAACTCTCGAAAGGTCTTTTTCTGTTCTTTTCACCCTTTCCTTTGTTGGATAAAAGAAAAGTAGGTGGCGACTCTTGCTTACCGCAACATTTGTGAATACAAATGCAAAACCAGTATAACAGTCGGTTTGGCCACCGTATTACAGAACTGGTGACTCTGCTGGGGATCAATAATTAAAAGTGGGGTTACCTTAAATTTTAGTTCATTTTAAATTGCTTTACATTGTGTGTTTTGTATGCTTTACTTTTGAGGGTTTTGTTTGGGTTGTTACTAAAAGATCCTACACCTGGATTTGGGGCACCTTTTTAGGTAAGTAGCAATAAATCATGGAAGTTGTACGGTGTAGACCGATATGGACGAAGTGATAACTATGTTAGCGTGATACTCTGGCTTGTACTAATGTTCCTTGAGTCAGTCAAGGATAATATTTGGCTTCCTTATAGTGTCATTAAGCGCTAACTGGCCTTTAGAACCTTTAATTGACTCATCCTAAGCCATTAGAGAGTAGTGAGATGGCCGGCTTTGGTTCCGACCGAAGATTGGTTGATACTCGATACTACACTCATTGAGATTAGACTTTTGGGATATTTTAGCCGCAATAATTCGGTGCTTGAGCTAAAACAATGCCTAAAAGAAAGGTCAGTGATATGAGACTCCTTAGAACCCGGTTACTATTATTAGGATAGGTTGAGACAACTGATACTTCGAAGAGGGTACTTACCTTCAAAACTTATGCAAGCCTTTAAACCTAAGGCTACTTGTGTGACTTGTTTGCTTTCATTATCTAACAACTTGAACTCCTTGCAGGGTTTTGTTTGTATTCATTATCTAACGATGTGAGTTTCTTACAGAACTTGTTTGTAGTCATTATCCAATAACCTAGACTTCTTGCAAGACTCACTTGTCTTTATCACCTTACACTTTTTCTTGGTGCATAACATACACATCATGACATCATGCCATAGCATTTCCTTAACCATTTCAAGGATCTCAAAGGTCTGTTATGCATGCTATGATGAACCAGACGTCTAGAAAGGGGAAAGGGGATTTATTTTCCTCTAGCCAATGTCGTTAAAAGACCAAAGGGTGATGACTTGAGTCAGCGGCTATGACCCACTCGACATGGTGAGCTTGATTCTTGTAGAAGGACATTCAACGATACGAAGTTCTTCCGTCAAAGTTGCAGTCAAAATTCAACTTCTGACATTTTCTTGTGTTTACCCCGCGAGATCCTTGAAAACATTTCATCCACACATCATGCATCATATCATGACAGGTTTCCCCCATACAGGTTTTCTCATCCACTTGCTGTTTATTTCAGTAAAAATGGCTCTCGAGCAGACTGTCCAAGATCTCCAAACTCAAGATGCTTAACTCAAGGAAATGTTCCTGAATATATCTAAGGGGAAAGAAGAGTTGAAAGCACTCCTCACCGGGAACTTGACCAAGAAAAATCCTGACAACAACGAGGATGACCAGTTGGAACAACTGCAAGCTGAGATGGAAACGATGAGAATTTAGATGTTGGGACAAATGGCTCTTATCCAAAACTTAGCTTGGGGACAAGAAGAGATAAGAGCCCTCGTTAACAAGCTTCATCAAGATGGATGCAATCATATGGAGCAAACAACTATAATTGGGGGTCGAGTCTTTAATCAGCCTCAGTTGAAACAAGAAGATTTGGTTGAAAAAACACCTTTCAAAATGGCTCTTACGCCAAGAGTCTAACAACGACTTCACCAACCATGACCAGGTGGTCCACGTAAGCAAGATACACCCAAAAGGAAATTTATCGAGATCAACGTGTCCTTGACTCAAGTATCGCATCATGTATTGGAAGCCAAGCTGGTTGTATTAAGGGAGCCTCCTCAAAAACCTAATACTTCTTCTCCTCACTACAAGCATAATGAAAGATGCATGTATCACTCCAACAGTCGTGGGCACGACACTGACCACTATTCAACGTTGAAGAACAAGATTCAAGACTTGATCGATGAAGGAGTGCTGGAGTTCACAAAAGATGGCCAGACTGAATTCTTCTGCCATCCCTCAAAGGCACACCATCAGAAGTGACAAGTTCGGACATAGAGGCTTTCTTGTTCATTAGAATTTTCAGATTATATTTTCTTTTGATTGTTCGAACACTTATTTATGTCAAACTTTGTTATTCCATTAATGCATTGCATATGTTTATCTTGAATCAATCCATTCGTTTTCAATATACTGAAACTATGCTTTTACTTCCTTTTTGTGATATTCAACTCTCATTAAAAGTTATAAGCCTTTAGAGGGAGGATGATAAAAATAATACCATAATCTCTACAATATGCTTTGGAACAGACCTTGCTGATGATGTACAGGTGTTGTTTCAAATCCTAAATAGTGGAGTTATAAGGAAGATAACCCCTAGTCAACCCCTTTGAGCCTAAGAAGTAGGAGTTTTCTTTTTCACATAAATTGAAACCTTTAATCATAACCTAGGGCAGGGTAGTTTCTCAGTTAACTCAATGGTGCATTCAATCGCAAGCTCTCCCTTCGTACATGACGAGTAGTGTCGGAGGTATCCTTTCAAAACAAAAGATGGTGATGGTTCCACATAATCATTAAAACAGGCAGTTATTATCTCTCAAAAGAAAAGCCCACTAAGTCAAAACCTACGCAGGAGACTTAAGACTGGGGCATCCCGCTGACTGTAATCACAAAAGAAACAGTTCAGGAAAAAGGTAGGGATAATAATAAAATCAAAAAAAGAGGTCGCTACGAATCCTCAACAAAAAATATTACAAAAAAAATGATGACTTCCTTCTCAAATAAACTTTCAGCATCCGAACCATCACCGAAATATCAGGGCAAAGATTCTAGACTCAATCAGGATTTAAGCGCACAATTAACTGAGTATATGACTAAAGAACATCACGAAGAACGGGTTGGGTACAAATAAATTTCGAGCCTTTATCCTTTTTTTCTTAAACCATGAACCAGACCACGCTACAACCCTTAAAAGTCCTAGCTAAAGCATGGGTTAGTTCGAAAGCATATTGTTACAAAAGGTATCTTGATTCCTGTAAGGTTTACTATAAACCCGAGTTGCATTCATATTCTTACAAAATTCTGTTTGTTTACTAAAAATTCATTTTACAAACTTCAAGACAGACATAAGCTTTGCATTCTTTAAATTTCATTGTTTGCATATGAATAATTGTTTGAAAGCAGAGAAATTCGCACAACGGATATCTAATGAACAAAAATCCTCTCAATGAACAGAATCACCTCAGATGGAAAGACATTTCTAGTAACAAGCCTTTCAAAATCAAGGGGAATGACATGGTGTCTAACTGATCTAGGGAAGTCAAGTCAAGATTCAAGGAATCTCTCAAAAGTTTCGAATAGCCAGGGGCAGATCTCCATCTGAATCACTTGGGGAATTGGACATGAATTCCAGCAAAGGATCATGTAAAATCGAGCAAACATTTTTCTGGCAGTGCTACAACACTTGCCATCATAGACAGTGATAACTCTCTGTACCCAGTGAACACAGACATAGTAAGAAAATACTACGCATGAAAAAAAGACCCGCTAAGTTGACATACCTAGGAAAAAATAAGGGCATCCCGGAGAACCAAAAGAGTTCGGGAAAAAATTAGGGATATATAAATAAAACTGTACACCCGGCAAGTCAAAAACTCGAAAAGGAGGCTTGGGAAAAAAAGGGTATCCCAGTGGACTGAAAATATGAAAGGACAGTCCAAGCAAAAGTTAGGGATTAAAGCATATGACTATGTCCCGTCATCTCGTCACTTTTCTATCAATAGAAGGCTTATCACCATGATCAACATTTACTCAAGACTCCAGGAGTTGGGATAACATTCAAACCATCCACAAAATCCCCATAGAGTAACCACCCCTAGGGGACTATCTTCGCAGAGTTCGTCATCAGTAAGGATACGTTCCCCAGTAGGTATGGAGACATAAATGTCCTCCCACAAAGTCACTGTCATGTCTTCAGTATATAACCTAATAATTTCAGACATTCCAGCATCTTCTTAATAGATCAAAAGCTTCACTTATCTCCCCAACATCTTGGAGATTTCTTTGACTTGGTTCATAAACTTCTTGGGATCCCCAACTGGGCTTCATAAAAATCCCTAAGCAGTTTACCGAGTTTTCTTTCCCTAGTAGAGTTTATTTCTCTAGCCACAGAAGTTCATCTCCCAGCAATTCAACTTCAACAAATATTGAAGAATCATATTCTTCACCCCCAGCAGAAGTCAGGGATTTGTCTTCTCTTAGTACAACGACACCACAAAGAGAAACTGATACGCTCACATATTACAGTCATACAACATTTACAATACATCGTAGCATATGCATAACTGAAATGCATATAACATTATCATTTATTTTGAGAGCATCATGCAATTCATACATCATGACATCGCATGAAACTGACTTTACCTTTTCAGGTTGAATTTGCAGACAGACGAATACTATCAACTTATGCATAGTAGGTAAAAGATTAATGCCCGGAACCAGATGGGGAAACTATCTACACGACCAAGTGATATCAACTCCCGGAGCAGGATAGGTTTACCAACAAATACCACAGGCCACGAATTAATGCCTGAAACCGTACGGGGAAACTATCTATGTGACTAGCCAAAAATAATTCCAGATTAATTCCTAAAACCAGACAGGGAAACTATCTGCGAATAAATGATTGTAGATCAATTCCCGAAACAAGATGAGGCGACTATCTACAAGACCAGGTTAGAGATTAATTCTTGAAACAAGACAGGGAAACTATCTCAACGACCAACAAAATCAAGTTCCAGATTAATTCCTGAAACCAGACAGGGCAACCATCTGTGAATAACTGATTGTAGATCAATTCCTAAAACAAGACGGGGCGACTATCTACAAGACCAAGTTAGAGAGTAATTCCTGAAATCAGACAGGGAAACTATCTCAACGACCAACAAAATCAAGATCCAGATTAATTCTTAAAACTAGACAGGGCAACTACTTGTGAACAAATGATTGTAGATCAATTCCCTAAATAAGACAGGGAGACTATCTACAAGACCAGGTTAGAGAGTAATTCCTGAAACCAGACAAGGAAACTATCGCAATGACCAACAAAAGCAAGTTCCAGATTAATTCCTGAAACCAGACAGGGCAACTATCAATGAACAACTGATTTTAGATTAATTCCCGAAATAAGATGGGGTGACTATCTACAAGACTAGGTTAGAGATTAATTCCTGAAACCAGACATGGAAACTATCTCAACAACCAATAAAAGCAAGTTCCAGATTAATTCCTGAAGCAAGACAGGGAAACTATTTGTGAACAACTGATTGTAGATCAATTCCCGAAACAAGACGGGGCGACTATCTACAAGACCAGGTTAGAGAGTAATTCCTGAAACTAGACGGGGAAACTATCTCAACGACCAAGAAAACCAAGTTCCAAATTAATTCCTGAAACAAGACAGAGCAACTATCTGTGAACAACTGATTGCAGATCAATTTCCGAAACAAGACGGGGAAACTATCTACAAGATCAGGTTAGAGAGTAATTCATGAAACCAGACAGGGAAACTATCTCAACGACCAACAAAAGCAAGTTCCAGATTAATTCCTGAAACAAGACAAGGAACCAGTATGTGAACAACTGGTTATAGATTAACTCCCGAAACAAGACGGGGCGTCTATCTACAAGACCAGGTTAGAGAGTAATTCCTGAAACCAGACAGGGTAACTATCTCAACGACCAACAAAAGAAAGTTCCAGATTAATTCCTGAAACAAGGTAGGGCAACTATCTGTGAACAATTGATTGTAGATCAATTCCTGAAACAAGACGGGGCGACTATCTACAAGACCAGGTTAGAGAGTAATTCCTGTAACCAGACAGGGAAACTATCTCAACAACCAACAAAATCAAGTTCCAGATTAATTCCTGAAACCATACATGGCAACTATATGCAAACAGCTAATTATGGATGAATTCCTGAAACAAGACGGGGCAACTATCTACACGACCAAATGGAGCAGCCCTACCCAGGCTCCTTCTAATATATTTCCAAATGCAGCTTTACACGGGCTCATCCTGAAATCATCTTACACGGCTTCCTTCTAATATATTTCTAGATGCAGCTGTACACGGGCTCATCCTAAAATCATCTTACACAGATTCCTTCTCACAATTTCAAAATGTAGCTTTACACATGCTCATCCTGAAGCAATCTTACACGGATTCCTTCTCAAAATTTCCAAATGCAGATTTACACAGGCTCATCCTAAAGCATCCTTACACGATTGCCTTTTAACACATTTCTGGACGCGGAAGCCTGGACCCGACTAGATAACAGTTCAAGTCACTGAAGCCTGGACCCGACCAGATAACAATTCAAGTCAATGAATCCTAGACCCGACCAGATAACAGTTTAAGTCACTGAAGCCTAGATGCGGCCAGACAATAGTTAATTTCATTTTCCCTAGTAAGTCATTATGAAGCCTGGAATACGACCAGATGACAATCAACTTTATTACCCTTAGCAATTTACGGTGAAGCCTGGATTTCGACCAGAAAACAACTAATTTTCATCTCTCCAGTCTAGAGATAACTCCTCAGTGGAGCCATGGACAACTAAAGCTCCTAGACTCTATTCCCTACAGATTTTTCCTCAAGCAAAAGAATAGAAATCAATATTCCCCAACGGAGTCCTCCTCAGACAACCGGGACGGGAATCCCCACAAAGAGACCTCTTATGAATTCAGCATCTACTTTAGATGGCATCTTTATGCCTATCTCTGACAACTCTCAGTCATCTTCTCCAAATGGCATATGTAAGCCTATTCCTGATATCATCAACCAACGGTGTTACTTCATGCGAGTGCAGATTTATGGGCACTCTAGTGTTCAATAATCTTCCACCTTCAGATCATGAAAGGAAGACAAGCATATCTAAATCTTCAGGTTTAAGAAGATTGAACAGGGGCAGCTGTTGCACCCTAAAATTTTTCCTCCCATTTTATTCAAGGCATGCTCATTAAGGTCCTCAATTTCTCAAGGTTGACCAAGAATTGATCAGACAAATTCTCCTCCTAAGAAATGGCCTTTCAACTAGTTTCACTTTTCACCAAGATGTGTGAGCTCCAAAGGTCTCAAATGTTTTCCCATGGTCCTAATATGTCTTCAAGTTTGTCCATGCCATACAACTTTTATTTTATCCTCAATCTCAAGAAATGCATTATTTGGAAGGTACAAGCTCATACATTATAAGAGGTTATTGCACCCTATATGCCTCAGCATAATGGAATAACTGAAAGGAAGAATAGAAGTGTACTGAACTTGGCGAGATATAAGTTGAAAGCTAAAAATATGCCTAAGAGATTTTGAGTCGAAGCAGCTTTGACAATAATATACATTCTAAATAGATGCTCAACAAAGAGGATGGTCGAAAAACACTGCATGAGGCCTGGATAGGGTCGAAGCCAAATATAAGTCATCTTATAGGTTTTTTTAGATCAATGTGTTTCAGACATGTACCTGAACAATTGAGAAAGAAGCTGGATGGTCAAAGTGAAGTCATGGTGCTCATAGGTTATCCTTCGACTGGTGCACACAAGTTGTATTCACATGCTTAAGATAAACTAGTGATTAGTATAGATGTTCTTGAAGATGAAAGAAAAAGGTGGGATTGGAGTCGAAGTTCAGTTCAACATGAATCAGACACAGTCACAACTATGTTCGAAGGAGATGAACAGAACGAAGCTTCGACAAGTCAAAATGAACAAGTTAATACTACGACTAGTCGAATCGAAGAACCACCTGTGCAACTGTGTTCGAAGGAGATGAACAGAATGAAGCTTCAATAAGTTAAAATGAACAAGTCGATACTTTAACTGGTCGAATCGAAGAACCACCTGTGTAAATTTGTTCGAAGAAGATGAACAGAACGAAGCCTCGACAGGTCAAAATGAACAAGTTAATACTTCAACTAGTCGAATCAAAGAACCAACTCTGCAACTTTGTTCGAAGAAGATGAACATAATGAAGCTTCGATAAGTCAAAATGAACAAGGTGATACTTTGACTGGTCAAATCAAAGAACCACATGTGCAGAAGGAAAGAAGATCCACAAGAACAAGAACTGAGTTCAACTAGGCTGATTGGATATGAGAGGTTTCCAAATCAAGAAATTGATGCTGATGGTGACTTAATCGAAGAAGCCATGATGGTGAAGCCTTGAGCAATTCGAATTGGTGTGAAACCATGAAAGAAGAACTTAGAGCTATCGAAAAGAACCAAACTTAGGATCTTGTCAAGAGAACTAATAAGAAACCAATTGGTGTCAAATGGATCTACAAGGGCATGTAAGCTTTTGGTTTCCATCAAGTTGGAGGCCCAAACAACTCATAGCAAGCTGGAAAAAACGCATAAAATAGATTGGTACATGATTCGATCAAATATATCAAGTTTCATGCAAAAATCAAATCAAATCTCTCCATCATAATGTACAAAGATATGATGCACAATTATTGACCTAAACCCTTTGTCTATATAAACCTAATAATCTCAGATGCAAGGGACGTGCGCAGCCTGCCTCCTAGAAGCCCTAGAAAATTGTCATAATATTGAAAGAAAGGTTAAAATTCGTATCAAGCAATCCAGGCCTTCTCCATCCAAACCAAGTGTGCCATCCACTTCCTGAAGGTTCCGAGAACCATTCTCAATCCTAAAGCAAGCCTAACACATGCCAGAAATCTCTCACAATCTCTCTCTATTTGGTAATTTTTCCTTGATCTCAAACTCTCAATACATGCCATTTAAATCCATACTAAGCATATATTCATGTTATTGATGATGTTTGCGTGCATTCTAACATGTTACATGAGAAGCTAGGGCCTTAGATCGCATATTGCCATGTTCAAGCCGTGCTTGGGTTTTGGACTCATAACTCAGGATACAAGAGTTTTATGGCCAATCTAAGGCCAGTTTCGTGATCAGGGAAAAATTTTAAGCAAGATAGGGCCTTAAGTTTGTCCTTAATCTAACAATTTCGCAGGTTTTCAGTTTTGATAGGTCGAAGAAGACGACCAGAGGTTGACTCCGGCGTCGTTGACCCCGTTGGGCTCAGGCGAAGGCATGCATGGTCCCAAGCCATTTCTTGATTGGTCCATTTAAACAGCAGGGTCCCACTCAGTGAACGTGTTTTTGATTTAAATATTTTTCTGATTGGTTTTCATATATAATATTACGGGTTTAGTTATATTAATGAATGAATAGGTTGGCCGGTTGGTGAAGCGTGTGTTTGCAAGTATGAAGAACCTGGGTTCAATCCCTAGGTTTTACTTGTTTTTCATATTTTATCTGCAGATCCAGTGTAAGGCAGATCTGGGCGTATATCATGTGCCTTCATCTCTAGACCATCAGATGCTAACAGATGAAGATCTAACACCCCAAGCACACTTGTGCATGATGAACCCTCAAGGGACCAGTCACATGAGATCAGGCGCAACAACTGTGGGTTTGCTGAACATGTGGGCCTTACAAATTCTAGATCTCACACCCCCTCTTTCAGCTTCACATACCAGGCCCATTCATTTTCTTTTCTCAATTTTATTTTTATTTATTTAATTGTTTTATTTTCAAATCATTTTTTTAATCATAAAATTAGAAAATATAAAAAACTTAGATCTAGGTTTTATTTTATTCAATTTTAATTTTTATTAAATTAATTTAATTAATTATTTTGGTTCCTTTTCATAAATTAAAATCAATTTGAATTAGGTTTAAATTTTGATGTTTTCTTAAATAATAAAAATACCAAAAATATTATGTTTAGTTTAGAATTAATTTTTTTTAATAATGTTCTTCTCTTTCAATTGATTAATTAGTCTAATTTTAATTTAACCATTTTATTAAATCAAAACAAACAAAAATATCTTTTTCTTTTACCTTAGGATTTTTAGGCGTATTTTCAATTCGCGCGCGTTCTTACCATTCGCATTTTTATTTTCATATTCTTGTAACTGCTTACTGGGATGTAATAGAATTAATTAGGACTCTTTATTTTCTATGCTTTCTTTATTTTCCCTAAGTTTTTGGACTTTTAATAATCCCCCACCCCCACGCCAAAGCCTTGTAATAGTTTAGGATTTACATTTCCGCACTTTTAATTACTGCAAATTATTGACTGCTTAGATGTATGCTAATTAGGATTGTATGGCAAGAATAAAACAAAATACTTACAAACCTAAATGCAAAGATAAATAACTGAATAGAACACAATTGCACATGCACACCTCGAGGGTACCTGTTTCACCTTAAAATTTGTCCTCTCATTTTACTTAACACATACTCCTAGAGATCCTCAATTTGCTCAAGTTTGCCCAAGAGTTAACCAGACAAACTCTCTCCTAAGGCAGTGTGTCTCAAATTAGGGTTTCCATTTTTATCAAGATAGGTGGACTCCTAAGGTATAACATTCTCTCCATGGTCCTAATATGATCTCAAGACCCTCCATGTCAAGTTTCATGCCTTGCACAAGAAGTTTGCTCAATCAACTGCTCAGATGCTTGAGATAGTGTGAGCTCCAAAGGTCCTAATATGATCTCAAGACCCTCCATGTCAAGTTTCATGCCTTGATGTTCTGGTCGACAACACCGCGCAACACAAAATCTTCTCCTTCATGGATGGTTTCTCTGGCTATAACCAGATCAAGATGGTTCCTGATGACATGGAGAAGACAACCTTCATTACACAGTGGGGCACCTTCTGCTATAAGGTGTTGCCTTTTGGGTTGAAGAACACTGGGGCAACCTATCAGCGCGCCATGGTCGCTTTGTTCCACGATATGATTCACCATGAGATCGAAGTTTATGTTGATTACATGATAGCCAGGTCTCAGACTGAGGAAGAGCACCTTGATCATCTCCAAAAGTTGTTCGATAGGTTGAAGATATATAAGCTGAGGTTGAATCCGAACAAGTGCACCTTCGGGGTAAGGTCTGGTAAGCTTCTGGGTTTCATTGTCAGTTACAAGGGTATTCAAGTAGATCCTGTGAAGGTAAAAGCCATACAAGAAATGCCAGCTCCCCGTACAGAGAAGGAAGTTAGAGGCTTTTTGGGACGTCTAAATTACATCGTCAGGTTCATTTCACATCTGACCGCTACTTGTGAGCCAATCTTCAAGCTTCTGAAGAAAGATCAAGTGGTAAAGTGGAATTATGAATGCCAGACCTCCTTCGAAAGAATCAAAGAATACCTTCAAGAACCGATGTGATACGGTGGGAGAGAACTGAATGTTTTTTGGAATGCGGGTTTGCGTTTTGCGTTTGTTTTTGCAAAATGTCGCGGTAAGTAAGAGTCGCCACCGACTTTTTTTTATCCAACAAGGAAAGGAAAAAAGCACAGAAAAATTCCTTTTTCGAGATATTTCTCGGGTCCGGGGGTAGATTATAGAAAGGGAAGGTGTTAGCACCCTTTCTATCCGTGGTTATCCACGGGCTCTTAGGTACTTGCTCATATGTTTTCAAAATTGCTTTCTTTGTGTTTGTGGGTTTGAAGAAGTTTTTGTTTTGAAAGGTGTAAGTGTGAAAGTTTTGTTTTGTTTTGAAAGAGAAAGTACTTAAGAACCATCTACCTACTCGAAAAAAGTAATCGTTTTATGCTATCTTCCTTTAGGCAACACTATCCCACTATTGATGAGTAGGCAGCATCGTCGTTGGAGTTTAAGGGTCAATTCGATTAAGGGACGTGCGGTCACTAAAGCAATGTTAGGATGCCTTAGCGGTAACCTTAATGTCTTAGATCATTTCATCTGAGGCAACCGTTTCGAGGCAACTATGATCTTTGGACAAGAGGACGACCTCTAAAACTTCCTATACTCAATGACCGCGTTACGAAGGCAACCAAGTGGGGTATACCCTAAGAGTGCGAGTGTGTTGTTTTCAGTTATTTTGTCTTTTGTACATGTTAATGGTGATCTATGTTGATTTTAGGTTTAAACGTTCAATATTTTCATGTATTCCCTATTATCAAACATTAACAGTATATAAGTTGCGGAAATTAAATTGCGGAAATTAAACTAACTATTACAAGCCGTCGGGTATTTACATCGCCAAAAGAAACCCTTGAAATTAAAATGGGGAAAATAAATAAAGCGGTACAAATATTTAAAGTCCTATTAAGCTATTACATTCCGGAAACAGATACAATATTGAATAAAATGGATCGCATGCGGGAAATTAAATCGGGCGCAAGTTTTAGGGTTTTGACCCTTTAATTATTAAAGAAAAGATTTTTTTTGTTTGTTTTTGAATTAAGAAATAAATTAATCTAGGTTAATTATTAAATTAATAAATAAATAAATTAATAAAAATATTTTTGGGTTTTTGGTATTTTAAGAAATAAAAATAAATTTGATCAATGCTAATAAAACCTAATTGTCTAAGTTAATTTTAATTATTAAAAAATATATTAAAAGTTATTCCTAATTAAAACTAAATTAATTAAATTAATATTGTTAACAAAAAAAAAATGCTGAAATTTAATTTAAATAAGAAAATATTTTTTGGTTTTTTAATTTTATGAAGAAAAAGATTTAATTGGTTAGTTAATAATAAAATAATAACAATAAATAAATAAAAGAAATAATAAAAAAAGTAGAAAGAGTTAAGAGGTTTGGGCCTGTTTAAGGGGGTTGGAATGGCAATTCAGAGGCCCAATAGGCGCTGGCCTTGGCTGACTTTCCTGGATTCCATGTGGCACCTTGACTTGGTAGCATGGTGGACGTCCCATCTGGACCATCAGATCTGGCCTGGGGCCATCTGTCCATTGATTGAATGAGGGAGTATTGTAGGCTACGCGCTTGGGTTTGCATTGGATAACCTGTAGAAAAAAGATAACAAATACATGGGGGACCTGGGATTCGAACCCAGGTCCTGTTGGATTTTGAACACACGCCACTACCACTCAGCCATCACGCTTCAATTGTCAATACTGGATAATAATAATAATATGGGAAAACACATAATATGCCAGAATAAAAAAATAAAAAGCGCGAATATTTGAACCAGCCATAGGGGGACTGACGCATCATCGTCTTCTTCCTTCAACCCTGTAATTTTTCCTGCGGATTCATATCCGCAGCTGAACTCGCAGGTCAACCCTAAAATCCATTCTAGGCCATGAAAATTAAATCCAAGACCATGGTCATGCTTGTCTTCCTCCTCCGGTCATGCCTATGTCCATCAATGAGGCTAATTTTGCCTATACAAGAAATGCCCAAAAAATAAACTACAAAACCCTACGTTCGGATATAGGGCTACAGTCCATATCAATGCATACAAACAATGCCAAAAGTTCAGAAATTTCATAAGCATCATAAATATGTCAAAGATTTGTCAGAATGATGCAATAAATAAGATGTTCGAATTCAAGAGAGGGGCGGTTTTTTGAGATATTTACAGAGATTTTGGGAGTGTATGGAGACTGGCTTTGGGTTGGTTCTGCTTCAGTGATCCTCCAGCAAGCGATTGGTGTTGAGTTTTGCTTTTGAAAATGTCTATAAGTGTGATTTTGGTTTCACATTTTTTCCACCTTTTTTCAAGTTTTGTTCTTGGTGTTCTTGCAGTCTCTAGGTCCCAAATTCGTGTGCCTTGGATTGTATATGTATGATGCAATGTATTAGGTCAACAAATTGGTCTTGAATCTTTCCACATCAATGCCTTGAGATTGGATTTGATTCACCATTGAAGACTTGCCAATTTTATCAAAAACTCAATCTTTTTGCACATGGAATGCTTGATACGAATTTGATACACTTGATGATGATGATTCAATCCTGAAATAAACAAAAAGAGATCAAATAATCAATATTTGGATTTTATTGGATTTAAATTGATTAAAAATGAAATAATTCATTAAAAAATCAAATAAAATAATAAAATTGATAAATGGACACAAGGCTGAGGCTAGGACACGTGTGCAATGTGGCAAGTCCAAATCAAGTGGAAAAGAATGGGCCCATTTGACAAAATTTGATGTTTTGGGGATAGTTGACTTTTGGCAATTTTGCAAAAATGCCCAACTTCAACAATGCACAACTTCTTCAATTGTGGACTTTTGGAGGTGTTATTAGACTTTTTAGAAATCTTGAGATGTCCTCTAACGAACCCTTTTGGTATAATCTCATTTTGGTATTCCATTCTCAAGTTATAAGCTTTGGCAAAAAAGATGTTTTTGTTGACTTTCAAAAATGACCTATAATGTCCAAATTTATAACATCTTGTGAGTGCATTTTCTGATCTTGAGGTATGAAGATGGATTGTAGGAAATTGCATCCTCTTCAAAATGGGATTTGTATGGGTCATTTCTCATAAAGTATGAGAAAGTTATGCTTGGTTAAAGTTGAGTTGACTTTTCCTACAAAACCCTAATTTAGTAACTTTTGAGTCTTGATGAATTTTGAGCAATTATTGATGAATCATGATCAAACCTTGATCAAATGATGAAATATCCTTCAAAATGAGAATGTTGACAAAAAATCTTGAAGTTTGAATGTATTTGGGTCACAGTTGACTTTTGCCCTTGCACTGTCGATTTTTGGACCCCTTGAGCAATTGACTGAGCAAACTTCCTCTGCAAGGCTTTAAATTTGACATGGATGACCTTGAGGACATATTAGGACATTGGGGAGAACTTGAGGTCATTTGGATTCAAGTATCTTGATGCAACACAAAACCCTAATTTGAGGTTGACTGCCTTAGGAGATAGCTTGATTGTCTAACTCTTGAGCAATCTTGAGCCACTTGGAGATTTTTCTTGCAATGTTTTGAGAAATATGAGAGGGCAAATTTTGGGGTACAACAGCTGCCCCTGTTCAATCTTCTTAAACCTTAGGATATAGATTGGCTTTCGTGCCTTTCGTGATCCGAAGGTGGAAGATGATTGAACACTAGAGTGCCCAAAAATTTGCACTCGCATGAAGTGGTATCAGCATCGGTGATGTCGGGAATGGGCTTACAGATGCCATATGGAGATTGTTGATAGGAGGCCTGGACTTCAACTGGAATAGGAATCAGGGAGATCTTAGCGTCGATCTGACTGAACCAGAGAAGGTCTTGGATTAACTTTGACTGGATAAGAATCAGAAAAATCTTAGGATCGATTTAACTGAACCAGACAAAAGTCTTGGAATATCTTTAACTTGAATACGAATCAGGGAGATCTTAGCGTTGATCTGGCTGAACCAATGAAGGTCTTGGATTAACTTTGACTGGATAAGAATCAGAAAAATCTTAGGACCGATTTAACTGAACCAGACAAAAGTCTTGGAATATCTTCAACTGGAATACAAATCAGGGAGATCTTAGCGTCGATCTGACTGAACCAGAGAAGGTCTTGGATTAACTTTGACTGGATAAGAATCAGAAAAATCTTAGGATCGATTTAACTGAACCAGACAAAAGTCTTGGAATATCTTCAACTGGAATACGAATCAGGGAGATCTTAGCGTCGATCTGGCTGAACCAGAGAAGGTCTTGGATTAACTTTGACTGGATAAGAATCAGAAAAATATTAGGATCGATTTAACTGAACCAGACAAAAGTCTTGGAATATCTTCAACTGGAATACAAATCAGGGAGATCTTAGCGTCGATCTGACTGAACCAGAGAAGGTCTTGGATTAACTTTGACTGGATAAGAATCAGAAAAATCTTAGGATCGATTTAACTGAACCATACAAAAGTATTGGAATATCTTCAACTGGAATACGAATCAGGGAGATCTTAGCATCGATCTGGATGAACCAGAGAAGGTCTTGGATTAACTTTGACTGGATAAGAATCATAAAAATCTTAGGATCGATTTAACTGAACTAGACAAAAGTCTTGGAATATCTTCAACTGGAATACGAATCAGGGAGATCTTAGCGTCGATCTGACTGAACCAGAGAAGGTCTTGGATTAACTTTGACTGGATAAGAATCAGAAAAATCTTAGGATCGATTTAACTGGACCAGACAAAAGTCTTGGAATATCTTCAACTGGAATACGAATCAGGGAGATCTTAGCGTCAATCTGACAGAACCATAGAAGGTCTTGGATTAACTTTGACTGGATAAGGATCAGAAAAATCTTAGGATCGATTTAACTGAACCAGACAAAAGTCTTGGAATATCTTCAACTGGAATACGAATCAGGGAGATCTTAGTGTCAATCTGACTGAACCAGAGAAGGTCTTGGATTAACTTTGACTGGATAAGAATCAGAAAAATCTTAGGATCGATTTAACTGAACTAGACAAAAGTCTTGGAATATCTTCAACTGGAATACGAATCAGGGAGATCTTAGCGTTGATCTGATTGAACTAGAGAAGGTCTTGGATTAACTTTGATTGGATAAGAATCATAAAAATCTTCAAATCGATTTAGCTGAACCAGACAAAAGTCTTCCATAGATGTAGTTTTTCTTTTGAGGGGACTACTAGGTCATATGAGTAGTCAGCGGTGTTTACTGATTCGTCTTTCCCTGAAACGGTAAAGAGTCAGTCATATGTAATGTCATGATGTATGAAATGCATGATATATATCAAGCAATGATGCTCTCAACATAAATGAGATTATATGGTATGATGCGTATATTCATGTATCATGATGTATGGAAATGTAATGTTTTAGCTGGGGAAAATAAATCTCGGACAGCTGCTGGAAACAAGAGTTGAATTCTTCGCTTCCGCTGGGGATGGTGAACGAAGGTGATTGCGAGAATAAACCTGCAGGAGCAGATAACTCCTTTTGGGAATAAACTGATGAGGATATTACTCTGTGGGGAAGAGATGCTCTGCTGAGGATTCCACTGATAAATTCCACCGGGATGAACTATCGTTGCTTGGTGATATTGAATCTGTTGAGGATTGAATTCCTGTTTGTGAAAGGGAGGAACTCTGCTGGAGACAATCTCTTAGTGGAGACGTCACTGGGGATAACCTGTTAGACTTTTGTGGGAATAATCCTCTGAATTCTGCTGGGAATGATCCTTTGAACTCGGCTAGGGAGATTTATTTTGTACTCCGCTGGGGATAAACTTCCAGAGTCTACTAGTGATGATTCTCCCAACTCCGTTGGGGAAGCTTTTTCAGACTGCGCTGGGAAAATTTTAGCTCCACTGGGGGTATCTTGTATTCTGCCGGGGAATATTAAGATTGTCGGGGATATCAAGTCTTTTTAGTATTGATGGTAGATCAACTCTTCTTGGGGAGAGCATTGCTGATTCGTTCATAGTTGCAAGTCCCAGCTGGGGGAGAGCTACCATTACTGCCTTACTCTGCGGGGAGTGAAGGTATCTTAGTCATATTCTTCAGATGAATTTACCCGATACCTGGTGGACAAATCAACTATACAGTTTGGACAATTTTTATTTCCCCTGTTTCTGATATTACCCGTAATCGTCTTTTATTTCGCATGTAAATATTCATGAGCAGCAATTGATGTCAAATGCATATATCAAAAATGAACATTGGACGTTCTTTGCAAAACAAAAAAGATAAAGAAGAACAATTTGAAATTTCTTTGAAAATGAATTGTATTGATTTTGAAGTTTGGCCTGTAAATAGGCGTTTTTGTATAAGAGGCTGACGTCCTAGTAAGAGAACACCGCCGAGCAGATAGAATTTACACAAATTGTGAAAAACAAAAACAGTTATGTGAACAATCCCACTGGGTTCCAACTCTGCTATTGCCTTTGTGTCCTCGAGCATCTCATCACTTTGCTACTTGGTTGAAGGTAGATCAGATTGATTAGTGCCGTTCGAGCTCAATAGTTGATACCGAAGTCTGGATGCAAGGTGATCCAATGAGACATAGTGTTACGCTTCGATCCCTAATTTTTGCCTGGACCGCCCTTTCGAGTTTTCAGTCCACCGGGATACCCTTTCTTTCCCAAGCCGCCTTTTCAGGTTTTCGACTTGCCGGGTGTACAAATTTTTTCCATTTTCGTCCCTTATTTTTGCCCGAACCCTTTTGGTTCGCCGGGAAGCCCTTATTTTTGCCTAGGCCAATCAACCTAGCGGGTCTTTGATTATGCGTAGTATCTTTTCACTATGTCTGCATTGATGGGGTGAGGAATGTCATCACCATCCATGGTGGTTAGAATCATAGCTCCTCCTGAGAAAATGTTCTTAACCACAAATGGCCCTTCGTAAGTAGGGGTCCATTTGCCCCCGGGATCACCTTGAGGTAAGATAATGCGCTTGATTACCAGATCCCCAACTTGATACTCTTGTCATCTAACTTTCTTGTTAAATGCCTTGATCATCCATTTTTGGTATGTCTGACCATGATAAATAGCAGTAAGTCTCTTCTCGTCGATTAGGTTCAGCTGATCAAGCCGGGTCTGAATCCAGTCATCTTCACTCAAACCTGCATCCTTCATGATTCGAAGAGAGGGTATCTGAACTTCAATGGGCAAGACTGCCTCCATTCCATATACCAAGGAGTAGGGTGTTGCCCCTATTGACGTCCGCGCTGAGGTACGGTACCCATGAAGAACAAATGGTAACATCTCATGCCAGTGTTTGTATGTCACTGTTATCTTTTGCACAATCTTCTTAATGTTCTTATTGGCCGCTTCAACAACCCCATTCATCTTCAGCCGGTAGGGAGAAGAGTTGTGATGTTGTATCTTGAATTGCTTGCAGAGCTCAGTGATCATCTTATTATTGAGATTTGTACCATTGTCCGTAATGATCCTCTCTGGTACACCGTATCGACATATCAGATTATGCTGAATAAACCGTGCCACGACGTTCTTGGTTACAGTAGCAAAGGAAGCTGCTTCAACCCACTTCGTAAAGTAATCAATTGCTACCAAGATGAAACGATGCCCGTTGGACGCTGTGGGTCTGATCTCTCCGATCATATCAATGCCCCACATTGCAAAAGGCCAAGGTGCCGTCAAGACGTTCAAAGGGACTGGAGGTATGTACACCTTATCAATATAGACCTGGCACTTGTGACATGTCCGAGAATGTTGATAACAGTCAGCTTCCATAGTGGACCAATAATATCCTTCCCGAAGGATTTTCTTTGCCATGGTATGTCCACTGGAATGAGTTCTGAAAGTCCCTTCATGTAAATCTGCCATGATCCTTTCTGCCTCGTTCTTATCCATACATCACAGTAAGGTTGAATCATGGTTACGCTTGTAAAGGATGCCATTACTGATGAAGAACTTCGACGCGAACCTCCTTAGAAACTTCTTGTCATTAACAGATGCACCCTCGGGGTATTCCTGAGCCTCAAGATACCTTTTTACTTCGTGAAACCAGGGCTTTTCTGTTACCTCTTCAGTCTCAATGTCACAGCAATGTGCAGGTTCGTCCAATCTTTCGAGGATAATCCTGGGAGCTTTGTTGTCCCAATTGACTTTGAACATAGAAGACATCGTAGCTAGCGCGTCTGCCAACTGATTCTCCTCTCTAGGGAAGTGTTCAAAGGTTATCTCCTTAAAGTGGGGAAGCAACGTCAATACATACTCCTTGTAAGGAATAAGGTTCGGGTGTTTCGTATCCCACTCACCTTTGATCTGACTGATCACGAGAGAGGAATCTCTGAAGACACTTAGAAACTTAATCCTTAGGTCAATTGCTGCTCGAAGACCCATGATGCATGCTTCATACTCCGCCATATTGTTGGTGCAGTTGAAACATAGTCGGGCGGTGAATGGAGTATGAGATCCTTTAGGAGATATGATCACGATTCCAATTCCATTACCCAAAGTGTTCGAAGCTCCATCAAAGTACATAGACCATCGGGATCCTTCCTCAGGTCCTTCATCCGGTCAAGGTGTCTCACAATCAGTCACTATCATGATATTCTCGTCCGGGAATTCAAAGTTCATAGACTGGTAATCATCCACTACCTGATGTGCCAAATGGTCTACCAACACACTTCCTTTGATTGCCTTTTGGGTCGTCTACTGGATGTCATACTCGGTCAAGATCATCTGCCATCTCGATATTCTTCCGGACAAGGCAGGCTTTTCGAAGATATACTTGATCGGATCCATCTTCGATATCAATAAAGTAATGTGAGTCAGCATATACTGTCTCAGCCGAAGAGCAGCCCATGCCAAAGCGCAACAAGTTTTCTCGAGTAACGAGTATCAGGTCTCGCAGTCGGTAAACTTTTTTTCTAAGGTAATAAATAACATGCTCTTTTCGGCCAGACTCGTCATGCTGCCCCAGCACGCACCCCATTAAATTGTTGAGTACTGTCAAGTATAAGATCAGAGGTCTCCCTTCAAATGGTGGCATCAGAATAGGTGGCTCTTGGAGATACTCTTTGATCCTTCCTAAAGCGGCCTGGCATTCATCATTCCATCTTACCACTTGATCTTTCTTCAGTAACTTGAAGATTGGTTCACAAGTAGCAGTCAGGTGCGAGATGAATCGGGCAATGTAGTTTAGTCGTACCAGAAAGCCTCTGACTTCTTTCTCTGTTCTGGGAGCTGGCATTTCCTGTATAGCCTTCACCTTTGCAGGATCTACTTGAATACCTTTGTCGCTTACGACAAAACCCAGCAGTTTACCATATCTCACCCCGAAGGTGCACTTGTTCGGGTTTAACCTCAGCTTGTACATCTTTAACCTGTCAAATAGCTTCTGAAGGTGGTCCAGATGTTCTTCTTAAGTTTAAGATCTTGCAATAATGTCATCGACGTATACCTCAATCTCATGATGGATCATGTCATGAAACAAAGCAACCATGGCACGCTGATACGTTGCCCCAGCATTCTTCAGTCCAAAAGGCATGACCTTGTAGCAAAAAGTACCCCACTGAGTAACAAAATTTGTCTTCTCCATGTCTTCGGGAGCCATTTTAATCTGATTATAACTGGAGAAACCATCCATGAAGGAGAAGACTTTATGCTGAGCGGTGTTGTCAACCAGAACATCAATATGAGGTAGAGGGAAGTCATCCTTGGGGCTTGCCCTGTTCAGATCCCTATAGTCAACACACATTCGAACCTTACCATCCTTCTTCGGCACAGGAACCACATTTGCCACCCACTGTGGGTAAGAAGTAACTGTTAGAAAACCGGCGTCAAACTGTTTCATCACTTCAGCCTTGATTCTCAGACATCTCTGGGCGTATTCGGCGGACCTTCTGTTTCACTGGAGGACAATCTTCCTTGGTAGGTAGGTGATGAACCACAATATCAGTATCCAACCCAGGCATGTCTTCATAAGACCAAGCAAAGATTTCAACATAGTCACGCAGTATCTGAATCAACCGTTGTTTCACACTAAGCTCCAGGTCTGCACCGATCTTGACCTCTTTCTTGTCTATATCTGTACCCAGATTTACTAATTCCACTAGCTCTTCATGTGGCTGTATATCCCTCTCTTCCTGAAGTAGCAGTCTTACAAGTTCACCAGGCACTTCGCAATCATCTTCACCTTTGTCTTCGGCTAAGTTGATCGGATTTTCGAAGTCATAACTGGCAGTAGCAGAATTGTTACCAGTGAGATCAAGAGTGGATGTAGACCTGCATATGTGAGTGTGTGTAAAATAGTTGTTTTTGCAATATAATAAAAAAACAAGGAGCATAAAATTTGAAATGCAAGAAACGTCCAATGCTTTTATTAATGACATATGAAAATGACACACACAAAGCCCTCACAAATGAAGCCACGATGCCCTGGGTAAGACACCGAGCCATAAAGTTTAAAAAATTGTCTTTTACAAATTCAAAACAAAAAGTTTCATTACTGGGTAACAAAAGAAATAGGGATGAAGTCCTTTGCTGTCCAGTTTCTTAGTCCACCGTCGGTCGTAGGATAGATCCAACTGTCGAACTCAGCCTCTTCAACGTCGTCTTCGATGGCATTCACTCCTGAGTTCCTGATGAACAAGGGAGGTCTTCCAATCCGTGCATTCCGAACAGCCTTTTGAGCTTCTGCAGTGAAACCCAAACCAAACTTGTTAGTCTTCTGTGCGAAACCAGGGAGTTGTCCCCAATTCGCACACCCACCTTTATCGACAACAGCCTGGGCATCCTTAAAGGAAGCCATCTTCATAGGAGAATCTTCAACAACAGTCTCAGTTGATGCCAGCGTCTGGGGAACCTCTTCCAAATGTTGAAATGGGGTCTCAGTGAACTCCCCATCCATCTCTACATATCGGAAAGAGTTGAGGTGGCTCACCTTGTACTCTTCCTCTCCTTGTACTGTCACAATCTTCCCTTTTACTGGGTACTTCATCTTCTGGTGGAGCGTTGAGGTTACGGCCCCAGCTTTATAGATCCATGGGCGACCCAACAAAAAAGAATAAGATGGCCGAATGTCCATCACATAGAATGTAGAGTTGAAAACCTGAGAACCAACCTTAATCGGAATATCCACTTCTCCATGTACCATTCTTTTAGACCCATCAAAGGCCCTGACGACAATGTTGCTTGGTTTCAACTCTAATCCTTCACAGTCCAACCAGTCTGGAGCTTTCTTAGGCAAAACGTTCAATGAGGAACCAGTATCCACTAATACATGAGCAAGAGTAGAGCCCATGCATTCAATGGAGACATGCAGGGCATCGTTGTGATTATTCCCTTTAGCAGTCAAGTCGGCGTCAGAGAAAACCAACCCATTATCAGCAGTCAGACTAGCCACGCAATCTTTAAACTGATCAACCGATGTCTCTTGTGGTACATGTGCAGTCTTCAGGAATGCAATCAGAGCCTTGGCATGGGCCTCTGAGCATAGCAACAGTGACAACATAGAGATTTTGGATGGGGTTTTCCCCAGCTGTTCAACTACATTGTAGTCACTCCTTTTGATGATCTTTAAAATCTCTTCCATCTCTTGTCTAGAAGCTTCAACAGTAATTGTCTTTGGTGCTTCCGTATGGGCAGGCTCACTGGTGGTACCCTTGCCTCGACTGTCAGATGACTCGGCGACAGGGGTAAGAATAGGAACTTGAACAGGAATAGCAGCAGGTACACTTCCAGGTGTAATAACAATAGGTTTCCGGGAAGTTGGTGGAGAGATATCAGGTGAGAAAAGTCTTCCGCTGCGGGTGACTTTAGCAGGTCCAACAATATTGCTGACGTCAGTATCAACATCCAACTCTTGTTTAACTCAATGAAAATAAACATCGGCCACGTAATGCCAAGAGACAGCTTTATCAGAGGTGTAGGGGATAGGCCCAGGAACAGTGATGATCAATGGTGCGATTCTTAGAACAAATGTAATTCTAACAGGCTTTCTCGAGGAAGCCTTGGAAGAATTATCGAGAATGGTGATAATAGCAACTTCTTCAGTATGAACTTAGGGAACAACAGTCTTCTCAAACATAATTTCTTTACTATCCATCAGGCGTTGGACACCTGATTTCAAAAGTGGGCAACCGGTTGGTAGGGCAGAACACATACGACAACCTTCGTCACAACCCGGAAATAAACCGTCTAGCAAAAGGTTCTTCTTTACAGTCATCAAAGGGGTAACAATGTCGTTCACAGAAACCACAAACGACTCTTCATCTATAGCATTAACTCCATGCTTGGGCATAGGAGAAGTCACAATATTAGGTCTTTCGGGCGCCTCGAACTCAATCTCCTTAGCATCAATTAAGTCCTGTATTTTGTTCTTCAAAGCCCAACAATCATCTGTATTATGTCTCGGGCTATCAGAGTGAAAAGCACAGCGGGCATTAGGGTTGTACTAAGGTGATGCAATGTTGGGATTCTGCGGAGCCTCCCTTGGAGTTACTAGATTGGTCTTTAATAACTACGGCAGAATCTGAGACAAAGTCATGTTGAGATGGGTGAATTGCCTTCGAGGTCTCTCGGCCTTTTGTTGATTTTTACAATGAGTAGCACCAGCAGGTCTTGAAATAACAACCACATTAACAGCTTGGCGGCGTTCAGGTCTATTCTGGCTTTTCGAACTGTAGACAACACTGGACTCTTTCTTAAAAGGCTTCTTCTCGGTGCTCGATGAAGCACCCTTTTGTATCTTACCAGCCTTAATACCAGCCTTAATCCTTTCATCGGTCATGATTAGCTCTGTAAACACAGACGAAGAGCTTCCAATCAGATGGTTGAAAAATGGACCAGACAAGGTCCCCAGAAACATATCCACAAGCTCCTAGTCAGCTAAGGGTGGTTGCACTCTTCCGGCAAGGTCCCTCCACTTCTGAGCATAATCTTTGAAACCTTCGCCCGTTCCCATAGACATACCCTGGAGTTGGGTACGCGTAGGAGCGAGGTCGGAATTGTATTGGTACTGCCTGTAGAAAGCAGCAGCCAAATCTTCCCAACCGCGGATACTGGCTCTGTCTAACTGGTAAAACCATTCAAGCTGAGTCCCTGAGAGACTGTTTTGAAAGAAATGGATCCATAGGTTCTTATCAGCGGTGTACGGCTGAATCTTTCTTACATATGACCGGAGGTGCAACTTCGGACAAGAAACTCCGTCATACTTAGAAAAAGCTGGTGCTTTGAATTTGTGGGGAATCACCACCTCAGATGATAGACCGAGATCACCAAAGTCCAGACCAGGCATTTTCTGAACTTCCATCGCACTCAACCGGTCTTCTAGTTGCTTGTATCTATCCTCAGCTGGAGGATACTGGTCTCCGTCGAAGTCTGTCTCGTTGTCTGAGACCACAGGGCTAGGAGCCCTTCTTTCTTCCTGACTATCTTTCCCTCCAGATGAGGTGGTCAAATCAACTTCATCCCGTAGCCTGTTTCCAAACCTGTGACCTGTGTTAAACAGGATTGTCCTCTTCTTCTTCTTCTTCTTCTTCTTCTCTTTCAGAATAAGGGTCTTCAGATCTTGCTGACCCTTAGCTAGATTCATGAACAGCTCTTGGAATTGGGCATTCTAGGCCTGCAGAGCCTTGATTGCTTATTCAGTTGATGGTTTAGCAGACATGATGCTGAAATAATTAGCGAAGAAGATAAGAGACCTGTAATGGGTACCTGTTATGAAGTGCATGAAATGAAATGCGTATGATATGATTTCAAAGACATTGAGAGATTCAAATTCATAAACCAAAAAGGAAACACACTTTTATTAGATAAACTTGAAATTCAAATTGTTCAATAGATGCCCTTAAGGTGTTACAAGAAAGGAAATACTGGAAAGTAAATAAAAACTGGAAAGGAAATAATCAAAGGACAATCAGTGCTCCCATGGTCGCTTTTTGTCGGTGCGGACATAGTCATTGAGAATCCACTCGTTCTCCAGCTGCCTAGTTAACTTCTGGATCTTCTGCTCTTGCTCGTTAAACTTTTCTCGGTAAGCATCCTGCTCTTCTCTCAGCTGCATCCAAGACCTTTTCAGTGCCCCAATGTCAGTGGGCATGTAAGGATGGAGGATGGTAGGAAGAACCCCCTCTTCATTAGCAACTTCAACAATGATAGGCAGGACGGCTTCATACGGCATACCCAGCTTTTGGGCACGGATACGAACCCATCTGAGATATGGCTCCATCGGAAGAGAAGTCTTTGGACCCAACTCATGTGGATCAGATCTGTGAACTCTATCCCAAGCCCTTATGAATATGCGGCGTTGCTCGTCATTATCCCCTTGAAAATCAAAGATGATACTAGGCATTAGCAATTCATTAGGTCCTTCTCTTCTGGCACGCCCAAACTGACGTAAGGCCAATCATGGATTGTAAGTAATTCCTCAATGGGTTCCTATTAATGGAACATTGGGATATTCCCCATAACGATCAATAATGGCCACCTCGTCCATACCCTTGATAGTCCATATGATGTCATTATGAGAGAGAGAGAGAGAGAGAGAGAGAGAGAGAGAGAGAGACATAACCCTATAAGCCCAGCCCATGCCTTCTTTGTTCTTCAGCACTGATTTGGGGAGGTGCGAAATAAACCACCTCGCCAATAATGGAGCACAATACATCAAGGCTCCCCGCTTTCGAGCAGTACGAGCATAAAGCTGATGAAGAATGTCACCCAAGAGAGTGGGTACAGGATTACGAGAGATGAAGATTTTCACCGCATTCACATCAACAAAGGAGTTAGGATTTGGAAACAATACCAAGCCATATATCAGAATTGCCAGAATATCTTCGAATGCCTTGAAGTCTAGACTATTCCAGAAATAATTAGCCTTACCAACCAAGAACTTAGTCAGATAGCCCTTTGCTCCACTTCTAGTATCCCAATTAGCCATTACCTCATCCTTTGTCATATGAAGGGCTGAAGCAATATCTTCTGGCCTAAGGATCTTCTCCCAACCAGTAAACGGGGTCTGCTCCAGAATAGAGATACCGAGCAGATCAGAGAACTCTTCTAAGGTGGGAACCAACTGGTAGTCCTGAAAAGTAAAGCAATGGTACAGTGGATCATAGAACTGGACTAGGACACTCATCATCTGCTCGTCCAATTTGGAGGTGACCAAACTGAGAAGTATTCCATGTCTTCTGATGAAGGAGGTAGTATCAGGCATCTTTGCAATCAATTCTTTAAGCATAGTGGGAACCTGGAAAAAGTTGATCCGGATGGTATTCCTACGCATGGGCATCATAACCTACAAAACAGAACAAAGATGAATCCCTCCTGTCTTTGAAATAGGTTAGTCTAATGCAAGATGTATGCAATGTTATGATGTCATGATAGAAAGCACACCACAAGTATCCACAAATAGCAAACATGGAAAAGGCACACAAGTCACACAAAGAGCCCTTAGATTTCAGGCTGGCAAGGAGTCTAGGTACTACCCTCTTTCAGTTCAGTTGGTTTAAACCTGTCCTAAAAATAGTAATCGGGTTCTAGAGGATCTCAATATCACTGACTACCCTCGACCGGTCATAATTCCATTTTAGCAACCTTTTCTTGCAGCCGGAATAATCGCAAGAGTCTAGTCTCAATGAGTGTAGCATACTGCTACTGTTATATGGCCAAGTTGGTCAATTTAAAGGTTCTAAGGTCAGTTGGTGCTTAATGACCCCTTAGCTGACCCATACTCTCCTCGTTCCAACACAAGGAATATCGGTAAATACTAAAGTGCCACACCAACGTAGCTACTGCTTCAACCGTATCGATCTACGCCGTACAGTTCCCTCACAGTTTTTTGCTACTTACCTAAAGGGTATCCCCCAGATCCGAGTTAGGATCTATAGTAACTCCGATACAAGCCCACAAATATAAAGCATACAAAGCAAACAACTTAAAACACAATGATTTAATCCTAAGGAACACCCCAATTATTAAGCATCCGCAGCAGAGTCGCAAGTTCTGTGATACGGTGGGAGAGAACTGACTGTTTTTTGGAATGCGGGTTTGCGTTTTGCGTTTGTTTTCGTAAAATATCGCGGTAAGCAAGAGTCGCCACCGAATTTTATTTTATCCAACAAGGAAAGGAAAAAAGCACAGAAAAATTCCTTTTTCGAGATATTTCTCGGGTCCGGGGGTAGATTATAGAAAGGGAAGGTGTTAGAACCCTTTCTATCCGTGGTTATCCACGGGCTCTTAGGTACTTGCTCATATGTTTTCAAAATTGCTTTCTTTGTGTTTGTGGGTTTGAAGAAGTTTTTGTTTTGAAAGGTGTAAGTGTGAAAATTTTGTTTTGTTTTGAAAGAGCAAGTACTTAAGAACCATCTACGTACTCGAAAAAAGGAATCATTCTATGCTATCTTCCTTTAGGCAACGCTATCCCACTATTGATGAGTAGGAAGCATCGACGTTGGAGTTTAAGGGTCAATTCGATTAAGGGATGTGCGGTCACAAAAGCAATGTTAGGATGCCTTAGCGGTAACCTTAATGTCTTAGATCATTTCATCCGAGGCAACCGTTTCGAGGCAACTATGATCTTTGGACAAGAGGGCGACCTCTAAAACTTCCTATACTCAATGACCGCGTTACGAAGGCAACCAAGTGGGGTATACCCTAAGAGTGCGCATGTGCGAGTGTGTTGTTTTCAGTTATTTTGTCTTTTGCACATGTTAATGGTGATCTATGTTGATTTTAGGTTTAAACGTTCAATCTTGTCAGGTATTCCCTATTATCAAACATCTAACAGTTTATAAGTTGTGGAAATTAAATTGCGGAAATTAAACTAACTATTACAAGGCGTCGGGTATTTACATCGCCAAAAGCAACCCTTGAAATTAAAATGCGGAAAATAAATAAAGCGGTAAAAATATTTAAAGTCCTATTAAGCTATTACATTTCGGAAACAGATACAATATTGAATAAAATGGATCGCATGCGCGAAATTAAATCGGGCGCAAGTTTTAGGGTTTTGACCCTTTAATTATTAAAGAAAAGATTTTTTTGTTTGTTTTTGAATTAAGAAAGAAATTAATCTAGGTTAATTATTAAATTAATAAATAAATTAATTAATAAAAATATTTTTGAGTTTTTGGTATTTGAAGAAATAAAAATAAATTTGATCAATGCTAATAAAACCTAATTGTCTAAGTTAATTTTAATTATTGCAAAATATATTAAAAGTTATTCCTAATTAAAACTAAATTAATTAAATTAATATTGTTAACAAAAATAAAATGCTGAAATTTAATTTAAATAAGAAAATATTTTTTGGTTTTTTAATTTTATGAAGAAAAAGATTTAATTGGTTAGTTAATAATAAAATAATAACAATAAATAAATAAAAGAAATAATAAAAAAAGTAGAAAGAGTTAGGAGGTTTGGGCCTGTTTAGGGGGGTTGGAATGGCAATTCAGAGGCCCAATAGGCGCTGGCCTTGGCTGACTTTCCTGGATTCCATGTGGCACCTTGACTTGGTAGCATGGTGGACGTCCCATCTGGATCATCAGATCTGGCCTGGGGCCATCTGTCCATTGATTGAATGAGGGAGTATTGTAGGCTACGCGCTTGGGTTTGCATTGGATAACCTATAGAAAAAATATAACAAATACATGGGGGACCTGCGATGCGAACCCAGGTCCTGTTGGATTTTGAACACACGCCACTACCACTCAGCGATCACGCTTCAATTGTCAATATACTGGACCCTAATAATAATATGGGAAAACACATAATATGCCAGAATAAAAAAATAAAACGCGCGAATATTTGAACCAGCCATAGGGGGACTGACGCGTCATCGTCTTCTTCCTTCAACCCTGTAATTTTTCCTGCGGATTCATATCCGCAGCTGAATTCGTAGGTCAACCCTAAAATCCATTCTAGGCCATGAAAATTAAATCCAAGACCATGGTCATGCTCGTCTTCCTCCTCCGGTCATGCATATGTCCATCAATGGGGCTAATTTTGCCTGTACAAGAAATGCCCAAAAAATAAACTACAAAACCCTAGGTTCGGATATAGGGTTACAGTCCATATCAATGCAATCAAACAATGCCAAAAGTTCAAAAATTTCATAAGCATCATAAATATGTCAAAGATTTGTCAGAATGAGGCAAGAAATAAGATGATCAAATTCAAGAGAGGGGCGGTTTTTTGAGATACTTACAGAGCTTTTGGGAGTGTATGGAGACTGGCTTTGGGTTGGTTCTGCTTCAGTGATCCTCCAGCAAGCGATTGGTGTTGTGTTTTGCTTTTGAAAATGTCTATAAGTGTGATTTTGGTTTCACACTTTTTCCACCTTTTTTCAAGTTTTATTCTTGGTGTTCTTGCAGTCTCTAGGTCCCAAATTCGCGTACCTTGGATTGTATATGTATGATGCAATGTATTAGGTCAACAAATTGGTCTTGAATCTTTCCACATCGATGCCTTGAGATTGGATTTGATTCACCATTGAAGACTTGCCAATTTTATCAAAAACTCAATCTTTTTGCACATGGAATGCTTGATACGAATTTGATACACTTGATGATGATGATTCAATCCTGAAATAAACAAAAAGAGATCAAATATTCAATATTTGGATTTTATTGGATTTAAATTGATTAAAAATGAAATAATTCATTAAAAAATCAAATAAAATAATAAAATTGATAAATGGACACAAGGCTGAGGCTAGAACACGTGTGCAATGTGGCAAGTCCAAATCAAGTGGAAAAGAATGGGCCCATTTGACAAAATTTGAGGTTTTGGGGATAGTTGACTTTTGGCAATTTGGCAAAAATGCCCAACTTCAACAATGCACAACTTCTTCAATTTTGAACTTTTGGAGGTGTTATTAGACTTTTTAGAAATCTTGAGATGTCCTCTAACCAACCCGTTTGGTATAATCGCATTTTGGTATTCCATTATCAAGTTGTAAGCTTTGAAAAAAAGGTGTTTTTGTTGACTTTCAAAAATGACCTATAATGTCCAAATTTGTAACTTCTTGTGAGTGCATTTTCTGATCTTGAGGTATGAAGATGGATTGTAGGAAATTTCATCCTCTTAAAAATGGGCTTTGGATGGGTCATTTCTCATAAAGTATGAGAAAGTTATGCTTGGTCAAAGTTGAGTTGACTTTTCCTACAAAACCCTAATTTAGTAACTTTTGAGTCTTGATGAATTTTGAGCAATCCTTGATGAATCATGGTCATCCCTTGATCAAATGATGAAATATCCTTCAAAATTAGAATGTTGACAAAAAAATCTTGAAGTTTGGCTGTATTTGGGTCACTGTTGACTTTTGCCCTAACACAGTCAATTTTTGGACCCCTTGAGCAATTGACTGAGCAAACTTCCTCTACAAGGCTTGAAATTTGACATGGATGACCTTGAGGACATATTAGGACATTGGGAGCACTTGAGGTTATTTGGATTCAAGGATCTTGATGCAACACAAAACCCTAATTTGAGGTTGACTGCCTTAGGAGATAGCTTGACTGTCCAACTCTTGAGCAATCTTGAGCCACTTGGAGATTTTTCTTGCAATGTTTGGAGAAATATGAGATGGAAAATTTTTGGGTACAACAACCGCCAATTCTGATGCCTCCAGTTGAAGGAAGAAATTTGATATTATACTTGACAGTGTTAGACAATTCAATGGGGTGCGTGCTGGGGCAGCATGACGAGTCTGGTCAAAAAGAGCACGCAGTTTATTACCTTAGCAAATATTTTACCGACTGTGAGACACAATACTCATTGCTTGAGAAAAATTGTTGCACTTTGGCATGGGCTACTCGCCGACTGAGGTAGTATATGCTGACTCACACTACCTTATTGATATCAAAGATGGATCCGGTCAAGTATATTTTCGAGAAGCCCGCTCTCTCCAAAAGGATAGCAAGGTGGAAAATGATCTTAACTGAGTACGACATACAATATACAACCCAAAAAGCAATAAAAGGGAGTGTATTGGCTGATCATTTGGCTCATCAGGCCGTGGATAACTACCAGTCCATGAATTTCGAGTTCCCGGATGAGAATATTATATTAGTGACTAACTACGAAGAACCTGGACTGGATGAAGGACCTGAGGAGGGATCCTGATGGTCTATGTATTTTGATGGAGCCTGAAATGCACTGGGTAACAGCATTGGCGCTGTAATCATATCTCCTGAGGGCTGTTATACTCCGTTCACTGCCCGATTATGTTTCAACTTCACCAACAACATGTCGGAGTATGAAGCATGCATCATGGGTCTTCGAGCTACTATCGACCTAAGGATCAAGTTCTTGAGTGTATTCGGGGATTCTGCTTTGGTGATAAGTCAGATCAAAGGCGAGTGGGATACGAAGCACCCGAATCTCATTCCTTACAAAGAGTATGTACTGACATTGCTCCCACACTTTGAAGAGGTATCCTTCGAACATTTCCCATGAGAGGAGAACCAGTTAGAGAATGAGCTAGATACCGTGTCTTCTATGTTAAAGGTTAGGTGGGACAATGAAGCTCCCCAAATTACCATTGAGAGGTTGAATGAACCAGCGCACTACTGTGAGATCCATACCGAATAAGTGGCAGACAAACCTTGGTTTCACGAAGTCAAAAGGTATCTCAAGGGTCAAGAGTATCCCGAAGGGGCATCTGTCAACGATAGGAAGTTTCTGAGAAGGTTTGCTGCAAAGTTCTTCCTCAGTAATGGAATCCTCTATAAACGCAACCATGACTCCACACTACTACGGTGTGTAGACAAGAGAGAAGCAGAGAGGATCATGACAGATCTACATGAAGGCACCTTCGGAACCCATTCTAGTGGACATACCATGGCTAAGAAGATCCTACGAGCAGGATACTACTGGCCCACTATGGAAGCCAATTGTTATCAGCACTCTCGAACTTGTCATAAGTGCCAAATCTACGTTGATAAGGTGCATGTGCCTCCGATCCCCTTAAACGTCTTGACAACTCCGTGGCCCTTTGGAATGTGGGGCATTGACATGATCGGAGAAATCAGTTCCACCGCTTCAAATGGACATCGCTTCATCCTAGTAGCCATTGATTACTTCACAAAGTGGGTTGAGGAAGCTTCCTTTGCTACAGTAACCAAGAACGTCGTAGCGTGGTTTATCTGACACAATATGATCTGTCGGTATGGTGTACCAGAGAGAATTATTACTGACAATGGTATGAATCTCAACAACACAATGATCACTGAGCTCTGTAAATAGTTCAAGATACAATATCATAATTCTTCCTCCTACCGACCAAAGATGAATGGTGTTGTTAAAGCAGCTAACAAGAACATCAAGAAGATTATGCAGAAGATGACGGTGACATACAATGACTGGCATGAGATGTTACCATTTGCTCTTCATGGGTACCGTACCTCAGCACGAACATCGACATAGGAAACCCCCTACTCTCTGGTATATGGCATGGAGGAAGTCCTACCCATCGAAGTCCAGATACCCTCTCTCAGGATTATGAAGGATGCAGGTTTGAACAAAGACGACTGGATTCAAACCCGACTTGATCAGTTAAATCTAATCGATGAAAAGAGACTTACTGCTATCTGCCATGGTCAAACGTATCAAAAACGAATGATCAAGGCTTTTAACAAGAAAGTCAGACGCCAAGAATATCAAGTCAGGGATCTAGTGATCAAACGCATCATACTGCCGCAAGGTGATCCCATGGGAAAATGGACCCCCACGTACGAAGGGCCATTTGTGGTTAAGAACATTTTTTCGAGTAGAGCTATGATTCTAACCACCATGGATGGTGACGAACTTCCTCACCCCGTCAAGGCAGACAAAGTGAAAATATATTACGCCTAAATCAAAGACCCGCTAGGTCGACTGGCCTAGGAAAAAAATAAGGGCTTCCCGGCAAACCAAAAGGGTTCAGGCAAAAGTAAGGGATGAAAATGAAAAAAATCTGTACACCTGGCAAGTCGAAAACCCGAAAGGGCGGCTTGGGCAAAAAATGGTATCCCGGTGGACCGAAAACTCGAAAGGGAGTTCCAGGAAAAAGTTAGGGATTGAAGTGTATCACTGTGTCTCATTGGATCATCTTGTGACTAGACTTCGGTATCGACTATGAAGCTCCGATGGAGCTAACCAATCTGATCAACCTTCGGCCAAGTAGCAAAGTGATGAGACACTTGAAGATATAAAGGTAGTAGCAGAGTTGGAACCCAATGGGGTCGTTTCACATAGCTGTTTTTCTTTCTTTTACACAAATTGTATAATTTCTATCTTTCGGCAGCGTTCTCTTACTAGCGCGTCAGCCTCATTGTACAGAAACGCCTATTACTGGCCAACTTCAAAAATCAATACAAATCATTTTCACAAGAAACTTCAATTCTTTTTTCTTTTTCTATTTTGTTTTGCAAGAACGTCCAATGATTTATTTTTGACATATGCATTTGAAAATGATTGCTGCTCATAAATATTTACATAAGAAACAAAAGACAATTACTCGTAATTCCAGAAACAGGGAAAAAACAAGAAGTGCCAAACCCGACGGTTACTCTGCCCAGCAGGTATCAGGATAGAGTCAGCTTTGGAACATGATTATCAGTACATACACTCCCCACAGAGTAAAAGTATCCAATGGCATTAATGTCAGCTTTCACGAAACAAGACATAACCACCCCAGACGAGGCTCATAATCGCGGGCGAGTCGGTAGACTTCATCCCCCAAGCGGATTTTATTTCTCCAGATACAGAAGCCCAATCTCCAACAGAGCTCATCATCTCCAGCAACGGAATTTCATCCCCAGCTGAGTTTATTCCTCCAGATCAGCAGGTCTACCAACAGAGTATCTCTTCCCTAAGTTGGTCCCCAAAGAGTTATTCTCCAGCATCTCGTCCCGACAGAATATTTACAAACCTCTAGCAACCGTCAGGGATTTATTTTCCCAGACGCGAGCATACCCCGATAGCATTTCATAAACATACATCATGACATACGCATACATACCATACACAACATAATCTCATTTATTTTGAGAACATCATCTCACCCTGCATTCTATGCATCGCATATAACTAACCCTGATATCTTTTCAGGAAAAGAGGATTAGCTTCAACAAATCCATCAGTTATACAAGTTACATCTACAAACGACTAACGAAAACTCAATTCTGGAAACCAAATGGGTTAAGTAATCTACATTATCGCTTTGAAGTAACCCTACGATCCAGGTTCCTTCTCACATCCTTACTACCCAGGCTTTCATATTGAAGTAACCCTACTATCCAGGTTCCTTCTTGCAGCCCTACTATCCAGGCTTTCATATCGAAGTAACCCTACGATCCAGTTTCCTTCTTAAAGCCCTACTATCAAGGCTTTCATATCGAAGTAACCCTACTATACAGGTTCCATCTCACAGCCCTACTATCCAGGCTTTCATATCTAAGTAACCCTACTATCCAGGTTCCTTCTCACAGCCCTACTCTCCAGGCTTTCATATCGAAGTAACCCTGCTATCCAGGTTCCTTCTCACAACCTTACTATCAAGGATTTCATATCGAAGTAACCCTACGATCCAGGTTCCTTCTCACAGCCCAATTATCCAGGCTTTCATATCGAAGTAACCCTACTATCCAGGTTCCTTCTCACAACCCTACTATCTAGTCTTTCATATTGAAGTAACCTTACTATCCAGGTTCCTTCTCACAGCCCTACTATCCAGGCTTTCATATCGAAGTAACCCTGCTATCCAGGTTCCTTCTCACAACCCAACTATCCAGGCTTTTATTTCATAGTAATCCTACTATCCAAGCTTTCATATCGAAGTAACCCAACTGTTGTACCCCAAAATTTACCCTCCCATATTCATCAAAGATTTGTCAAGTCAAGGTCACAAAATTCCCCAAGGGTTGTGCAGCTCAATTGTCTCCTAGACAGTCAAAACTAGGGTTTGAGTTCTGGTCAAGCAAATGAACTTCTCAAAAACCCAATCAAGTCTCACATGCCTACAAATGTGGTCAAGCATCCTCATGTCAAGTTTCAAGGCATTCAGCTCAAAATTACACAGTCAAAACCCTAGATTGCACTACAGTCAACTGTAGGGGCAAAATGGTCATTTGGCAGTCAAAAGTTCAAATTTTTGGTCAATATATCATTTTGAAGCCACAAACATCATTTGATCAATGCTTGATCATGATTCTCAAAATTTGGCTCAGAAATCATCAAAGATGCAAAAGTTGCTATATTTGGACAGCTGAAAAAGTCAACTGAAATTGACCAGGGCATAACTTTCACATGGATTATCAGAAAAATTCCATCCAAAGCCCATTTTGAAGAGAAAGACATTTCCTACAATTCATCTTCATGTTCCAAGTCCAAGAAATGCTCTCACAAAAAGTTATCAATTTCAACATTATAGGTCATTTTCAAAAGTCAACAAAAGGTGACTTTAAGTCAAAGGCCATAACTTGAGATTGGTAAATCAAAATGACATGGGACCAAAGTCATTGGTTAAAGGACTCAAAGATCTTTCCAAAATGTCCAAGAACATGTGAAAAGCTTAAAAATTGACCAAGTTATGCCTTGTGGAAGTTGGGAAATTTTTGGAAATTTTTGAAAGTCAACATTGATGCAAAAGGCCTAAATTTGCTATTGGGCCCATTTTTCTTCCAAGTTTCTTCATGCCAAGCCTATGCACGACCATTAGGCCCAAGGGGAAGTATTTTCATATTTTTTAATTATTTACTTGAATTTATATTAATTTATATTCATTTAAATCATTTTAATTCATGAAAAATATAAACCTTAACCTAAAAAATCTTTTTGTGCACATTCTAATTTCAATATTTCGTGCTTAATTGATTATGGCAAGTTTTGGTGCTAATTGATCAGATTTGATACAAAAACTATGAGAAAAAGATTTGAAAAGATCCATGAAATCAAATATCCAAAAATCATCAAAGCAATGGATTTTATTCAATCTTTTTTAACCTAATTGCTTCCATACAAGTATGTGATCACAACCCTAATGCTCTAAGACAGAAAGCTGTGCCCCAAACTCCATTGCATTCTTGAATTTTTTCATAAAAACACCAATACTGAAATCAAGGTTTTAGGGTGATTCAAGCTCCAATTTTTATTCCATTAGCATCCTGAGATATCCCAAAACGTTTCTCAATCAAAAACAACAAGCCAAACGCCTTGAAACGGTACCAGGACCTCAAACTGTGAAGCAAAAATTTCCAAATCGCATATCATATTCTAAGCATCTTTCATGAATTTTGTTTGTTGATTCTTATTCTTTGTGAAATTCTAAAGCTAACTGTGGTGTTTAATTGTATTTTTATTGACCATATACGATTATGCCATTGCCAAAAGTTAGGGTTTTCAGGAGCTCGAATTAGGGATTTTCTATAGGGGAAAAATCAGGACCAATGAGTGCCATGGATGGATTCAGCATCTTAAGACGAAGATGTCTGAACCCTCGCGAACAATTTATGATGCCCGTGTGTCTAATCGCTATTTTTCAGTAGATACCTTTTGACAACGCTGTAAAAACCGTTCCCATAGTGTTTGTGTTACAGGGTAGGGGAAGGAGATGACATCGTGTCCATCAACCATTGGACAGTTTGAATTTCGCGCGAAATTCCAAAGCGCTAACGCGTTATTATTATATTATTTATTGTTTATTATATGTTAATTGAAACGCGCGTGGTTCAGTGGCTAGGTATTGTGCTTGTAACCTTCAAGACCTGGGTTCAAGTCCCAGGTCTGGCAAAATTCTCACATTATTTTTCAATATGTTATTCCATGCTACGCTGATATCCAGGTACACCATAGTCCCACCATCATCAACATGCCACGTCTGCTTGGAGGTCAATCTAAAGGTTGGAAGCTGAAGAACACCTACGCCTGGTCAAAAGCATCATATGGGATCATGAAAAGTCAATAAATTCTGAATGCTTATTGGGCCAGATTACCAAGTCTTACCTCCTTATTTGGGGCAACACCCCACCATGGTTTGCCAATCTAATTTTATTTTTCCTTATTTTTTTTAATTTTTGATTTTAATTATCATGTTTATTTTAATTATTGTTTGTTTAAATTTTAATCAAAAATATAAAAATATCATAAAGATCAAAAAATACAAAAAAATATAATATTTATTTTATCATAGTTATTTTCATAAATAAATTAGAATGTAAATTATGTAGTGTAATTAGGTTTTAATTTTAATTCCTTTTTTTAATAAAAATCCAAAAATGTAGAATTTAGGTTTTAATTGTTAATTATATTATTTCTTTTTTTTTTCCACAATAATAATTATTATTTATTTATTTATTTTCCTATTTAAATTGTACATAAATGAACTAGGTTTAATTTAGGTCATATTTTAATTCTTTCATAATAAATAAAAAATATTAGAATTAGGGTTTGCCGTCTAATTTAATTTCAATTAACTTCCTTTTTTTCATTAAATCTAAAAAAACACAAAAATATCATTCTCATTTAATTTTAATTTTTTTATTAATTTTTAATTATTTGCAAAAAGGGTCCAACGCCCTAGTTTCGTTTTAATTATTTAATTCGCGCATTTATCTTTTATCGTTTATTATAATTATGTAATTGTCCCAAAGCCATGTAATTTAAATTTCTCGCACTTTTATTTATTCGCGTTATTTATGTTCCGCTAAATCGGGTCCGGTTAATTTTTGCGATGTGGACCCGCGCCTTTGTAATAACCTTAGATTTATTTTCCCGCAAATACTTTATAACTGTTAAATATGCATGCAAGAATGAATGGCCCTAATTGAAATCAAGCGTAGAACACAAATAAACATGACAAGACAAATATCTGAAAACGACACACGAGTCGCACACACCACCCCTAGGGTACGCCTCACTGTTGCCTTGCCTCGAAAGGTGATCGTCGAGTAGAGGACGTCTTAGTAAGTCCTCATGATCCGGGAACCTGGCATGAGGGTAGCTTCTAAGGTGTCTTCCCATTGCTCCGGTGATCACCACGTCCCTAAACTCGAATTGACCCGAACACCTCCAACGGTGGTGCTACCTACCTCTCAATGGTGGGATGGCACTACTTTTAAGGACATTTACACAGACGAATTCCTTAGGGTAGGTAGGTTCTCAAGGATACTTGCTCTAATCTCAAAACAAACTCAAAAAGACTTTTCACACTGACACTTTTCAAAAGCTTTCAAAACAAACTTTTCAAACACTCTGACGTATGAGTCGATCTGAAATTTTTCAAAGGAACTTTTTTAACCCACATTGAAAAGCAAACAAAACACTTTTGAAAACACAATGAGCAAGTATCTAAGAGCCCATGGATAACCATGGATAGAAAGGGTGCTAACACCTTCCCTTTCTATAACCTACCTCCCGAACCGAGAGCAATCTCTTAAAAGGAATTTTTCTGTGCTTTTGTCCTTTCCTATTGGAGAAAATAAAAGACGGTGGCGACTCTTGCTTCCGCGACATTTCGCGAACCAGCGTTAAACAGTCAGTTCCAGATCCACCGATCACAGAACTGGCGACTCTGCTGGGGAATTAAAATAAAGTGAGGTGTACCTTAGGGCTAGTTCATAACTGTGTTTTCAATTGTCTGACTTGCTTGCTTTACTATTGTGGGTTGCATGGGAGTTACATAGATCCTAACCCGGATCTGGGGATACCCTGTTTAGGTAGCATAAGCTGTGAGGGACCTGTCCGGCGTATACCGACATGGGTGAAGCAGTGGCTACGTTGGTGTGGCGCCTTGGTCTGTACCGATATCCCTCGTGTTGAAACGGGGAGAATATGGGTCTTCCAAGGAGTCATTAAGCACCAACAGACCTTAGAACCTTAAATGACACAACTTGGCCATTAGAACAGTAGCAGTATGCTACGCCCATTGAGGCTAAACTCTCGTGATGGTTCTGGCCGCAAGAAAAGATTGCGATGCTGGAGTTATGACCGATGGAGGGTAGTCAATGATATTGGGATCCTCTAAGAACCCGGTTACTTTGATAGGACAGGTATGAACCCAACAAACTGAAAGAGGGTACTACCCAGACCTCATGCTGGCCTAAACCTAAGGGCTCTCTCTTGTGTGACTTGTGTGCCTTAGTACTTGACTATCTGCATGCTTGTGACTTAACCTTTGTTTCTTGCAGGTTTTGTTTCAATCCTTAATTAGGACTCATAACAGGGTTACTGACATCACCCCATGCATACCATAACATCATGCCATTGCATGCATCCTGCATACATCCTAACCCATTTCAAGGATCTCAAGGGCTTGTGATGCAGGTCATGACGAATCGAACATCTAGCCAGGGGCAGAGAGGATTTATTTTCCTCTAGCCAAGGTTGTCAGGGGCTATGACCCACTGGATATGGTGAGCCTTTGACCCTTGAAGAAGGACTCTCAACAACATGAAGTACCTTCAATCAAGTTACCGGCTTTCAATTCTAACAAGTTTCTCTGTTTACCCCACGAGGTCCTTGAAATCATTGCATGCATGTCATACATATCATTGCGTAACAGGTACCCTTTCTCTACAGGTTACTTACCTTCTTCGCTGTTTATTTCAGCCGATCGTCATGAATCCTGGATCATCAGCTGAACAGTCCATCAAGGATCTCCAGGCTCAGAACGCCCAGTTCCAAGAGCTGATCCTGAATTTGACCCAGGGGCAACAAGACCTGAAGGCTCTGCTTTTGAAGAAGGACAAGAAAAAGAAGAGGACTGTTCTGTTCAGCCCTAGACGCAAATTTGGGAATACACCACAAGTTGAAGCTGAGAGGACAACCCCATCTGTGGGAAAAAGCAGTCATCATGAGAGAGAGGTTCCTAGTCCAGTGGTCTCCGACAACGAGACAGATTTTGATGAAGAGCAGTACCCTCCCACTGATGACAGATATAAGCAACTGGAGGACAGAATGAAAGCTATGGAGGTTCAACAGGTACCTGGGCTGGATTTCGGAGATCTGGGTTTGTCGACTGGTGTGATTATCCCACATAAATTCAAAGCACCAACTTTCTCGAAGTATGACGGGGCGTCTTGTCCTAAGCTGCACTTAAGGTCCTATGTTCGGAAGATTCAGCCGTATTCTGCGGATAAGAATCTATGGATCCACTTCTTCCAGGAGAGTCTTTCAGGGACTCATCTCGAATGGTTCTATCAGCTGGATGGGACCAAGGTTCGTAACTGGGAGGAGTTGGCTACTGCTTTCTACAAGCAGTATCAGTATAATGCCGACCTTGCTCCTACGCGTACCCAACTCCAGGGTATGTCGTTAGGATCAAGTGAAGGTTTCAAAGAATATGCGCAGAAATGGAGGGATCTCGCTGGAAGGGTACAACCACCTCTAACTGACCGTGAACTTGTGGACATGTTCTTGGGGACCCTGTCTGGTCCATTCTTCAACCACCTCATTGGTAACTCATCTGCTGGATTCACCGACCTCATCCTGACCGGCGAAAGAATTGAAGCTGGTATCAAGAGCGGGAAAATTCAAGAGGCCATACCTTCTGATATTCATAAAAAGCCTTACACGGGAAAGAAGGAATCTAATGCCGCATACAGTCAAAAGAGTCGCCGTGATCAACATGCAGGGGCAGTCATGATCTCTGGTTCTGCATCACGCCGCCAACCACAAAGGGGAAACCAGCAAAGGCCGGACGGGCCTAAAAGGCAGTTCACCAACATTAACATGCCCTGGTCGCAAGCACTGCAACATATGTTGAAGATGAACCTGATTGCGGTGATCAACCCTCCTGCCAATCCTAAGACCTCCTCTCCCAGCTACAATCCAGACGCCAGGTGCGCTTATCATTCTGATAGCCCGGGGCACGATACTGAAGACTGTTGGGCGCTAAAGTACAAGATTCAAAACATGATCGACGCTAAAGAGATCGAGTTCGAGCCTGCTGAAACCCCCAACGTGATCAATGCTCCATTGCCAAAACATGGCTAGGATTGAGAATTTTTTGTTCATTTGAATTCAAGTTGTATTTTTCCTTTCTTGTTCAGATAAACAATTATTATGTTAAACTCCTTTATTTCATGAATGCATTGCACATGTCTGTCTTGATTTAATTATGTTTACTACGCTTAAAACTGTTTTCATATTTTTGCGATGACCGACTCTTAACTGAAGACTCTAAACCTCTTGAGGGAGGATGACGAAAACGATACCGCAATCTACAGTATGCTTTTGAACAAACCCCGCTGATAAGGTACAGGCATTGTTTCAATTCCTAAACACTGAAGTTATAAGGATGATAATCCCTCGTCAACCCATCAGAGCCAAAGAAGTAGGAGTTGTTATTTTCGAAAATCAAAACCCTTAATCATAACCTGGGGCAGGGTAGTTTTCTCAGTTGATCCAAGTGCATGACGAATGGCACCGAAGAGATCTTTACGAACAAAACAAAGACAGTGATGGTTCAGCACAATCATAAGGACAGGCAGTCATTATCAAAAAATTCATAAATGAAAAGCCCAAAAAGTCTAAACCTACAAAGGGGACTTATGAAACTGGGGCATCCCGCTGACTGTAGTTCCAAAAAGGAAACAGTTCAGGCAAAAAAAGAAAGGGACAACAAAAATCAAGCAAGAAGTCTTACAACCAAAGCAAAAATGACTGCCTATTCAGAATAAATCATCAATATCTGAACCATTAGTGGTATATCAAAGCAAAGATTCAAACAAGGTCTAACGCACGATCAACTGAGTTTAGGTTTGGAGAACATCACGAAGAGCGGGTGGGTACAAATAATTTGAGCCTTTATCCTTTGTTTCTTAAACCGTGAACCCGGCCACGATATAACCCTTAAAAGTCCTAGCTGAAGCATGGTTTAGTTCGAAAGCATACTGTTACGAAGGTATCCTGACTCCTGAAGGTTTGCTGTAAAATATTGAGTTTACATCGCATTGTATTACAAAAAATGCATTTTCAAAATTCAAGACAGACATAGACTCTTGCATTCTTAAAATAACCTTGTTTGCATATGACTATTTGTTTGAACAGCAGGGAAATTCGCACGATGAACACCTTGTGAACAGAAGTACCTCCAATCAAGAGGCACAGTAGGAGCATTGCTCATTATCTGGGGCATGGCAAAACACTTCCAACAGGGGCAACTCCCTACATTCAGAGAGCGTGGACATAGTCGAAAAATACTACGCACAATCAAAGACCCGCTAGGCTGACATACCTAGGCAAAAATAAGGGCTTCCCGGCGAACCAAAAGGGTTCGGGCAAAATGAAGGGATGAAACGAAAAACATGTACACCCGGCAAGTCGAAAACCTGAAAAGGCGGCTTGGGCAAAAATGGGTATCCCGGTGGACTGAAAACCCGAAAGGGCGGTCCAGGCAAAAGTTAGGGATCAAAGCGTACGACTATGTTCCGGTATCTCGTCACTTGCCTACCCGAAGATTTGTCAATCACCCACACAGGTATCATCTTCCCTCACCACCGAAGCAGGGGCAATAATGAGTTATCCAGGCAACCCAACTGCCCTGCCAACCAAAGGACAGATCAGCATAAGAATGATTACCATCTACCTTTACGAATTCCAGATCGTGGGCTAACGTCCGAAACCAAACAGGACAATCACCCACTTAATCAAAATCATGCAACCCAACACCGGTTTCTTCTCAACCTTCAGGCAAAGTCATACACAGACTCCTCTACCTTAAGATGACCTAACCCCGGTTCATCAAGAAGTTTTTACACGAACTTATCCAAGTAACCTAACCCCGGTTCCTCCAGAAGTCTCACATGGACCTATCTCAAGATGACCTAACCCCGGTTCATCAAGAAGTTTTTACACGAACTTATCCAAGTAACCTAACCCCGGTTCCTCCAGAAGTCTCACATGGACCTATCTCAAGATGACCTAACCCCGGTTCATCAAGAAGTTTTTACACGAACTCGTCAAGTAACCTTACCCCGGTTCCTCCAAGAGTCTCACATGGACCTATCCCAAGATGACCTAACCCCGGTTCATCCCGAAGTTTTACACAAACTCGTCAAGTAACCTTACCCCGGTTCCTCTAGAAACCTTACATGGGTTTATCCCAAGCAACCTTACCTCGGTTCATCCAGAAGTTCTACACAAACTTATCCCGAAGCAACCTTACCCCGGTTCGTCAAGAAATCTCACGCGGATCTATCTCAAGGTAACCTAACCCCGGTTCCCCCAGAAGTCTCACATGGACTCGTCTCCAGTAACCTTACCCCAGTTCGTCAAGAAATCTCACATGGATTTACCCCAAGATAACCTAACCCCGGTTCCTCCAGAAGTCTTACATGGATTTAGCTCAAGATAACCTCACCCCGGTTCATCAAGAAATTTTACATAAACTTACCTCACCAAGCAACCCTACACCGGTTCTCTCTCTTCAAGATGCAGTTTTACACAAACTCATCATCAAAGTAACCCTACCCAGGTTCCTTCTCCATTTCAGATGCGGTCTTACACGAGCTCATCAGCAGGCAACCCTACATAGGTTCCCTCTTTCAACCTACAGCATTACAGTTCAAAACTCCCCCCAGGAGAGTCCAATCCAGTTTCCCCAAGAAAGTTGGAATTCATATCTCCCCAAGCAGCAAGCTTATCCCCAGTAGATTCTGAAAGCTTATCCCTCGCAGAGCACGAATGCGTCGTCCCGGCTTGATTTAAAGAGTTATTTCCGTAACAGGATATAACTGGGTTATCCTCAGCCAAAAGCCACGGAAAGAGCGTCCTCGGCAAAGTATTTTCCTACCCCCAGCGAAGTCTATCAACACTTCCAGCACAACGAGGATATCCCCAGCATAACTCATCAACGGTATCCCCAGCGGAGGTATCTTCATCAACTCAGCAAAGCATCGCTATCCCCACAGAGTAGCACTCCCCAGCATGATCGCTAGAGTATCTTTTCTCCCGCAGAATTGTTTCATTCCTCAACGGAGTTATCTCCTCCTACCGGTATTCTTGCAGCGAATCATCCACAGCGGAAGCAAAATCTCTTCCTCAACATCAGCCCAGGATATGACTTCCCGGCACCCGTCAAGGATTTATTTTCCTAGACGAAAACATACATGAATCATCACATACATCATTATAGCATGCATGTACACATCATATCATATAAATCATATCCATGTTTGCTTGATCCATATCATGCATCGCATATAGCTGACCTTTACCTTTCAGGAAAGATGCAGTTGAAATTCTCAAACATACTTCAAGGATTTCTCTAGTCCAGTTAAATCGACTCCAAACAGATTTTTCTGATAAAGACTCGGTAGATATTCTCTTATGGTCCCCTCTCCAACGGCGTGTGAGGTGGTAATTCCTTCTTCAGATGTTTCCCTCTCCGGCATGAGCTTGAGGTGATATTCTCTTATGGTCCCCTCTCCAACGGCGTGTGAGGTGGTAATTCCTTTTTCAGATGTTTCCCTCTCCGGCATGAGCGTGAGGTGATATTCTCTTATGGTCCCCTCTCCAACGGCGTGTGAGGTGGTAATTCCTTCTTCAGATGTTTCCCTCTCCGGCATGAGCGTGAGGTGATATTCTCTTATGGTCCCCTCTCCAACGGCGAGTGAGGTGGTAATTCCTTCTTCAGATGTTTCCCTCTCCGGCATGAGCGTGAGGTGATATTCTCGTATGGTCCCCTCTCCAACGGCGAGTGAGGTGATATTTCCTTTCAGATTATAATTTCCTATAGTTCCCTCTCCAACGGTGAGTGAGGTGACTCCCTTTGAGATTATAATGTCCTTTGGTTCTCTTCCTGACGCTACGAAAATGGTAATTCTCACCAAGATTTTCTCAACGAGCGTTGTTGAGGTTGAAATCATTCAGGATTCTCTTACCATTCATACTAAGGCAGTAACCATCCCTGGTTCATTCATCAGCGTTTGAAGCTCCAGACCCAGCTCCTGTAACCAGTCAGGACATATCTATATCAAGCATCTAAAGTCAGCTCCTGCGACGTGTCAGGTACTCATTTTTCTGTTTTGCAGGTATGCAGGTTCTCGCTAAGGAATCTCCTACGCGATCAACGTCCAGATGGCATCTATAAGCCCATCATCCTATCCAGCAACCTCTAAAATGGCATCTATAAGCCCATTCCCTCATCATCACTGCTACTATGTGAGCGCAAATTTCTGGGCACTCTAGTGTCCAATCATCTTCTACCCTCGGATTACGAAAGGCACGTCAGCCAATCTGCATCCTCAGGTCTAAGAAGATTGAACAGGGGCAACTGTTGTACCCCAAAATTTACCCTCCCATATTCATCAAAGATTTGTCAAGTCAAGGTCACAAAATTCCCCAAGGGTTGTGCAGCTCAATTGTCTCCTAGACAGTCAAAACTAGGGTTTGAGTTCTGGTCAAGCAAATGAACTTCTCAAAAACCCAATCAAGTCTCACATGCCTACAAATGTGGTCAAGCATCCTCATGTCAAGTTTCAAGGCATTCAGCTCAAAATTGCACAGTCAAAACCCTAGATTGCACTACAGTCAACTGTAGGGGCAAAATGGTCATTTGGCAGTCAAAAGTTCAAATTTTTGGTCAATATATCATTTTGAAGCCACAAACATCATTTGATCAATGCTTGATCATGATTCTCAAAATTTGGCTCAGAAATCATCAAAGATGCAAAAGTTGCTATATTTGGACAGCTGAAAAAGTCAACTGAAATTGACCAGGGCATAACTTTCACATGGATTATCAGAAAAATTCCATCCAAAGCCCATTTTGAAGAGAAAGACATTTCCTACAATTCATCTTCATGTTCCAAGTCCAAGAAATGCTCTCACAAAAAGTTATCAATTTCAACATTATAGGTCATTTTCAAAAGTCAACAAAAGGTGACTTTAAGTCAAAGGCCATAACTTGAGATTGGTAAATCAAAATGACATGGGACCAAAGGAATTGGTTAAAGGACTCAAAGATCTTTCCAAAATGTCCAAGAACATGTGAAAAGCTTAAAAATTGACCAAGTTATGCCTTGTGGAAGTTGGGAAATTTTTGGAAATTTTTGAAAGTCAACATTGATGCAAAAGGCCTAAATTTGCTATTGGGCCCATTTTTCTTCCAAGTTTCTTCATGCCAAGCCTATGCACGACCATTAGGCCCAAGGGGAAGTATTTTCATATTTTTTAATTATTTACTTGAATTTATATTAATTTATATTCATTTAAATCATTTTAATTCATGAAAAATATAAACCTTAACCTAAAAAATCTTTTTGTGCACATTCTAATTTCAATATTTCGTGCTTAATTGATTATGGCAAGTTTTGGTGCTAATTGATCAGATTTGATACAAAAACTATGAGAAAAAGATTTGAAAAGATCCATGAAATCAAATATCCAAAAATCATCAAAGCAATGGATTTTATTCAATCTTTTTTAACCTAATTGCTTCCATACAAGTATGTGATCACAACCCTAATGCTCTAAGACAGAAAGCTGCGCCCCAAACTCCATTGCATTCTTGAATTTTTTCATAAAAACACCAATACTGAAATCAAGGTTTTAGGGTGATTCAAGCTCCAATTTTTATTCCATTAGCATCCTGAGATATCCCAAAACGTTTCTCAATCAAAAACAACAAGCCAAACGCCTTGAAACGGTACCAGGACCTCAAACTGTGAAGCAAAAATTTCCAAATCGCATATCATATTCTAAGCATCTTTCATGAATTTTGTTTGTTGATTCTTATTCTTTGTGAAATTCTAAAGCTAACTGTGGTGTTTAATTGTATTTTTATTGACCATATACGATTATGCCATTGCCAAAAGTTAGGGTTTTCAGGAGCTCGAATTAGGGATTTTCTATAGGGGAAAAATCAGGACCAATGAGTGCCATGGATGGATTCAGCATCTTAAGACGAAGATGTCTGAACCCTCGCGAACAATTTATGATGCCCGTGTGTCTAATCGCTATTTTTCAGTAGATACCTTTTGACAACGCTGTAAAAACCGTTCCCATAGTGTTTGTGTTACAGGGTAGGGGAAGGAGATGACATCGTGTCCATCAACCATTGGACAGTTTGAATTTCGCGCGAAATTCCAAAGCGCTAACGCGTTATTATTATATTATTTATTGTTTATTATATGTTAATTGAAACGCGCGTGGTTCAGTGGCTAGGTATTGTGCTTGTAACCTTCAAGACCTGGGTTCAAGTCCCAGGTCTGGCAAAATTCTCACATTATTTTTCAATATGTTATTCCATGCTACGCTGATATCCAGGTACACCATAGTCCCACCATCATCAACATGCCACGTCTGCTTGGAGGTCAATCTAAAGGTTGGAAGCTGAAGAACACCTACGCCTGGTCAAAAGCATCATATGGGATCATGAAAAGTCAATAAATTCTGAATGCTTATTGGGCCAGATTACCAAGTCTTACCTCCTTATTTGGGGCAACACCCCACCATGGTTTGCCAATCTAATTTTATTTTTCCTTATTTTTTTTAATTTTTGATTTTAATTATCATGTTTATTTTAATTATTGTTTGTTTAAATTTTAATCAAAAATATAAAAATATCATAAAGATCAAAAAATACAAAAAAATATAATATTTATTTTATCATAGTTATTTTCATAAATAAATTAGAATGTAAATTATGTAGTGTAATTAGGTTTTAATTTTAATTCCTTTTTTTAATAAAAATCCAAAAATGTAGAATTTAGGTTTTAATTGTTAATTATATTATTTCTTTTTTTTTTTCCACAATAATAATTATTATTTATTTATTTATTTTCCTATTCAAATTGTACATAAATGAACTAGGTTTAATTTAGGTCATATTTTAATTCTTTCATAATAAATAAAAAATATTAGAATTAGGGTTTGCCGTCTAATTTAATTTCAATTAACTTCCTTTTTTTCATTAAATCTAAAAAAACACAAAAATATCATTCTCATTTAATTTTAATTTTTTTATTAATTTTTAATTATTTGCAAAAAGGGTCCAACGCCCTAGTTTCGTTTTAATTATTTAATTCGCGCATTTATCTTTTATCGTTTATTATAATTATGTAATTGTCCCAAAGCCATGTAATTTAAATTTCTCGCACTTTTATTTATTCGCGTTATTTATGTTCCGCTAAATCGGGTCCGGTTAATTTTGGCGATGTGGACCCGCGCCTTTGTAATAACCTTAGATTTATTTTCCCGCAAATACTTTATAACTGTTAAATATGCATGCAAGAATGAATGGCCCTAATTGAAATCAAGCGTAGAACACAAATAAACATGACAAGACAAATATCTGAAAACGACACACGAGTCGCACACACCACCCCTAGGGTACGCCTCACTGTTGCCTTGCCTCGAAAGGTGATCGTCGAGTAGAGGACGTCTTAGTAAGTCCTCATGATCCGGGAACCTGGCATGAGGGTAGCTTCTAAGGTGTCTTCCCATTGCTCCGGTGATCACCACGTCCCTAAACTCGAATTGACCCGAACACCTCCAACGGTGGTGCTACCTACCTCTCAATGGTGGGATGGCACTACTTTTAAGGACATTTACACAGACGAATTCCTTAGGGTAGGTAGGTTCTCAAGGATACTTGCTCTAATCTCAAAACAAACTCAAAAAGACTTTTCACACTGACACTTTTCAAAAGCTTTCAAAACAAACTTTTCAAACACTCTGACGTATGAGTCGATCTGAAATTTTTCAAAGGAACTTTTTTAACCCACATTGAAAAGCAAACAAAACACTTTTGAAAACACAATGAGCAAGTATCTAAGAGCCCATGGATAACCATGGATAGAAAGGGTGCTAACACCTTCCCTTTCTATAACCTACCTCCCGAACCGAGAGCAATCTCTTAAAAGGAATTTTTCTGTGCTTTTGTCCTTTCCTATTGGAGAAAATAAAAGACGGTGGCGACTCTTGCTTCCGCGACATTTCGCGAACCAGCGTTAAACAGTCAGTTCCAGATCCACCGATCACACCAACTATCCAGGTTCCTTCTCACAGCCCTACTATCCAGGCTTTCATATCGAAGTAACCCTACTATCCAGGTTCCTTGTCATAGCCCTACTACCTAAGCTTTCATATCGAAGTAACCCTACTATCCAGGTTACTTCTCACAGCCTTACTATCCAGGATTTCATATCGAAGTAACCCTGCGATCCAGGTTCCTTCTCACAACCCTACTATCCAGGCTTTTATATCGAAGTAACCCTACTATCCAGGTTCCTTCTCACAACCCTACTATCCAGGCTTTCATATCGAAGTAACCCTACTATCTAGGTTCCTTCTCACAGCCCTACTATCCAGGCTTTCATATCGAAGTAACCCTACGATCCAGGTTCCTTCTCATAGCCCTACTATCCAGGCTTTCATTTTGAAGTAACCCTACTATCCAGGTTCCTTCTCACAACCCTACTATCCAGGCTTTCATATCGAAGTAACCCTACTATCCAGGTTCCTTCTCACAACCCTACTATCCAGGATTTCATATCGAAGTAACCCTATGATCCAGGTTCCTTCTCACAGCCCAACTATCCAGGATTTCATATCGAAGTAACCCTACTATCCAGGTTCCTTCTCATAGCCCTACTTTCCAGGCTTTCATATTGAAGTAACCCTACTATCCAGGTTCCTTCTCACAACCCTACTATCCAGGCTTTCATATCGAAGTAACTCTACTATCCAGGTTCCTTCTCACAGCACTACTATCTAGGTTTTTATTTCAAAGTAATCCTACTATCCAGGTTCCTTCTCATAGCCCTACTATCCAAGATTTCATTTTGAAGCAGCCCTATTATCCAGGCTTTCATATCGAAGTAACCCTACTATCCACGTTCCTTCTCACAACCCTACTATCCAGGATTTCATTTCGAAGCAACCCTACTATCCAGGTTCCTTCTCACAGCCCTACTATCCAGGCTTTCATATCGAAGTAACCCTACGATCCAGGTTCCTTCTCACAACCCTACTATCCAGGCTTTCATATCAAAGTAACCCTCCTATCCAAGTTCCTTCTCACATCCCTAATATCCAGGATTTCATTTTGAAGTAACCCTACTATCCAGGTTCCTTCTCACAACCTTACTATCCAGGATTTCATATCGAAGTAACCCTACTATCCAGGTTCCTTCTTACAGCCCTACTATCCAGGCTTTCATATCGAAGTAACCCTATGATCCAGGTTCCTTCTCACAGCCCAACTATCCAGGCTTTTATATCGAAGTAACCCTACTATCCAAGTTCCTTCTCACAGCCCTACTTTTCAGGCTTTCATATTGAAGTAACCCTACTATCCAGGTTCCTTCTCACAACCCTACTATCCATGCTTTCATATCGAAGTAACTCTACTATCCAGGTTCCTTCTCACAACCCTACTATCCAGGCTTTTATTTCAAAGTAATCCTACTATCCAGGTTCCTTCTCATAGCCCTACTATCCAGGATTTCATTTTGAAGCAGCCCTATTATCCAGGCTTTCATATCGAAGTAACCTTACTATCCAGGTTCCTTCTCACAACCCTACTATCCAGGATTTCATATCGAAGTAACCCTATGATCCAGGTTCCTTCTCACAGCCCAACTATCCAGGATTTCATATCGAAGTAACCCTACTATCCAGGTTCCTTCTCACAGCCCTACTTTCCAGGCTTTCATATTGAAGTAACCCTACTATCCAGGTTCCTTCTCACAACCCTACTATCCAGGCTTTCATATCGAAGTAACTCTACTATCCAGGTTCCTTCTCACAGCCCTACTATCCAGGTTTTTATTTCAAAGTAATCCTACTATCCAGGTTCCTTCTCATAGACCTACTATCCAGGATTTCATTTTGAAGCAGCCCTATTATCCAGGCTTTCATATCGAAGTAACCCTACTATCCAGGTTCCTTCTCACAACCCTACTATCCAGGATTTCATTTCGAAGCAACCCTACTATCCAGGTTCCTTCTCACAGCCCTACTATCCAGGCTTTCATATCGAAGTAACCCTATGATCCAGGTTCCTTCTCACAACCCTACTATCCAGGCTTTCATATCAAAGTAACCCTACTATCCAAGTTCCTTCTCACAGCCCTACTATCCAGGCTTTCATTTTGAAGTAACCCTACTATCCAGGTTCCTTCTCACAACCTTACTATCCAGGATTTCATATCGAAGTAACCCTACTATCCAGGTTCCTTCTCACAGCCCTACTATCCAGGCTTTCATATCGAAGTAACCCTATGATCTAGGTTCCTTCTCACAGCCCAACTATCCAGGCTTTCATATCGAAGTAACCCTACTATCCAAGTTCCTTCTCACAGCCCTACTTTTCAGGCTTTCATATTGAAGTAACCCTACTATCCAGGTTCCTTCTCACAACCCTACTATCCATGCTTTCATATCGAAGTAACTCTACTATCCAGGTTCCTTCTCACAACCCTACTATCCAGGCTTTTATTTCAAAGTAATCCTACTATCCAGGTTCCTTCTCATAGCCCTACTATCCAGGATTTCATTTCGAAGCAGCCCTATTATCCAGGCTTTCATATCGAAGTAACCCTACTATCCAAGTTCCTTCTCACAACCCTACTATCCAGGATTTCATTTCGAAGCAACCCTACTATCCAGGTTCCTTCTCACAGCCCTACTATCCAGGCTTCTATATCGAAGTAACCCTACTATCCAGGTTCCTTCTCACATCCCTACTATCCATGCTTTCATATCGAAGTAACCCTACTATCCAAGTTCCTTCTCACAGCCCTACTATCCAGGCTTTCATATCGAAGTGACCCTACTATCCAGGTTCCTTCTCATAACCTTACTATCCAGGTTTCTTTTCTCTTTTCTCCAGACAGCAACACTGTAAGACCTGGACCTGATCAAACACGATTAGTTTCACATTTCCCCAGTAAGTCGCATTGCAGCTTGTACCTTGACCAAATATCCAGTTCACTTCCGCTTCCTCAAGCAGGAGTTATTCCCCCAATAGAGTAACGGATAACTGAAACTCCTAAAATTCTATTTCTCCCAAGACCGATACCAACATTCCTCAGCAGATTCCTCCTCGACGACAAGAACATGAACTCCCATCGGAGGAATGTCTCAGGAAATCAACATTCTCTAGATTGCATCTTTAAGACCATCTCCGACGATGCTCCGTCACATCTTGGATGGCATCTTTAAGCCCATCTCCGACAATTCTCTAGCAACTTCTGAATGGCATCTATAATCCCATTCCCGATATCATAAATCAGGCGAGTGCAAATTTCTGGGCACTCTAGTGTTCAATCATCTTCCACCTTCCGGTCACAAAAGGCAGACGGGTCAATCTACATCCTTAATTTTAAGAAGATTGAACAGGGGCACCTGTTGAACCCCAAAATTTTCCCTCTCATTTTACTCAACACATACTCCTAGAGATCCTCAATTTGCTCAAGTTTTCCTAAGAGTTGACCAGACAAACTCTCTCCTAAGGCAGTGTGTCTCAAATTAGGGTTTCCATTTTCATCAAGATAGGTGGACTCCAAAGGTCTCATATGCTCTCTGAAATAACCGGCTGAAAATCATCGAACAATGAAGTCGCCATCGAACATCTTTTATCCCACAGGAAGGGAAAGGTAAACATCGAGTAAACCTGGAAAGGGTGAAATCAAGGTCGAACGACCAAGAGATAAGGGTAAGGGAGTCTGTTACGCGAGGGGAAGGTATTAGCACCCCACACGCCCGTAGTACTCTACTGTATCCACTCTTGTTTTCTATCTTATGGGTGTGTTTAATCTATGCTTACCGTTTATTATTGCTAAAGGGAAGGTGCATGCAAAAGAAAGGGGAAAGTATGTAGGGGAAAATAAAATTGTGCTTGTTCGGGCCCTAACCCGATGCCTACGTATCCCTTTTAAGGAATCAGAGCAGCCGTAGTTCGGCTTATGTTTTTGTCGGTTTATATTTTTTAATGAACAGTATTAATTTCGCCTTCTGTCGCAACTCGACCTTCGGAGACTTACGCGTCAGCACAGAAGTGAATTAACTTGTTCTTTCTTGAAAAGTTTGGAAATAAATGTGTCTGGACGCACAAAAATGGTTTGAACTTGTTTGTGTTTTAAATGAAAGATATTAATCTCGCCTTCTGCCGCAACTCGACCTTTGGAGATTTACGCATCAACACAGAAGTGAATTAATATGCTCTTTTGAAAAGGTTTTGAAAGAAAGGGCCCGAAGGCAAAAAGAATTTTATGTTTGTTGGTGTTTTTGTTTGTAGAGAATAACTAGTTAGTCTCAAGGGAGAGATTTTAGCCATGTCTCTACTTATTCGTGAAATGATTCTTTGAGATTTGAACCACGCCGAAGCCTAGAATAAGAGAATAATAAGGTCGAGAAGAAACCCACTTATCATCTCACATACTTAACGAAGATATGATTCTCGTCAGTAAATTTAAAGTGTTTTGAATTTTGAAAGAAAAAAGAAGTTTTTGTTTTAGATGCATATGCGAAAAGGGAAAGAAAAGTCAAAGGGATACTAGCCTATTTCTACACCTAATGTTATTATGCGATGGTGGTCCTAAGGTTAGAATTTTGAGGGAAATCTACCTAATGTTAGCATGCATAGTTTGCGGTAAAGCCCTAATTCTCATGATTTCTAGGAAGCAATAAAGTGCGTAAATGAAGAATAAAATAGAGTTGTGATGATACCGAACGGAGAGGGTCTGTTGCCTCTTCGAAGCCACGCAAATGATGAGAGAACTCTACAGAAGTTTCTCCGCATGAGTAATCACAAAATCTTGACTAAACTGATAATGAAAATGATTGTTAAACATAAAATAATAGAACGTTGTAATAAAATTCTAAAGAAAAGTCCTAAAGAATTCTAAAAAAATATGCTACTATTTTGCATCATTTTACCATGTAAAGAAAAATATTTCAAACAAATTTAAATAATTATCAAAATTGTTCAAAATAAAAATACAAAATAAGAAAAAGAGGCCCAAGGGGGGTGCAAGTGGAATCCAGGAGGTATTGTAGAATTCTGGCACTAAGGCCCAATCAATAGAGTCCATTGAGATTTTCTTGTTTACGCTTCAAGTCAGCTACCAAAAAAAACCAATTGGGCTTTAGAATGTCATTCAGACCAACCTGGTAAACCCAATCCTACCTTTTTGCGTATCATGCTTCAACTCACCAAAAAATGCCATTGGGTTCAATCAAAGGGTTTTAGTGCGGCCCACACAACAACAATGAACAACCATTTTTGTATCCCTGTTTCAATAACAAAAAGAAGCAGGGAAACACACAGAAATTGAAAAGAGGAATTCATGGATTTATGGTTGTGGTTGTGTTTCCGTTCAGATTCCACAATACTCACTCTTTCTTCTTCCTTACTCTCTCACCGGCGGCGCGACTACACTATCTTCTCTGAATGCTTTCCACTTCAGCTCTTCGTCTCTCAACCTTGCTTTGAATGATTTCTTTCTGGTCTCATCTCACCTCTTCACCGTAAATTCTCAACGCCACATCTCCGTTGTCGGAGAACGTCTAGCGCGTCTTCGATAGCGATAATGGAAAACAATGCATCAGGTATGTATCTTTAATTTCTCTCCACAACTGCGTATTCTTCCTCTTCTTTTCTTCTGCATTAGTTTTTGCGACGCGATGAAGAAGAAAATTGGTGTTGACGTTATTAATTGAGAAAAGTTGTTGTTATTGCGTTGGAGTTATTCTAGATGCAGATCAGTGACTTGATTCAAGAAGATCGATGAAACCATTTGAAGAATGCAAAGATGAGTGAAGCTACATTAAGCATAAATGATTGCAAAGATGAGTGAAGCTGCGTGAATAATATATGATTGCTTGCAAGTCGACGATGTGCGTTAAAGATGATGAATCTATGTTGATGATTTAGTTGCAGAGGAATGGATGTGCAGTGATGAAGATGTTGAGGACCTGTTGCAGAGATTGATGATGATTGAAGAGTTTCAATGGTGATGATGGTGAGGTGGTGATAACGGTGACAAAGTTCAAGATTGGCGGTGAAGGAGGAAGATGAATGAAGGTTGAGAAGGTGATGGTTGGTGAAGGTGATAAGGCTCAGAGAGTGTGTGATTCAGAGGGAGTTATGGTAGTTCAAAGAGTGCGAAGAAGATGAGGATGAAGGTTGTAAGGTGATGAAGAAAATGCAAAGGTGGAGGTTTGAAAGAGGCGATGCAGAATTGAAAAAGGTGATCGAAGATTGAAGCCGAGTAGTGATGTTGTGCGGTTTTAGAAATTGCAAGAAGACGAATTGAGAAGTTTCTTGTGCTTTTTCTTGGTGAGTTTCCTTTTGAGATTTTCTGTTTTTGTGGATAATGAATCTCTATATGAATCTCTGTGTAATCTTTTCTGAGATTTTTGTTTTGTGTAAATTCCTAATGAATGAAGAAAGTTTTCGAAGACTTCGTGAATTCTTCTATGGATTTGATGTAGAGAATACAGTTAGAAGAGAGAAAGTGTAGAGATTGAGGCGATGTTGTTGTTTGACTGCATATGCTGAGAAGAGTTGCACATAGTTAATGTGGTTAAAGCGTTTATCACATTCTTGTAATGGATTGAAGAACGAGAGATGAAGATGGTGAGTTCTGCGTGCAGATTGCAGAGAGATGAATGAGGGCTGGATTCTGAAAAATGCAGAGTGAAGAGAGAAGATGAAGATGAAGGGGAGGGAAGAAGGAAGAGGTTTATGGAGATTCTTCTTGAAATTCCTGAATCAATATGAATTGGTAAGTTTCTTTTGTAGTCTTTCTCTGAATAAAAATAACAATGCATATCTGTGTGTGAATTGATGAAAAAATTCCTTCTTTTTTTGATCCTCTATCCCTCTTTCTCTTATATTAGTTGTATTGATTATTCAGGGTGGATCAAGACAGTTAGAAAGTTAGTTATTCTGTTATCACTGTTGGGAGGTTGGTTAGAGGAAGTTATGAATTTGTTAGGTGGTTAGGAGAATTCTGGTAGGATGCAGTTAGAAAATTCTGTTAATTCTGTTTGCAGTTAGTAGTTTAATTGGTTTATTGCAGGGCTATTATGAAAAACTTGGTTTGACAGTTAGGAAATTGTTTTCTGTTGGTAACTACCAGTGAAATTTTTTTTATAACAGTTAGTTATACTAGATTCAAATAGGTTTTGTTCTACTTTTGCCACAGATACACCATCTTTTTCCACAGGTAGTTCTGATGTTGTTACATCAACAACTGAGGAAAGACCATCCTCTCTACTCCAGACAATTTCTCCTTTTTGAACTAATAGAAGTGAATGATCCTCCATTACCATCAATGCTCTGAACCCATGAGATCTATCTGTCCTAACATAATTGTTTATGAATATCGTCTCAATATTTCCTCTTTGATAGTCTACTAACACGTCTTCCTTTAGCAAACCACCATTCCAATCATTAACATCCTTTACAGATAGGTTGACCTTAGATTTGAATGAAATTGAAAGTTATTTACTTAATTATTTTGGTTTCTTTTTCTAAGCCAATTTTGTTAATTGATACAGGGCTGAACTGGTTGTCTCATTAATATTGCCAAACTGCTTTGACGAATCAGAACTTGAAATCCCAGGCTTGGATGAATTTACATGCTGCTCATCAGAAGGATGAAACTTTCGCATAGATGACTTTCAGTTGTAGAATTTTCGAGTAATGACAAATGTGAACTTTCTGCTCCTCCGGAAGCTAGTTGTCCACCACTCTGAACAGGCCTACTGGAAGAGTAGACGCCAGGAGATTCAACATTCACATCCTTTATAAGAAAAGGCTTTCCATCAGTGCTACCAGGAACATTTGGAGTGTTGGCATTTGTAGCACCCATAGTATATTTTTTTATTTTGATAATCACTACCATCAACATAACTTGAACTAGAGAATGAAATTTGGATTTGTGATCTTGGAATTTGAAGTTTATCATGGAGTATTATATTTTTTTTAGGAAACTTTTGTGGCTTTTCAATGATGTAATGAGTTTAATTAACTTAGTAACATGGTTGTCATTTTACACTCGTGTTATTTTGGAATGAATCACTATTGAAGTTTAGAACTTGAATGAACCTTTAATGTTTGAAAACCTTTGATCTTGAATGAAGCAGTTTGGGTAATGAATGATGAAGCCATGACTTGTTTCTTAATAAAGTGCGGTAACTTTGAACGAATATACAATGATAGTGTGATCGGTGGATCTGGAACTGACTGTTTAACGCTGGTTCGCGAAAATGTCGCGGTAAGCAAGAGTCGCCACCGTCTTTTATTTTCTCCAATTGGAAAGGACAAAAGCACAGAAAAATTCCTTTAAAGAGATTGCTCTCGGTTCGGGAGGTAGGTTATAGAAAGGGAAGGTGTTAGCACCCTTTCTATCCATGGTTATCCATGGGCTCTTAGGTACTTGCTCAATGTGTTTTCAAAATTGTTTGTTTGCTTTTCAATTGTGGGTTTCAAAAATATTCTTTGAAAAGTTTCAGTTTAACTCGTGCGTCAGAGTGTTTTGAAAAATTTGTTTTGAAAGTTTTTGAAAGTGTTGGTGTGAAAAGTATTATTTGTTTTGTTTTTGAAGAGAGCAAGTACCTTTGAGAACCTACCTACCCTAAGGAATTAGTCTGTGTAAATGTCCTTTAAGGTAGTGCCATCCCACCATTGAGAGGTAGGTAGCACCACCGTAGGAGGTGTTCGGGTCAATTCGAGTTTTAGGGACGTGGTGGTCACCAGAGCAACAGTAGGACACCTTAGAAGCTACCCTTATGCCATTGATCCTTTATTTTCCGAGGCAACCGTTTCGAGGCAACTGGATCATGTCATGGACATAAGGACTTACTAAAACGTCCTATACTCGACGACCACCTTTCGAAAGGCAACAGTGAGGCGTACCCTAGGGGTGGTGTGTGCGAATTGTGTGTCATTTTCAGTTTATGGTTTGTCTTGTCATGCAATGGTGATCTAACGATTCGATTTTATTTTTTGGGCATACATTCTTTCATGCATATTTATTAACAGTTATATATTTGCAAGAAAATAAATCTAAATTATTACAACTGGCGCGGGTCCACATCGCCAAAAAAACCGAACCCGATTTGACTGAAAATAAATAAAGCGAATAAATAAAAGATGCGAGAATTTTAAATTACATGGCTTTGGGGCATATACAGAATTATTTACACAATATAAAATAGATGCGCGAAATAAAGAGTTTAAACAAAATTAGGGCGTTGGACCCTTTTACAAACAATTAAAATTAATCAAGAAATCTAAAATTAAAATTAAATGAAAAGTAGTATTTTTTGTGTTTTTTAGATTTAAAAGAAAAAGGAAAAAATTAATTAAAATTAAAGTGTTAATTCTAATGTTTTTTAAGTTTTTAAGAAAGAGGTTTAATTTCTAACTTAATTTAATTCTAAATTAATCTATGTACAATTTCTGATTTATGGAAATGAAAAATAATAAATAATAATATTGTGAGAAAAAAGGAAAAATTAAAAAAAGATATAAAAAATTAATAATTAACCTAATTCTACATTGTTTTGGATTTTTATTATGAAAAAGAATTAAAATTAAAACTTAATTAAACTAAATGATTTACAATTTAATTTATTTATAAAAGTAATCAAAGTTATTTATATTTTTTTTGTCTTTTCTGTATTTTTAATGTTTTTTATATTTTTGTAAGAATTAATTAAATCAGAAAATAAAATACACAAGTAAATTTAGAAATAATAGAATATAAAGAAAATTAGAAAAAAGAAAAGAAAGATAGAACCAGGGGGGTGTGGTCTCAAATTTGGAGGTGTAGGCCTGGTGATTTTGGCCCATTTGCATTGAAATCATTGACTTTTCTGGATCCTGTGCCAACGTGTTGACTTGATGTATGGTGCACTCTTCATCTTGGCCATGGATCTGAGGCCCTGGGACACGTGGAGGCTGAATTCTGATGGAGTATGGTGAGCATCAATGTGAGCGCTGCATGTGAATTGGAAATGAAAAATAATATTGAATTTTGCAAGACCTGGGACTTGAACCCAGGTCTTTGAGATCATGTGCCTAACACGTTACCACTGAGCCACTTCACTTTCAATTAATATATAATAGTCATTAAATAATAAAAAACAAAACCCATGCGTAATAAGTAAAACGCGCGCAAATTCAAATTAGCGAACCAATGGCTGACAACGCATCATCATCTTCATCCCTGAAAAAAAACAAAACACATTGGCCACGGTTTTTCAACCATGGCGTTAGGGTGGCTATGGAGAAATAACGAATAGGGCTGTGGTGATCAGAAATTAGGCGCGAGCATCTCATTCTCTTCGTCCAGATGCCAGGAATGCAATGGTGTTGCTCTGAAGTTCTGATTTTTCTTATTTACAAAAGCCCCAATTTAAGAAGCTGGAAACCCTAGAACATGAAAATGGTAAAATCGTGTATGGCTTATGAAAATGCAATTAAATACCATGAACAGCTTGGAAACTTTGTGAGGAACATGAATATGTAATTAAAAATGCAAAAGGATGCGTAGAATCAAGAACACGAATTCAAAAATTTTTCTGTACAGTTTCACTTGTAGATACCAGTTCAAAGAGTTTTGGAAGATGTTATGATTTGGGACACGTTCAGTGATGGTCCAGGATGCTTATGGAACAAAAATTAAGGCTTGAAAAGATCCCTAGCTTTGAAATCAGTTTTGCATTTTATGGTTCATTTTTCAAATTGCCAAATCACCTTTGAGCGAGCCTTTTGCTGCACTATGGTTAGGGTTTGACTCAATGCATCTCATGGAATGGAATTGGCTAGTTTTTTGGCCTTAATTCATGCTTGGGAAAGAATTGGCCTTAGGGTTTCTTCCATTAACCATTTTCCTTCTTTTTAGCCAAAACCTAGACCTAGTATGCAAATGAACCCTAGCCTGATTTCTTGAGTTGGTTCATGATACATAGGAATTGTCCAAGTTCATTTGACACTATTCCATTGGTTTTTAAATTTTATTTGAATTTTCAAAGAATTAAAATGAATTAAATCATCAAAAATTAAATAAAATAAAAAAATCAATATTTGGTCTTGAAATCAACCATGGAACACGTGTGTGGCATGACAAGGATGAACAAAGTGAGAAAAATGGGGCCCTTTTGTCAAAATTGGATTTTCAAAGATAGTTGACTTTTGCCATTTCACAAAAATTTCCCAACTTCTACAAGGCATAACTTGCTCAATTTTTAAGCTTTTCACATGTTCTTGGACATTTTGGAAAGGTCTTTGAGTCCTTTAACCAATGCCTTTGGTCCCATATCATTTTGATTTACCAATCTCAAGTTATAGCCTTTGACTTAAAGTCCCTTTTTGTTGACTTTTGAAAATGACCTGTAATGTTGAAATTGATAACTTTTTGTGAGAGCATTTCTTGGACTTGAAGTATGAAGATGAGTTGTAGGAAATGTCTTTCTCTTCAAAATGAGCTTTGGATGGAATTTTTCTGATAATCCATGTGAAAGTTATGCCCTGGTCAATTTCAGTTGACTTTTTCAGCTGTCCAAATATAGCAACTTTTGCATCTTTGATGATTTCTGAGCCAAATTTTGAGAATCATGATCAAGCATTGATCAAATGATGTTTGTGGCTTCAAAATGATAGGTTGACCAAAAATTTGAACTTTTGACTGCCAAATGACCATTTTGCCCCTACAGTTGACTGTAGTGCAATTTAGGGTTTTGGCTATGCAATCTTGTGCTGAATGTCTTGAAACTTGGTATGAGGATGCTTGACCATGTTTGTAAGCATATGAGATTTGATTGAGCCTTTGAACACTTCCTTTTCTTGATCAGACTCAAAACCCTAATTTTGACTGCATGTGAGACTGTTGCACTGCACAACCCTTGGGGAATTTTGTGACTTGGCTTGGCAATTTCTTGAGGAAAATGGGAGGGCAAATTTTGGGGTATAACAGTTGCCCCTGTTCAATCTTCTTAGACCTGAGGATGCAGATTGGCTGACGTGCCTTTCGTAATCCGATGGTAAAAGAAGATTGGACACTAGAGTGCCCGGAAATTTGCGCTCACATGTTAGCAATAAGGGTGGAATGGGCTTATAGATGCCATTTGGAGATTGCTGGATTAGATGATGGGCTTATAGATGCCATCTGGATGTTGATCGCGTAGGAGATTCTTTAGCGAGAACCTGCATACCTGCAAAACAGAAAATGAGTACCTGACACGTTGCAGGAGCTGATGCTTAGATGCGTCCTAACTGGTTACAGGAGCTGAGTCTGGAACTTCAAACGGCGATAAAAGAACCAGGGATGATTACTTCCTTAGCATGAATGGTAAGAGAGCCTTGGGTGACTTTAACTTCAACAACGCTCGTTGAGAAAAATCTGGGGTGTCTTCTACTGGGATAAGAATCAGGGAGATCTTAAGGTCGATCTGACTGAACCAGAGAGGCCTTTGACTGGGTAAGCAATCAGGAAAATCTTGGGACGATTTAACTGAACCGGTCTAGGTCTTGAAATGTCTTCAATGGGATAAGCATCAGGGAGATCTTAGGTCGATCTGACTGAACCAGAGGAGGCCTTTGACTGGGATAAGCATCAGGGAAATCTTGGGACGATTTAACTGAACCGGTCTAGGTCTTGAAATGTCTTCAAAGGGATAAGCATCAGGAAAATCTTGGGACGATTTAACTGAACCAGAGAAGGCCTTTGACTGAACCAGTCTAGGTCTTGAAATGTCTTCAAAGGGATAAGCATCAGGAAAATCTTGGGGCGATTTAACTGAACCAGAGAAGGCCTTTGACTGAACCAGTCTAGGTCTTGAAATGTCTTCAAAGGGATAAGCATCAGGAAAATCTTGGGACGATTTAACTGAACCAGAGAAGGCCTTTGACTGAACCAGTCTAGGTCTTGAAATGTCTTCAAAGGGATAAGCAATCAGGAAAATCTTGGGATGATTTAACTGAACCAGAGAAGGCCTTTGACTGAACCAGTCTAGGTCTTGAAATGTCTTCAAAGGGATAAGCAATCAGGAAAATCTTGGGACGATTTAACTGAACCAGAGAAGGCCTTTGACTGAACCAGTCTAGGTCTTGAAATGTCTTCAAAGGGATAAGCAATCAGGAAAATCTTGGGACGATTTAACTGAACCAGAGAAGGCCTTTGACTGAACCAGTCTAGGTCTTGAAATGTAGCTTGAGAACTTAACTGAATTTTTCCTGAAAGATAAAAGTCAGTCATGTGCAATGCATGATATGGATCAAGCAATGATGTTCTCAACATAAATGAGATTTGTATGATGCAGTGCGTTATGCATGCTATAATGTTGTATGTGATGTTTTATGTATGTTTTCGTCTAGGAAAATGAATCCTTGACGGGTGCCGGGAAGTCGTATCCCGGGCTGATGTCGAAGAATAGATTTTGCTTCCGCTGGGGATGATAACTGCAAGGATACCGGTAGGAGAAGATGACTCCGTTGCGGAATAAACTTGGCGAATGGAAGATTCTGCGGAGAGAAAAAATACTCTAGCGATCATGCTGGAAAGCAATACTCTGTGGGGATAGAGTGATGCCTTGCTGAATGTCGATAGTAACTCTGTTGGGGGTACCGTTGTTGTATTGGAAGTGTGAATAGACTTCGCTGGGGATAGGAAAGAACTATGTTGACGACGACTTTCCCTTGGTTTTTGGCTGAGGATAACCCAGTTATATCCTGTTGAGGAAATAACTCTTTAAATCAAGCCAGACGACGCGTTCGTGTCCTGTGAAGGATAAGCTTCCAGAATTTACTGGGGATAAGCTTACTGCTTGGGGAGATGAATTCCACCTTTCCTGGGGAACTTGGATGGGACTCTCCTGGGGAAATTTTGATAGTTTTGATATGCTGGGGGAAGTGATTCCTTTGAATGTTGATGTATGCCGCCGGGGAACAATCTTTAGACCAAGACTGCCGGGGATGCTTGTTAAGAATATGTGCTGCTGGGGAATATTGGGATCTACTGGAGGATACCCAATTTCCTTGAGACTTGTTAACTTTGTTTGGGGAAGAATGCACTGACTTGCTGTCCTCTGGGGAACTTAAGATGTCTGGTTAGGTTTTTTAGCTGAACCTACCTTGGTACCTTGGAGGATAGAACAATTAGACTGCTCAGACAACTCTTTATTGCCCCTGTTTCTAGTGTCACCTGCAATCAATTCTTTGTTTCGTATGCAAATATTTATGAGCTAGCAAATTATTGTCAATGCATATATCACAAATTGAACCTTGGACGTTCTTCACAAAACAAAACAAAAAAGAAAAACAGTTGACACGTTTAACTGAAAAGTATGTTTGTATTGATTTTGAATAGCCTGTGAATAGGCGTTTTGTGTACAAGAGGCTGACGCCCTAGTAAGAGGAACGTCGCCGAACAAAAGAGTTTATTACAAGTTTTGTACAAAAGAAATTAAAACAGCTGTGTGAAATATGAATGATCCACTGGGTTTCAACTCCGCTATAGCCTTTATAACTCTGAGCGTCTCATCACTTGGTGACCTTGGTTGAAGGTGAGGCTGACTGATCGATGCCGTCTTGATGTAGATACCGGATTCTGGATGCAAAGTGATCCAATGAGACATAGTATTACGCTTTTATCCCTAACTTTTGCCTGGACTGCCTTTTCGGGTTTTCAGTCCACCGGGATACCCATTTTTGCCCAAGCCGCCTTTTCAGGTTTTCGACTTGCCGGGTGTACAGATTTTTTCATTTTCATCCCTTCATTTTGCCCGAACCCTTTTGGTTCGACGGGAAGCCCTAATTTTTGCCTAGACATGTCAGCCTAGCGGGTCTTTTTTCATGCGTAGTATTTTTTAACTATGTCTGCATTGGCGGGGTGAGGAAGGTCGTCACCATCCATGTTGGTTAATATCATTGCTCCTCCTGAGAACACATGCTTAACCACAAATGGCCCTTCGTACGTAGGGGTCCATTTGCCCCTTGGATCACTCTGAGGAAGGATGATTCGCTTGATCACCAGATCCCCGACTTGATATTCCTGTGGTCTGACCTTTTTGTTAAATGCCCTGATCATTCGTTTCTGATACGTCTGACCATGGCAGATAGCAGCAAGTCTTTTTTCGTCAATAAGGTTGAGCTGATCAAGTCGTGTCTGGATCCAATCATCTTCATTCAGATTTGCATCCTTCATTATCCGGAGAGAAGGAATTTGTACTTCGATTGGCAAGACTGCCTCCATGCCATAAACCAGAGAGAAAGGAGTTGCCCCGGTTGACGTCCTAGCTGAAGTACGATACCCATGTAGAGCGAACGGTAACATCTCGTGCCAATCTTTATACGTTACTGTCATCTTCTGCACAATCTTCTTGATGTTTTTATTAGCTGCTTCTACAGCCCCATTCATCTTCGGTCGGTAAGGAGAAGAGTTGTGGTGCTGTATCTTGAACTGTTCGCAGAGCTCAGCGATCATCTTATTGTTTAGATTGGTACCGTTATCTGTAATAATCCGCTCAGGGACACCGTACCGACAGATCAGATTGTGCCGAATGAACCGTGCCACAACAGTCTTAGTTACCGTAGCATAGGATGCTGCCTCAACCCACTTCGTAAAATAATCAATTGCCACTAGGATGAAGCGATGTCCATTGGATGCCGTAGGTTTAATCTCGCCGATCATGTCTATGCCCCACATTGCAAATGGCCAAGGCGCAGTCAGAACATTCAGGGGAACCGGAGGAACATGCACCTTGTCCGCGTAGATCTGGCATTTATGGCATGTCCTAGAATGTTGGTAGAAATCAGCTTCCATGGTGGACCAGTAATACCCTGCCCGTAGAATCTTCTTGGCCATGGTATGTCCACTGGAGTGTGTACCAAAGGTCCCATCATGTAGCTCTTCCATGATTCTTTCCGCTTCAGTCTTATCTACACAACGCAGTAGGGTTGAATCCTGGTTTCGCTTGTACAAGATGCCATTGCTAAGAAAGAATTTGGCTGCAAACCTCCTCAGGAATTTCTTATCATTGACAGATGCTCCTTCAGGGTATTCCTGTGCTTCCAGATATCTCTTCACTTCGTGGTACCAAGGCTTCTCAGTCACCAATTCGGTTTCGAGATCACAACAGTATGCCGGTTCGTCCAACTTCCAGATGATGATCCGGGGAGCTTCATTATCCCATTTAACCTTGAACATTGAAGACATTGTAGCCAACGCGTCCGCCAGCTGATTCTCTTCTCTTGGAAAGTGTTCAAATGTTATCTCTGTGAAGTGGGGGATCAGGGCCAACACGCATTCTCTGTAAGGAATCAAGTTTGGGTGTTTCGTATCCCACTCTCCTTTGATCTGATTGATCACAAGAGCGGAATCTCCGAAGACACTCAGAAATTTGATCCTCAGGTCGATCGCCGCTTGAAGACCCATAATACACGCTTCATACTCCGCCATGTTGTTGGTACAGTTGAAACACAGCCGGGCGGTGAGTGGAGTATGAGTACCTTGTGGAGATACGATTATGGCGCCGACACCATTTCCCAAAGCATTGGAGGCTCCATCAAAGTGCATAGACCATCGGGATCCTGGTTCAGGTCCTTCATCCGGTCCAGGTATTTCACAGTCAGTTACTATCATAATGCTTTCATCTGGAAACTCGAAGTTCATTGATTGGTAGTCATCCACAGCTTGATGTGCTAGGTGGTCTGCCAATACACTTCCCTTGATGGCTTTTTGGGTCGTGTACTGAATGTCGTATTCCGTCAAGATCATCTGCCATCTTGCAATTCTTCCAGACAGAGCAGGCTTTTCGAATATGTACTTTATAGGATCCATTTTTGAGATTAACAAGGTAGTGTGAGTCAGCATATACTGTCTCAGCCGGCGAGCAGCCCATACCAAAGCGCAGCAAGTTTTCTCAAGCAGTGAGTATCGGGTCTCACAGTCGGTAAACTTTTTGCTAAGGTAATAAATGGCATGCTCTTTTCGGCCAGACTCGTCATGCTGCCCCAGCACACACCCCATTGCATTATCAAGCACTGTCAGGTAAAGTATCAAAGGTCTCCCTTCCACTGGTGGCATAAGGATGGGTGGTTCTTGGAGATATTCTTTGATTCTGTCAAAAGCAGCCTGACATTCATCGTTCCAACGTACTACCTGATCTTTCTTCAACAGCTTGAAGATGGGCTCACAGGTGGCAGTCAGATGAGAGATGAAGCGAGCAATGTAATTCAGACGTCCTAGAAAGCCTCTGACTTCCTTCTCTGTCTTGGGAACTGGCATCTCTTGAATAGCTTTGACCTTAGCAGGGTCCACTTGAATTCCCTTGTCACTCACCACGAAGCCTAGCAATTTTCCAGACCTTACCCCGAAGGTGCATTTGTTCGGGTTCAATCTCAGCTTGTACAATTTCAACCGGTCAAACAACTTCTGCAGATGATCTAGATGCTCTTCCTCAGTTTGGGACCTAGCGATCATGTCGTCCACATACACTTCGATCTCATGATGGATCATGTCATGAAATAAAGTAACCATGGCACGTTGGTAGGTTGCCCCAGCATTCTTTAACCCGAACGGCATGACCTTGTAACAGAAGGTGCCCCACTGAGTAACAAAGGTAGTCTTTTCCATGTCTTCAGGTGCCATCTTGATCTGATTGTAGCCTGAAAAGCCATCCATGAAAGAGAACACTTTATGTTGAGCTGTATTATCAACAAGGACATCAATGTGGGGTAGAGGGAAGTCATCCTTGGGGCTGGCCCTGTTCAGATCCCTGTAATCAACACACATCCTGACTTTGCCGTCCTTCTTAGGTACCGGCACCACGTTAGCAACCCACTGAGGGTAAGAAGTCACAGCAAGAAACCCGGCATCAAACTGCTTCATAACCTCGGCTTTAATCTTCTCAGACATCTCCGGACGCATACGGCGGACCTTTTGCTTAACCGGAAGACAATCTTCTTTAGTTGGTAAGTGATGGACCACAATGTCGGTATCTAATCCGGGCATATCTTCGTAGGACCAGGCAAAGATTTCTTTATAATCCTGCAGCATCTGAGTCAACCGTTGCTTCACGCTGGGTTCTAGGTTGGCACCAATCTTCACCTCTTTCTTGTCTTCCTCCGTACCCAAGTTTATTATTTCCACTGGCTCTTCATGGGGTTGAATTGCCCTCTCTTCCTGTTGTAACAGTCTTGCAAGTTCACCAGGCACTTCGCAATCATCTTCACCTTCGTCGGCGGCTAAGTTGATCGGATTTTCGAAGTCATAACTGGCAGTAGCAGAGTCGTTACCAGTGAGATCCAGAGTGGATTGAAACCTGTATGAGTGAGTGTGTGTGTAAATACAGCTGTTTTGCAATATGTAAAGAAAGGAAAGAAAAGGAGCGCAAAATTTGAAATGTGAAAAACGTCCAATGCTTTTATTCATGATATATGATAGTGACAAACAAAAAGCCCTCATAAATAAAACCACGGTGCCCCGGGTAAGACACCGGGCCATATAGTCTCAAATTATTGTTTATTACAAATCAAAAACAAAGAAATTCATTACTGGGGAACAAAAGTTATGGGAGTAAAATCTTTAGCAGTCCAATTGGTCAATCCACCGTCGGCCGTTGGGTAGATCCAGCTATCGAACTCTGACTCTCCCACTTCATCTTCCTCTCCAATAGCATTCACTCCATGCTGAGTGATGAGCAACGGAGGTCTTCCAATTCTTGCCTTGCGCACCGCTTTCTGAGCCTCCGTGGTGAAACCCAGCCCAAACTTGTTAGTCTTAGGAGTAAGATCAGGGAGCTTGCCCCAATTTGCACATTCACCTTTTTCGATCACAGCCCGGGCGTCCTTTAAGGAGGCCATCTTCATAGGAGAAACCTCTTCATCTTCTGCTGTTGCCAAGGTTGGTGGTACCTCCTCAAAATGTTGAAAGGGGGTTTCAATGAACTCCCCATCCATTTCCACGTATCTGAAAGAGTTGAGGTGGCTGACCATGTATTCCTCCTCCCCTTGCACTGTTACGATCCTCCCCCTGACCGGGTACTTGAGCTTCTGATGCAATGTGGAGGTCACCGCTCCAGCCTTGTGGATCCATGGGCGACCCAGCAAACAAGAATAGGACGGATGGATGTCCATCACATAAAATTTTGAATCAAATACTTGTGACCCAACCCTGATTGGGATGTCCACTTCACCATGCACCATTCTTTTGGACCCGTCAAAGGCCCGGACAACAATGCTACTTGGTTTGAGCTCTAGACCCTCACAATCCAGCCTATCCAGAGCCTTCTTGGGCAGCACATTTAATGAAGAACCTGTGTCAACCAGCACATGAGCAAGAGTAGTGCCCCTGCATTCAATGGAGACATGCAGGGCATCATTATGGTTCTTCCCCTTTGCTGTCAGATCGGCATCAGAGAAACCCAGGCCATTATCAGCAGTTAGGTTGGCCACACAATCGGTGAACTGGTCAGCAGTCGTATCTTGGGGTACATGGGCAGTCTTTAAGAAAGCAATCAGAGCCTTTGCATGGGCCTCTGAACACAGCAGCAGTGACAACATGGAGATTTTAGAGGGGGTGTGCCCCAGCTGTTCCACAACATTGAAATCACTTTTCTTTATTATCTTGAGAATTTCTTCCATTTCCTGCTTGGAAGCCTCAACAATGGTCTTTGGTGCCTCCGTCCTGGCAGGCACATCAGCAGCAATTCCCTTGCCCCGAGTATCAGATGACTCAGCAGCAGGGGTGGATACTTGGTCAGAAGGAGAAACAGGCACTATGGCAGGTGTGAAGATCAAAGGCCTATGAATTGCTGGAGGAGCAATGTCTGGCGAGAACAGTCTTCCACTACGAGTGACCTTAGCAGGCCCGGTGATGTTGGAGACACCAGTATCAATGTTGCACTCTTGTTTCACACCCAGAACATAAACATCCGCCCCATAGTGCCATGGGACAGCCTTATCAGATTTGTAGGGTATAGGCCCCGGAACAGTAATGGTGATGGGAACATTCTTGTGAACTGACAAAACTTGTATAGGCTTCTTTGAAGGAGCCTCGGAATAGTTGTTGAAGATGGTAACGATTGACACTTCTTCAACAGGAGCAGCAGGAACAACAGTCTTTTCAAACAAAATCTCTCTATTATCTATCAGGTTTTGGATGCCTGACTTCAACAGAGAACAACCAACAGGGGAAGCAACACATAGAGGGCAACTTTCGCTACATCCCGGAAATAAACCGGCTAGCAACAGATTCCTCTTGACCATCAGCAACGGAGTAGCAACATCATCCACCGAAGCTACATACAAATTCTCCTCAACAGCGTTCACTCCATGCTGGGGCATGGGAGCATTTACAACATTTGGCTTCTCGGGCGCCTCAAACTGTATCTCCTTGGCATCAATGAGGTCTTGAACCTTATTTCTTAGGGCCCAACAGTCATCTGTGTTATGCCCCGGGCTATCAGAGTGATAAGCACAGCGAGCATTTGGATTGAACTTGGGAGATGCAGTGTTGGGAAACTTTGGAGCCTCCTTGACAGTCACTAAATTGGTGGATAGCAACTGTGGCAGGATTTGTGATAAGGTCATGCTTAACCGGGTGAACTCTCTCCGGGGTCTTTCAAACTTTTGAGGATTAGTTGGCCGAGGAGCGGCAGCAGGTTTGGCAATCATTACCGCACTGACAGATTGGCGGTGTTCAGGTCGCTCTGTTCTCCGGGAATTATATACAGCACTAGCCTCCTTTTTGAAGGGTTTCTTCTCAGTACTGGAGGAGGCAACTTTTTGTATCTTCCCCGATTTTATACCGGCCTCAATCCTTTCACCAGTCAGGATTAGATCGGTAAACCCGGCAGAGGAATTACCAATGAGATGATTGAAAAATGGACCAGACAGGGTCCCCAAGAACATATCTACCAGCTCCCGATCCGTCAACGGTGGCTGCACCCTGCCAGCCAGGTCTCTCCATTTCTGAGCATATTCCTTAAAACCTTCACCCGACCCTAGCGACATACCCTGGAGCTGGGTACGCGTAGGAGCGAGGTCGGCATTATACTGATACTGCTTGTAAAAAGCAGTGGCCAGATCCTCCCAGTTACGAATGCTGATTCCATCTAGCTGATAGAACCAATCGAGGTGAGTCCCTGAAAGACTCTCCTGGAAGAAGTGGATCCAAAGGTTCTTGTCTGCTGTGTAAGGCTGGATCTTCCTTACATAAGAACGGAGGTGCATCTTGGGACAGGAAGCCCCATCATACTTCACGAAGGCAGGTGTTTTGAACTTGTGCGGGATCACCACTCCAGTAGATAACCCCAAGTCTCCGAAATCCAATCCAGGTACCCGTTGAACTTCCACGGCCTTTAATCTGTCTTCCAGCTGTTTGTACCGGTCTTCAGCAGGAGGGTACTGGTCGTCGTTGAAGTCTGTTTCAGTATCAGAGCCCACAGGAGTAGTGACCTCCCTTTCATGGTGACTACCTTCCGTCACAGATGGAGGAGTCCTTTCAGCTTCAACAACCAAAGTGTTCCCGAGTCTGCGCCCAGTGTTAAATAGCACAGTCCTCCTCTTCTTCTTAGTCTTCTTCAACAGCATGGTCTTTAACTCTTGTTGACCCTGAGACAAGCCCTTGATCAGCTCCTGAAATTGGGCGTTTTGCGCCTGAAACTGGGCGTTCTGCGCCTGAAGAGCCTTGATAGCCGCATCGGTTGATGATTCAGGAGGGTTCATGATGCTGAAATAAACAGCGAAGAACGGTAAACAACCTGAAAAGGAGAGTACCTACGATGCACATGATGAATGATATGTGTTTATGCAATGCATTCAAGAGTTCGAAAATTCAAGTTTGTTGTAGACCAAAAGGAACACACGTTATTATTAAGAAAATCATTGTTTGATACATCAAAGCCTCATGGGCAAAAGTACAAAAAGATCAAATCACATCCAAAATATGTTGCGCATCTTCTTTGGAGCTATGTAAGTGTTGAGACTCCTTTCCTCATGCAACAGGCGGGTGAGCTCCAAGACCTTCCTTTCACTGGCATGCAAACTAGTCTCAAGAGAATTCCGTTCTTCCTTAAGCTGGATCCAGCTCTTCTGCATCTCTTCCCAGGATGTGGGCATATCAGGGTGCTGAATAACATGAGACACCTCTCCTTCCAAGGCAGGCTCTTTGATTACTGGAAGCATGTGAGGGTAAGGCATTACTAACTTCTGAGAACGGGCTCGTACCCATTTGAGGTAAGGCTCCAAAGGGATGGAGTTCCTGTGCCCCAGTGTCTTGCTGTTTATCCTACTAGGCATCCTCCAAGCTCTGATAAATCTCTGGCGAAGTCCTTGAGTATCGTTGTCGAAGTCAAAAACTATGTCAGGAATCAACATGTCATGAGGACCATCCCTCCGAGCATAACCAAATTGTCTCCAAGCCAGGCATGGACTATAAGTAATACCCCCTCTGATTCCAAGTAAAGGAACATTAGGATACTCCCCGCAACGATCAATGATAGTGACATCTTCCCTGGACCTAGGGCACCAATGTATATCTGCATGTGTAAGAGTCATCAACCGTTGTGACCATCTCAAACCCCGCTCGTTCTTCAGGACTGATTGTGGAAGGTGCGAAATAAACCACTTTCCCAGGAGAGGAGTGCAACACATAAGGACACCTCTTTTTCTCATGGTTCGAGTGTAACATGAGTGAAGGAGGTCCCCCAGCAACGTAGGTATAGGATTCCTGGACATAAAGATCTGGACAGCACTGATATCAATGAGCTGATCTGGGTTAGGGAACAACACCAAACCATAAACAAGGAGAGCCACAACCTCTTCAAAAGCTTGTAAGTCAAGGGAGTTCCAACAATCATAGGCCTTTTCAAACAGAAACCTGGCTAAGAACCCTTTGATACCACTTCTAACTTCCCAATGTCCCTTGAGGTCAGATGACTGTAGGTGCAAGGCTTTAGCAATCTCTTCAAGCTTAGGTTCCTTTTCTGTACCGTTGAAGGGTAGCTGATCAAGAATAGGGATCTTCAGGAGTCGGGAGAACTCCTCCAATGTAGGTACCAACTGATAGTCCAAGAAAGTGAAGCAGTGATGCAGAGGGTCAAAGAATTGGAACAGGACTTTTATCATATCTTCCTCAATGTTGGTGTTGACCAAGCTGATGAGGCTTCCATGCCTTTCACTGAATGAAGAGTTCTCAGGAATTCTGGATATAAGCTCCTTAAGCTGAGGAGGGATCCTTACAAGACTGATTGGGATTGTCTTTCTACGAACAGTTTCCATGTCCTACAAAACAAGAACAAAGATGAAAATTCGAACCCCTGAAATGGTTAGTCAATGCATATGATGCTGGATGATGTCATGATGCTATGATTAAACACACCACAGATATGTACAAAGACAAACATGTAAGGCACACAAGGCACACAAGACAGGCCCTTAAGGTTTAAGGCCGGCATGGGGTCTGGGTAGTACCCTCTTGAAGTTGGTGGGTTCAACCTGTCCTAATCAAAGTAACCGGGTTCTAAGGTTCCCAATATCACGGGATTGCTCTCATTGTTCATCGTTTCGATTTAGCCACTGAACTGGCGACCGAAATATTCCAGGAAAGCAACCCTCAATTGAGTGTAGTATCGAGTATCAACCAACCTCGGACTGCACCAAAGTCAGTTATCTCACTACCCTAAAGAGGCCAAGATGGTTCAATTAAGGTTCCTAAGGTCTGTTGATGCTTCATGACACCACATGGAGGCCCCGTACTCTCCTTGACTGACTCAAGGGTTACCGGTACACACCAAAATGCCACATCAACGTAGCAGACTGTTTCAACCATGTCGGTATACCCCGCACAGTTCCCTCACAGCCTTGTTGCTACTTTCTAAGAAGGTATCCCCCAGATCCGGGTTAGGATCTATAGAACTCCCAAGCAACCCACAATTTTAAAGCATACAAGGAAAACAATTGAAAACACAATGATCTTAGTCCTAAGGTACACCCCACTTTAAGTTTGTTTCCCCAGCAGAGTCGCCAGTTCTGTGATCGGTGGATCTGGAACTGACTGTTTAACGCTGGTTCGCGAAAATGTCGCGGTAAGCAAGAGTCGCCACCGTCTTTTATTTTCTCCAATTGGAAAGGACAAAAGCACAAAAAAATTCCTTTAAAGAGATTGCTCTCGGTTCGGGAGGTAGGTTATAGAAAGGGAAGGTGTTAGCACCCTTTCTATCCATGGTTATCCATGGGCTCTTAGGTACTTGCTCAATGTGTTTTCAAAATTGTTTGTTTGCTTTTCAATTGTGGGTTTCAAAAATATTCTTTGAAAAGTTTCAGTTTAACTCGTGCGTCAGAGTGTTTTGAAAAATTTGTTTTGAAAGTTTTTGAAAGTGTTGGTGTGAAAAGTATTATTTGTTTTGTTTTTGAAGAGAGCAAGTACCTTTGAGAACCTACCTACCCTAAGGAATTAGTCTGTGTAAATGTCCTTTAAGGTAGTGCCATCCCACCATTGAGAGGTAGGTAGCACCACCGTAGGAGGTGTTCGGGTCAATTCGAGTTTTAGGGACGTGGTGGTCACCAGAGCAACAGTAGGACACCTTAGAAGCTACCCTTATGCCATTGATCCTTTATTTTCCGAGGCAACCGTTTCGAGGCAACTGGATCATGTCATGGACATAAGGACTTACTAAAACGTCCTATACTCGACGACCACCTTTCGAAAGGCAACAGTGAGGCGTACCCTAGGGGTGGTGTGTGCGAATTGTGTGTCATTTTCAGTTTATGGTTTGTCTTGTCATGCAATGGTGATCTAACGATTCGATTTTATTTTTTGGGCATACATTCTTTCATGCATATTTATTAACAGTTATATATTTGCAAGAAAATAAATCTAAATTATTACAACTGGCGCGGGTCCACATCGCCAAAAAAACCGAACCCGATTTGACTGAAAATAAATAAAGCGAATAAATAAAAGATGCGAGAATTTTAAATTACATGGCTTTGGGGCATATACAGAATTATTTACACAATATAAAATAGATGCGCGAAATAAAGAGTTTAAACAAAATTAGGGCGTTGGACCCTTTTACAAACAATTAAAATTAATCAAGAAATCTAAAATTAAAATTAAATGAAAAGTAGTATTTTTTGTGTTTTTTAGATTTAAAAGAAAAAGGAAAAAATTAATTAAAATTAAAGTGTTAATTCTAATGTTTTTTAAGTTTTTAAGAAAGAGGTTTAATTTCTAACTTAATTTAATTCTAAATTAATCTATGTACAATTTCTGATTTATGGAAATGAAAAATAATAAATAATAATATTGTGAGAAAAAAGGAAAAATTAAAAAAAGATATAAAAAATTAATAATTAACCTAATTCTACATTGTTTTGGATTTTTATTATGAAAAAGAATTAAAATTAAAACTTAATTAAACTAAATGATTTACAATTTAATTTATTTATAAAAGTAATCAAAGTTATTTATATTTTTTTTGTCTTTTCTGTATTTTTAATGTTTTTTATATTTTTGTAAGAATTAATTAAATCAGAAAATAAAATACACAAGTAAATTTAGAAATAATAGAATATAAAGAAAATTAGAAAAAAGAAAAGAAAGATAGAACCAGGGGGGTGTGGTCTCAAATTTGGAGGTGTAGGCCTGGTGATTTTGGCCCATTTGCATTGAAATCATTGACTTTTCTGGATCCTGTGCCAACGTGTTGACTTGATGTATGGTGCACTCTTCATCTTGGCCATGGATCTGAGGCCCTGGGACACGTGGAGGCTGAATTCTGATGGAGTATGGTGAGCATCAATGTGAGCGCTGCATGTGAATTGGAAATGAAAAATAATATTGAATTTTGCAAGACCTGGGACTTGAACCCAGGTCTTTGAGATCATGTGCCTAACACGTTACCACTGAGCCACTTCACTTTCAATTAATATATAATAGTCATTAAATAATAAAAAACAAAACCCATGCGTAATAAGTAAAACGCGCGCAAATTCAAATTAGCGAACCAATGGCTGACAACGCATCATCATCTTCATCCCTGAAAAAAAACAAAACACATTGGCCACGGTTTTTCAACCATGGCGTTAGGGTGGCTATGGAGAAATAACGAATAGGGCTGTGGTGATCAGAAATTAGGCGCGAGCATCTCATTCTCTTCGTCCAGATGCCAGGAATGCAATGGTGTTGCTCTGAAGTTCTGATTTTTCTTATTTACAAAAGCCCCAATTTAAGAAGCTGGAAACCCTAGAACATGAAAATGGTAAAATCGTGTATGGCTTATGAAAATGCAATTAAATACCATGAACAGCTTGGAAACTTTGTGAGGAACATGAATATGTAATTAAAAATGCAAAAGGATGCGTAGAATCAAGAACACGAATTCAAAAAATTTTCTGTACAGTTTCACTTGTAGATACCAGTTCAAAGAGTTTTGGAAGATGTTATGATTTGGGACACGTTCAGTGATGGTCCAGGATGCTTATGGAACAAAAATTAAGGCTTGAAAAGATCCCTAGCTTTGAAATCAGTTTTGCATTTTATGGTTCATTTTTCAAATTTCCAAATCACCTTTGAGCGAGCCTTTTGCTGCACTATGGTTAGGGTTTGACTCAATGCATCTCATGGAATGGAATTGGCTAGTTTTTTGGCCTTAATTCATGCTTGGGAAAGAATTGGCCTTAGGGTTTCTTCCATTAACCATTTTCCTTCTTTTTAGCCAAAACCTAGACCTAGTATGCAAATGAACCCTAGCCTGATTTCTTGAGTTGGTTCATGATACATAGGAATTGTCCAAGTTCATTTGACACTATTCCATTGGTTTTTAAATTTTATTTGAATTTTCAAAGAATTAAAATGAATTAAATCATCAAAAATTAAATAAAATAAAAAAAATCAATATTTGGTCTTGAAATCAACCATGGAACACGTGTGTGGCATGACAAGGATGAACAAAGTGAGAAAAATGGGGCCCTTTTGTCAAAATTGGATTTTCAAAGATAGTTGACTTTTGCCATTTCACAAAAATTTCCCAACTTCTACAAGGCATAACTTGCTCAATTTTTAAGCTTTTCACATGTTCTTGGACATTTTGGAAAGGTCTTTGAGTCCTTTAACCAATGCCTTTGGTCCCATATCATTTTGATTTACCAATCTCAAGTTATGGCCTTTGACTTAAAGTCCCTTTTTGTTGACTTTTGAAAATGACCTGTAATGTTGAAATTGATAACTTTTTGTGAGAGCATTTCTTGGACTTGAAGTATGAAGATGAGTTGTAGGAAATGTCTTTCTCTTCAAAATGAGCTTTGGATGGAATTTTTCTGATAATCCATGTGAAAGTTATGCCCTGGTCAATTTCAGTTGACTTTTTCAGCTGTCCAAATATAGCAACTTTTGCATCTTTGATGATTTCTGAGCCAAATTTTGAGAATCATGATCAAGCATTGATCAAATGATGTTTGTGGCTTCAAAATGATAGGTTGACCAAAAATTTGAACTTTTGACTGCCAAATGACCATTTTGCCCCTACAGTTGACTGTAGTGCAATTTAGGGTTTTGGCTATGCAATCTTGTGCTGAATGTCTTGAAACTTGGTATGAGGATGCTTGACCATGTTTGTAAGCATATGAGATTTGATTGAGCCTTTGAACACTTCCTTTTCTTGATCAGACTCAAAACCCTAATTTTGACTGCATGTGAGACTGTTGCACTGCACAACCCTTGGGGAATTTTGTGACTTGGCTTGGCAATTTCTTGAGGAAAATGGGAGGGCAAATTTTGGGGTATAACAGATAGTAATGGGACTTGCTTTTCATTTGAACCTTTGATTCCACATACGCTTTCTCAAGTCTTAAAATATCTTTAGATGTCAAGCATACCCAATAATTTCCAAACAACCTCTAAATCACAAAACATGGAATAATTTGGTCCACAACAGTTAACTTAGTTTTCATCCACGAAATCTCACTGGAATCTTCCAATTTTGCTTGAATCAGATCATTGAACAAAACTGAAGCTCATTCTTACACAAATATAATTTCTTGAGGAACTGATAACGAAGATTGAAATATGGAAGAAGTATAACCAAGATATCCTTAAAACTACTAATCCACATTAACTTGTATTGTGAGCAAAAACTAACGATGATGAGAACAAAAATGGCCTTGATCAATATGAATCCATGGTACCATTTCTTATGCCATGACCTCATACTTTTCAATTCAACCCCACGAGTCCTCTGTCTTGTCAAAAAATGTCTTTGTGGGATCCTTGAAGAAGATAAAATTTGAAGCATAGAAAGATATCCTCTAATCATTTCTTATTGACGAACATCAACAAACTCACGCACAAGATGCAAAACCTTAACCCACTTGTATTAGGTGCGCAGTGACGACTTGAGACATGGATAGAATAATGTTCAAAATGTCTTCGAAATGAAACAAAGCATGATCTTCCAATAGACATAGGGAAATAAACCCAAATCTTCAGACTTAACAAATAAAACCTTGCAACTTGATTTTGAGATGAAGAGAATAACCTCGTAGCTTGATAAAGAAGAAATCCACAACAACCATCAATAAAAACCCTAAATTCACAATTCAATGTACCAGAAGAATCAGTGTTGTTTGATAAACACCTCGAACCAGAAGAAAACCCGAGCTTCACAACCAATGATTCTCTGAACCATGATTCAACAAAACCTGAATTGGTTAATTAAAGAGTGGATGAATGCCATGTGAAAGTCATTAAGCGTGATCAAATGATAGGCACACTTATATGAGGAGACGTCTTGATTCGAAGACCATGTATGCTAAGTCACGCCCTTGAGTTCTTGACAAGAAAAACCTGTAAACTGTTGTTTATCAGAAGATAATAGCCTTGTCGCTTGAGGGAGAAGAAGTCCAAAAATGAGAATGAACCAAAACCCTAATTCCACAACTTGCTGCCTGAATAAGAAATCATCCTTTATTGGATACGAGCGCCTTAACCACTGTGAAACCCTAGTATCGCACAACCACTGAACTTTGAACCTTAGAGCTATATTGAATGAAATGTATGCCATGTTAGTGACCTAATGAAATAGATGCAGATGAATGCAAAAAGTCTAAGCCAAAATAAAAGAAATTAGGAGGGAAAATTTTGGGGTGCAACAACTGCCCCTATTTAATCGTCTTCAACCTGAAGGTGAGATTGGCGCCAGCCTTTCGAACTTTCAAGGTGGAAGAAGATTAAATACTTAAAAGAACCCGAAAATTTGCGCTCTGGAGTCAGTCAGGTATTATTATTTTTCCGTTTTCGGAATCTATTTTTATTATATTATTTTGCTTTCTAGGTTAAAGGGGTTAGATGTATGTTTAACCAGAGTTTGACACACCGAAGGATAACTTAGTTATCGAGGAACTCTTGTTGGGATTTAGTAACAAACACCTGTAAGAAAGATATCAAAAGATATATGCCTGAAGTCTGTAGCAGACATACGAAAAAAAGTATCAGAGACACATATCCGGGGTTGGTAGCGGATATACAAGAAAGAGACATCAAAAATACATATCCGTGGTCGGTATCGGACACGTAAGAAAGAGATAGAAAAGATACATATCCGTGGTTGGTATCGGATACGTAAGAAAGAGATAGAAAAGATACATATCCGTGGTCGGTATCAGATACGTACGAAAGAGACATCAAAGATACATATCCGTGGTCGGTATCGGATACGCACAAAAGAGACATCAAAGATACATATCCGTGGTCGGTATCGGATACGCATAAAAGAGACATCAAAGATACATATCCGTGGTAGGTATCGGATACGTATGAAAGAGACATCAAAGATACATATCCGTGGTTGGTATCAGATACGTACGAAAGAGACATCAAAGATACATATCTATGGTCGGTATCAGATACGTACGAAAGAGACATCAAAGATACATATTTGTGGTCGGTATCGGATACGTACAAAAGAGACATCAAAGATACATATCCGTGGTCGGTATCGGATACGTACAAAAGAGACATCAAAGATACAAGAACATATGTCTGGGGTTGGTAGCAGACATATAAAACAGGTATCAAAAATACATATCCGTGGTTGATATCGGATACGTAAGAAAGAGACAGACCGAAGAAAGCTCTTACAAAGAAAACACCAATCGAAGGTGAACTTACTGAGGGACGAGACCAAACAAATGGGACTCCTGACAAATGATACCAATCGACGATGGATTTTAACAAATGATACCAGCCGAAGCGGGGTTTTTTTAGAAAGATACCAGCCGAAGCGGGATTTTAACAAAGGATACCCGCCGAAGCGGGGTTTTGAAAGATACCCGCCGAAGCGGGATTTTGAAAGATACCAGCAGAAGCGGGATTTTAAGGGATGCCAGCCGAAGGTGGACTTCAGGATAAAGAAACCATCCGAAGGGGAATCTTCATCGAGGAATACTATGCCGAAGGTAGATTCCTAAGAAAAGAACTTCGGTCGAAGGCGAACTTACAACTGTAAAGAGACCAGCCGAAGGGGACTCTCAACAAATGATACCAGGCGAAGGTGGATTTTAAAGGATGCCAGCCGAATGTGGACTTTAGGATAAAGAAACCAGCCGAAGGGGAATCTTCAACCAGGAATATTATACCGAAGATAGATTCCTAAGAAAAGAACGTCGGTCGAAGGCGAACTTACAACTGCAAAGAGACCATCCGAAGGGGACTCTCAACAAATGATAAAGGTATGCATATCTGGTCATAGTTAGATACACAAGAGTGAAGTTGATCATCAAGAAACAAATGTTTAGAATTTCTAGCGAACACAGGAACGAGACTAACCAAAGAAAGCCCCAATAAAAAAAGGGATGCATTCGCCTAAACAAGGGCGCCAGACAACTGGACTTTGAAGAGACATTGAAAGACTCTTAATCATAAAAAGTTAGCTAGGCTAACGAAAGGAGGACCCGACTAACGCGGATAAACCAAAACAAGGAACCGACTAAGCAGGACCTTCAAAGAGCACCGATAAAAGGTGAACTTTACAAGAGAAAGAGACTGGTCAAAGCAGACTCTAACAAAAATTGCCATTATACGTTGGGCTTTTGATAGGTTTCAAATACGCAAGAACTAAAAATCCCTCAAGCCAGAGGCGGGGTGTTAATTCTTCAAAAGTGGCAATTATCTGAATTACCACACACCAAGTATGGATACTCAAACACTTGAGAAGCAAGAAAGGTTATACACTGACTCTTACTCACACTCTAACGACAAAGCAAATACGGGTAAAATAACCAAAGGCTTGCAAAGGCAAGCGCAAACCACAAACTTATTGGGGAAATGGAGAAATACCAAAGACCCGATTGGTGGTGAATCAAAATAAACTTTGCTGGGGAAACATCGTAGAATTACCCTAGGCTTCTTGTGGAGATAAATCAAATCTGAGCGTATAACAATCTGGTTACCACAGGTGGACACAATTGGCTTATACTCATGCATGTTTGAAATTTTTTCTTATAGCGTAATGCTCCATGCAATGGAAATGCTACGCGTTTTGGTAGATGCAATGTAATGATGCAATGTAATGATGCAATGCATTAAGAAAATAGGTCAACAATCGGCTGCTGAGAAGCCAAAGAACTTCCGAACGATTATTCTTGTACATCTAATCTTTTGTAGAGAAAAGGAAAAATGAACTTCAATGGGGAACCGAGATTTGGAACCGTCAACCCCTAAATATCGATATCACTGGGGAAATAACTTCCTGGGATAATACTACAAAAATAAATTGTAGTTCAGTGAAAATCTTGAATTCTGATCAAACTCCCAACTTCACGGGGAACAAGTTCCTTATCCTCTATTGGAAAGAGGAAAATTTTTTGCTGGGAATGGAAACTTCTGGCATAGGAATTCTTTGATGAAGATAGTTTCTGTTGGGGAGTATAGAAATTCTTAAATAAAAAGAATTCTACTCAGACCACACTGGGGATAATGTTGCTTGGAGGTAAAATATCCTCGCTTGGGGAAGAAATAAACATCCCGGGACAAAAAAAACTCCATTGGGGATATCGCAACAAGATCTTCTACCACTTGGTAACGAAAGAGTTATGACTGGAATTCTCCTGTACACCTCACCAGAGAGAAAGGACACTTGCTCCATTAGGGAAAGAAGAATAATTCCACTGGGGAAACTGGATCTAATTATACGAACATCTTCATGTTAGTCACATACAGACCCTTCTTGATTCATTTGCTGGTATGCACCTCGTCATACAAAACCAACAGTACTTGCAAAACAGAAATTGGGGCGACATGCCCCTGTTTGGAATGGAAAACCTTACTGAAGAATATACAACTTGAACGATCAATCACTGGGTAAAAACCGCGATGCAAGATTGCAACTTCAATATGCCGGCTCTGAGGAGGAACGCCACTAAAAATTGACTTTAGAGGAGATGCTACAAAAATAAATTACAGTCCAATGAAAAGGGGTCAACCAGACTTTACACAACTTTTACGTTTCCAGGGAGAAAGAACATTCTTCTTCCGCAGAGAAATCAAGATGCTTCACTGGGGAGAAAATATCTCAAAAGAGGAACCCCTTGGTGGATAGGTCTATGTCAAGTAGAAACAGGTCTTTTACTGGGAGGAGGCATCCCCCTAGGAAGCAATATTCCCATCGCGTCTTGTACGAATAAATAAACCCGAATAATCTTTGCGTTACTGCTCATACCCTGCTGTGGATAACAATCCAAACTTCAGTTGGGGATAATATCCTTGAATTAGGACAAAGGATACCAGTAAATGGACTTGAGTCCTTGATACGTCGAAGATAACAATCCTGACTTATTGGCATGATTTTAAAAATTCATAGGTCATTTAGCCTGTGCATGGACTTGGTCTGATCAACCACTAAAGAAGAGGGATAGCCCTTACATAAATTCTTGCCCCAGTTTGTAAGGATTTTGCAGAAAAATTACCTTGAGAGGACTTTTTTTTATACTAATGAAGACAATCTGCCCCAGTGTTATGAACTTCAGAATACTGCCCCTGGCTGACCAAAGCTAGAAATAGCTTCAACAATGCTTGATTGAATTTTCGTGCATCTATGGATTCTGAAAAGATTCTCCCCTAATCAACAAATTCTTAGAGAGATTTGTCAAATCTCGACATAACTTCCCCAGTTTGACTGTTCTTTGAGGGATAAAATCTCGACTTGAATTCCTCAGATTAGCTGAATACCTACTCGACGGAGTATTCAACATGCTTGCCCCTGCTCAACAGATTCTTGACAGATCTTTTCCTTGTCCCATGCTCACAGAGAGATGAAAGCTTGAGGATTTTTTTTGAAGACAACATAACCTTAGTTGGATCATATCTTGAAAGTGGGCTACTTCACAACCATACCTCTCGGCTTGAACTGCTTCAATCTCTAATCAGTTACTTGACGAAGTCTGCCCCTCGGGACCAACTGAAAGTAATGCACCACTTCTTGACAGAAACTCTGGGAAACCACCTTTTGCAATCTACTTCAGATAATTTCTCAAACTGGAATTCTTTTACTCGATGGAGTCAACTAAAGATTTTCCCCAGACTAAGACCAGTCTCACAAATGATTCACCTTTAAACGGTATTCTGACACAAACTGTCCCTGGAGATGATCAAACTTTCATCTGATGCTCATTATGCAAGCTTACTCGATGTTTAAGCACTTGCTCATATGAAAAGAATGTTTATTATAAGGATGATAATTGTAATGCAAAGCTCGTGTTTGTCTTGAAGTTTTAAAACTTGTATTAAAAATACATTGAAATATCAAAAAATTTGTACAAAAGATAGTAAAAAGATGGAGTGATACCAACTCAAAAGTTTTTGCAACCCTCTCTGGGAGTCAGATTACCGTATTCTCGTTACAGTGTGCTTTCGAATTAACCCTTGCTTCAGTTAGGACTTTTAAGGGTTGTAACATGGTCTGGTTCACGGTTTTTAGAAAGAAGATTTAAGGCTCAAAATATTCGGTGCCCACCCATTCTCCGTGATTTTCTCAAATCCTAAATTCAGTTAAACCAATACGAGCACTCATCCCTCAAAAGGAGTATGCCATGGTTGAGAAGGATATGGCAGTCACTCACCTCTTTCATTTTTGGTGTCTGATCACACGACTTTATTTTTTTGTTGAGGATTTTTATTTAGTAATCCTCTTTTTTCTTTTCGCACTTTTCACTTTCTTTTTGTATTCCCTAACTTTTGCCTGGACAAATTCCTTTTGAATTTGACTTCGAAGTCCAGCGGGATGCCCTGACTTTTGCCTAAGCGACTTTTCTTTTCAAGTTTCGGCTTAGCGGGGCTTTTTGTCTCTTTTTTCTCATCATTTCTTTTAAACCATTCGTGTGATTTCAAGTCATTCTTTGATTTGCTGAAAAGGGTGTGACTGCCTTGCTGTTTAGTTGACGAGAAATAACCATTATGGTATCTTCATCTTTTGACCTCTTGATATGCGAGAGATAGTCTTTGGGATATCATTCTCTTTGATGCACTGCTGATAGATGATATTTAACCATTGTGGTTTTGTTCTTTCTCAACCTTCTGAAGGATAGCCATTGTTGTATCCTTTGACGCGCACTCTTAATGAGTTTTGAACGCCCAATCAGATTAACTGAAATCTACCCTGCCCCGGGTTAAATGTGAGGGTTCTTCTTAAAAGAAAAGAAACTCCTACTTTAAGGCTCAAAGGGGTTGACAAGGGTTTCACTCCCTTATATCTCTGGTGTTTGGGAATTGAAATAAGGCATGTACATCGTCAGCAGGGTTCTATTCAAAAGCACACGGTTTAAATTTTTGGTATATTACTCATCATCCTCCCTCCAGAGGTTTTTTTTTTGCTTTATTTAACAAGAGTTAAGTATCAAAAAGTAAAAGGAAAACATTAATGAGTGAATACGAATGGACTAATTCAAAACAAACATACTCAATGCATTATGATTAGTATTTAACAATAAGCCAGTTTTGCATACAAGAAAGTATTAAACCAAAACAAGAAAGATTACAAATGAGAATGCAAACGTAATTTGAAAATGCCATGTTGAGGAGACTAGTCTCCGTATGGACTTGTTGCTTCGGACGATGATCTGCCAATCTTGATATCTACTGAGTCAATGGAGGCTTCAAATCTGACTGGCTGGCCTGAAATTAATAGCCTTTGCATCCAGCAGGTCTTGCATATTTTCTCTGAATAGTTTACACCCTTCAGTTGAATGGCCAGATGCCTCGACATGGTAACCACATCGAATTCCTTCACCATATGTGATGAGGGATTTATCAAACGAACTTGCATAAATTGCATCACAAAGTATCTTCTACCATAGAGAAGAAATGCCAACCATCTTCTATCACACAGAAGAGAAATCCAGCCGCTGAATTCTGGAGCGTCTCCCACTACACAAAAGAAGCGACGTCTTCTATTACATAGAAGCGACATCCAGCAACCATACCAAAGAATCTTCTACTACACAGAAGAAAGTAAACTTCATCTCCTGCTTCACAAGAGAGAAGTTTTAGCAACCTAATTACGAAGAATCTCCTACTTCACAAAAGAGTCTCCGTCTTCTACTACACAGAAGCAAAATTTAGAAACTGTAACAAAGAATCTTCTACTACACAGAAGAAACTAAACTCTGGATATAGAATTTGACTTCTACACAACAGCAGATATCCAAGAACTCTTATACTTCTTCATCATAGAAGCATCACCCCATATCATTTCACACATAAGAAATGTTCAGCTGAGGAAAAAAGAGTCTGAAATGGTTTTCCAAACATGGACTGAACCTGGGAAAAGAATCCGAACAAGTACCGAACGTCATACTTCAACCCCTTGCAGTATTCAATATCCTAACTAAGTTCCCCAGAATGGGAGACACATCTAGCATTTGTATCGGAGTCAGGAGAGCAAATTATTGGAGGATGGCCCAAAGCGCGAAGCCTAATCAACTGAGTTTCCAACACACGAGGAAGTAACTGGATAAAAGGTATTGAGATTGTATCAATCTGCTTCTCAAGCTTTTTCTGTCTCTGCTGGTAAGTTTTACCCCATGGGTTCACTTGGAAACCAGAAACTAGCTGCTAGCAAGAAAATCCGAGAACATGAAGCGCTGGGTGAGACCAGACCCACAAAGTATCTCATGATTTGAAAAAAAGTCCCATAGGCTGGGGATAAATGACAACTCTTGTTGCAACAACGTATACATGATCACTTTTCTTTGCCGACACTGTCTTCAAAACTTCCATACCCGACTCAAATAAGTCTTCCACTGGATATTTTTTCCCTTGAGGATTTCTAACTACAGGTCATTGCTTACATATCCCCAATAAACAGCCCCATCTTATTCTATCTCATCGAACTCCCCACGAAGTTATTCCACGGCTTTTTCGGATAACGGAGCGGTGAGAAGTCAAGATTCACAATTCTGAAGAGAAAATACCGGGCCTGGATAAGGATTTCCCATTCTAGGTACCTTCTGAATACCTTCTATGGATGCATGAAGATGCATGAGGTGAGTGAGAAAATTCTCCCTTTGATATGATTTGGACACTACAGTCTCTGGATTGATCTCGTCTTGGGCCTTGTCTCTGGATGACGTACCATCTTCAATCGAATGATCAATTACTCCAGAATAATATGTGTAGAGGATTCTTTCAGGAGAACAAATGAATGCTTTTCCAAGCGAATCAATATAAATTGTATCATCAGGCATACTACGCCACAAAAAACTAATACAGTATGTCTTCTATCAAAACAAAAAGAGACATCCACCTGGTGATAAAGAATGTGGCAATTGGCCAAATAGGAATTGGACCTTTGGAAGAGATGCCAAACAGGTGCTTGGATTTTGTAGTCTTCAATATCAAAATCGGGTACCCCAGAATAGGAGATGTATCAAGCATACATATCGTAATCAGAAGAGACGTTTATGGGAGGAAATACTCAAAGATTATAGTTGGGAAGAACTGGGAATACTAGGATGTCATGCATTTAGCTTGCATCAACATGCTCATCAGGATTCTTTTGTCTTTGCTTAAAAACTTTGCCTCATGAATTCACTTGTGGAAGAAAGACGGGCTCTTGTCGAACAAATTAGGGAACACAAAGTTGTGGAGGATGCCCCTGATTAAAAAGTCTGATGCCCTGGTGTGGAAACCATATCTAATGTTGGTCAATAAGAACGAAGCATTGATATAAGATCCTATGGTAAAATGGGAAGGATCTGCTGATAAGATGTTCCAAGAACCCAGGATTGCGTAGCACTCCATGGTTGGAAGCAATTCCCAAAAGATGAGGAGAAGAGAGAACCTTTACTGTGACAGTAGGTGCAAGATTGTTGTCATCATCAGAGCTTTCATGACCTATCTCATCTGAGTTTTTCAATTAATTATCTTCCTGCTTGAAGATATTTTTGACTACGGGCCAAAGCTTGCATGTATATCACTCAGAGCTATTCCATAACCGATCCTTGAGCATGTGGTAGTAAGAATGAAGATGAACCTCTGAGGAGAACCATGTCTGAATAAGAATCCCCAATCTTTGAGTACTTGTTATGGATGCATGAATATACATGGGATGCATGAACGGACGCCATGTCATGTTCAGTTATTTCCAAGGAATTTACATGCTTTGATTTTGATTTTACGTAAGTAAAAGATGGAAAAGTTTGGCACAAGGCTTACAAATACGATTCCTTGGAAATCACAGGACATGTATGTTAAGTATGTGGTTAGCCATGTTATGTATGCAAAGGCATGAGATCAAATGGGATCAAGGTTCCATCATTTCTGGGTATGATTGCTGCATTTCTTCTGAACCATACGAGTATCATCAAATCAAAGGTCTGACATAGCTTCCGCACATATAAGAGTTGAGTACTATGTAGATCTAAGTAGCATGAGATCAAGGCTTCAAGAACACCATACTGTTGAGCATTTTCTGAATATGTCGGGAATACTAAGATCGAAGGCTTGAATGAACTTCCAAGTAAGCAAGTCAGGAACTCAGAAAATAAATCTGAGAACCATATGGTCACCAACAGAACACCATATGCATAAGTCATTGACAGAAGTCCATAACATGATCATTAGAACCAATAATCACCGTCTGATCATAGTCACTATCTGAACATAGTCACCATCTGAGCATGGATAACCATCTGAACATAGTCACCACCTGAGCACGAGTAACCATAGTCACCAACTGTACCTATAATAAGAATTCCCTCCCTGCTCACGGGTGAAGACTAGGTCAGGGTAAGACAATGGTAACTCAAAAATCACGGGTTCGCCTGAAAGTGCTATGGGCTTACCCACAAACGTGTGTTCCGATAGTAATTCATTTGAACCTCATTCGAGCGTGGTATATGACATAACTGCACTAATCGGACCACGTCCTATAGCCTTCATGCCCCCACTCTATTCCTAGTGTCCTAGTGCACTCTGGCCTGGGTACTGGGCCTTTTACCTCAATAGTAACATCCCCACCCAACATGGAAAACAGAGTCCAGCATAATAGATGAAAAATAGGGAAAGCAATAAAATGCAATGCAAGCTTATGCTCAGATAAACATGTACAAATGAGTAAACTGAAAGCATAAAAATAAACACCCAAAGAAAAGAAAGCAAGAGCTAGGAGCGACTCCGGGATGGACCAACATTTGGTCGACCTCTTTCCCCAGTGAAGTCGCCAGCTGAAACAACCGGCTGAAAATCATCAAACAATGAAGTCGCCATCGAACATCTTTTATCCCATGGGAAGGGAAAGGTAAACATCGAGTAAACCTGAAAAGGGTGAAATCAAGGTCGAACGACCAAGAGATAAGGGTAAGGGAGTCTGTTACGCGAGGGGAAGGTATTAGCACCCCACACGCCCGTAGTACTCTACGGTATCCACTCTTGTTGTCTATCTTATGGGTGTGTTTAATCTATGCTTACCGTTTATTATTGCTAAAGGGAAGGTGCATGCAAAAGAAAGGGGAAAGAATGTAGGGAAAAATAAAATTGTGCTCGTTCGGGCCCTACCCCGATGCCTACGTATCCCTTTTAAGGAATCAGAGCAGCCGTAGTTCGGCTTATGTTTTTGTCGGTTTATATTTTTAATGAACAGTATTAATTTCTCCTTCTGCCGCAACTTGACCTTCGGAGACTTACGCATCAGCACAGAAGTGAATTAACTTGTTCTTTCTTGAAAAGTTTGGAAAGATATGTGCCTGGACGCACAAAAATGGTTTGAACTTGTTTGTGTTTTAAATGAACGATATTAATCTCGCCTTCTGCCGCAACTCGACCTTTGGAGATTTACGCGTCAGCACAGAAGTGAATTAATATGCTCTTTTGAAAAGGTTTTGAAAGAAAGGGCCCAAAGGCAAAAATAATTTTATGTTTGTTGGTGTTTTTGTTTGTAGAGAATAACTAGTTAATCTCAAGGGAGAGATTTTAGCCATGTCTCTACTTATTCGTGAAATGGTTCTTTGAGATTTGAACCACGCCGAAGCCTAGAATAAGAGAATAATAAGGTCGAGAAGAAACCCGCTACTCATCTCACATACTTAACGAAGATATGATTCTCGTCAGTAAATTTAAAGTGTTTTGAATTTTGAAAGAAAAAAGAAGTTTTTGTTTTAGATGCATATGCGAAAAGGGAAAGAAAAGTCAAAGGGATACTAGCCTATTTCTACACCTAATGTTATTATGCGATGGTGGTCCTAAGGTTAGAATTTTGAGGGAAATCTACCTAATGTTAGCATGCATAGTTTGCGGTAAAGCCCTAATTCTCATGATTTCTAGGAAGCAATAAAGTGCGGAAATGAAGAATAAAATAGAGTTGTGGGGATACCGAACGGAGAGGGTCTGTTGCCTCTTCGAAGCCACGCAAATGATGAGAGAACTCTACAGAAGTTTCTCCGCATGAGTAATCAAAAATTGATCTCCAAATATTCCCAATTGCGAAGAGATTACATCAATATAATATCACAAAATCTTGACTAAAATGATAATGAAAATGATTGTTAAACATAAAATAATAGAACGTTCTAATAAAATTCTAAAGAAAAGTCCTAAAGAATTCTAAAAAAATATGCTACTATTTTGCATCATTTTACCATGTAAAGAAATAAATTTCAAACAAATTAAAATAATTATCAAAATTGTTCAAAATAAAATTACAAAATAATAAAAAGAGGCCCAAGGGGGGTGCAAGTGGAATCCAGGAGGTATTGTAGAAATCTGGCACTAAGGCCCAATCAATAGAGTCCATTGAGATTTTCTTGTTTACGCTTCAAGTCAGCTACCAAAAAAATCCAATTGGGCTTTAGAATGTCATTCAGATCAACCTGGTAAACCCAATCCTACCTTTTTGCATATCATGCTTCAACTCACCAAAAAAAATGCCATTGGGTTCAAGCAAAGGGTTTTAGTGCGGCCCACACAACAACAATGAACAACCATTTTTGTATCCATGTTTCAATAACAAAAAGAAGCAGGGCATCACACAGAAATTGAAAAGAGGAATTCATGGATTTAGGGTTGTGGTTGTGTTTCCGTTCAGATTCCACAATACTCACTCTTTCTTCTTCCTTACCCTCTCACCGGCGGCGCGACTACACTATCTTCTCTGAATGCTTTCCACTTCAGCTCTTCGTCTCTCAACCTTGCTTTGAATGATTTCCGTCTGGTCTCATCTTACCTCTTCACCGTCAATTCTCAACGCCACATCTCCGCTGCCGGAGAACGTCTAGCGCGTCTTCGATAGCGATAATGGAAAACAATGCCTCAGGTATGTATCTTTAATTTCTCTCCGCAACTGCGTATTCTTCCTCTTCTTTTCTTCTGCATTAGTTTTTGCGACGCGATGAAGAAGAAAATTGGTGTTGACGTTATTAATTGAGAAAAGTTGTTGTTATTGCATTGGAGTTATTCTAGATGCAGATCAGTGACTTGATTCAAGAAGATCGATGAAACCGTTTGAAGAATGCAAAGATGAGTGAAGCTACGTTAAGCATATATTATTGCAAAGATGAGTGAAGTTGCGTGAATAATATATGATTGCTTGCAAGTCAACGATGTGCGTTAAAGATGATGAATCTATGTTGATGATTCAGTTGCAGAGGAATGGATGTGCAGTGATGAAGATGTTGAGGGCCTGTTGCAGAGATTGATGATGATTGAAGAGTTTCAATGGTGATGATGGTGAGGTGGTGATAATGGTGACAAAGTTCAAGATTGGCGGTGAAGGAGGAAGATGAATGAAGGTTGAGAAGGTGATGGTTGGTGAAGGTGATAAGGCTCAGAGAGTGTGTGATTTAGAGGGAGTTATGGTAGTTCAAAGAGTGCGAAGAAGATGAGGATGAAGGTTGTAAGGTGATGAAGAAAATGCAAAGGTGGAGGTTTGAAAGAGGCGATGCAGAATTGAAAAAGGTGATCGAAGATTGAAGCCGAGTAGTGATGTTGTGCAGTTTTAGAAATTGCAAGAAGACGAATTGAGAAGTTTCTTGTGCTTTTTCTTGGTGAGTTTCCTTTTGAGATTTTCTGTTTTTGTGGATAATGAATCTCTATATGAATCTCTGTGTAATCTTTTCTGAGATTTTTGTTTTGTGTAAATTCCTAATGAATGAAGAAAGTTTTCGAAGACTTCGTGAATTCTTCTATGGATTTGATGTAGAGAATACAATTAGAAGAGAGAAAGTGTAGAGATAAGATGAAAATGAAGATGAGAAAAGGTCAGAAAGTTTTTGTGATGGTGCTTTTTCAGAATGCTTCCCTGCTCCGTGAAAGGTGAGTTTTTTTTAATAATAAATCATGAATCTGAAACTGAATGATGATCCCCCCTCGCTTTTGTGCATTTCTCTAAATGTGCGAATTTTTTGTTCTTGATTGAGGCGATGTTGTTGTTTGACTGCATATGCTGAGAAGAGTTGCACATAGTTGATGTGGTTAAAGAGTTTATCACATTCTTTTAATGGATTGAAGAAGGAGAGATGAAGATGGTGAGTTCTGCGTGCAGATTGCAGAGAGATGAATGAGGGCTGGATTCTGAAAAATGCAGAGTGAAGAGAGAAGATGAAGATGAAGGGGAGGGAAGAAGGAAGAGGTTTATGGAGATTCTTCTTGAAATTCCTGAATCAATATGAATTGGTAAGTTTCTTTTGTAGTCTTTCTCTGAATAAAAATAACAATGCATATCTGTGTGTGAATTGATGAAAAAATTCCTTCTTTTTTTGATCCTCTATCCCTCTTTCTCTTATATCAGTTGTATTGATTATTCAGGGTGGATCAAGACAGTTAGAAAGTTAGTTATTCTGTTATCACTGTTGGGAGGTTGGTTAGAGGAAGTTATGAATCTATTAGGTGGTTAGGAAAATTCTATTAGTTATGAATCTACTTTTGCCACAGATACACCATCTTTTTCCACATGTAGTTCTGATGTTGTTACATCAACAACTGAGGCAAGACCATCCTCTCTACTCCAGACAATTTCTCCTTGTTTAACTAATAGAAGTGAATGATCCTTCATTACCATCAATGCTCTGAACCCATGAGATCTATCTGTCCTGACATAATTGTTTATGGATATCTTCTCAATATTTCCTCTTTGATAGTCTACTACCAGGTCTTCCTTTAACAAACCACCATTCCAATTATTAACATCCTTTACAGATAGGTTGACCTTAGATTTGAATGAAATTGAAAGTTATTTACTTAATTATTTTGGTTTCTTTTTCTAAGCCAATTTTGTTAATTGATACAGGGCTGAAATGGTTGTCTCATTAATATTGCCAAACAGCTTTGACGAATCAGAACTTGAAATCCCAGGCTTGGATGAATTTACATGTTGCTCATCAGAAGGATGAAACTTTCGCATAGATGACTTTCAGTTGTAGAATTTTCGAGTAATGACAAATGTGAACTTTCTGCTCCTACGGAAGCTAGTTGTCCACCACTCTGAACAGGCCTACTGGCAGAGTAGACGCCAAGAGATTCAACATTCACATCCTTTATAAGAAAAGGCTTTCCATCAGTGCTACCAGGAACATTTAGAGTGTTGGCCTTGATCAATATGAATCCATGGTACCATTTCTTATGCCATGACCTCATACTTTTCAATTCAACCCCACGAGTCCTCTGTCTTGTCAAAAAATGTCTTTGTGGGATCCTTGAAGAAGATAAAATTTGAAGCATAGAAAGATATCCTCTAATCATTTCTTATTGACGAACATCAACAAACTCACGCACAAGATGAAAAACCTTAACCCACTTGTATTAGGTGCGCAGTGACGACTTGAGACATGGATAGAATAATGTTCAAAATGTCTTCGAAATGAAACAAAGCATGATCTTCCAATAGACATAGGGAAATAAACCCAAATCTTCAGACTTAACAAATAAAACCTTGCAACTTGATTTTGAGATGAAGAGAATAACCTTGTAGCTTAATAAAGAAGAAATCCACAACAACCATCAATCAAAACCCTAAATTCACAATTCAATGTACCAGAAGAATCAGTCTTGTTTGATAAACACCTCGAACCAGAAGAAAACCCGAGCTTCACAACCAATGATTCTCTGAACCATGATTCAACAAAACCTGAATTGGTTAATTAAAGAGTGGATGAATGCCATGTGAAAGTCATTAAGCGTGATCAAATGATAGGCACACTTATATGAGGAGACGTCTTGATTCGAAGACCATGTATGCTAAGTCACACCCTTGAGTTCTTGACAAGAAAAACCTGTAACCTGTTGTTTATCAGAAGATAATAGCCTTGTTGCTTGAGGGAGAAGAAGTCCAAAAATGAGAATGAACCAAAACCCTAATTCCACAACTTGCTGCCTGAATAAGAAATCATCCTTTATTGGATACGAGCGCCTTAACCACTGTGAAACCCTAGTATCGCACAACCACTGAACTTTGAACCTTAGAGCTATATTGAATGAAATGTATGCCATGTTAGTGACCTAATGAAATAGATGCAGATGAATGCAAAAAGTCTAAGCCAAAATAAAAGAAATTAGGAGGGAAAATTTTGGGGTGCAACAATCTCCATGGTCCTAATATGATCTCAAGACCCTCCATGTCAAGTTTCATGCCTTGCACAAGAAGTTTGCTCAATCAACTGCCCAGATGCTTGAGAATCGACTATATTAGGTCAAAAGTCAATTGTGACCCACATACAGTCAAACTTCAATATTTTTGGTCGACATTAAAATTTTGAAGTTTCTTTCATCATTTGATCAAGGGTTGATCATTATTCCTCAAGGAATGCCCTAAATTCTTCAAAACCCAAAAGTTGCTAAATTAGGGTTTCTTAGGAAAAGTCAACCAAACTTTTACCAAGCATAACATCCACATGATTTATCAGAAATTTTCCTTCCAAAGCTAATTTTGAATAAGGTATAATTCCCTACAATTCATATTCATCCCACAAGTTCAAAATATGCACCCACAAAAAGATATGAATTTCTACATTATGGGTCCTTTTGAAAAGTCAACAAAAACACCTTTTGGGTCAAAGCTTCTTACATGAACATGGAAGACTCAATTGATATGATACCAAAATGGTTACTTATAAGACATGCTAAGCTTTCTAAAAAGTTCAAGAACACCTCTCTAGGGTTAAAATTGGAGGAGATATGCCTTGTCAAAGTTGACCTTTTTTGCAAAATTGCCAAAAGTCAAATAGGCTCAAAATTACATCTTTTGCCAAATGGGCATAACTTTTTATGCTTGCACCTTACTTATAACATGGTCCACGACCCAAATATCCACCAACACATTATTTGTTTCACTTTTCAATTTATTTTGATTTTTTATTAATAAAAAATTGAATTAAATCAAATAATTGGTGAATAATAGCAAAGATATGATTATATTTGATTTTTTGACAGGCTTGCAATCAAAATATGCTGAGATATCAAGACCAAAACGAATCAATCATAATTTGTACAAGAAAGGGATGATTTGACTCAAAATAACAAGTTTACATAGAGCATGTAAATCAAATCAAATCTCCCATAATTGCAAAGATTCAATCCAATTTTATAACCCTAATTCATTCTTAGATATACATTGGACATGTAAAAGGCATAAAACAAGGTTTTGCAGTCGTAGAAGAAAAAGGACAAATTCAAAAAAGTTGACAAAAAGTGTGACTCGGTTTTCACTCCACATGGCCTTTCAGGGCAATTCAAGGCCAGCAATCGTATCCTGGAGCATCCCTGAAGCCAACTGGATCATTTGCAAATCTTATCACGCCCAGAAACGCATGCAATCACTACCACGGTTTGCTTATTTTTTCTAAATCGATTATTGAATTTCCTGCATCATTAGCATATTTAAGTGATATATTTGTGATCATGGATATGTTTGCAACCTGACTGGATGATTTAATTGAGTTTTTGACACATACATGTGCCTTTGCCATTATTAGGGTTTTCGTGTGCATTTTAGGGGTTTGTTACACAGGTTAAATTGGGCCAAAAGAAAAACACCATGATGTTCACGAGATCAAGACGAATTGATCCACATAGGTGGAAGTAATTTATCATGTGTCTTGTGCATTTTGGAAATTCGCAGGGCTATAGCTACAAACATACGACTGTAGGTAAAAGGTATGTAGCTAAGACGACGGAGAAAGGTAGAAGAAGATTAGATGGCATCCAATCAGTGGACCATTTGAAATCTCACGCGTGTTTCCCACTAACCCACTTATTTTCTATATTATATTTTTCTTCCATTATTTGTACAACTAACACATACATCCTAGTGGAAGAGCGCGCTAGTGGTAAGTGTGAGGACCTGGGTTCGATCCCAGGTCCAAGCATTTTCTTATTTTCTCAATTTCTGTTCACAGATCTAGTACACCAAGCTTGCACACGCTCACCATATGCCGTCACCTCTAACCAATGGATCACAACTTTCCCAGATCTAACGCTTCCAGCCTGAAGGACCATGGTGTGCTCTCAAGGAAGCGCCACATGGAATCTCACGAAAGCTTGGGCCATCAACCTTGGGCCCAAGAGCAATTTCAGGGTTACACCCCCTTCTCTCATTCAGCACCGGCCCATTTCTTTTCTTTATATTTTCTCTTTTATTTTAATTATTTTTCACCAAAAAAATTAATTAATTTTTATTAATCATAAAATAAAATAACCACAAAAAAAATACATAAAATCTTTTTTTATAAAATATTTTATTTTCTTGAATTATTTAATTTAGTTTAAATTAGGTTAATTTCAATTTCTTATATAATTAAAAATAATCAGGATTAGGGTTCTAGTTGTACAAAACCTAATTAAGTCTTTTCTCAAAAATAACTTAAATTTTTTCCAATTACATTTTTTAGGGTTTTCAATTTTTTCTCGCATTTAATTTGCCGCGCACATTTTTAATTCTTTTATTATTATTGTAATTGTTTCGAGGTTATAATAGTAATTAGGGTTTTAAGCTTCCGCATTTCATTTTCAGTCAAGATGATTATGTAACTGCCAAAGCCTTATAATAGTTAGGTTTATTTTTCGCACTTTAAATTCCTGCAAATATTTAACTGTTAGATGTATGCTAATAGGATTGTATGGCAAGAATATCTGAAAATTAAAATGGTAGATCACCTAATGTGCAAAGACTAATTAACTAAAACAATTCACATGCACATATTCAACCCTAGGGTTTACCTCACTTTGGTTGCCTTCGGTAAAACAGTCATTAAGCATAGGAGATTTTAGTGGTTGCCCTCTAGTCTAAAAGATCAAAATGTCCCATTCAAATGGTGCCTCGGAAATGTTACCTCGGAAAGATCTTAAGACTCTAGGGTTACTACTAAAGTTTTCTAAATGTTGCTTTAGTGATTGTACTTGTCCCTTTCGAATGTCCCTTACAAACTTCAACGACGGGGCTACCTACTCCTTAATAGTAGGATAGCGCTGTCCAAAGGAAACGAGAACGAACAATCTTTTTTCGAGTAGGTAGAATCTTAAGTACTTGCTCAACAAAACTTCTCACACAAACACCTTTCAAAACAAATTTTTAAAAATAAACTTCGGGACACCTTTGAAGACTGATACAAGAGTTATCACGAAGTAAAACATTTTCAAAACAAGCACACAAGAAATTTAAAAAAATGAGCAAGCACCTAAGAGCCCTTGGAAAACCATGGATAGAAATGGTGCTAACACCTTCCCTTTCTATAATCTACCTCCCGTACTCAGAAATCTCGAAAAAAGGTTTTTTCTTTTCTTTTTCCTTTTCCTTGATTGGATGAAATAAAAGTAGGTGGCGACTCTTGCTTACCGCGAAATTTTGCAAACAAAAACGCAAAACACAAACCAGTAAAAACAGTACGTTCTGCCACCGTATCACAGTACCCCACTTTGGTTGCCTTCAGAAAACAGTCACAACTCTCGAAACGTGAGAGATTTTAGTGGCTACCCTCTGGTTTAAAAGATCAAAAATGACCCTCTTGAAGTTACCGCGGTTAAAATGATCTTAAAATCCTAGGCTAGTTACTAAAGTTTCTTGTCCAGTTGCCTTTGTGACTGTATAAAGGTCCATTCGAGTGTCCCTCAAATATCCAGCGACTAGGGCTACCTACTCACTAGTAGTAGGATAGCACTGTCTAAAGGAAAAGAGGAAAAGAAAAACCCTTTCGAGTAAAAGTAGATAGTTCCTAGATTCTATGCTAAAACAATTTTGACACTTACACAAAACCTCTTTCAAAATCATTTTCAAACACTTTGTATATGTTCTCTACTATTCCGAGAAACATTACAAAGTTCATCGTACTAAGATGCTTTTCAAAAATGCTTTTCAAAACACACAAAGCACAAGGTCTTTCAAAATGAGCTAAGCATCTAAGAGCCCGTAGAAAACTACGGATGAAAAGGGTGCTAACACCTTCCCTTTCCATAATCTACCCCCCCCCCTTACTCAGAAAACTCTCGAAAGGTCTTTTTCTGTTCTTTTCACCCTTTCATTTTTTGGATAAAAGAAAAGTTGGTGGCGACTTTTGCTTACCGCAACATTTGCAAATATAAACGCAAAACCAGTATAACAGTCGATTCTACAACCATATTACACTCCTTAAATGATCCTTATCTTTCTGAGCCATCGCTCTCAATTATTCACGGTCAGGTGCCATAAACATGTTTTACTTATACTATTTCACGAAAGGTTCACCCAATCCTATACCATTTCAAAGCAACACCGGTTAAACTATCCTAGAAGAAATGAATAAGAAAGTGTTGGTCATCAGTATGAGTGAACATCCTTCTGATATACATCACCAGTTGGTCATGGGGATAAGAATTTCCCTTGTACTTCTCAAATTCTGGCACCTTAAACTTTGTTGGCACTTTCACATTAGGAACTAAGTAGAGGTCACTGACATTCTGTCTGAATAACTCATTCCCTCAGAGAGCCTTCACTTATTTCTGCATTTCATTGAATTGATCCTGAAAGTCATCCATTTGGTCATAAAAGCCCAAACTTTCACTTGGGGGAGGAACATGATGATAAAATTCACCATTAATAACAGGCATAGCATTCACTGTATGAGGTGCATGATGATGAATCTCATTATTAGAAACAACAGTAGCGTTCACCACATGAGGTGCAGAAGCAGCAGTAGTTTGAGCAAATGGAGAAACTTGAGCAGCAGGATTGTAACCTTCTGGAATGAAATTCTCAGGCATTCCCCATGGGTAACTGCGAGGCATACGGTACTAAGTAGCAGTAACTGGAGTAACAGAGATGGGAACTGACAGAACCTCTAAAATAACGATCGTCTGATGTGGCCGAGTAGTATGGGGAGACAAAGGAGAAGAAGGTGGTGGCTGATTTTGAGCAGCCGCCAACGATTCTACCAAACCAGTCAGATTATCCATATTGGCTCTCAAATTAGTAAGTTCTTTGCATAACCCGCGATTCTCTTGTTCAAGGTTTTCCATCTTCTTTTTAGAATTAGCCTGAGTATTGTAGTGATGAGACAACTTGTCGACTGAACGAATCAGAGAAACAAGTAAGACACCTGTGGAAGATAGGAATGCAGAAATATGTGGGAAATAATACATAATATGCAATGCACATGATTTGGAAATATTGAGGAACTAACACATTTGGAAAAACCGAAAAATCTTATTTTAATAATAATTTTGGAATGGATTAAAACTTTTAGTACAAGTTTAAATAATCCTAAATACAAGAGATTAAAGATAGAATTTAAAAATCCTAAGGATCCAAAGCTGATGAAGATCTCTCCACACACTGACACATTCTCTTGAGTCTTGCAATCTGAGCCTTCAATTACTTGTTCTCTTCTGCATACTTGTCGGTGACTTCTTTCCATCCACCAGAATCAGAAAATGAGTGACCGGGACCTGGATGAACTCTAGAGGATAATAAATCCTCTTGCTTCTCCATCATCTCCACAACATGATTCTCAAGAATCTCAATCAAGTCATCCTTATCTTTCAACTCTATTGTGTAGGACACCTCCAAAGTTTGGTACTTGTTCTTCCATGCTTCCTTCTCTTACTGTATCCTAACTAAGGCAAGTTTAAGTTCTTCCGCATCATCTAAGGGAGGAGGAGTGGTCCTCATAAACACGTCAGGCATAAGTTCTTCACGAGAATAAGGCATCTTCAATTGAATTTCCCTTGCTTGTACCCAACGAAGATGAGGCTCTAATGAAACATCTCCTCTTGGTCCCAGATCTTTTCTACCCTTCCTATGAATATGGCGCCAAGCCTTTTTAATCTCTTCCTTAGCTACCTTGTGATCTTCTCCTTCTTTGAGAAAGAAATCACTCAGATGAAAGTTGATTGGCTTGTCTCTCATTGGATATCCAAGTTGGCAACGTACAAGAAAATGATTATAGTTAATTCCTCCATTTGTGCCAAGAAGAGGTACATTAGGGAAACTACCGCAACTATAAATAATATTCACATCGTGATAAGCTTGATGATACCAATCAATGTCTGAATGAGTGAGAGCCTTAATCTTCAGTGCCTAACTCGGTTCCTTCTTGATATCCCAAAAAGCAACAAACTGAGGTAAGTGATAAATAAACCACTGATATAATAACGGTGTGCAACAAATGATCATCCCTTCCTGATAGATATTCTGAAGATGGATGGAATAATAAGTATCTCCTATCAGCGTAAGGACTGGATTCCCAATAAAAAAAATTCTAATGGCAACATCCAAAAATTTGTCTACGTTTGGAAACAAGAACAACCCATAGGTAAGCGAAGCAAAGATAGCTTCTTGTACTCTTCATATTGGTAAAGTAACGAGCTTTCTCCAATAAAAAATGACCAGGTAACCCCTTGATTCCTCCTTTTGTAGTCATGTTAGCCTCAATCTCATACCTCCTCAAATGAGTGACAGTTACAATCTCATGAGACTTGGGCTCTCCTTCTAAGACGGTGAAAGGAACACGATCAATAATAGGTAGACCAAGTAATTAAGAATACTCCTCCAATGTGGGAATTACATAATAATCAGGAAAAGTAAAACACTGGTATAAAGGATCATAGAACTAGACCAATGTAGAAAGAAAACCCTCTTTCATCTTGAGCTTCATAAGAGGCACAATGACTCCACACTTCTTCCAGAAATATGTAGGACTCTCAATCTCAGGAATCAAACTCATCAGTTCCTCTATCTTAGGATCCTTGAAACTGTACTTCCGAGTCTTTCTCCTTCCAAAATCCATGGTCAAAAAAGTACTTGAGATATTTGCAAAATTAAACCTTAAGTTCCTTGAAATACCATTTAAAGAATGCTCATGGGTGCAAGAATACATGATGATGCAAAAATCACACACAAGATCACAAACACGGGCGTTATTAGGTTCAATGTCATGAGCATGAAGTCAAAGGTACTACCCACAAGGTAAGGACTAATGGTGTATTACCTGCCGAAAAAGGTTCTAAGGAAATCCCAAAGTCTATATTCTTCCTTCAGATATTATCGAAGTCCCGATTAGCTCGGTAAATAGCAATATTCTCAGGAAAAACTCTTCTGAGTGCAGCATCGCGTGACAAATACTTTTCAATTACTCTGTCATAGTCTCCAGACTACACCTAAAAGGCCAAGATGCGTTAAGGGTTCTACGACTTCTCAACTTTGCGGCCTCCTAGGTCAAAAGCAACAATGTCTTCCTAATTGCTCGGTAAACAAATACTACAGTCAAAGGGGCCTCCACTGAGAGGGGGATCTCATATCTCCTTTTTTCAGAATTACTCCCACAAAGTTAAAATGATTATACCGCCTGTTCTATCTTCAGTTTTCCCAAGTTCGAGTATAGGACTTATAAAAGATCACCAAGCACTCTGAAAAATAGAAAAATCCAGACATACATATATACAACAAATAATATACAATAAATAATATACAACAAATAATCGCACATACACAGATAAACAAAGATAGGCTCAACCCACTTAGAGAATTTCCCCCAATTCTTTATTTTTTAATGAAATGGGAGAAGAGCGAATAAACCCAAAAAAAAAGAGGGGGAGAATCCAGGTACGGAAGTGGGTTATGCAAAGGGAAGGTATTAGAACTCTAAAAATTTATGGTACTCCACAAGAACCTCTTTTAAAATTTGTGTATTTTGGCTATAAAAGGTGTATACAAAATAAGATCGGGGAGATGAGAAAAGAATTATTTTTTATAATTTTTTCTTCCATGTAATAGGGGATCAGGGTACTCGTAGTTCACCTCAAAAATTTTAAAACACATGTATGTTGGTTAATTTTAAGAGAAGAGACATCATCGTCATATCCGAGTGGAAAACATACTTACTACTTATGATTATAAGAAAGGAGAATTTTCATCATCTCAAAGTGGAGGATATAGCTTGAATTTTAAAATCAACAAAGCCTCACTCAACACCCAAGTGGAAAATATCTCACTTCACTACATATCGTAAAAGTATAGTAACTCACCTCACTACAAGAATCGACAAGAGTCTAATCTTTTGGGAAAAAGTTTTAAAGTAAAAAGCCAAAGTGGAAAAAATAGTTTGAGTGAGGTTAATGACTTTTAGTCTTGAGAAAGATGTCAAAGTATGATTAAATTGATTAAAGTTTGATTAAGAAAAGATTTTGAAAATGCACGGACCTAACTCCAAAGAAAAGTGGTTCAAGTTAGAAAACAAGAAGAGTTTTGAAAAGGAGGGAGAAGTTTTGTGAAATTAAAGAAGATGGGAGGAGATGAAGGGACTATTCTAAAGAATAAGCTAAAAACTTGAAGAATAGAAAAACACAAGAAGGGGGTTTGAATTGGAGTTTTCGAAATAAAAAATAGTAGACATGTTAGTTATCCAGGTTCGTTTGAACTCAAACTACTCCATTCCACCTGCCAATGTGATTTCGTCTCTCTTAAACGAGGTATTAATCCACTAATCAAAACTTGATCACACAGATACAGTGACTATTGTCAATGTCTTCTTGAGTTTAAACCACAACTCGGTTTTCTCAAGGTATTACAAGATAAATTAATTAAAAGTGTGTACGAATATGTTTTCCAAACAAAACTATATCAAAATAGTGATGTATACACAATTTTAAAGCACAAGATAGAACTGAGTAATAATATTTTTCTCTTTCAGTGCATAGTAGTGTTGTTGGATTTCTTCTTCAAGTCTTCTTTATATAGGTGATGCATAAGAGACATGATAAGATGCTTTTGGAATGTTGATAAAGTGGTTTAATGTACTTTCCAAAAATATAGATCTTGTCTTGGTTCATCCGTTACTTTTTTATTTGTAAATAATGATTTGTAACGCATCATAACATTGTTTTCTTAGGATCATATCAGAAGAATAATGTTACCATTGAGACTTTAGATCCTCATAACTTCTTGATATCCATTAGAACTTATATGATATGTTGGAGCTTCTTTTTCAAATCAGAGTATTTACTAGCGGAGTGTAGCTCAAGTGCCGAATCTTTAGAATAGATGAGTAGATGAGTGCATTAACTTCTTTTGTTCTTCTAGAACTTTACTTATCAGAATATCAGAGTTTTGCTCGCAGCATTGGTGCTTTCAGAAGTTGTAACATTAGAACTTATTTATTTTAGCATGTTACACAAATTTTCTTCTAAGTATGTTGTGTCTAAACAGAGCTTCAAAACATAACTCTCTCATCTTCTATGCTTCTTTCATCTGAATTTCTCTGCATATTTAAATACATTATTAGAGAAAAAATTTGTTCTTTATATATATATATATATATATATATATATATATATATATATATATATATATATATATATATATATATATATATATATATATATATATATATATATATATATATATATATATATATATCATGTGTTTGTTATTATTAAAACTATTACAAGGATGTAGAACCAAACTATGCTATAATAATCTCCCCCTTTTTGATGATGACAAAAACTTGTATATTTTGATATATTACTTAAGAGTATAAAGAAATGGAATCTCCCCCTGAGTTAAGTATTCAGATAAAGAAAAAAATATTTCCCTGAAGATGTTCTAATCAGAGCTTTGTGATTAGAAGTTTTGATATGCCTATGTGACAGAAGTTGCTTTCAAGAGATTTTTCATGTTTTCCTGTTTGCTTTCAGAAGATAAAACAGAGGTTATGATATTCAAAACTTTTAAGAGTAAGTATCGGTATTGTTATATTCAAAATATCATACATTCTCCCCCTTTTTGTCAAAAATTAAAAAGTAATAAAAAAACATAAATATAACAAAATGAATTTCGTATTCAAAGTGGATTAATATAAACGGAAGATTGAAATAAAAAAAAAAAAAACAAGCATAGCAGAAACAAAACAATTTATTATAACTAAGGTTGAGGAGGTGGAAGTCGTGTGAACAAGGCTTCCAATAAACTCTTGATATGATTGTTTGATTCCTCTTGTTTTCCAAGCATCCCCTTAATTTTTTTGCTAGTTTCTTCCGGTTTGTCTAACCTTTCCTTAAACAAAGCATTTTCTTTCTTCAACTCCTCCAGAGTTTTCAACACAAGAGAAGAAGAGATTGTTTGAAAAAAGGACCCACATTCTCATAATTAACTACAACAGATTCTTGCTCAGGAGATTCTCCAACTGCCATGCCTTTGTCTTGAAACACGACCAGATGAAGAGGTTTAGGAGAAGGTTCATTACAATATGATATCTGAGAGGCTTCCCAATGGGTGTTGTCCAGAAGAAGGAGGGTTTTCTTTACCCAGTGTCGCAGAACTTGATCCTTGAAGATTTTCACGTGATCGCAGAAGTTTTGTTGAGCGATTTTATAGCTGAGTTCCTTTAGCTTCAAAGATTCAGTTAAACCATTTTTTTGAACTGATTCTAGTGAGAATCAGAAGCAATTGGGTTAAGATTCTCCATGAAAGATAGCTTTAAGGAGTTAACACATTCCTGTATTTTTGTTTCAAATATCAGTAGAGATTTACCAACATCTGATTTGGATTTTTTTTAGTGTTGGTTTTGGAACGACTATTTTCTGAGAACTTGTGACAAGATTGTCCCAAGCTTCTAAGTCAATGATTGTTCTAAGAGGATCTTCTGGGTAGTTATTGGGAGAGGGAGAGTCGGAAAGAATTATATGTGATTTAGATGGTGTTGAATTATATGGAGATAGGATATCTAGAATGGAGAAATTTTGTGACGTAGTTGAGGGGATTATTGGTGGTTGAGAGATCATGAGAGGGAAAATGATGCCTGGAATGACTGTCGTGGTATGACAGTCAATATTTGGATTTTTGGTTTGGGGAGTTTCAAACAGTGGATCAAATTGATCAATATCAGAAAGAACATGTGCAAGTTCTGGCTAAGTCTGATCAAAATGAGTAGAAGGTGGATTAATCAGAGGATTATTTGTAGGTCTTGAAGTGTCAATTTTTAGGTCAAAATCATCAAGGGTTTGAGGAGATGGATCTTCAAAGGGTTTTGGAGATGAGGGGGTTTCATATGTTGATAAAAATATTGATTCAATAACAGAAACAAAAGACGACTTACTTTTCTTTTTGGCAGCTTTGGGAGTTTTCAGAGAAGTTCCTTCTCCAACAACTTTCCTTTTTCTTGACTTTCTGGTAGTAACTTCTAGAGGTTATTGCCTTAGATTAAGAATATTCATATCTGGAATCGTACCATCACTCTTGCAGGCTTCCAGATACCTGAGAATAATTTATGGAGAGGAGTCCACTTGATTGAAGAGAGGAAAATCCTTTAGAGGCAGTCTTCTAGTGGTGATTGTTGTACCCCAATTTTCCCCCTAATATTCCTGTATCATCTCATATCAACTCAATCATATCAAGATAACACTAGGGTTTGGCTCTTCTCCCTACCTCTAGGTTTACTCATGAGGAATCACCAAGCACCTTGAGTTATATATTGTGATCATCTATTTTTTTCATTGATTAAATTTTAACTAACAAGTAAAATGAATGTTTGCTCTAATTTTGATGATATTATAGGTAAGGGCACAACACATTTCATCAGTTTGATTTATAGGTTCATGAGTTTATTTCCATGCCTTTTTAAACAAAGCTTCATTGAGACTCAAGCTTCATCATTGAAGATACTTTGAAGTAATATCATGACAAGGTCTACTACGATTTATCATGCCTCAATTTTTCAAATAAAATCAAAAGATGCAAGAGTTGATTGAAGAAGTTTGACCTAATTGGACAAGTTCTTGATTTCTTGGTCACAAGTGCATAACTCTCTCAATTCTTAATATTGGGAGGTGATTTTTGCTGCTATGGGTTCTTATTATAATACACAACAACTTCTATTCACATGGAAAGAGTTATTATGCAAGGAAGGTTGTTAAAATTAAAAGGGTTTTCCAAGTCATTTTGGTGTTCTAGGAGCTAGGGTTTTGAACTTCTAAGGGCTATATCTTGCTCATATTTTGGTATTTTTGAGTGATTCCAAAGAAATGATTATTTTTAAACCAATAACTTCAAAATTTCAAGAAAAGTTTATGTGGAAGATTCCTAATGATGAATAAAGATTACAAGTCCCCTAGATAGGCCATCAAATTCCCTTATGTGACTTCAAAAAGTCATAACTTGATCAATTTTTATCTCCTTGATCCTATTATTTTTCCACAATAATTTTAAGGATGTGAAATTCAACTCTTATTTTATGTGCAAAGCTTGAAAAGGGATGGAAGATGCCCTAAGAATGCAAAAGGTTATAGGTCATTTCATGGATTTTCACCAAATTCACAAAGTCATAACTTTCTCAATTCTTGGAGTTTTTAAGTGGTTCAAATCTTAAAATATCATTTAAGAGATCTACTTCATGCCATTTATTTTGGTCAAAAGCAAATTTTGGGTGGAAGGCTATGTTTGGATGCAAAACATTATAGGTCAATTTTGAAGAAAAAACTTAGAATTTTTCTAAGTACAAAGAGTCAGCATCTTTTTCTCAACTTTGACTCATCACAACTCCTAGATCAACTATCCAATTGATCCCATTCTTTGCACATTGTAAAATTTGGACCTTATCTTTCAATTGCTTCAATAATAATGTCCTAAGACTCCTTGAGTTGTGAATACCATTGACTCAAAGTTGGTACCGTGAAACTAACTTTTTCCTCCAAGTCAGAATTTGAAATGCACAATTCAGCTTCTAATCACTAATTTTTTGCGCGTTTTTACTTCTAATCATGTGTAACAATCTTCCAGAAGTGATTAACACCTTGAAATGCGAGTTTTGATTGAGTTTTGAACAAAATATGAGTCACATTTTTCATGCTTGCAACTTCTCACGAATTCCCTCCAAACTGCATGATTCCACACGCTTGAGCATCCCATTTGCTTCCTATAAATAGAGGGTTATATCTCAGTCATTTTCACAAGCTTTTGATAGATAATTGACCCCTGTTCAGATCCCACACGAACTTTGAATTTGAATTTGTGATTTCTTGCTTTCTCACTCTTAAACACCAAAAGCTCCATTCAGTTAGCTTCATTAAACTTCTCTGAAACTAACCACACTCTTACCTTCAAGAAGTAACCTATATTGATCTACAGAAGTCCAGTTTTAGAGCCACCCTGTGCTAATTTGTTCAGGAAGACTTCTTGGTCAAATAGATCCAAATAAAAGACTAATCTACTCTCTGCATCCTTCTGATTCTCTTACTTTTTACAATTTGTGATTTCATTGAGATTTGATTGAAATATTCCATAATTTCATGCTCGTTATTATTTTTGCATTTTCTCAATTTAAGCCTTGCTCAGTTTATATAAATTTGGCGTGATGGTACCATTAGAATCGTCTTAAAGAGATGAATCTAATGTTACCGGTCTGGTCCTCTAATTTTACAGTTTGAGGAATCCTAATATAGGGCGCCTGGAGGTTGAAGACGACTTACGTGTCGTGCTACAACCAATGAAAGCGTGACATGTGATTTTTTGAATTCAATCCAATGTGTTTGCTTTATCATATGCGCGCTTTGAGAGCCCTTGAATCTGATTACTTTCATTAGTCAGACTCCATCCAACGCGCCAGAATTTTAGTTGTTTTTAATATTTAAAAGGTGATCCGGTGCAATTTCCAAAGTTGATCATGATATGCACAGCGTGCTTGATCCTTTAGATCTGATTACTAGTGTGTTTTAAATCTCATCCAATGGTCCACATTTTTTTGGTTTGTTATTTTATTTTCTTCTTTTTTATTTTAATTGATTTAAACTTCAAAAAATCATAGTAAATTCATTTCAGACTCAAAAATTATGAAAAAATTCACAAATATATTTTCAAATATTCTCTTTCTGATTTTTTATTTTTTCATGATTTTATTTTCATATTTGATATTTTTTTTATAATTTTTCCTTTATTTTGACTTGTTTCTATTTATTTAAAAATACTTTTTGATATTTAAAAATTATGAAAAATTTTATAAAAATTATTTTACTCATCTCTGATTTTCTGAAATTTTTCTAGAATTTTATCTTGACTTATACTATTTTTTTTATCTTTTTCTTCACTTATTTGAGTGATTTTAATTAGTTTAAAAATACTTTTCTGTTTTACAAAATTTCCAAAAAAATTATAAAAATATTTGAGGTCAGCTCTGATTTTTCCATAATATTATTAAATTTTTCTTTGATACTTTAAACATAGTTTACTATTTTACCTTTTATTTTCATTTTAAAAAATAATTTAAAAATAATTTTCCTTTTTTTATTCATTAAATGCAATTTATTTTTTGAGTATATTCTGGACATGTGATTTTTGATCATGAACTTCATTAACATCATTGGATCTTGGGTGTTGAGTTCAACTCCACCAAAATGGATGGATGATTTTAATGATAGTTTTGATCAAATTTATTGATTCAAATGTATCCCCTCTCTCTTCATCTCATCCTCTTCTCTTTTATGCTACATGTTGTTAGAGTATGATCTACATATCATCACTCCTAACATATGGCACATAGATTGCTATTGACCGGCCTCAAAATAGGTGCAACTTCTATATAAGTCCACTTACGATTGCTTAACATAGCGCTAAATTTTGTCCTGACTCGAGAAATGATCATCCGTGGCCCAAACCTATGTTTGCAAGCCCAAGCATGTTTAATTTGAAATTTTTGATCCAATAATCTTGAGGTTCATTTTAGGAGTCTTTGGTCTTATTAATCCTCTAATGAATCTTCATAAATTTTGGAACTAAGTGAATCATTTAAACATCATTGATCATGTATTGTTGCCTTGAGATTTTGAAATGAATGATATACTTGACAAAAAGCAAATGAAACTTGTTTTTGAGAGGCTTGATTTTATCAATCTTCTAATAAGTTTTCAAATGCAAGTTTCAAGATAGTCATTCAACTAACCTCTAATTTCTAACAATTGACTTTATTTTATGTTTTTACTTTATGCTTTTTACTTTAGCATTTTCATTTCATGCTATTTTCATCTTTGCTCACTTGAGTATTTATCTTTATGTCATTTTTGTTTTTCTCACTTGAGCTTTTCATTTTCTTTTTGAAGATACCTAATAACCAACTTGAACAATAAAAAACTTTAATGTTACTTGGACTATTTGGTTACTATCCTTTGCATGATTGAGTTGTGGACTTCTTGGACTTAAGATTAGAGACTTTGACCTACCTTGAGACCTTGTGACTTCTATTGAAATTTTGTCTGGAGTTCTTGGGGTTTACCCCTAAGACATTGGGTTGTTTGTTTTCTTTGTGTGCAGATTATTTTTATTATGTACTTTGTTTATGATTGGGAATTCATCTGTATACAGTCGTTACTTTGCCCAATTTTTGTGAAGACTTAATGCCTTTGAAGCTTAGTTTTCTTAATAGGTTTAATATCTTTGCTTGTTTAGTTTCAATCCAAAGGATGAGAATTCTACATTGACTCATTATGTCAAGTGTTGGCTTCTTGTTGGTTAGATGGTTCTTTTCATAAGCTTTTACCTTATGCTTTAGGATAGCCCCTTCATCTCCTCCCACCTTCTTTAATTTCAAAAATCTTCCCCCTCCTTTTCAAAACTATTCTTGTTTTTTTTAAAACATGAATCACTTTCATAATAAACTTGGACTTAGGTCCATGCATTTTCAAAATATTTTCTTAATCAAATTTTAATCAACTTAATCATACTTTGACATTTTTTGTGAGAAGACTAAAAGTCAATCAATCTAATTCGAATTATTTTTCCACTTTGGCTTTTTACCTTAAAATTTTCTCAAAAGATTAGACTCTTGTAAATCCTTGTAGTGATGTAAACTACTATACTTCTATGTTTTATAGTGAAGTGATATGTTTTTCACTTGGGTGTTAAGCGAGGCTTGTTGATTTTAAAAATCCAAGCCATATCCTCCACTTTGAGATGATGCAAATTCTCCTTTCTCATAATCGTGGGTAGTAAGTATGTTTTGCACTCGTAGATGACGATGATGTCTCGTCTCTTAAAATTAACCAACACACTTGTGTTTTAAAATTTTTAAAGGTGAACTACGAGTACCCTGATCCCCTATTGCACTGAAGACGGTATGTAGACACTAAAGGTTCGCAACCGCGGCGGGTGCAAATATTGTAAAAAATACTTATTTTTCTCATCCCCACAATCTAATTTTATACAACTCTTATAGCCAAAATACACAGATTTTCAAAGAGGTTTCTGCAGAGTACCATAGATGTTTTGGGTGCTAATATCTTCCTTTTGCATAACCAACCTCCGAACTTAGATTATCTCCCCCTCTTTTGGGTTATTAGCTCTTTTCCCATTCTTCCGAAAATATTAAAGTGCGGTGGTGATTTTTATTTGATTTGTGTGAGTCAAGTCAATCCAATGGCTTAGTCTCAATATTTCTACCGCTACAGAAAAAATGACAACTCTGCTAGGGAAAGATAGACCAAATGTTGGTTCATCCCTAAGTGGGTTGAGCCTATCTTTGTTTATTTGTGCATGTGCTATTATTTGTTTGTATATTATATGTTGTATATATGTTTGTTTGGATTTTCCTGTTTTTCAGGATGCTTGGTGATTTCTCATAAGTCCTATACATGTACTTAGGAAAACTTAAAATAGGACGATAGGTATAGTCATGTTAACTTTGAAGGAGTAATCCCAAAAAATGAGGCATGAGATCCCCCACTCAGTGGAGGCCCCTTTGAATGTAGTGTTATTTACCGAGTAATCGGGAAGACGTGCTGCTTTCGACCTGGGAGCCTGCTAAAGTTGAGGACCGTAGAACCCTTAACCCATCTAGGCCTTTTAGGTGTAGTGCGGAAATTATGATGGATTAATCCGAAAATGGTTGTCACACGATACTACACTTAGACGATTTTTTCTTGAGAATATTACTAATTACCGAGTCAATTGGGACGTTTGTAATATCCGAAGGAAGGATGTAGACTCTGGGAACCTCTTAGAACCTTGTTTGGCAAGTGATAAACTATTAGACCATACCTTGTGGGTAGTACCTTTGACTTTATGCTCGTGACGTCAAACCTATGAACCCCATGTTTGTGATCTTGTGTGTGATTATTGCATCATGCATTCATGCACTCATGAGCATCCTTTAAAAAAATTTGTTTCAAGGGACTTAAAGCTAGCTCTTTGTGAATATCTCAGGTACTTTTGACCATGGATTCTGGAAAAAGAAAGACTCAAAAGTACATTTTCAAGAATCCTAAGATAGATGATTTGATTAGTCTGATTCCCGAGATTGGGAGTTCTACGGATTTTCTGAAGAAGTATGGATCCATTGTGTCTCTCATGAAGCTCAGGATGAAGGAGGGTATTATCTCAACTTTGGTCCGATTCTATGATCCGATGTATCGATGTTTCACTTTTCCTGATTATCAGTTGATACCTACTGTGATACGGTGGGAGAACTGACTTGGAATGTTTTTCGTTTTATCACAAATGTGTCAAGAGTCGCCACCGACTTTTCTTTTATCCAAAAAGGAAAGGCTGAAAAGAACAGGAAAGGCCTTTGAGATTACTTCTTGAGTTCGGGGGGTAGATTATGAAAAGGGAATGTGTTAGCACCCTTTTCATCCATAGTTATCTATGGGCTCTTAGTTGCTTACTAGATCACTTACTTTTGTTTGAAAATGTGCTTTGTGGTGGTCTTGAAAGTATTTTGAAAATGCTCCTTCTTTTAGGCTAACTTTGTAATAGTTCTCGTTCGTAAGAACATATACAAAGTGTTGATCTTTTGAAAATGTTTCATGTTTGGAAAATGTTTTTGAAAGTGTTTTTGAAAGTGTTAATGTTTGTTTTTGAAAATAAGCAAGGATGTTTGATTTGAAAGTGAGCAAGCAACTAGGAACAATCTACCTACTAAAAATTCTTTGTTCATTTCTTCCTTTCCTTTGATATTGCTATCTTACCATTGATTGGTAAGAAACCTCATCTTTGGATGTATAGGGACAGGTGTAGGTCATCGTGTAGCCATGATAGCAATGTTGTGAAATATCTTAGCAATTCTCTTCGAGGGACTAAGATCATTTTGAAAGGAAACATTTGATAGCGTCATCGAGGGACTATGATCTTGTATTTTTGATTGCTTTTGGCTAAGGCATCCCACATGCATAACATGTCCATTTTAGTAAGGAAATAAAGTGGAATTACCCTAAGGGTACAAGTGTGAAAATGTGTTTGATTTACATGCTTTTTTTATCTTGGATTAGGGTTTTCTAACTTGTTGATTTTAATCTTTCCATACAAACCCAAATTTACTAGCATTTTTATGTAAAGCAATAAATTGTGAAAAGTAAAATACTAAGCTATTACAGCATTAGGGGAGGGGGTATACAAATTTACGAATGGGGATTTGCAAGAAAATTAAACCTAATTATCTATTACAGCCATATTGAATAAATATACAAAACTTGAATAAATAATGTGCAAATGCAAATGGAAAAATAAATGATTTTTGTTTGGATTTTTATGAAAGGGGTTTTAACCTAATTAAGAGAGATGATTAATTAAAAATTAAACAAAACTTAAACCTAAATTAGTTAAGAAAGAAATTAAGTTAAAAATGTTTTTAGTGTTTTTTATGAAAAGGTTTTAAATTAGTAAAAATGAAATGAAGATTAATCAATTAAAATAAGCCTAAGTTATAAATTAATTAATTTACAAGAAAATAATATAATAATTAAACCTAATTATCTAAATATTAATTATTTAAGAAAAGAAATTAATTTATTAGAAAATGCTTTTTTAGTCTTTTTGTTTTTTACAAATAAAAATAAATAAGTGTAAAAATAATAATAATAATATTTTTGGATTTTTTATCACTAATAAAAAAAATAATAATAATAAAAAATGAAATGTAAATAAAATAAAATAAGAAAATAAATAAATGAAATAAATAAAAGTTGGGCCAGGAGTGTATAAGCAAGCAGAGGGTTAGAATTTGGCAAAAAAAGACAAAAGCCCAATGGTTTGGGGCCCAGGCGCCTCTTTCAAACAAAAAAAGAAAGAAAAATGTGAAAAAGAACAAAAGGGTACCACTTCGGCTCGAACCCAGGTCCCAAAGGTTAATAGACGCGCTCTTTACCACTGGGGTGGCTATACATCCGTTCATATAAACAAAACAATAAATATATAAAATGAATCAAGTCCTGAATGAACTTCATCTTCAACCTCCAGCCAGAGAACCTGTAACTCATTAATTTCTCATCCATTCACAAAACTTCCATAATCGAACTTGTTAGAAATTTCCTCACCATTCTGAATATGTAAACAACTTAAGCTAATTCTCAAAGATGAGCATGAATTTCTAACAGTGCCAAATTCTGACCTAAATATTTTCAGAGTGTCAAACTCAAAATTCTCCCTACTCAAGCAAAATAAATGAAATCTATGGACATGTATAGTTTCAGGGCAATGATGTCTATATTTTATCTTCACAAATGCAAGCTTAACAATGCCTAAATGAGAAGATAGAAGTTCAAGAAAAATACCTCAAAATTGGAAATCGTGAAATGAGTTTGAGCTTGATTCAAGGTGCTTCAATGATCAGGTTAACTTCCTCGGGTCTCTAGGAAGCTAATACAACCCTTAGCTTGAGTTGAGAGTCGCTGAAATGGCCTGGAGAAGTCCAACTGCAATGCTCTATTTTTGGTTATAGAGGTTATGTTAAATGGTGTTACAGTTCTGGAAATAGGATGGGGATAAGTTATATTTGATATGAGGAAGCTTTTTAAACTAAAAGGCCAAGAAATGTACAAGGGAAATGGAAGTTTGATATATAAAGTCATAAATTGCACAACAATGGTGAATCAACAAACATTGATCATCAGTGTGGGTAGACATTCTTCTTATATACATCACAAGATGAGCACGAGGAAAAGTGTTTCCCTTATACTTCTCGAATTCCGGGACTTTAAATTTTGCAGGTATCTTGACATTCGGGACCAAGCATAAATCATTCACATTATGCCCGAACAATTCCTTTCCCCTAAGGGCCTTCATCTCCCTCTTCATCTTGTCAGACTGATCTTGAAAATCATCCATTCGATCATAGAGACCCAAGCCTTCACTTGGTGGAGGAAAAGGACGATACATATCATCATTAGCAAATGGGAACATATTCACCGAAGGAGGTGCAGAAGGAGTAGCATGCACCACAGGAGGTGCAGGAGTATCAGTAGTCTGAGAAACTGGAGTAACTCGAGGACTAAGATTGAAACCTTCAAGCGCAAAGTTCTCTGGCATTCCCCATGGACAACCTTGAGGCACGCGATTCTGAATAACAGTTGGAATGGCAGACACAAAAATAGTCGGAGCTTTAGTAGTAACCTTTGTCTATTGAGGTTGAACACTCGATGGTTGATTTTGGGAAGCCACCAGAGATTCCATCAGAACAGTGAGATTGGCCATGTCGGCCTTCAAAGCAGAAACTTCCTCGCGTAGCTCGCGATTCTCTTGTTCTAAGTTGTCCATCTTCCTTCTAAAATTAGCTCGAGTATTGTATTGGTGAGACAGCTTGCTGAACGAAGTAAAGAAGCTTGGTAAGACACCTGGATATGCATAATAAATGTAAGAAATATGTGTAATATGATGCATGATATGTAATGCACATGATTTATTTTATTAATATTTCAAGGGACTTAAAGATTTATAGACACGTTTCAAATATCAAAGTAATAACACATTTGAAATACTGAAAAATTTTATTATAATAACTTCAAAATGGATTACAAGTTTCAATAATCCCAAGTACAAGATAAAAATAAAGTCTAAACCCTAAGAAGTAAAGCTAATGGAGATCAATCTATACGCTGGCGCTTCCCTATAAGCCTGGAAATCTGAGCCTTCAACCTCCGGTTTTCATCCGCATATCTGGTGGCAATCTCCTTCCAATCACCTGAATCAGGAAGTGAGAAACTAGCATCTGAATGAGGCTTAGGAGAAAATAAATCCCCTTGCCTCTCCATCATCTCTACAACCCGACTCTTAAGAATCTCAATCAAGTCGTCTTTCTCCTTCAAGTCAGCTCTATAGGAAATCTCTAAAGTTTGGCACTTATTCTTCCAAGCATCCTTTTCCTGCTGCATGCTGACCAAAGCAAGTTGTAGCTCTTCCATATCATCCAATAAGGGAGGAGTGGTCTTCACAAACAAGTCAGGCATAGGTGATTCCTGAGAATACGGCATCTTCAACTAAATAGCTCTCGTTTGGATCCACTGAAGATAAGGCTCCAAAAAAATAGCCCCCTAGGTCCCAGGTCTTTCCTACACTTCTTATGAATGTGACGTCAGGCCTTCGCAATCTACTCCCTAGCTCCCTTATGGTCTTTTCCCTCCTTCAGGAAGAAACTACTCAAATGAATACTATTTGGATTATCCCTCATCGGATAACCAAGTTGTCGTCGTGCAAGAACAGGGTTGTAGTTAATTCCTCCCTTTGTACCAAGAAGAGGTACATTGGGGAAACTACCATAACTAACGACAATATCTACATCATGGTAAGCCCAATGATACCAATAAATATCTGAGTGAGTAAGTTCCATGATCTTAGGAGCCCAATGGGGTTCCTTCCTGACATCCCAGAAAGCATCAGACTGAGGCATATGAGCAATAAACCATCGGTACAACAGAGGCGTGCAACAGATAATCAACCCCCCATGATAAGAATTTCAAAGATGAATAGAGTAATAAGCATCACCCAACAATGTAGGAACTGGGTTTCCAATCATGAATATCCTGATAGCATTAATGTAAACAAACTTATCCACATTAGGAAATAAAAACAACCCGTAAGCAAGTAGAGCAAAGATGGTCTCAAAAGCGACTGTACTATTCATCCTGGAAAAGTAACGAACTTTCTCCAAAAAGAACTGAGCTGGTAATCCTCTAATCCCTCCTTTAGTAGTCATACGAGCTTCAACCTCAAACTTCCCCAAATGTATCAAAGCAGCAATCTCGTGTGATTTTGGCTCACCCTCCAAACCAGTAAAAGGAACACGATCGGTAATAGGTAAATCCAACATATAAGAATACTCCTCTAGTGTAGGCATCAACTGATAGTCAGGGAAAGTAAAGCAATGATATATCGGGACCAAGGTCGAGAGAATACTCTCCTTCATCCTAAGCTTCATGAGAGAAATGATGGATCCATACTTCCTCCGAAAATATACAGAACAGTCAATCTCGGGAATTAGACTGATCAACTCATCTATCTTGGGATCTTTGAAACTGTATTTTCCGGTATTTCTTTTTCCAGAATCCATTGTCAAAAGGCACCCGAGATATTCGCAAATGGTCAACTTTTAAGTCCTTTGAAATAAAATTTCTTCAAAATATTCTTATGAGTGCATGGATGCATGATGCAACAATCACACACAAGATCACAAACATATGGTTCATAGGTTCAACGTCACGAGCATGAGGTTGAAGCTACTAACCATAAGTTGTTGTTCTAAAAGTTATCACCTGCCAAACAAGGTTCTAGAGGTTCCCAGAGTCTACATCCTTCCTTCGGATATTAACAACTTCCTGATTAACTCGTTAATTAGTAATATTCTCAAGAAAAACTCGTTCGAGCATAGTATCGCGTGACCATTATTTTCAGATTACTCCGTCATAGCTTCCGCACTACACCTAAAAGGCCAAGATGGGTTAGGTATTCTATGATCCTCAGCTTCAGCAGGCTCCCAGGTTGAAAGCAGTACGTCTTCCTGATTACTCGATAAATAACACTACAGTCAAAGGGGCCTCCACTGAGTGGGGGATCTCATGACTCCTTTTTTGGGATTACTCCCTAAAAGTTATCATAACTATACTGCCCGTCCTATCTTAAAGTTTTCCCAAGTCCAGGTATAGGACTTATAAGTAATCACCAAGCACCCTAAAAACCAGGAAAATCCAGACAAACAGATATACAACATATAATATATAACAAACAATAGCACATATACAAGTATAAACAAAGATAGGTTTAACCCACTTAGGGATGGACCAGCAAGAGGTCAATCTTTCCCCAGTGAAGTCGTTATTTTTTTCTGTAGCGGTAGAAATGTTTAAGACTAAGCCATTGGATTGACTAGACTTACACAGATCAAAATAAAAAAACGCCACTGCGCTTTATTGTTTCCAAAGGAATGGGAAAATAACGAATAACCCAAAATAGGGGGGAATATTCAAGGTAAGGGGTTGGTTATGAAAAGGGAAGGTATTAGCACCCTAAACATCGATGGTACTCTGCAGGAACCTCTTTGTAAATCTGTATATTTTGGCTATAAAATGTTGTATGTAAAATAGATGGTGGAGGTGAGAAAAGAAATAAATTTTTTATGATTTTTGCACCCGCCGTGGTTGCGAACCTTTAGTGCCTACGTACCACCTTTCGTGCAATAGGGGATCAGGGTACACGTAGTTCCTCTTTAAAAAATTTAAAAACACAAGTGTGTTGGTTAATTTTATAAGATAAGACATCATCGTCATTGTCCGTGTGGAAAACATACTTACTACCCACAATCATGAGAAAGGAGAATTTGCATCATCTCAAAGTGGAGAATATGGCTTGGATTTTAAAATCAACAATGCCTCACTCAACACCCAAGTGGAAATATCTCTCTTCACTACATATTGTAGAAGTATAGTTGTTTGCATCACTACAAGGATTGATAAGAGTCCAATCTTTTGAAAAAAGATTTTAAAGTAAAAAGCCAAAGTGGCAAAATGGTTTGAAGTGAGATTGATTGACTTTTAGTCTTCTCACAAAAAATGTCAAGGTATTATTAAATTGATTGAAGTTTATTTATGAAAAGGTTTTTGAAAATACACGGACCTAGGTCCAAGTTTATTATGAAAGTGGTTCAAGTTTAAAAACGAGAAGAGTTTTCAAAAGGAGAGAGAAGAATTTTGAAATTAAAGAAGATGGGAGGAGAAGAAGAGACTATCCCAAAGCATGAGGTAAAAGCTAGGGAGAAGAACCATCTAACCAACAAGAAGCCAATACTTGAAATTATGAGTAAAGATAGAATTCTCATTCTTTGGATTGAAACCAAGCAAGCAAAGATACTAGATGTTGTACCTCAAAATTTTCCCTCCCATTTTTCATAGAAGACACAACCCTAGGGTTTCTCAGATATTCAAGTTGGCTCAGGAATCGATCAGACAGATTTTCTCCTGTGGCAGTAAACCAACAATTAGGGTTTTTCTTGCAATTCTCAAAAGAAATGAATTCTCAAAGATCCAATTGGCTTTCACATGTTTTCAGGCTTTTTCAAGTTTACTGAAAGGTTAATGTTTGTTCTCAAGGCATGTTTGTTTGGGACAAGAGATGGAATCTAAGACTATCATTTAGGACGTTCTTGTTTTGTTTGATCCAGGTTAACCAGATAATTTGTGTCTTTTAAAACATTTGCTTGTTTAGGAAATGGGATAGACAGTGCGTGTTTTGTTTGGAATGCAGTTGCAAGATTACAGAGTTATTGGAATTTAAGTTATCTTGATTGGAATTATTGGAGCATTTTGTTTCAATTATCTTGATTGGGCATTCAAAAATAAAATAGGATGCAAAGAGAAGATTACAAGTTATTTTTGATCAAAGATTTCAATGGACACCAGAATATCTCATAAGACTTTCTCTATTTATTTCAAAAGTTGTTACAAAACAATTTAGTATTTAAATACTTTAGGTTTTACAACTTATTGTATTTAAAAAAAATAAATTAGTACAATTGATTGAATGTTTCTCTCTAAATTATAAAGAAAAGAAAATGAATCTAGGCCTAAGGTTGACTGAGCTTCCTTTGCTTCCATGCTTTCCACAGAGTCTCTTGCTTCCCCTGCTTTGCCACCATCCAGTTGTGCTCACATGAAAACAAAAGACAGAAAAATAGTTAGTACAGTTAATTGGACATGAGTAAGAATTTTCAAAAGAAAAAAAAGTGTTCATCATTAAAGTTTGCAATTTGGAATCAGAGGGATATTTTTTAATTCATCACATTTTTTATTTTCTCTAGTTGCAAATCACAAGAGAATTATTTTTCTTGGTTCACAAAAAGAAGAAATAAGAAATGCAAGCAAGCTGTCCAAACAAAACAAATGCAGCAAATTTATCCAAACAAAACAAATGCAGCAAATTTATCCAAACAAACAGAATAACACAAACTGAATGCAAGCAAGTTGTACAAGCTAGGCAACAAACAGCAAAGCTATCCAAACAAGAGCAAATGCAGCAAGGTTGTCCAAACAAACAGAAGGCGCAAAACAGGGCCAAACAAGCAGCAAAATGGCAAGCAACAAACAGCAAGAACGAGGCAGCAAGCTAGCATCATACAAACAACATCAACAAAAGGAAAGTATAGCAGTATAATAACCAAGTCAAACAAGCAAGAGGCTTGTTTAATAAGCCCAAATCATCATTTTCCAAGTTATTTGCAAACTTTTCAGAAAAAAGGTGAAAGAGAAATTGACTCTTAAGGTCATTGAGAGAGAGAGAGGAAAGAAGTCACCTAGGGATGCACAGCCATGCTGCCTTGATTGTCACAATTGCATAAGAATTGCTAGAAAACAAAAACTGCAACAAAAAGAGCATAAGAACAATATGCCAAATATTCAAAATCTGGTGGTTTTCCCACCATTTTGAATAGAAATTCAACAAAAGCCACATGAATATAACAGCAAGGAAAGAGGCTGAAGCAAGGGGGGATAGAGAGAAAAATTATCAAACTTCAAAAAAACCTCAAAAAACTTCAAGTTTTCAAAACTGTCAAACCAAAGTCTCCACTGTCAACAAAAATACCAACCATCTCAAACTCATCAAATTTGTTAAACCAACAAATCAAACCAAAACCAGAAAATCAAACCTCAAAACTGTCAAACCCAAATAGTAAAACCATTTCAACATACTCAACCACACCTGCAATCCATCAACAAGACATACCAAACCAAACTGTAACAAAACCTGTAAAAACTAAAACTCAGCAAACTTGCCATAACCAAACTGTAACAACAACCTTCAAAAAAACCCCAAACCATTTTCAAAACTCACAAAACCTCCAAACCTGTCAAGCCAAGCTGACAAAATCTCAAACACAAATCAAAAAAACCTGGAAAAAAAACATACTAAGCCAAATATCAACAACAGTTGACACAAGCCTCAGAAGCCATCAGCAAACTGTCAAGCTTTAAAAGAAACCACCTGCAAACTGTAACCAAATCCACAAGAAACCGTCAAACCATAAACATATCCAAAACCAAAAACCAAAGGAAAACAAACTGTCAAGACTTCCAAAGCCTCAAATCAAAAACCTAAACTGTCAAACATTCAAAACCCAAACTGTCAAACAGTTCAAACCAAACTACCATCAAAAACCTCAAAGTCTGGAACTGATAAAAAAGTAACAGCATCCAAACCAACAACCTTAGAGAACTAGTAAAATTTCAAAACAATATCCAACAATCACAAAAATCACAAGGTCTAGAAAGACAGCATCATCATCATTCAAAAGGAAAAGAAGGGTTACCAACAGGTGTGAAAGCCCATGCTTTCGTCATCATCTCTTCCTCCTCGCAAATTTCGCCACCAGGGAGCTCCTCCCTCAGTCTCACTACCTCCTTTTTCATTTCACAGAAAAGTTCCAAAAGTATGGATTCTTCACATTCCTCATAAATCATTCCCTATATCTCAATAGATAATAGAGTAGATTAACATAATAAAACATAACAAAACAATAACAAAATCGTTCAAGCTTCAAGCTTGCAGAACCATACCTTTCAAGAACAAAACCATTAGCGCTTGGTTAGGAGATGAGAGAGAGAGAGAGAGAGAGCTCCGGCAACAGAAGGTTGAGGGGAAGATCAGATAAGCCAAAATTTCAAACCTCTTAAACAAATTCATTTCAAACTTAAGGATTTCAGAAAAAGAATGTGAATTAGGTTGAGTCAAAGAGGCCAAGAGATGTTTTATTCATGAAATTAGGAAGAGGAATAGGGACGTTTAGTGAGAAAGATGAACAATTTGGAAGAGAGAAGCGGAAGAGACGATGAGAGAGCGCCGCCGTAACAAAGGTTCCACAAACCCTAATTTTCTTGTTTCCCTTAATAATAAAATTAAACAACTTAAGAGCTTTGGGCCCTGTTTTTTTCAAGTGTCCCTAAGCCCACACGCTTTTGCTAGTTTCCCCCCCATCTGGCCTTGTTTTGTTTCAGCAAATAACACATATATTATTCTTTGGGCCTAACACTCCTAAGTCTCCATAGCCCATATTTTCCTCTTCTTTAATTTGTTTTTATTTTTGTTTTGAAAAAATGCTAAATAAAATTTAAAACATTTTTATTAAATTAAGTTAGGATTTTAGTGTTTAATTTCTATCATTTATTTTTTTTACATAAACTTATTTTTATTAATTTTCTTACATTTAACAAAACATCAAAAAAAGAATTAACTTAGCTTATTTTCTTTCTTTAAGTTTGTTTACATAATTAATAAAATACAAAAAAAATAATAATAATAAAGATTTTAATCTTTTTAGAATAGGTTTTATCTTTTTCTTTTCATATAAATACTTAACATTTAATTTCATATTTTGTCAATATTATTTTCATAAATTGTCATAGCTTTATATTTAAATCGCACAAAAATTCGATTTGGTTGTATTGATTGATATTTGGACATTGCTATTTCATGTGATTCATCCCCATTTGTAACAATTGTACCCCCACTCCTGAATACTTTTGTAATAGCGTAGAATTTCAATTCCCACAATTTACTATTTTCCATATACTGTATAGTAATTAGGCATGTATGGCAAGATTCAAAAAATCAATCGCTAGATGACCTAACCCAAGAATAAAATAACTTGAAACCAACACACTTCTCACACACGCACCTCTAGGGTAACCTCGCTTGTTGCCTCGGAAATACAATCATGTCCCTCGAATATGATACATTTTAGCAATGACCATTCGATAAACAAAGATCATAGTCCCTCGATGACCCTCGATGTTGCCTTCGATTAAAACGATCGCGTCCCTTACAAAAATTGCTAAAGTGTTTCACAAGTTGCCTTCAATGATTGTAAATTGACCCGCGCCTGTCCCTTCACATCCAATGGTGGGGCTTCTTACCAAATCAATGGTAAGATAGCACCATTAAAAGGAAGAAGAAATGAACAACTTAAGACCTTTCGAGTAGATAGATTCGCTCTTACTTACTCGCTTGCTCACGACAAAAACTTTTACACCTACACTCTCATTTCAAAACACTTTCAAAAGACAAAACGTTTTGTATACGTTCTTATAGAGACGAGAACCATTGCAAAACCTCTTTTCAAAACACTTTTCGAAACACGATTCACAAACACATCTTTGAACCATTTTTCGAAACAAAACTTTGTATACATTCTTATAGAGACGAGAACCATTACAAAGAAATTTTCCAAAATACTTTCAAAACCCACACCACAAGCACACAATAACACAAAAGCAAGTGATCTAAACGAGTAACTAAGAGCCCATGGAAAACCATGGATGAAAAGGATGCTAATACCTTCCCTTTTCATAATCTACCCCCCGAACCCGAGAAAATTCTCGAAAGGTCTTTCCTAACTTTTTTACCTTTCCTATTGGATAAAATAAAAGTCGGTGGCGACTCTTGCTAACCGCACAAGTGCGAATGAAATGCAAAACATCTAGTCAGTTCTCCCACCGTATCACAGAACTGGCGACTCTGCTGGGGAAAATTCTAAAAGCTGGGTTACCTTAGGGTTTTAGATCACCTTTACATGCTTATCTTGCTTGACTTGTATGCTTTATCTTTTGGTTCTATTGTTTGGGTTTGAATCATCTACCCTGATTTGGGGCACCTTTTTAGGTAAATAGCAATAGATTGTGGAGACTGTACAGCGTATACCGATATGGTTGAAACAATGGCTATGTTAGTGTGACGCATTTGTGGGTACCGGTATCCCTCATGGTGAATCGAGGAGAATACGGGGCCACTGAGTGGCATCGTGAAGCACTAATTAACCTTAGAACCCTAATTGAACAAACTTGGCCATTAGGATGTAGTGAGGTAATCGGTTTCGGTGTAAAGCTGAAAATTGGTTGACACTCGATACTACACTCATTGAGGCTAGACTTTTGGGATATCTCGGCCGCAAGAAAAGATTGATTGTGCTGAGACAATGCCTAAAAGAAAGGCCGATGATATTGAGATCCTTTAGAACCCGATCATTATTTCTAGGACAGGTTGAGCCAACAAGACTTCAAGAGGGTACTTACCTACAAACTCCATGCAAGCCTAAACATTGTCTGCTTTGTGTGAATATGATTATTTATATAAACTTGCTTACCCCACATATCTGTACATAACATCATAACATCATACCATAGCATTTTCAATAACCATTTCAAGGATCTCGAGGGTCTTTGATGCAGGGTCACGTTGAACCAGACGTCTACCAAAGGGCAAGAGGATTCATTTTCCTTTAAACAAACACCGTCAAAGATCAAGTACAACAACTTGAGTCAAGGGCTATGACCCACTTGACATGGTGAGCTTGATTCTCGGGGAAAGACATCCACCGATACAAAGTTCTCCAATCAAAGATGTTGATCGAAGTTCAACCTCTAACATTTTCTTGTGTTTACCCCGTGAGATCCTTGAAAACATGCATCCACATATCATGCATCATATCATGAGAGGTTTCTCCCATACAGGTCTCCTTATCTTCCTGTTGTTTATAACAGTAAGATGAATATGGAACAAACAGTGAAAGATCTCCAAGCTCAAAATGATCAATTCCAATAAACATTGATGGCTATGGCTAAGGGGAAAGAGGACCTGAAAGCTCTCCTCCTCAAAGACAAGAAGAAGAAGCCCAAGAAGTCAATAGGCGTCATGAACTTGAGAAGAAGACCTGGAGGACCAGTCAAGAGAGATCTAGATCTTTCAACTCCATCCAGCTTAGGGGATAGTCATGAAGAAGACAACAGTCTAGAGATTGGTGAAGTTGAAGCTGACTACTCCGAGGAACAATATCCTCCCGCTGATGACAAGTACAAACAGTTGGAGGATCACCTCAGTGTTATGGAGATTCAACAAATACCTGGCTTGGATTTAGGAGACATGGGTTTGGTTTCTAGAGTGGTCATCCCGCCAAAGTTCAAAGTCCCTACCTTTTCCCTGTACGATGGAGCCTCTTGCCCTAAGATGCATTTAAAGTCTTATGTCCGCAAGATTCAACCATACACAACTGATCCAAAGCTTTGGATCCATTTCTTCCAAGAAAGCCTGGTAGGGACTCAACTCGAGTGGTTCTATCAATTGGAGAGTTCTCGCATCCACACCTGGGAGGATTTAGCTTCTACTTTTTATAAGCAGTATCAGTACAACGCTGATCTTGCACCAACTCGTGTGCAATTGCAGAACATGACCATGGGTTCCAACGAAAGCTTCAAAGGGTACGCCTAAAAATGGAGAGATCTGGCTGGTAGGGTGCAACCCCCTTTAACTGACAGGGAGCTGATTGACATCTTCACAAGAACTCTGACATGACCTTTCTTCAATCACTTGATCGGAAGCTCCTCATCCAGGTTCACCGAGTTAATATTGACCGACGAAAGGGTCGAAGCTGGCATCAAAAGTGGAAAGATCCAAGGAGCTACACCTTCTGATGCTCAGAAAAAGCCCTATAATGGGAAGAAAGAGTCCAATGCAGTGACTGGTCAAAAGAGTCGTCATGATCAACATGTAAGGGAAATCCTGATCTCTAATCCCACGTCTGTTCAACAAAGACAGGGCAATAGGTGTAGGGTAAGATATCAAGAAAGGCAGTGCACTAACATAAACATGCCTTTGTCTCAAGCGTTGCAACATTTGCTGAAGTTGAAGCTGATCATGCTAAAGGATCCTCCTCAAAATCCTGATACTTCCTCTTCTAAGTATAATCTGAGCGTGAGATGTGCCTATCATTCTGACAGTCCTGGACATGACACTGACGGCTGTTGGACTTTGAAGAACAAGATTCAAGACTTGATTGATGCCAAGGAGATCGAGTTTGACCCTCCGGAGACCCCAAATGTGATCATTGCTCCTATGCCAAATCATTGAGAGCGTCTTTGTTTCATTTGAATTTTCAAGTTGTATTTCCCTTTGTTATTCAAACAATTATCTATTAATGTCAAACTTGGTGTCATTAATGTATTGCATATGTTTGTCTTGATTTGAACCACTCATTTTCATTACATATAAATTGTGCTTTTTACTCTCTTTATGACATTTAACTCTTGCTAAAAGTTACAAGCCTTTAGAGGGAGGATGACGAAAACAATGCCATAATCTCATACAGTATGCTTTTGGACAGACTTTGTTGACGATGTACAGGCGTTCTTTCAAATCCTAAACACTGGAGTTATAAGGAAGATAATCCCTAGTCAACCCCTTCAATCCAAAGAAGTAGAAGTTTTTATTTTTCACAAAATTGAAACCTTTAATCAAAACCTGGGGCAGGGTAGTCTCTCAGTTAATTCAAATGTGCGTTAAGCCGCGAACTCTCACTCTGTAATACAACGAATGACGTCAAGAAACATTCCTCTGGAATCAAAAGACAATGATTGTTCTCGGTCACATAGGCAATCATTAGCTCTCAAAAAGAAAAGCCCACTAAGTCAAAACCTACGAAGGAGACTTAAAGAAAAAACGGGGGCATCCCGCTGACTGTAATCTCAAGACAATAATAGTCAGGCAAAAATTAGGGGATAACAAATCAAAAGAAAGAGGTCACTACAAATCCTCAACAACATGAAAAAATGTTGCAAAAATGACTGCCTTCCAACAAACTTAACTTGTTTGAACCATCACCAAAATGTCATTCCAAACTCAATTAGAATTCAAACACACAATTAACTGAGTTTAGGACTGAAGAACATCACGAAGAGCGGGTGGGTACAAATACATTTTAGACTTTATCCTTTGTTTCTTAAACCGTGAACCAAGCCACGTTACAACCCTTAAAAAGTCCTAATTGAAGCATGGGTTAGTTCGAAAGCATACTGTTACAAAAAGGTATTCTGGCTCCTGTAAGGCTTTACTCAGAATCTTGAGTTTGAATTTTTCTTACAAAATCTCTTTACTCGCAAAAATGCATTTTTCAAAACTTCAAGACAAGCATAAACTTTGCATTATTTGAATATCACTGTTTGCATGTGGCTATTTGTTTGATAGCGGAGAAATTCACACAATGAATGTCCAATGAACGAAAAGCTCTCTCAGTGAACAAAGTCACTTCAAGCGGGATGACACTTCCATTGCAAAAATCTCCTATCAACAAGGGGACATGACATGTTATTGTTCAGCACACCTGGGGCAGTCCAGTCAAGATTTCAAGAAATCTCTCAAGAAGTGCAGAGTAACCAGGGGCAAGTCTCCATCTCCATCACTTGGGGCATTGAACGTCAATCTCATCAAAGGGTTACGTACAGTCAAAAATTTCCTGGCAGTGCCACAAACATTTTCTACTAGGGGCAATGACGAATCTCTCCAAAATCCTTCTCATAGAATGACTTCCCAGCTGGAAAAAATTCAAGAATTCTCGAGGAGTTCATCACCTCTCTAGCAGACCGACAACAGGGTTTATTTCCCCAACAAATGATAGGATTCCCCAGCTTGAGGTAGCCTTTCCGACTACTACAAATAAAGGACCACAACTCATCTTCCCCAACGGAGTTCTCCTCAAACAACAAAACAGGGATCCCCGGTAGAAACATTCTAAGCAAAGCTTGAAGACACACATACTCTTCAACAACAGTCCAGGATTTAATTACTCCCCAACACTTGTCAAGGATTTATTCTCCAAAACAAAATTACATTTCAATAACATTCATAACATATGCATACAAAGAAAGATTGATCGGCAGATAAAGGTTATCTTTACCTTTTGGAGTAGTAATCGTCCAAGATTCCTTTATCCTGTTGAGGTAGTAATCGTCCAAGATTCCTTCATCACCTTTTGGGGTAGTAATCGTCCAAGATTCCTTCATCATACTGTTGAGGTAGTAATCGTCCAAGATTCCTTCATCATGTTGAGGTAGTAATCGTCCAAGATTCCTTCATCACCTTTTGGGGTAGTAATATTCCAAGATTACTTCATCCTGTTGAGGTAGTAATCGTCCAAGATTCCTTCATCATCCTATTGAGGTAGTAATCGTCCAAGATTCCTTCATCCTGTTGAGGTAGTAATCGTCCAAGATTCCTTCATCACATTTTGAGGTAGTAATCGTCCAAGATTCCTTCATTCTGTTGAGGTAGTAATTGTCTAAGATTCCTTCATCATCTTGTAGAGGTAGTAATCGTCCAAGATTCCTTCATCATCCTGTTGAGTTAGTAATCTTCCAAGATTCCTTCATCACCTTTTGGAGTAGTAATCGTCCAAGATTCCTTCATCCTGTTGAGGTAGTAATCGTCCAAGTTTCCTTCATCCTGTTGAGGTAGTAATCGTCCAAGATTACTTTATCATCCTGTAGAGGTAGTAATCGTCCAAGATTCCTTCATCATCCTGTTGAGGTAGTAATCGTCCAAGATTCATTCATCACCTTTTGGAGTAGTAATCGTCCAAGATTCCTTCATCCTGTTGAGGTAGTAATCGTCCAAGATTCCTTCATCCTATTGAGGTAGTAATCATCCAAGTTTCTTTCATCCTGTTGAGGTAGTAATCGTACAAGATTCCTTCATCCTGTTGAGGTAGTAATCGTCCAAGATTCCTTCATCATCCTGTAGAGGTATTAATCGTCCAAGATTCCTTCATCATCCTGTTGAGGTACTAATCGTCCAAGATTCCTTCATCACCTTTTGGAGTAGTAATCGTCCAAGATTCCTTCATCCTGTTGAGGTAGTAATCGTCCAAGATTCCTTCATCCTGTTGAGGTAGTAATCGTCCAAGTTTCCTTCATCCTGTTGAGGTAGTAATCGTCCAAGTTTCCTTCATCATCCTGTTGAGGCAAAGTTAATTCAAGACCTTCTATGGTTCAGTCAGATCGACACTAAGATCTCCCTGATTCTTATTCCAGTCGAAGATATTCCAAGAATTTCGTCTGGTTCAGTTAAATCGATTCTAAGATTTTTCTGATTCTTATCCAGTCAAAGTTAATTTAAGACCTTCTCTGGTTCAATCAGATCGACACTAAGATCTCCCTGATTCTTATTCTAGTTGAAGATATTCCAAGACTTTCGTTTGGTTCAGTTAAATCGATTCTAAGATTTTTCTAATTCTTATCCAGTCAAAGTTAATTTAAGACCTTCTCTGGTTCAGTCAGATCGACACTAAGATCTCCTTGATTCTTATTCCAATTGAAGATATTCCAAGATGCTTACTGGTTCAGATAAATCTCTCAATGGTTTATTCTGATTCATTTCCAGATTTTTTTACTATTTCAGATAAATCTCTCAACGATTTATTCTGATTCATTCTCTGTTCAGATCCAATTCAAACTTTTCGTCAACAATCACCTTTGAATGGCATCTTCAAACCCATTTCCATACACGATCAAATCAGCATGTCATTAAGATCCCCCAGCGGAGCCAAAACTTTGGACTACAGATCCCCAGCGGAGATGAGACTACCAACAACCAATCCCCAGCGGAGCTGAAACTTTCAACCCACAGTGGAACTCATCCAGTTTCTCCAGGTTTCCCCAGCAAGTTGTCTTGAAGCCTGAAAATCAACCAGATAACGGTTAACTTTTTGTTTCTCCCCAACCTAGGGTAACTCTCCAGTAGATTGGCGTACAACCCAAACTCCTGAACTCCCCAGTGGAATTAAGCTTTTCCCCACAGAGTTTTTACTACAGGATAAACTTTTTCCCCACAGAGTTTTTATTGCTTCTCGACAGAACAAAGACTCCCGTCAACAATCCCCAGTAGAAGTCATTAAAATTCTCTTGATTCCCCAAGCAGATTCCTCAAGAAGTATATGGCATTACTCTCACAATCCTCAGCAGTCAAGGATTCATTTTCCCCGGCAGCAGTCAAGGATTTATTTTCCTCAGCAATACAGCAAATCAGCTTACATGCGCATACATTACATTCATATATCATAAACATGGATAAAACACATTTATTGCATCATACATTTCATGCAACATAACTTTGTGTTTCAGCTAACATTTTACCCTTTTCAGGATAAGATTAACAACTATCTTTAACAAATATTCAAAGATTTCAGATACAGTACAGATACACTCTAGACGCGGAAGCCATTCTGTTACTCATTCAGATTCCAAGTACCGATACAGTACAGATACACTCCAGACACGGAAGTCATTTTGTTACTCATTCAGACTTAATTTCAAGATACATTTCAGATACAATACAGATACACTCCAGACATGGTAGTTACTCTGTTACTCATTCGGATTTCAAATTTCAGATACAGTACAGATACACTCCAAACACGGAAGCCATTATGTTACTCATTCAGACTTAATTTCAAGATACAGTACATATACACTCCAGACACGGAAGTCATTCTATTACTCATTCAGATTCCAAATACCGATACAATCCAAATATGCTCCAGACACGGAAACCATTATGTCGCTCATTCAGACTTAATTTCAAGATACAGTACAAATACACTCTAGACACGGAAGTAATTCTGTCACTTATTCAGATTCAAGGACAAATACAGTTCAGATACGTTCCAAATACGGACACCATTCTGACGCTTATTATGTCGATTTACAACCAAACGTTCTTGGATGGCATCTACAAGCCCATCTCCAACAAGATTCTAATATTTCTCCGAATGGCATCTTTAAGCCCATTCCCTCAACTACACTTTTGTCGAGCACAAATTTATGGGCACTCTAGTGTCCAATCATCTTTTACCTTCGAGTCACGAACGGTAAAACTCGCCGATCTAACTCTTCAGGTTCAAGAAGATTGAACAGGGGCAGCTGTTGTACCCCAAAATTTTCCCTCCCATTTTTCATAGAAGATACAACCCTAGGGTTTCTCAGATATTCAAGTTGGCTCAGGAATCGATCAGACAGATTTTCTCCTGTGGCAGTAAACCAGCAATTAGGGTTTTTATTGCAATTCTCAAAAGAAATGAATTCTCAAAGATCCAATTGGCTTTCACATGTTTTCATGCTTTTTCAAGTTTACTGAAAGGTTAATGTTTGTTCTCAATGCATGTTTGTTTGGGACAAGAGATGGAATCTAAGACTGTCATTTGGGACATTCTTATTTTGTTTGATCCAGGTTAACCAGATAATTTGCATCTTTTAAAACATTTGCTTGTTTAGGGAATGGGATAGACAGTGCGTGTTTTGTTTGGAATGCAGTTGCAAGATTACAGATGTGATACGGTGGGAAGAAATGACTGTTTTTTGGAATGCTGGTTTGCGTTTTGCGTTTGTTTTTGCAAAATGTCGCGGTAAGCAAGAGTCGCCACCGACTTTTATTTTATCCAACAAGGAAAGGAAAAAAGCACAGAAAAATTCCTTTTTCGAGATATTTCTCGGGTTCGGGGGGTAGATTATAGAAAGGGAAGGTGTTAGCACCCTTTCTATCTGTGGTTATCCACGGGCTCTTATGTACTTGCCCAATTGTTTTCAAAATTGATTTTCTGTGTACTTGTGGGTTTGAAAAAGTTTTTGTTTGAAAACTTTGATTTAACTCTTGCTTCTGTCCTCAAGAGCGTATGAAGTGTTTTTGAAAACATTGTTTGAAAAGTGTAAGTGTGAAAAGTTTTTGTTTTTTGAAAGAGCAAGTACTTAAGAGCCATCTACCTACTCGAAAAAGGAATTGTTCTATGCAATTTTCCTTTAGACAATGCTATCCTACTATTGATGAGTAGGTAGCACCGTCATTGGAGTTTAAGGGTCAATTCGAATGTGGGACGTACGGTCACCAAAGCAATGTTAGGATGCCTTAGCGGTAACCCTAATGTCTTAGATCATTTGTTTAAGGCAACAATATCTGAGGCAACCGTTTCGAGGCGACTATGATCTTTTAGACAAGAGGGCGACCTTTAAAGTGACCTATACTCAATGACTGTGTACGAAGGCAACCAAGTGGGGTGTACCCTAAGAGTGCGCATGTGCGAGTGTGTCGTTTTCAGTTTAATCTTATCTTTGTACATGTTAATGGTGATCTAAGTTGATTTTAGGTTAAAACGTTTAATCTTATCATGCATACCTATTATCAAGCATCTAATAGTTATATTTTTGCGGGAAATAAATTGCGGAAATTAAATTACAAGGCGTCGGGTATTTACATCGCCAAAAACAACCCTTTGAATTTTAAATGCGTAAAACTAAATAAAGCGATAAATATAATTAAATGGTCCTATTAGCTATTACAAACCGGGAACAAGTACAATATTGAATAAATTGATCGCGTGCGGGAAATTAAATCGAGCGCAAAGTTCTAGGATTTTGACCCTTTTTGTTAAAGAAAAGATCTTTTTTTGTTGTTTTTGAATTAAGAAAGAAAAATTACCTAAGTTAATTATTAAATTAATAAATTAATTAATCAATAAAAATAAATATTTTTTGGGTTTTTGGTAGTTAAAGAAAGAAAATAAAATTAATCAATGTTAGTAAAAACCTAATTAAGTCTAATCAATTTTAATTATTTACAAAAATATATTAAAGTTATTCTAATTAAACCCTAAATTAATCAAATTAGTATTTATTAATAAAACTAAAGATTAAAATTTGATTTTATGAAGAAAATATTTTTTGCTTTTAATTTTATATAAAAAAAGAATTTTGATTGGTTAATAATTAAATAGAAATAATAAAATAAATAATTAAAACAAAATAAATAAAGTATAGAGAAAGAGGGGTATGGGCCTGATTTAGAGTGTTTGAGAAGCAATTCTAAGGCCCATGTGAATCTGGCCTCGTTTGACTTTTTTGATTCCCCGTGCGCCTTTGGACTTGACTCCATGGTGGACTCTCAATTTGGATCACCAGATATGGCCTTTGGCCATCTGGCTGTTGTACGTGTGAAGGCGTATGGTATGCTACAAGCCTGGATTTGCATGTGATTATCTTAAGAAAAAATATATTGAGAAATTGAGGGGACCTGGGATTCGAACCCAGGTCCTGTTGGATATTGGTAAGCACGCTTACCACTTGGCTGAATTGGCTTGTTTGTTAACAATATACAAAGACATTATTATAAGATAAAACAAGTTAATATGCCAGCAAATAAAAAAATGCGCGAAAATTTGAAAAGGGCCAATCAGAGGAGGACACGATCTCGTCCCTGTCCTCAGGCCTGTAACAAAGTTACCTGCGGATTTGAATCCGCAGCTAAAAGCATAGGTCATTCCTAAAATTCATCTCAGGCCATATAAATTCCTCCCAAGACCATGGTTGCATTCGTCTTCCTTTTTCGGTCACGTCCATAGCCATCATTAAGGCTAATTTTATTTGTAACAAAATACCCTAATCCAAGAAGTAAAACCCTAACAATGGAGTTTTGCACCACAGAGAAGATAAATGAAATCAAATAATGCAAAAGGCTTGGAAATGATCTGGTGATTACAAATATGCAACTGATTCATTGTAACAATGCATAATTTTTGAAATATGAAATCAAATACAGAAGGGGATCGCGTGACATTTACAGCGCTCTAGGAGGTTGAAAAATGCGTGCTTTTGATCCCAGAAGGTTGAGTGAACACCCAGCAATCGATTGGGATAGCTTTTTGCTTCTGAAAATCTATCTTGCTATGATTTCGAATTCCAATTTCTTCACCACTTTTTCAAGTTTTATTTTGTTTGTTCTTGCAGCTTCTAACCCTTGTTTTCGTGCCTTAAGCCTCCTTATGTATTGTGGAATGCATTAGGTTAAGAATTATGGATTCAATCTTCCACATCAATGCATTGCATATTTGATTTGATTCACTTTTGAAAGCTTGCCAAATTTGTCAAAAATCCATCTTTTTGCACATGATCTTGTGTGATACGAATTTGACGCTCTTAATGATGATAATCTCATACTGAAATAGCCAAAAAGATCTCAAGTAATCAATATTTGGATTTTATTTGATTTAATTTAATTAAAAATGAAATAATTCAATAAAAAATCAAATAAAATAATAAAAAAGAAATATGATCTCAAGTTGAAGCTAGGACACGTGTGCAATGGGGGAAGCTCAAATCAAGTGGAAAAGAATGGGCCCTTTTGACAAAATTTGATGTTTTGGGGATAGTTGACTTTTGGCAATTTTGCAAAAATGCCCAACTTCAACAATACATAACTTCTTCAATTTTGAACTTTTGGAGGTGTTCTTGGACTTTTTAGAAAGCTTGAGATGTCCTATAACCAACCATTTCAGTATAATCTAATTTTAATATTCCATGCTCAAATTATAAGCTTTGACAAAAAAGGTGTTTTTGTTGACTTTCAAAAATGACCTATAATGTCCAAATTTATAACTTCTTGTGAGTGCATTTCTTGATCTTGGGGTGTGAATATGGATTGTAGGGAATTGAATTATATTCAAAATGAGATTTTGATGGGTCATTTCTCATAAAGTATGAGAAAGTTATGCTTGGTCAAAGTTGAGTTGACTTTTCCTACAAAACCCTAATTTAGCAACGTTTGAGTCTTGATGAATCTTGAGCAATCCTTGATGAATCATGATCAACCCTTGATCAAATGATGAAATATCCTTAAAAAATAGAATGTTGACAAAACATCTTGAGGTTTGACTGTTTGTAGGTCACAGTTGACTTTTGCCCTAGCACAGTCGATTTTTGGATCCTTTGAGCAATTGACTGAGCAAACTTCCTCTTCAAGGATTGAAATTTGACATGGATGATCTTGAGAGTATATTAGGATATTTGGGAGAACTTTAGGTCATTTGGACTCAAGGATCTTGATGCAACACAAAACCCTAATTTAGGGTTGATTGCCTTAGGAGATAGCTTGACTGTCCAACTCTTGAGCAATCTTGAGCCACTTGGAGATTTTTCTTGCAATGTTTGGAGAAATATGAGAGGGAAAATTTTAAGGTACAACAGCTTCCCCTGTTCAATCTTCTTAAACCTGAGGATGTAGATTGGCTTTCGTGCCTTTCGTGATCCAAAGGTGGAAGATGATTGAACACTAGTGTGTCCAGAAATTTGCACTCGCATGAAATGGTATCAGCCTTGTGATGTCGGGAATGGGCTTACAGACGCCATTTGGAGATTGTTGGTAGGAGGATGGGCTTACAGATTCCATCTTCAGGAGCGTCGATCGCATAAGAGATTCCTTAGCGAGAACTTACATACCTGTTGTTGTGGAAGATTCCGCTGGGGAAGCCTGGTTTTTGTTGAGATTTAGGAGCTTGCATGTACCTTAGCTGAGAGAACATCTTTGCTGAGTTTTAAGAACTTGTCCATAATTCAACTGGGGGGAAGCATCTTCATCAAGATCTAGGAACTGTCTGGTCTTCAATGGAGTATAATCCTGTTGAGATTGTAGAACTTGTCCACACTTTAACGGAGGAAAATTGTCGAGATTGAGAACCTTATCTGAAATTCAACCGAGGATGATTCAGTCGAGATTTAAGAACCAGTCAGGTCTTTGACTGAGGGAAACATCTTCATCAAGATCTAGGAACTGTCTGGTCTTCAATAGAGTATACTGTTGAGATTGTAGAACTCGTCCACACTATGACAGAGGAAAATTGTCGAGATTGAGAACCTTATATGAAATTCAACCGAGGATAATTCAGTTGAGATTTAAGAACCGGTCAGGTCTTCGACTAAGGGAAACATCTTCATCAAGATCTAGGAACTTTCTAGTCTTCAACAGAGTATACTGTTGAGAATGTAGAACTCGTCCACACTATGACGGAGGAAAATTGTCGAGATTGAGAACCTTATCTGAAATCCAACCGAGGATAATTTAGTTGAGATTTAAGAATCGGTCAGGTCTTCGACTGAGGGAAACATCTTCATCAAGATCTAGGAACTGTCTGGTCTTCAACGGAGTATAACTCTGTTGAGATTGTAGAACTCGTCCACACTATGACGGAGGAAAATTGTCGAGATTGAGAACCTTATCTGAAATTCAACCGAGGATAATTCAGTTTAGATTTAAGAATCAGTCAGGTCTTCGACTGAAGGAAACATCTTCATCAAGATCTAGGAACTGTCTGGTCTTCAACGGAGTATACTGTTGAGATTGTAGAACTCATCCACACTATGACGGAGGAAAATGTCGAGATTGAGAACCTTATCTGAAATTCAACCGAGGATAATTCAGTTGAGATTTAAGAACCGGTCAGGTCTTCGACTGAGGGAAACGTCTTCATCAAGTTCTAGGAACTGTCTGGTCTTCAACGGAGTATACTGTTGAGATTGTAGAACTCGTCCACACTATGACGGAGGAAAATGTCGAGATTGAGAACCTTATCTGAAATTCAACCGAGGATAATTCAGTTGAGATTTAAGAACCGGTCAGGTCTTCGACATGGCTGAGAACTTTAACTGCATCTTTCCTGAAAGGTAAAGGTCAGTCGTATGCAATGCATGATATATATCAAGCAATGATGTTCTCAAAATAAATGAGATTGTGTTGTATGATGCGTATATGCATGTGTCATGATGTATGGAAATGTAATGTTTTAGATGGGGAAAATAAATCCTGGATAGCTGCTGGAGAAGAGAGTTAAATTCTTTGTTTCTGCTGGAGATAATGGACGAAGATGATTCTGTGAATAGACCTGCAGGAGAGGATAACTTCGTTGGGGAATATACTGATGAGGAGATTACTCTGCGGGGAAGAGATGCTCTGTTGAGGATTCCACTGATAAATTCCATTGGGGATGAATTACCGTTGCTGGTGATACTGAATCCTGTTGGGGATTGAATTCCTGTTTGTGAAAGGAAAGAACCCCGCTGGGGATGATCTTTCAGTTACGAATTCACTGGGGATAACCTTTTAGAATCTAATGGGGATAATCCTTTGAGCTTTGCTGGGGACAATCTCCCTTTAAACTCGGCTGGGGGTATTTATTTTTATACTCCGTCGGGGACGAACTTCCGGAGTCTACTGGGGATGATTCTTCAACTCCATTGGGGAAGCTTTTTCAGACTGCACTGGGAAAATTTTAACTCCATTGGGGATATCTTGTATTCTGCCGAGGAATATTCTTATACTCCGTTGGGGAATATTAAGACTGTCGGGGATATTAAACCTTTTCAGTGATGATTGTAGATAAACTCTGCTTGGGGAGAATATTACCGATTCATTCATTCACAGTTACAAGTCTCAGCTGGGGAGAGCTATCATTACTGTCTTACCCTGCGGGGAGTGAAAGCATCTCAACCATATTCTTCAGCTGAATTTACCTTGTACCTGGTGGACAGAGAAACCGTACAGTTTGGAAAATTCTTATTTGCCCCTATTTCTAATATTACCAGTAATCATTTTTTGTTTCGCATGTAAATATTTATGAGCAGCCATTAATGTCAAATGCATATATCAAAAATGAACATTGGACGTTCTTTGCAAAACAAAACAGAAAAAGGAAACATAGCTTGAAATTTCTTTGAAAATGAGTTATATTGATTTTGAAGTTTGGCCTGTAAATAGGCGCTTTTGTACAAGAGGTTGACGTCCTAGTAAGAGAACGCCACCGAACAAATAGAGTTTATACAATTTGTGAAAAGAAAACAAAACAGCTATGTGAATAATCCCACTGGGTTCCAACTTTGTTATTGCCTTTATGTCCTCGAGCATCTCATCACTTTTCTATTGGTTGAAGGTAGATCAGATTGATTAGTGTCGTTCGAGCTTGATAGTCGATACTGAAGTCTAGATGCAAGGTGATCCAGTGAGACATAGTGTTACGCTTTAATCCCTAATTTTTGCCTGGACCGCCCTTTCGGGTTTTCAGTCCATCGGGATACCCTTTTTTGCCCGAGCCGCCTTTTCAGGTTTTCGACTTGCCGGGTGTACAGATTTTTTCATTTTCATCCCTTATTTTTTCCCGAACCCTTTTGGTTCGCCGGGAAGCCCTTATTTTTGCCTAGGCCAGTCGACCTAGCGGGTCTTTGATTATGCGTAGTATCTTTTCACTATGTCTGCGTTGACGGGGTGGGGAAGGTCGTCACCATCCATGGTGGTTAGAATCATAGCTCCTCCTGAGAAAATGTTCTTAACCACAAATGGCCCTTCGTAAGTAGGGGTCCATTTGCCCCTGGGATCACCTTGAGGTAAGATAATGCACTTGATAACCAGGTCCCCAACTTGATACTCTTATCGTCTGACTTTCTTGTTAAATGCCTTGATCATCCGTTTTTGGTACGTTTGACCATGACAAATAGCAGTAAGTCTCTTTTCGTTGTTTAAGTTCAGTTGATCAAGCCGGGTCTGAATCCAGTCATCTTCGCTCAAATCTGTGTCCTTCATAATCCGAAGAGAGGGTATCTGAACTTCAATGGGTAGGACTGCCTCCATGCCATATACCAAGGAATAGGGTGTTGCCCATGTTGACGTCCGTGCTGAGGTACGGTACCCATGAAGAGAAAATGGTAACATATCATGCCAGTCTTTGTATGTCACCATCATCTTCTACACAATCTTATTGATGTTCTTATTAGCCGCTTCAACAGCCCCATTCATATTCGGCCGGTAGGGAGAAGAGTTGTGATGTTGTATCTTGAATTGCTTGCAGAGCTCAGTGATCATCTTGTTGTTGAGATTGGTACCATTGTCTGTAATGATCCTCTCTTGTACACCGTATCGACAGATCAGATTGTGCCGAATGAACCGTGCCATGACATTCTTGGTTACTGTAGCAAAGGAAGCTGCTTCAACCCACTTTGTAAAGTAATCAATTGCTACCAGGATGAAACGATGCCCGTTGGACGCTGTAGGTCTGATCTCGCCGATCATATCAATGCCCCACATTACAAAAGGCCAAGGAGCTGTCAAGACGTTCAGAGGTACTGGAGGTATGTGCATCTTATCAGCATAGACTTGGCACTTGTGACAGGTCCGAGAGTGATGATAACAGTCGGCTTCCATTGTGGACCAAAAATATCATGCCCGAAGGATCTTCTTTGCCATGGTGTGTCCACTGGAATGAGTTCCGAAAGTACCTTCATGTAACTCTGTCATGATCCTTTCTGCTTCATTCTTATCCACACATCGCAGTAAGGTTGAATCATGGTTACGCTTGTAGAGAATGCCATTGCTAATGAAGAACTTTGTTGCGAACCTCCTCAGAAACTTCTTGTCGTTAACAGATGCACCCTCGGGGTATTCCTGAGCCTCGAGATACCTCTTCACCTCATGAAACCAGGGTTTTTCTGCTACCTCTTCAGTCTCAATGTCACAGCAGTGTGCAGTTTCGTCCAATCTTTCAATGATAATCTGGGGAGCCTCATTGTCCCAATTGACTTTGAACATAGAAGACATCGTAGCCAGCATGTCCGCCAACTGATTCTCCTCTCTTGGGAAGTGTTCAAAGGTTGTCTCTTCGAAATGGGGAAGCAATGTCAATACATACTCCTTGTAAGAAATAAGATTCGGGTGTTTCGTATCCCACTCGCCTTTGATCTGACTGATCACGAGAGCGGAATCTCCAAAAACACTCAAGAACTTAATCCTTAGGTCAATTGCTTCTCGAAGACCCATGATGCACGCTTCATACTCCGCCATATTGTTGGTGCAGTTGAAACATAGTCGGGCGGTAAACGGAGTATGAGAGCCTTTAGGAGATATGATCACGGTGCCAATGCTATTGCCCAAAGCGTTCGAAGCTCCATCAAAGTACATAGACCATCGGGATCCTTCCTCAGGTCCTTCTTCCGGTCCAGGTGTCTCACAGTCAGTCACTATCATGATATTCTCATCCGGGAATTCAAAGTTCATAGACTGGTAATCATCCACTGCCTGATGTGCCAAATGATCTGCAAACACACTTCCCTTGATTGCCTTTTGGGTCGTGTACTGGATTTCGTACTCAGTCAAGATCATCTGCCATCTTGCTATTCTTCCGGACAAGGCGGGCTTCTCGAAGATATACTTGATTGGATCCATTTTTGATATCAATAGAGTAGTGTGAGTCAACATATATTGTCTCAGTCGGCGAGCAGCCCATGCCAAAGCGCAGCAAGTTTTCTCAAGCAACGAGTATCGGGTCTCGCAGTCGGTAAACTTTTTGCTAAGGTAATAAATAACATGCTTTTTTCGGCTAGACTCGTCATTCTGCCCCAGCCACACCCCATTGAGTTGTCGAGTACTGTCAAGTATAAGATCAAAGGTCTCCCTTCAACTGGCGGCATTAGAATAGGTGGCTCTTGGAGATACTCTTTGATCCTTTCGAAAGCGGCCTGCCATTCTTCGTTCCATCTTACCACTTGATCTTTCTTCAGTAAATTGAAGATTGGTTCACAAGTAGCAGTCAGGTGCGAGATGAATCGGGCAATGTAGTTCAGACGTCCCAGAAAGCCTCTGACTTCTTTTTATGTTCTGGGAGCCGGCATTTCCTGTATAGCCTTTACCTTTACAGGATCCACTTGAATACCTTTATCGCTTACGACGAAACCCAGCATCTTACCGGACCTCACCCCGAAGGTGCACTTGTTCGGATTTAACCTCAGTTTGTACAACTTCAACCTGCCAAATAACTTCTGAAGGTGGTCCAGATGCTCTTCTTCAGTCTGGGATCTTGCAATCATGTCGTCCACGTATACCTCAATCTCGTGATGGATCATGTCATAAAACAAAGCAACCATGGCACGCTGATACGTTGCCCCAACATTCTTTAATCCGAAAGGCATGACCTTGTAGCAAAAGGTACCCCATTGAGTAACGAAGGTTGTCTTCTCCATGTCTTCGGGAGCCATTTTAATCTGATTATAACCGGAGAAACCATCCATAAATGAGAAGACCTTATGTTGAGCAGTGTTGTCAACCAGAACGTCGATATGAGGCAGAGGGTAATCATCCTTGGGGCTTACCCTGTTTAGATCCCTATAGTTAACACACATTCAAACCTTACCATCCTTCTTCGGCACAAGAACCACGCTGGCCACCCACTGTGGGTAAGAAGTAACTGCTAGAAAACCGGCGTCAAACTATTTCATAACTCCAGCCTTGATTTTCTCAGACATATCCGGGCGCATTCGACGGACCTTCTATTTTACTGGAGGACAGTCTTCCTTGGTAGGTAGGCGGTGAACCACAGTATTGGTATCCAACCCAGACATGTCTTCATAAGACCAGGCAAAGATCTCAACATAGTCGCACATCATCTGAATCAACCGTTGCTTCATACTAAGCTCCAGATTTGCCCCAATCTTGACCTCTTTCTTGTCCTCTTCTGTACCCAGATTTACTGACTCCACCAGCTCTTCGTGCGGCTGAATAGCCCTTTCTTCCTGAAGTAACAGTCTTGCAAGTTCACCAGGCACTTCACAATTATCTTCACCTTCGTCTTCGGCTAAGTTGATCGGACTTTCGAAGTCATAACTGGCAGTAGCAGAGTCGTTACTAGTGAGATCCAGAGTGGATGTAGACCTGTATATGTGAGTGTGTGTAAAATAGTTGTTTTGCAATATATAAAAGAAAAACAAGGAGCGCAAAATTTGAAATGCAAAAACGTCCAATGCTTTTATTAATGATATATGTAGATGACACACATAAAGCCCTCACAAGTGAAGCCACAGTCCCCCGGGTAAGACACCGGGCCATAAAGTTTAAAACATTGTTTGTTACAAATTCAAAACAAAAGTCTCATTACTGGGTAACAAAAGAAATTGGGATGAAGTCCTTTTCTATCCAGTTGCTTAGTCCTTCATCAGTAGTAGGATAGATCCAACTGTTGAACGCAGACTCTTCAACATCGTCTGCAATGGCATTCACTCCTGAATTGCTGATGAACAAGGGAGGTATTCCGATCCGTGCACTTCGAACAGCCCTTTGAGCTTCTGCAGTGAAACCCAAACCAAACCTTTTAGTCTTATGTGCAAAATCAGGGAGCTGGCCCCAATTTGAACACCCACCTTTCTCAACAACAGCCCGAGCATCCTTGAAGGAAGCCATCTTCATAGGAGGATCTTCCACAATAGTCCCAGTTGATGCTAGCGTCTGGGGAACCTCTTCAAAATGTTGAAACGGGGTCTCAATGAACTACCCATCCATCTCTACATATCGGAAAGAGTTGAGGTGACTCACCATGTACTCCTCTTCTCCTTGTACTATCACAATTTTCCCTTTGACCGGATACCTTTAACTTCTGGTGGAGCGTAGATGTCACTGCCCCAGCTTGTGGATCCATGGATGACCCAGCAAACATGAATAAGATGGCCGAATGTCCATCACATAGAATGTAGATGTAAAAACCTGAGAACCAACCTTAATCGGAATATCCACTTCTCCATGCACCATCCTCTTAGATCCATCAAAGGCCCTGACGACAATGTTGCTTGGTTTCAGCTCCAACCCTTCACAGTCCAACCAGTCTAGAGCTTTCTTAGGCAAAATGTTCAATGAGGAACCAGTATCCACTAATACATGAGCAAGAGTAGTGCCCTTGCATTCAATGGAGACATGCAGGGCATCATTGTGATTCTTCCCTTTAACAGTTAAGTCGGCGTCAGAGAAACCCAACCCATTATCAGCAGTCAGACTACCATGCAATCTTTAAATTGATCAGTTGATGTTTCTTGCGGTACATGTGCAGTCTCCAGGAATGCAATCAGAGTCTTGGCATGGGCCTCTGAGCATAGCAACAATGACAACATAGAGATTTTGGATGGGGTTTGCCCCAGCTGCTCGACCATATTGTAGTTGCTCTTTTTGATGATTTTCAAAATTTCCTCCATCTCTTATCTAGAGGCTTCAATAGTAATTGTCTTCGGTGCCTCCGTTCGGGCAGGCTCATCAGTGGTCCTTTTGCCCCTAGTGTTAGATGACTCGGCAACAGGGGTAAGAATGGGAACTTGAACAGGAATAGCAGCAGGTACACTGGCAGGGGTAATGACAATAGGTTTCCAAACAACTGGTGGAGAGATATCAGGGGAGAATAGTCTTCCGCTACGGGTGACTTTGGCAAGTCCAACAATGTTGCTGACGTCAGTATCAGTATCCAAATCTTGTTTAACTCTGTGATAATAAACATCATCCCCATAGTGCCAAGGGACAGCTTTATCAGATGTATAGGGGATAGGCCCTGGAACAGTGATGATCAACGGTGCGATTCTTGGAACAAATGTAATTCTAACAGGCTTTCTCAAGGAAGCCTTGGAAGAATTGTCGAAAATGGTGATGATAGCAACTTCTTCAGTAGGAACCAAAGGAACAACAGTCTTCTCAAACAGAATTTCTTTATTATTCAACAGGCGTTGGACACCTGACTTCAAAAGATGGCAACCGGTAGGTAGGAGAGAACACATACGGCAACCTTCATTGCAACCCGGAAATAAACCGGATAACAAAAGGTTCTTCTTCATAGTCATCAAAGGGGTAACAATGTCGTTCACAGAAACCACAAACGAGTCTTCATCTATAGCATTCACTCCATGCTTGGGCATAGGAGCAGTCACAACATTAGGTCTTTCAGGCGCCTCAAACTCAATCTCCTTAGCATCAATCAAGTCCTGTATTTTGTTCTTCAAAACCCAACAATCATTTGTATCATGCCCCAGGCTATCAGAGTGAAAAGCACAGCAGGCATTAGGGTTATACTTTGGTGATGTAGTGTTGGGATTCTGCAGGGCCTCCCTTGGAATCACTAGATTGGTTTTCAATAACTGTGGCAGAATCTGAGATAAAGTCATGTTGAGCTGAGTGAATTGTCTTCGAGGTTTCTCGGCCCTTGGTTGATTGTTGCACTGAGGAGCACCGCATTAACAGCTTGGCGGCGTTCGGGTCTATTATGGATTTTTGAGTTGTAAACAGCACTGGACTCCTTCTTAAAAGGCTTCTTCTCGGTGCCTGATGAGGCACCCTTTTGTATTTTACCGGATTTGATACCAGCCTCAATCCTTTCCTCGGTCATGATCAGCTCTGTAAACCCGGATGATGAACTCCCAATCAGATGGTTGAAATACGGACCAGATAAGGTCCCCAGAAACATATCCACAAGCTCACGATCAGCCAAGGGTGGTTGAACTCTACCGGCAAGGTCCCTCTATTTCTGAGCATAATCTTTGAAACCTTCACCCGTAACCATAGACATACCCTGGAGTTGGGTACGCGTGGGAGCGAGGTCGGCATTATATTGGTACTGCTTGGAGAAAGCAGCAGCGAAGTCTTCCCAATTACGGATGCTAGTTCCTTCCAGCTGGTAAAACCATTCAAGCTGAGTCCTTGAGATATTGTCTTGAAAGAAGTGGATCCATAGGTTCTTGTCAGCGGTGTACGGCTGAATATCCCTTACATACGACCGGAGGTGCAGTTTCGGACAAGAAACTCTGTCGTACTTAGCAAAGGCTGGTGCTTTGAACTTGTGGGGAATCACCACCTCAGATGACAGACCTAAATCACCAAAGTCCAGACCAGGAACTTTTTGTACTTCCATCGCACTCAAACGGTCTTCCAGCTGCTTGTATCTATCCTCAGTCGAAGGATACTGGTCTTCGTCGAAGTCCGTCTCGTTGTCTGAAACCACTGGGCTAGGAGCCCTCCTTTCTTCCTGACTATATTTCCCTCCAGATGAGGTGGTCAAATCAACTTCATCTCGTAGCCTGTTTCCAAACCTGTGGCCCATGTTAAACAGGACCTTCTTCTTCTTCTTCTTCTTCTCTTTCAAGATAAGGGCCTTCAGATCTTGCTGACCCTTAGCCAAATTCATGAACAATTCCTGGAACTGGGCGTTTTGAGCCTGCAGAGCCTTGATTGCTTATTCAGTTGATGGTTCCGAAGACATGATGCTGAAATAAACAGCGAAGAAGATAAGAGACCTATAAGGGTACCTGTTATGAGGTGCATGGAATGAAATGCGTATGCTATGATTTCAAAGACGTCGAGAGATTCAAATTCGTAAACAAGAAATGAAACACACTTTTATTAGATAAACTTGAAATTCAATTGTTCAACAAATGCCCTTAAGGCATTACAAGAAAGGAAAATACTGAAAAGTAAATAAAAACTGGAAGTAATCAAAGGACATCAACGCTCCCATGGTCGTTTGCCTTTAGTGCTGTCATAGTCGTTGATGATCTGCTCATTCTCCAACTGCCTTGTCAACTTCTGGATCTTTCGCTCTTGCTCGTGATACTTTTCTCTATAAGTATCCCGCTCTTCCCTTAGCTGCATCCAGGACCTCTTCAATGCCCCAATGTCAGTAGGCATATAAGGGTGTAAGATAGTAGGAGGAACCCCTTCCTCATCAGCAACTTCAACAATAATAGGCAAGACGGCTTCGTAGGGCATTCCCAGCTTTTGGGCACGGATACGAACCCATCGGAGATATGGCTCCATTAGTAGAGAAGTCTTTGCACCCAGCTCGTGTGGATCAGATCTGTGTACACTATCCCAAGCCCTTATGAATCTGTGGCGTTGCTAGTCACTATCCCCTTGGCAATCAAAGATTATACTAGGCATTAGCAGCTCATGAGGTCCTTCCCTTCTGGCTCGCCCAAACTGACGTAAGGACAAGCATGGATTGTAAGTAATTTCTCCATTGGTTCCTATCAGTGGAACATTGGGGTATTCCCCACAGTGATTAATAATAGCCACCTCGTCCATACCCTTAATGGTCCAAATGATGTCATTGTGAGAGAGAGACATAACCCTATAAGCCCAGCCCGTGCCTTCTTTGTTCTTCAGAACTGACTTGGGGTGGTGAGAAATAAACCACCTCGCCAATAATGGAGCACAGCACATCAAGGTTCCTCGCTTCCGAGCAGTACGGGCATAAAGCTGTTGGCTCCTAAATTCGACACCTTTGTTTTGATTGATGACAGCCATTAAAAGCTGAAAGATGCTTTCGACTGGCTAAGCCTGTCGAAGTGCCCGTCGAAAGATGGCCAAATACTTAGAAGATTTCTTCCAAGGAAGAAGGCTGATTGCCTTCGACGTCGAAGGAGTTTTCGTCGAAGACGTCTCTTGACGAACGTGTTCGATGGTCCAGAGTGGAACAGTTTGAAATTCAAAGCTTTGGAGGGAAAACGGTTTCCAGCAGTTACTACGTGTGAACGTGCAAGGATCTGGAGCGTCGAGCATGGAGAACGTGACAAGTGGCTTGATCTCGAAGCAGTGTAACTGCCCGACGGTTACTTGGAGTGTTTTTGTATAAATAGGAGTCGACGTGTAGTTTCTCGCGTGTGTTCACAATATATACATAGTCACTCATTTAGATTCAAGTACCCAGTGTGAGCGAACGAATTGTTGAGAAATGTATGTGTGAAACACCAATTTATTAATTCAAGTCATTTACTTTTCCAGTATTTTACTTGCTCTTCCCCTTTAAGATTCCTGTCGAACCTTTACATTCAAGCTTTGTTTATTTTACCAAGCCTTTTCCTTTATGCAATTTACTTTAAACAATTTATTTAAAGCCTTATCCACATTTATCAAACTTCAAAATCAACCTATGTCCATAGGATCAATCTGATCGATCCTGCGAGTAACCAAATAAGTAACCATTTGGAGGATCAGCGGTTGTTTACCAAATCCCAAGGTAAACAAATTGGCACACCTGGTGGGACAGTGTGTTGATTGTTGAAAAATCTCATCTTTTCGAGTTGTATGTTATTAAGGAGTGGTAGAATATACACCAACGATAATAATACTGCCAGAAGAAGGGAAGAGATGGCGAATCCGCCAAACAATAATGAAATCCCACAAACGAGTGTGGGAGCAACGGTTAATATGACCGTGAGTGAAGCGACGAATGCTGGTTCGATACCAGCAGTGTCAGTCACAACTACGGGGCCAACAACTTCGTTTGCAGGCCCCAGAATGACTTTGGGAACCCCCCCTCCAAGGGGAAATACTGGCCCAAGGCCAGTGGTTCCCCCAGGATTTATTCCATTCTATGGTATGCCAACTTCTGAATTGGCAAGCCTGACGAATGCTGCGTCCACTTATTCAGACCCTTTCGTGAGTGCCACTTCGCCACTCCAAGGCTCTGGAGTAGGCATGGCGAATAGAAATAGGACCCAACTCTTAGGAGGAACGTCCCAAGTAGCCCATGGCCTTACAAATGCCTCGACAGCAGTCTTGAGGCAACAGATGGACGAAAGCAACCATGATATGGTGCAAATGTTGGCACAAACTTTGAGTACAGTGCTAAATCCTCTAATACAAAATACTACTCAATCGAATCAGCAAGTTACTGCGCAAATGACGCGTTTGGCTGACTTCTTTGGAGCACCCCCACCTATTCGACAGCCCCAAAGGGCGCAAATAAGAGGAAATCAGGGGATATTTGTAGAGGAAGAAACCACCATTAATCAGGCCCAACAGCCTGTAGAACAACCTGTCGAAGAACCTAGGGTAATAGCCCCAGAGGTAAGGTTAGTTAACAGAAACCAAAATGCTGACGAAGTGGTTCAGCATGTCCAATACCAAAACATGGGTTTGGAGAACAATCTGGCAACCATGATCGAAAGAATCATGACTCAAAATGGAATGAACATGGGCTTTCGAAGGCCCAACTTTACATCTCCATTGTCAGAATATGTGTTGCAAACTGACTTACCCCCTAGAATCAAAGTCCCCAAATTTACTAAGTTCTCTGGGGACACGACAGAATCTACTGTCGAACATGTGGCTAGGTATTTGATCGAAGCAGGAGACATTTCAAATAATGAAAACCTGAGGATCAAATACTTCCCAAGTTCCTTAACCAAGAACGCTTTTACTTGGTTTACAACTCTACCCCCCAATTCGATCCACCATTGGACCCAGTTGGAAAGATTGTTCCATGAACAATTCTATATGGGGCAAACCAAGATAAGCCTGAAAGAACTGGCGAGTGTTAAGAGACGTTTCACTGAACCTATAGACGAATATCTGAATAGGTTTAGGTTGCTTAAGGCGAGATGTTTTACACAAGTGCCAGAACATGAGCTGGTCGAAATGGCCGCAGGCGGCTTAGACTATTCCATTAGGAAGAAGCTAGACACCCAGTACCTAAGAGACATGGCCCAACTGGCCGATAGAGTTCGACAAGTCGAACGCCTCAAGGCTGAAAAAGCTAAGGCAACGAAAACTCACAAGAGAGAGCGAATAGCTTACGTTGAGATGGACGACGAAGATCTAGAATCCTTCGACGATACTTTAACTGTCGAGGAAGGAGAAGTCGATTTGGCAGAACTAAAACAAGGGCCTCCATACTCTTGTAAACAGTTAGTCCCCTCAAATGGGAAAAATCCCATTGGTCCAGATAAGACCAACGATAGGTTCCCAAAAAAGACTTATAGTTTTGACATCACAAAATGTGATGAAATATTCGACTTGCTAGTTAAAGATGGCCAAATGATAGTACCCCCTGGGGTAAAAGTGCCTCCTCTTGATCAAAGAAAGAAGAGAGGTTTTTGCAAATATCATAATTTTCTGGGCCATAAAACTTCTCAATGTTTTCTTTTCAGGAATCTTGTCCAAGACGCTATTGAGGAAGGGAGATTAAAGTTTGCTGACAAATCCCCCATGGCTGTCGACTCCAATCCAATGAAGGCTGAAGCCCACTATGCAGAACCATCTGAGGTGAACATGATAGAGGCTACCAGGATCCAGTCGAAGAAGCCAGGCATTACCATGGTCGAAGTCTCTAAGGACCACATCAACATGCCAATCTTTGGCAGTTTTTCTGGAAACTTATCCAGGAAGACAATTGAGGCTGTCCAGAAAGCGGTCGAAGACCCAAAGTCGAAGACTGCTGAAGCACAAAAAACTGGATCAAAGCCCAGTTCCCAATTGGCCACTGTAGAAGGCCAGACGGAGAAACTGGAAACACAAATGAAACAACTAACTCTTGCTACTAAGGATACCATGAACATCAACATGGTTGAACTTTCTGACCCTAAAGCTTCAGAAGAAGCCATAAGGCAAGAGCAGGCAAATAAAACGGCTTTCCCTAAGGAAAACGAAAACTTGGCAGATTTCTTGCAAAGATGCCAGAAGAAAAAATCAGAGGTTATGCTATGTCCACGATGTAGTTCTATCTTTGATAAAAAAGCTGCTGAGCACATACAAGGAGTGAGAGCAGCGAACAAGAGAAGGGAGAATTCTGACCTTCGACGTGATCCCAGAAGGGGTTCTAATCAAGATAAGAGGCCTTTAACTTTTAGGCCTCCAACAAATGTACCAGTAGACACTTGGTACAAAACATCTGGCCGGAAAAGGCCAAGTGAAGACAAATGGCATTCTTTCGAAGTGCCAAGAGGTTCCTCTTTAAGTCAGAAGAAAGATCCTCAAGTTGTTGCACCCAAGGTTGCTCAAGTGTCCAGCAACTATAAGGGAAAAAATCCTATGTCGAGATCCCAATGGAGGAGGTATCAAAGAAGGCGAAAAGCTGAAAGAGAGGCCACCAACGAACCTAAGGCTGAAACTAGTTCGAATGTGCCTCAAAGGAAACAAAGAAAGCCTCTTGAGAGAGAACCAGTTACCAATAGGCTAGTTTGGCCTAACCAGAGCGAAGTCGAAGACGAAGATGATGCTGAGTCCGACGATACTTTGGACATAATGGTGAACGATGTTTCAATGCTGCCTAGGGAATTCAATCGACAAGTAGAAGTCGAAACCAGTGACTGGGAGATGGAACAAGAAATGGCCAGACACAGGCCAGTGTGCTACTTTGTCATGGACAATGGCACTACAGAGGAACAAAATGGCTTCTTCGAGCCACCCACAGAGGCGATGAAGAATCACCTCAAACCTTTGTTCATAAGGGCCAAGCTCGAAGAGACCACTGTGAACAAGATATTGGTTGACTGTGGGGCCACTATCAATATTATCCCTCATTCTGTGCTAATAAAGATTGGCAAAAGGGATGAAGAAATAAAACCTCACAATATGGTCCTGTCCAACTATGAGGGAGGCATTGGGACCACCATGGGAGTGATCCAGCTCGACATAAAAGTTGGGTCGATCCTTCGACCAACAATGTTCATGGTCATATCAGCCAAACCTAACTACAACCTGTTGTTAGGTCGTGAGTGGATACATGGTGTAGGTGCTGTGCCTTCATCGATGCATCAAAGACTGCTTCTATGGCGCCCAGATGGGCTGGTCGAAAACATAGAGGCTGATCAGAGTTACTACCTTGGCGAAGTAAACCACTTGGGTGTAACAGATTTCGACAAAAACTTGGCTCACATAGGGCCATGTCCAGCTCCTGACTTCGACATGGCGCCAGCGCCAAACACCTTTTGTTCCCTATACCTGCATCCTGAGCATGGTTTCCAATGGGATAGAGAGGACGTGTCCCACATAGAATTCAGTGGGCTAACTGGTATCCAACCAACTGGTTGGGGAAGTGAATTCAGTGATAATGACTGAGTCACAATCTCTGAAGCGAATTTCGGCCTATGTGGCTGAAACCAAGATGATAACGGCTCTCGAAGCCGAAGTAAAATACATGGCCACCAAGGCCAATGACCAAGTACTACCTTCTGCAGGTCCTGGAAAAGATTTCGACCCAGAGCCACCAGATATAGGTCCTGGAAAAGATTTTGACCCAGAACCTCCTGATATCTCGACAGGAGGAATGCAGGAACAGAGGCTCGACGCCATCTATGACGATGAGCCTTTGGGCTTCGAAAAGGATCCCTTGGCGAACAACATTAAGATGTTAGCACAAGACCCTTTAGAAGAAATCAACTTAGGCGAAGGATCAGAGAATAGGCCAACTTACATCAGCGCCAAAATTGATCCAGAACTTAGGTTGGAAGTAATCCAATTGCTGAAAGAGTTTAAAGACTGTTTTGCATGGGATTATGATGAGATGCCTGGTCTCGACAGAGGATTGGTAGAACTTCAGTTGCCAATCAAACCTGGAAAGAAGCCAATCAAGCAAAATCCAAGACGCTTCGCCCCAGAAATATTGTCGAAGATCAAAACGGAGGTCGAAAGACTTCTGAAATGCAAATTCATCCGTGTTACAAGGTATGTCGAATGGATTGCAAATATTGTGCCAGTAATTAAGAAAAATGGCACATTAAGGGTGTGCATAGATTTCAGAGATCTGAATGCTGCCACCCCCAAAGATGAATATCCTATGCCTGTGGCGGAAATGCTAGTCGATTCTGCCGCTGGCTACGAATACCTGAGTATGCTCGATGGTTATTCAGGATATAATCAAATTTTCATTGCTGAAGAGGATGTGTCGAAAACAGCCTTTCGATGCCCTGGGGCCTTAGGCACTTACGAATGGGTAGTGATGCCTTTTGGCCTGAAGAACGCTGGGGCAACGTACCAGCGAGCAATGAATACTATCTTCCATGATTTTATTAACACGTTTATGCAAGTTTATATTGATGATATTGTTATAAAATCTGTTTCCAGGAAGAGTCACCTTGACCACCTTCGACAATCGTTCGAAAGAATGAGAGAACATGGTCTGAAGATGAATCCTTTGAAGTGTGCGTTCTGTGTAAAAGCTGGAGATTTCTTGGGCTTTGTTGTCCACAAGAAAGGAATCGAAATAAATCAGAACAAGACGAAGGCAATTTTGGAAGCGAAAGCGCCATCGAATAAGAAGGAATTGCAATCTCTCTTGGGCAAGATAAATTTCTTGAGAAGGTTTATATCTAACCTAAGTGGGAAAGCTCAGGCCTTTTCACCCTTACTTCGACTGAATAAGGAGGGGTTCGAATGGGGGCAAGAGCAACAAGAAGCCTTCGACAAAATCAAAGGGTACCTCACTAAGCCACCTATTTTGGTGCCTCCTTGTAGCAATAGGAGTATGAGATTGTACATAGCTGCATCAGACAAAACTCTGGGAAGTATGTTAGCCCAAGAGGATGAGAATGGAGTCGAAAGACCCATTTATTATCTCAGTCGAGTTTTGAATGATGCAGAAACTAGATATAGCGAAGTTGAAAAATTGTGTCTATGTCTGTATTTCTCTTGTACAAAGCTCAAACAATATATAAAACCAGTTGATGTTTATGTTTCGTCTCATTTTGATGTTTTCAAATATATGTTGTCGAAACCTATCTTGCATAGTCGAATTGGCAAGTGGGCATTAGCATTGACTGAATATTCCTTGACCTTTATGCCTCTTAAGGCAGTAAAAGGACAAGTGGTTGCAGACTTTATAGTCGACCACTCTATTCAAGTCGAGGATATTAATTATGTGGAGATAGAACCTTGGAAATTCTACTTCGATGGTTCCAGCCATAAAAATGGAACAGGAGTAGGAGTCTTGATCATTTCTCCAGATAAAATTCCAACAACATTCAAGTACCAAATCGAAGGTTCTTGTTCGAACAATGAGGCTGAGTATGAAGCTCTAATTACTGGCCTTGAAATATTGTTGGAATTGGGGGCAACTCGAGTCGAAATAATGGGAGACTCAGAGTTAGTCATCAAGCAAGTCACAAAGGAGTATAAATGCATAAGAGAAAATCTCATTATGTACTTTGTGATAGCAAATCGTTTATTGAAACAATTTGAAAGTATCAATATTCGACACATACCCAGAGTCGAAAATCAAATAGCCAATGACTTGGCACAGATTGCATCTGGGTATAAAATTTCAAAAACGAGATTACAAAGAGCAATCGAAGTTCGAGAGAAGATAAGAGCAACTTGTCTATCACCAACAGACTTGGAATCAACAAGGTTAGGTTATGCTGATCACTCAAACTTCGAAATTTCGTTCATTGATAATTTGTCAGACCAGGATTGGAGGAAACCCATTGTGGACTATCTTCAAAATCCAGGAGCTCCGACAGAACGAAAAACAAAATACAGGGCGTTGAGTTTTGTACTCATGGGTAGTGAGTTATTCAAGAAGACGCCTGAAGGGGTGTTGCTGAAATGTTTAAGTGAAACTGAAGCATACATAGCCCTTTCGACTACGCATGCTGGGGCATGTGGGGCTCACCAAGCAGGCCATAAGATGAAATGGTTGTTGTTTCGACAAGGACTATATTGGCCCACTATGCTGAAAGATTGTGTTGAGTTCGCCAAAGGTTGCCAAGAGTGTCAAGTTCATACAGGCATCCAGCATGTACCAGCAAGCGAACTTCACTCGATAGTGAAGCCTTGGCCCTTTCGAGGATGGGCGTTGGATCTTATTGGAGAGATTCGACCAGCGTCATCGAAGAGTCAGAAATACATATTGGTAGGCATTGATTATTTTACTAAGTGGATCGAAGCTGTCCCTTTAGTCAATGTAGACCAAGAAAATGTCATTGAATTCATTCAAAAGAACATTATTTTTAGGTATGGAATCCCTGAGACAATAACAACTGATCAAGGTTCAGTTTTCACTGGTCGAAAGATGCAGGAATTTGCTCAGGAAACAGGTTTCAAACTCCTAACATCCACGCCTTACTATGCACAGGCGAATGGTCAAGTCGAAGCAGCTAACAAAGTAGTGATTGGCTTGATAAAGAAGCATGTTGGGAAGAAACCAAAGAATTGGCATAAGACGTTAGACCAGATTTTGTGGGCTTGTCGAACGTCCCCAAAAGAAGCCACTGGTACAACACCATATAGGCTAACTTTTGGTCATGATGCAGTATTGCCAGCAGAAATTTGTCTTCAATCTGCAAGAGTTCAGAGGCATTATGATATTCCTTCTGAGGTTTATTGGAACATGATGTTGGATGAATTGGTGGATTTAGACGAAGAGAGATTACATGCTCTCGACTTACTCAGGCTTCAGAAGAAAAGAGTCGAAGACTCTTATAATAGAAAGGTAAAACCTAAGGTATTCTTGCCTGAAGATTTAGTTTGGAAGGTAATTCTTCCTATGGATCGACGAGATCGAAGCATGGGGAAATGGTCACCCAAATGGGAAGGACCTTTCAGAGTTATCCAAACTTTTTCTGGTGGAGCCTATGAAGTCGAAGAGATAAGTGGTGATAAAAGGCTCTTGAGAGTAAATGGTAAATATTTGAAAAAATATAAGCCTATACTTCAAGAGATAAAAATAAAATATTAAACTAAATTAATCATGAAAATGCCAAAATGGAAATTTTATTAATTCCAGCCAAAATGGCAATTGTTGTCGAAAGCGATTACAAAAGATGATTACAAAAGAGAATCAAAAGGAAAGAGAATTCTTGAGACGAAGATACTTAGCATGCTGCAAATCCAACCTCTTCTTGCACCAAGATTTCTCTTGCTCCAGTTTGGCAATTTGAGCATCGAGGCTTTGGGCCCTCTCGGCGAACTCCAGGCCTTGCTTGACCTCAGTCTGGCTCTCAGCGTCTGGGATGGTCGAAAGAATTTCCTCCTGAAGCACAGTGTTGGCGTTTATCTTCGCCTCTATCTCTGCAATTTGTGCTCGGAAGGAGACATTCTCTCGCTCAATAGCATCGAACCTTTCCTGTGCAGACGCTTTCTGTTTCGACAGCTCGGCAATTCGAGAAGTCGAACTTGTGACAGCAGTCCACGCAGATAGGCTCTTGCCATGCAGCGTTTCGAGCTGACTGTTGAAAGTTCGTTGGCGCCGATAATCCGCTGAGACTTGGTCAATCATAGAATGTAATTCCATGATTAAGTCCGAGATTTCTGGGGCTACAGCATCGAAATCAACAGCATTCAAAACCTCTTTTAAGCAAGATGGAGCAGTGGGGTCCCCCTCTAAAGCCTTCATTAAATCTCTCTTGAAGAACTGGGCCTTGACCTTCGCCAACGCATCATCAAGAGGAGAAGTCCCAGTAGATTTCCCTGACAGAGTAGGAATTTCTTGACTAGTGTCAGAAGAACTCTTACTCTCGACGATTGCATTGAGGTAGCTGATAGGGTCAGTTCGTTTCAAGATCTCCAAGTCTTCTTTCGACCTATGTTTAGAGGAGGTGACCCTTGCCATAGCATTATCTTGGACTGGAGGCTGCTGAATGCTGAGTGTCTCGTTGGGTTGCTCTTCGACTTGAACTGAGGCGGTACTAGCGTCGACTCGAGGTTCTTCGTTAACTTCACCTTGGGGTCTTTCGCCAGCGTCATTTTGTGGTTCTTCGCTGGCGTCATCCTGGTGTTCTTCGCCAGTACCACCTTCATGCTCTTCGTCAACAGCATCTTGATTCTCTTCGCCATCGCCTTGGTCTCTTCCTTCAGGATTCTCTTCTGACAACAAGTCCACCACAGGAACCGTTTCTGGCTGTGTTTCCTCCGCCATAGGTTCTTCAGTTGTCTTCTCCACTGTTTCAGCATTGGCCTCATGCTCAGTATGGGCTTCGTCATTGCCCAAATCTTGCACCTGAGGCCTGCTAAGGTCAGCAGATTCCAGAGTTTCTGAAGTCCTTGGTGGGGAACTTCCAGTAGTTTCCTGAAAAAGAGGAAGAAGACAAATCTTCAGATGTCGAAAGAGATATAATCAAATACTGGTATTCATGCCTAAGTTATAAGAGAAGGGTCCAATAGATTACCTGTGGATTGGCTTCAGCCCCAGGGCTGGAATTATCACTTTCGACAGGCTTGTTAACTAGAGCGTTCAGTTCCTCCTCAGTTGGTTCTTCGATGACCACTGCAGGTGGCTTAGGCTTTCTCGCACCAACCTTTATTCTGACGGTTCGACCTTCAGAAGCTGGAGTGGGAACAGAAGCGTCCTTCGTTAACTTCCTCCTCTTTAAGGGAGTAGGAGGGGTATCACTGTCGTCGTCACTTCCCGATTCGATCACCAACGCTGCCCTTTTCTTGGGCGAAGGGGCCTGGAAAACCAATAGGAATTCGATTGAGTAATTACGTCGAAAATAAAAAATCGAAAGCCAGAATGAAAATGAAGAAAATCTGGTTACCGATGCAGGAGGCCTCCTCGAAGAGCCTTCCCCCTGTTGGTTGCCTGTTGTCTTCGCCGGCGCTATAGTCTTCGCCGGCGGTGGAGGTTTGGTCGAAGGGACCCTTCCTTGTGGGCCTTCTGTAGCCTTCTTGGCTAGGGGTTTTCGAACAACTGAAAGCGACAAGGGAAAGTTAACAAGCTAACAGTCGAAGAGAAAGATAAAAAGTAATGTGAGAGTATGAACTTACATTTCTTTACTTTGTCGAACACCAGGACAAAAGACTTTTGCAACTCTGCTATGAAGTCCTTCTCGTCGAAGAAGTACTCAGCGTAATAGCTTCTCCACCATTCTTCGAAAGATGGCGTACAAAGGAAGTTAAGCTGGTAGTTGAACAGCGAGAGGATGGTTCGGCCAGCATATCTTCCGATATGCCTGGTAGCAGCGTCTTCTGTATAATCGTTGCAGAAGTACAACATTGACTTCTCTTTTTGGAAAATGGGAGAAGGCAGGGTTTGGATGATACCAAACTGGCGAGATACCAGATTTGGTTGATAGGCAAGCAGACTCAGATGAGTCTTAGAACTCTTAAATCGAAGAGGCATAATCCTTGGGGTAAGGAATGCCTCCCAAAGTACAGAGTGCTCATCGACGTTGGGACCACTCGACTCCTTGGGATGTGGCCTTGTAAACCATGCTGGCCCCACCTTTCGCTGAGCGAATGGAGCCATAGTCGAAACAAATTCCTTCCTTCGAGCGAACATCAGCACGAAGTTAGTGAAGGTTTGTTGGAACTCTAGCCCATCTTCCACAGGCGTCAGTAGAGCCAGCCTAATTCCTTCGATCCGTCTGTTGGCTATCGCTGGGGCTTGTTCGTTTATCTGACTCTTCTTGGGTAAGAAGGATTCGAAAGTGGCGTTGAGCCACAGTTGAAGTAGCCAGAAAGGCCCAGCGAGCAACAAACTGTTCCTATCTTCAATATGCTTCAAGAGAGTGACCCCACTGCTGATTGAGTCATAAAGACTGGCCAGAATGAGTTCTGCCAAACAGATGTTCTGGCGGTGATGTAGTTGGGTGGCCAGAGTGACCATCTTTTTGGTCACTTGCAGAGACTTCGAACAGAACACGAAGCGAGTCAGCCATAAGGCTAGAAACGCTATGTGCTCAACGTCTGACACTGCGTCTGTCGACTGGTCATGAAAATGGTTGATAAAGGTGGTGAATGTTGGCTTCGTCTCAGAAAAGCCAATTTGGTCCTCCGACATCTCTTCCGGGTCGAAATAATCTCCGGTTGGTCGAAGGCCAGTGATGGCTGCTACGTCGAAGAGTGTGGGGGTTAACATCCCACATGGAAGGTGAAAGGTGAAGTGAGAGTTATCCCAGAACAGCATCGAAGCTATAAGCATCTCTGGGGAGTAGTTTAAACCTGTCTTCGACAGCATTATTAGGTCAAAGATGCCCATTTCCTTCCAGACTGGAGTTTGATGTTTTTCCAGCTTTGTTAACCAAGCAACATAGTCCTGGGTGAGATTAGGGCAGGACCTGAAGACTCTAACGCTTCTGTTGAAGAAACGAAGGTCGATCTTCTCGTGTGTGGGGTCTTCGGTATCTTCTGCATCTTTCTTAGCACAAGCTATTGGCTTGAGCTTCTCGACGATGGGGAAGTAGCTCTTGATCTTTAGAGCTTCAGAAATGCTTGGGTGCATGGGTCCAGCCATGGCGAAGATTTGGTTGGAGTATCCAACCGGAATCATCAAGTGACGCGAGTAAGCGTCACGAACGGAGATGTCAGATGGTTCGGGGACCCTTCGTTTCCCTGTAGCGTTCACTACCGGAGCAGTTACAAAGACCTTGGGCTTAGCAAGTTGTTCAGTTGATACGTTAGTCTTAGGGGCAGTTGAAGCAGAAGCCATTGTTGAGGATGAAGATGAAGTTGGAAAAGGAAGAGTTTTTTCTGCAAAGAAAACAAGTTTGCAAGGAAGCAAGGGAGTTTGAGAGATAGTTTGCGTGAAAAGTCCCACAATGGGGTATTCACTACTATTTATAGTAGTGGGAGAAATTCCCAATTACGAGGGCATTAAATGTCATTTAATGCTGCAGGAAGTAGTGGGACGCGTGGCAACATCCTGTTGTTTTGGCCGTTTCTGCAGAAACAGAGAGACGCAGCGTGCGTCCTCGTTTTTTGGATTTGTCATAATGACAAATTATGAAGTGATGTTTTGGTTCTGCACGCCGTACTGACAGTGACGTCCTAGGATCAAATCAATGATGGTTTCTTGGGATTGCCAATAGTTGGTAAAAAGCAACAGAAAGTGCACAAGTTAACTTGTGACTAAGCGTGGAAAAACAGGTGTCGAATGGCGTTTTCAAAGAATGCCTTTTTCTTTCAGAGTCGAAATAAGGCATTCTTGGGGGGCAATTTGTTGGCTCCTAAATTCGACACCTTTGTTTTGATTGATGACAGCCATTAAAAGCTGAAAGATGCTTTCGACTGGCTAAGCCTGTCGAAGTGCCCGTCGAAAGATGGCCAAATACTTAGAAGATTTCTTCCAAGGAAGAAGGCTGATTGCCTTCGACGTCGAAGGAGTTTTCGTCGAAGACGTCTCTTGACGAACGTGTTCGATGGTCCAGAGTGGAACAGTTTGAAATTCAAAGCTTTGGAGGGAAAACGGTTTCCAGCAGTTACTACGTGTGAACGTGCAAGGATCTGGAGCGTCGAGCATGGAGAACGTGACAAGTGGCTTGATCTCGAAGCAGTGTAACTGCCCGACGGTTACTTGGAGTGTTTTTGTATAAATAGGAGTCGACGTGTAGTTTCTCGCGTGTGTTCACAATATATACATAGTCACTCATTTAGATTCAAGTACCCAGTGTGAGCGAACGAATTGTTGAGAAATGTATGTGTGAAACACCAATTTATTAATTCAAGTCATTTACTTTTCCAGTATTTTACTTGCTCTTCCCCTTTAAGATTCCTGTCGAACCTTTACATTCAAGCTTTGTTTATTTTACCAAGCCTTTTCCTTTATGCAATTTACTTTAAACAATTTATTTAAAGCCTTATCCACATTTATCAAACTTCAAAATCAACCTATGTCCATAGGATCAATCTGATCGATCCTGCGAGTAACCAAATAAGTAACCATTTGGAGGATCAGCGGTTGTTTACCAAATCCCAAGGTAAACAAAAGCTGATGAAGAATATCACCCAAGAGAGTGGGTACAGGATTACCAGACATGAAAATCTTTACCGCATTCACGTCGATGAAAGCATCTGGGTTAGGAAACAATACCAAACCATATATGAGTAGATCCAGAATGTCTTCAAACGCTTGGAAGTCTAGACTATCCCAGAAATGATTTGCTTTACCAACAAAAAACTTAGTCAAGAAGCCCTTCGCTCCACTACGAGTTTCCCAATTAGCTATTACCTCAGCCTTTGTCATATGAAGGGCTGAAGCAATCTCTTCCGGCCTAAGGATCTTCTCCCAACCTGTAAACGGGGCCTGCTCCAGAATAGAGATATCGAGCAGATCAGAGAACTCTTCCAAGGTAGGGACCAACTGGTAGTCCTGGAAAGTAAAGCAATGGTACAGTGGATCAAAGAACTGGACTAGGACACTCATCATCTGCTCGTCCAATTTGGAGGTGACCAAACCAAGAAGATGCCTATGTCTTCTGATAAAGGAAGTAGTATCTGACATCTTTGCAACCAACTCTTTAAGCATAGTGGGAACCTGGACAAAGTTGATTCGGATGGTGTTCCTACGCATAGGTTCCATGACCTACAAAACAGAACAAAGATGAATCCCTCTTGTCTTTGAAGTAGGTTAGTCCAATGCAAGATGTATGCAATGTTATGATGTCATGATGTCATGATAGAAAGCACACCACAAGTATCCACAAATAGCAAACATGGAAAAGGCACACAAGTCACACAGAGAGCCCTTAGATTTCAGGCTGGTAAGGAGTCTAGATACTACCCTCTTTCAGTTCAGTTGGTTCAAACCTGTCCTAAAAATAGTAACCGGGTTCTAGAGGATCTCAATATCACTGACTACCCTCGATCGGTCATAATTCCAGTTTAGCAACCTTTTCTTGCGGCCGGAATCATCGCGAGAGTTTAGTCTCAATGAGTGTAGCATACTGCTACTGTTCTATGGCCAAGTTGGTCAATTTAAAGGTTCTAAGGTCAGTTGGTGCTTAATGACCCCTTAGCAGACCCATATTCTCCTCGTTGCGCCACAAGGGATATCGGTACATACTAAAGTGCCACACCAACGTAGCTACTGCTTCAACCATATCGGTCTATGCCGTACAGTTCCCTCACAGATTATTGCTACTTACCTAAAGGGTATCCCCCAGATCCGGGTTAGGATCTATAGTAACTCCGATACAAGCCTACAAATATAAAGCATACAAGTCAAGTAATTGAAAACAATATGAATTATTCCTAAGGTACACCCCACTTATGAATTTATCCCCAGCAGAGTCGCCAGTTCTGTGATACGGTGGGAAGAACTGACTATTTTTTGGAATGTTAGTTTACGTTTTGCGTTTGTTTTTGCAAAATTTCGCGGTAAGCAAGAGTCGCCACCGACTTTTATTTTATCCAACAAGGAAAGGAAAAAAGCACAGAAAAATTCCTTTTTCGAGATATTTCTCGGGTTCGGGGGGTAGATTATAGAAAGGGAAGGTGTTAGCACCCTTTCTATCCAAGGTTATCCACGGGCTCTTAGGTACTTGCTCAATTGTTTTCAAAATTGCTTCTCTTTGTGCTTGTGGGTTTGAAAAAGTTTTTGTTTGAAGTGTTTTTGAAAACTTTGTTCGAAAAGTGTAAGTGTGAAAAGTTTTTGTTTTTTGAAAGAGCAAGTACTTAAGAACCATCTACCTACTCGAAAAAGGAATCGTTCTATGCAATTTTCCTTTAGACAATGCTATCCTACTATTGATGAGTAGTTAGCACCGTCGTTGGAGTTTAAGGTTCAATTCAAATGTGGGACGTACGGTCATCAAAGCAATGTTAAGATGCCTTAGCGGTAACCCTAATGTCTTAGATCATTTGTTTGAGGCAACAATATCCGAGGCAACTGTTTCGAGGCGACTATGATCTTTTAGACAAGAGGGCGACCTCTAAAGTGACCTATACTCAATGACCGCGTAGGAAGGCAACCAAGTGGGGTGTACCCTAAGAGTGCGCATGTGCGAGTGTGTCGTTTTCAGTTTAATCTTATCTTTGTACATGTTAATGGTGATCTAAGTTGATTTTAGGTTAAAACGTTTAATCTTGTCATGCATACCTATTATCAAGCATCTAACAGTTATATTTTTGCGGGAAATAAATTGTGGAAATTAAATTAAAAGGCGTCGGGTATTTACATCGCCAAAAACAACCCTTTGAATTTTAAATGCAGAAAAATGAATAAAGCGATAAATATAATTAAATGGTCCTATTAGCTATTACAAACCGGGAACAAGTACAATATTGAATAAATAGATCGCGTGTGGGAAATTAAATTGAGCGCAAAGTTCTAGGATTTTGACCCTTTTTGTTAAAGAAAAGATCTTTTTTTGTTGTTTTTAAATTAAGAAAGAAAAATTACCTAAGTTAATTATTAAATTAATAAATTAATTAATTAATAAAAATAAATATTTTTTGGGTTTTTGGTAATTAAAGAAAGAAAATAAAATTAATCAATGTTAGTAAAAACCTAATTAAGTCTAATCAATTTTAATTATTTACTAAAATATATTAAATTTATTCTAATTAAAGCCTAAATTAATCAAATTAGTATTTATTAATAAAATTAAAGATTAAAATTTGATTTTATGAAGAAAATATTTTTTGGTTTTAATTTTATATAAAAAAAGAATTTTGAATAATAATTAAATAGAAATAATAAAATAAATAATTAAAACAAAATAAATAAAGTATAGAGAAAGAGGGGTATGGGTCTGATTTAGAGTGTTTGAGAAGCAATTATGAGGCCCATGTGAATCTGGCCTCGTTTGACTTTTTTGATTCCCTGTGCACCTTTGGACTTGACTCCATGGTGGACTCTCAATTTGGATCACCAGATATGGCCTTTGGCCATCTGGCTGTTGGACGTGTGAAGGCGTATGGTATGCTACAAGCCTGGATCTGCATGTGATTATCTTAAGAAAAAATATATTGAGAAATTGAGGGGACATGGGATTCGAACCCAAGTCCTGTTGGATATTGGTAAGCACGCTTACCACTTGGATGAATTGGCTTGTTTGTTAACAATATACAAAGACAATATTATAAGCTAAAACAAGTTAATATGCCAGCAAATAAAAAAATGCGCGAAAATTTGAAAAGGGCCAATCAGAGGAGGACACGATCTCGTCCCTGCCCTCAGGCCTGTAACAAAGTTACCTGCGGATTTGAATCCGCAGCTAAAAGCATAGGCCCTTCCTAAAATTCATCTCAGGCCATATAAATTCCTCCCAAGACCATGGTTGCATTCGTCTTCCTCTCCCGGTCACGTCCATAGCCATCATTAAGGCTAATTTTATTTGTAACAAAAAACCGTAATCTAAGAAGTAAAACCCTAACAATGGAGTTTTGCACCACAGAGCAGATAAATGAAATCAAATAATGCAAAAGGCTTGGAAATGATCTGGTGATTACAAATATGCAACTGATTCATTGTAACAATGCATAATTTTTGAAATATGAAATCGAATACAGAAGGGTATTGTGTGACACTTACAGCGCTCTAGGAGGTTGAAAAATGTGTGCTTTTGATCCCAGAAGGTTGAGTGAACACCCATCAATCGATTGGGATAGCTTTTTGCTTCTGAAAATCTCTCTTGCTATGATTTTGAATTCCAATTTTTTCACCACTTTTTCAAGTTTTGTTTTGTTTGTTCTTGCAGATTCTAACCCTTGTTTTCGTGCCTTAAGCCTCCTTATGTATTGCGGAATGCATTAGGTTAAGAATTATGGATTCAATCTTCCACATCAATGCATTGCATATTTGATTTCATTCACTTTTGAAAGCTTTCCAAATTTGTCAAAAATCCATCTTTTTGCACATGATCTTGTGTGATACGAATTTGATGCTCTTAATGATGATGATCTCAACCTGAAATAGCCAAAAAGATCTCAAGTAATCAATATTTGGATTTTATTTGATTTAATTTTATTAAAAATGAAATAATTCAATAAAAAATCAAATAAAATAATAAAAAAGAAATATGATCTCAAGGCTGAAGCTAGGACACGTGTGCAATGGGGAAAGCTCAAATCAAGTGGAAAAGAATGGGCCCTTTTGACAAAATTTGAAGTTTTGGGGATAGTTGACTTTTGACAATTTTACAAAAATGCCCAACTTCAACAATGCATAACTTCTTCAATTTTGAACTTTTGGAGGTGTTCTAGGACTTTTTAGAAATCTTGAGATGTCATCTAACCAAACCTTTTGGTATCATCACATTTTGATATTCCATTCTCAAATTATAAGCTTTGACAAAAAAGGTGTTTTTGTTGACTTTCATACATGACCTATAATATCCAAATTTATAACTTCTTGTGAGTGCATTTCTTGATCTTGGGGTGTGAATATGGATTGTAGGGAATTGCATTATATTCAAAATGAGCTTTGGATGGGTCATTTATCATAAAGTATGAGAAAGTTATGCTTGGTCAAAGTTGAGTTGACTTTTCCTACAAAACCCTAATTTAGCAACTTTTGAGTCTTGATGAATATTGAGAAATACTTGATGAATCATGATCAACCCTTGATCAAATGATGAAATATCCTTCAAAATGAAAATGTTGACAAAAAATCTTGAGGTTTGACGGTTTGTAGGTCACAGTTGACTTTTGCCCTAGCACAGTCGATTTTTGGACCCTTTGAGCAATTGACTGGGAAAACTTCCTCTTCAAGGCTTGAAATTTGACATGGATGATCTTGAGAGTATATTAGGATATTGGGGAGCACTTAAGGTCATTTGGACTCAAGGATCTTGATGCAACACAAAACCCTAATTTAGGGTTGACTGCCTTAGGAGATAGCTTAACTGTCCAACTCTTGAGCAATCTTGAGCCACTTGGAGATTTTTCTTGCAATGTTTGGAGAAATATGAGAGGGAAAATTTTGGGGTACAACAACAGAGTTATTGGAATTTAATTTATCTTGATTGGAATTATTGGAGCATTTTGTTTCAATTATCTTGATTGGGCATTCAAAAATCAAATAGCATGCAAAGAGAAGATTATAAGTTATTTTTGATCAAAGATTTCAATGGACACCTGAATATCTCATAAGACTTTCTCTATTTATTTCAAAAGTTGTTACAAAACAATTTATTATTTATATACTTTAGGTTTTACAACTTATTGTATTTAAAAAAATAAATTAGTACAATTGATTGAATGTTTCTCGCTAAATTACAAAGAAAAGAAAATGAATCTAGGCCTAAGGTTGACTGAGTTTCCTTTGCTTTCATGCTTTCCACAGAGTCTCTTGCTTCCCCTGCTTTGCCACCATCCAGTTGTGCTCACATGAAAACAAAAGACAGAAAAATAGTTAGTACAATTAATTGGACATGAGTAAGAATTTTCAAAAGAAAAAAAAAGTGTTCATCATTAAAGTTTGCAATTTGGAATCAGAGGGCTATTTTTTAATTCATCACATTTTTTATTTTCTCTATTTTCAAATTACAAGAGAATTACTTTTCTTGGTTCACAAAAAGAAGAAATAAGAAATGCAAGCAAGTTGTCCAAACAAAACAAATGCAGCAAATTTATCCAAACAAAACAAATGCAGCAAATTTATCCAAATAAACAGAATAACACAAACTGAATGCAAGCAAGCTGCACAAGCTAGGGAACAAACAGCAGAGCTATCCAAACAAGAGCAAATGCAGCACGGTTGTCCAAACAAACAGAAGGCGCAAAACAGGGTCAAACAAGCAGCAAAATGGCAAGCAACAAACAGCAAGAACGAGGCAGCAAGCTAGCATCATACAAACAGCATCAGCAAAAGGAAAGTATAGCAGTATAATAACCAAGTCAAACAAGCAAGAGGCTTGTTTAATAAGCCCAAATCATCATTTTCCAAGTTATTTGCAAACTTTTCAGAAAAAAGGTGAAAGAGCAATTGACTCTTAAGGTCATTGAGAGAGAGAGAGAGGAAAGAAGTCACCTAGGGATGCACAACCCTGCTACCTTGATTTCCATAATTTCATAAGAATTGCTAGAAAATAAAAACTACAACAAAAAGAGCAAAAGAATAATATGCCAAATATTCAAAATCTGGTGGTTTTCCCACCAGTTTAAATAGAATTTCAATAAAAGCCACATGAATATAACAGTAAGGAAAGAGGCTGAAGCAAGGGGGGATAGAGAGAAAAATTATCAAACTTCAAAAAAACCTCAAAAAACTTCAAGTTTTCAAAACTGTCAAACCAAAGTCACCACTGTCAACAAAAATACCAACCATCTCAAACTCATCAAATTTGTTAAACCAACAAATCAAACCAAAACCAGAAAATCAAACCTCAAAACTGTCAAACCCAAACAGTAAAACCATTTCAACATACTCAACCACACCTGCAATCCATCAACAAGACATACCAAACTAAACTGTAACACAACCTGTAAAAACCAAAACTCAGCAAACTTGCCATAACCAAACTGTAACAGCAACCTTCAAAAAAAACCCAAACCATTTTCAAAACTCACAAAACCTCCAAACCTGTCAAGCGAAGCTGACAAAATCTCAAACACAAATAAAAAAAACCTGGAAAAAAAACATACTAAGCCAAATATCAACAACAGTTGACACAAGCCTCAGAAGCAATCAGCAAACTGTCAAGTTTTCAAAGAAACCACCTGCAACCTGTAACCAAATCCACAAGAAACCGTCAAACCATAAACATATCCAAAACCAAAACCAAAGGAAAACAAACTGTCAAGACTTCCAAAGCCTCAAATCAAAAACCTAAACTGTCAAACATTCAAAACCCAAACTATCAAATAGTTCAAACCAAACTTCCATCAAAAACCTCAAAGTCTGGAAAAGATAAAAAAGTAACAGCATCCAAACCAACAACCTTAGAGAACCAGTAAAATTTCAAAACAGTATCCAATAATCACAAAAATCACAAATTCCGGAAAGACAACATCATCATCATTCAAAAGGAAAAGAAGGGTTACCAACAGGTGTGAAAGCCCACGCTTTCGTCATCATCTCTTCCTCCTCGCAAATTCCGCCACCAGGGAGCGCCTCCCTCAGTCTCACTACCTCCTTTTTCATTTCACAGAAAAGTTCCAAAGGTATGGATTCTTCACATTCCTCATAAATCATTTCCTATATCTCAATAGATAATAGAGTAGATTAACATAACAAAACATAACAAGACAATAACAAAATCGTTCAAGCTTCAAGCTTGCGGAACCATACCTTTCAAGAACAAAACCATTAGCGCTTGGTTAGGAGATGAGAGAGAGAGAGATCTGGCAACGGAAGGTTGAGGGGAAGATCAGATAAGCCCAAATTTTAAACCTCTTAAACAAATTCATTTCAAACTTAGGGATTTCAGAAAAAGAATGTGAATCAGGTTGAGTCAAAGAGGCCAAGAGATGTTTTATTCACGAAATTAGGAAGAGGAATAGGGATGTTTAGTGAGAAAGATGAACAATTTGGAAGAGAGAAGCGCAAGAGATGATGAGAGAGCGTCGCCGTAACAAAGGTTCCACAAACCCTAATTTGCTTGTTTCCCTTAATCAGAAAATTAAACAGCTTAAGAGCTTTGGGCCCTGTTTTGTTCAAGTCTCCCTAAGCCCACACGCTTTTGCTAGTTTCCCCCCCATCTGGCCTTGTTTTGTTTTAGCAAATAACACATCTATTATTCTTTGGGCCTAACACTCCTAAGTCTCCTAAGCCCATATTTTCCTCTTCTTTAATTTGTTTTTATTTTTGTTTGGAAAAAATGCTAAATAAAATTTAAAACATTTTTATTAAATTAAGTTATGATTTTAGTGTTTAATTTCTATCATTTTTTTTACATAAACTTATTTTTATTAATTTTCTTACATTTAACAAAACATCAAAAAAAGAATTAACTTAGCTTATTTTCTTTCTTTAAGTTTGTTTACATAATTAATAAAATACAAAAGAATAATAATAATAAAGATTTTAATCTTTTTAGAATAGGTTTTATCTTTTTCTTTTCATATAAATACTTAACATTTCATTTCATATTTTGTCAATATTATTTTCATAAATTGTCATAGCTTTATATTTAAATCGCACAAAAACTCGATTTGGTTGTATTGATTGATATTTGGACATTGCTATTTCATGTGATTCATCCCCATTTGTAACAATTGTACCCCCACTCCCGAATACTTTTGTATTAGTGTAGAATTTCATTTCCCGCAATTTACTGTTTTCCATATACTGTATAGTAATTAGGCATGTATGGCAAGATTCAAAAAATCAATCGCTAGATGACCTAATCCAAGAATAAAATAACTTGAAACCAACACACTTCTCACACGCGCACCTCTAGGGTAACCTCACTCGTTGCCTCGGAAATACAATCATGTCCCTCGAATATAAGACATTTTAGCAATGACCCTTCGATAAACAAAGATTGTAGTCCTTCGATGACCCTCGATGTTGCCTTCGATTAAAACGATCGCGTCCCTTTCAAAAATTGCTAAAGCGTTTCACAAGTTGCCTTCAATGATTGTAAAATTGACCTGCGCTTGTCCCTTCACATCCAATGGTGGGGCTTCTTACCAAATCAATGGTAAGATAGCACCATTAAAAGGAAGAAGAAATGAACAACTTAAGACCTTTTGAGTAGATAGATTCGCTCTTAGTTACTCGCTTGCTCACGACAAAAACTTTTACACCTACACTCTCATTTCAAAACACTTTCAAAAGACAAAACGTTTTGTATACGTTCTTATAGAGACGAGAACCATTGCAAAACCTCTTTTCAAAACACTTTTTGAAACACGATTCACAAACACATCTTTGAACCATTTTTCAAAACGAAACTTTGTATACATTCTTATAGAGACGAGAACCATTACAAAGAAAATTTTCCAAAATACTTTCAAAACCCACACCACAAGCACACAATCAAACAAAAGCAAGTGATCTAAACAAGTAACTAAGAGCCCATGGAATACCATGGATGAAAAGGGTGCTAATACCTTCGCTTTTCATAATCTACCCCCCGAACCCGAGAAAATTCTCGAAAGGTCTTTCCTGTACTTTTTTACCTTTCCTATTGGATAAAAGAAAAGTCGGTGGCGACTCTGGCTAACCGCACAAGTGCGAACAAAATGAAAAACATCTAGTCAGTAATCCCACCGTATCACACTAGACCTCTTGAGGGAACCAAACTTCAATTGTATTAAGTCTTCGCAAAAAATTGGGCAGAGTAACGACTATATGCGAGTGAATTCCATATTACAAACAAAGTATGTATTCACAATAACTTGCACACAAAACAAACAAACAACCTAATGTCTTGAGGAAAACCTCAAGAACTCCAGACAAAATATCTATTAAGGTCACAAGGTCTCTAACATAGGCCAAGGTTTCTAATCATAAGTCCAAGAAGTCCAATACTCCATAATGCCAAGGATAGTAACCAAATAGTCCAAGTATATTTAAAGTTTTTTATGGTTCATGCTGATTATTAAGTATCTTAAAAAAGAAAAGAAAAGCTCAAATGATAAAAATAAAAATGACAAGAATATAAAGGGGCTCAAGTGAGCAAAGATGAAAAATAGCATAAAATGTAAATGCAAAAGTAAATGGTGCATAAAGTAAAAAGCATAAAATAAAGCATAAAATAAAATCATAAAATAAAATCATAAAATAAAATCAATTATCAATAATTAGTGGTTAGTTGGATGACCATCTTGAATCTTGCATTTGGAATTCATTAGAGGATTGGTAGAACCAAAGCCTCTACACAATAAATTGCATTTGCTTTATGTTAAGCATATCATCCATTTAAGAATCCTCAATGTAACATATAATGACCAATGATGTTTAAGTAATCCGCGTTGACCAAAATTGATGAAGATCCATCAGAAGATTGGTAGAACCAAAGCCTTTACACAATGAATCTCAAGGTTATTAGATCAAAGGGTTCAAATTAACATCTTGAGCTTGCAATCATAATTTTGGGCCACGAATGATCATTTTCTCTAATCGGGACAAAATTTAGCGCTATGTTAAGCAATCGTAAGTGGACTTATATAGAAGTCGCACCTATTTTGAGGTCGGTCAATAGCAATCTATGCACCATTTTTTTTAGACATGATATAGAGATCATGCACCAATAACACTTAGTGTAATAAGAAAGGAATGAGATGAAGAATGGTGAAAAAGAATATATAAACCATATTTGAATTAAAATTTAATCAAACTATTATTAAAATCATTCATCCATTTTTATGGAGTTAGACTCAACACCATGGATCCAATGATGTTAACAAAGTTCATGATAAAAAATTCAACCCAAGATCAGCCAGAAAATAATCACAAAATAATATTACATTTAATATTACATTTAATATGAAAAGGGTTTAAAAATGAATATAAATGAAAATAAAGGAAAAAATATTAACTATATTCAAATTGATTCATAAAAAAGAAATAAGGTCATAGAAAAATCATAAATAGACTCAAATATTTTTATACAATTTTTAGTAATTTTTTTTAAGTCAGAAACTATTTTTAAACTAAATAAAATTGCTCGAACAAATAGAAAATAAATCAAAAAATAGTAAAAATCAATATAAAATTCCATAAAATTTTCAAAAAGTCAGAAATATGTAAAATGATATTTATGAATTTTTTTAGAATTAAAAAATGTCAAAAAATATTTTTAAAGTAATTAAAAGAAAGCAAATAATGCAAAAAAATATAAAAAATATCAAATATCAAAATAAAAATGTGAAAAAATAGTCATGAGATCAGAAATAATTCAAAGTAATTTTGTGAATTTTTTTCATAATTTTTGATAAAAAATAAAAGAGTTATGAATTTTTGAAAATTAAATAAATTAAAATATAAAATCAAAAAATAAAATAACCAAAAAGATGTAGGCCATCAGATCATAGTCAAAACGCATTAGTAAGCTGGTCCAATGGACCAGACACGCTATGCTTGATATGGACCTTAGTGAGATACGCATAGGATCAGAAAAAAGGAAACCGGTGAAATTAAAACGTTTGGCATGCTTTGATTGGCTGAGACGAGATATGTCATCGTCTTCAACCTCCAGACGCCCTGCAATGGAGATTTTGTGAGATCCTTCAAATGGAAAAATTAGGATCCAAGACTAGTATCATTAGATTCCTCTCTTCAAGACGATCCTAACATCACCATCGCGCCAAATTTATATAAGGTATGCAAAGAGATATGAATCAAAACCTAGAAAATAGCGAGCACCTTCAACTTGAGATTTCTCTCTCAATTCTCAATGGATTTAAAAATTGTAAGAAGCACAAGAATCAGGAGAAGGAGTAGAATAGGTTGGTGTGTTATTTGGATCCAAATGGTGGAGAGTTTTATCTTTTCGAAGTTCAAGAAAGAAGCTTTGAAACTGGACTTCTGTAGCTTGAATTATGGCTCATTTTGCTTGGTTTAAGTGCTGGAGAGTTTGTATGATGCTTAAGGATGATGAATGTGCACAGCATTTTGGAGAAAGAAGCTTAAATCTCATAAACTGATTTCAAAAAGGATGGGTTCGTGTGAGGTTTTGGTAGGGTGTTTTTGGCTCTCAAAGCTTAAGGAAATGAATGGGGAATGGCCCTTTATTTATAGGGAAGCTTATGGAACGTCCAAACGTGTGAAATGATGAAGTTTGGAGGGAAATCGTGTAAAGTTGTAAACAAGAAAAGTGTGACTTCTATTTTAATCTAAACTCCTTCAAACCCTGCGTTTTTCTATTCTAATCACTTCTGGAAGTTCACTAAACATGTTTAGAAGTAAAAACGCGCAACAATTTTGTGTTTAGAAGCCAAATTAAGGATTTCAAATTCTGACTTTTGGAGAAATCTCAACTCCAAGTTAACAATTTTGAAACAATGGCATTCTCAGCTCAAGGGGTCTTAGGGAATGGTTCTTGATGCTTTAGAAAGATGAGATTACAAGCTTTGCAATGGAAAAAGAATAGAATCAAATGGATGTTTGAGCTGAAAATTGCAATGAGTCAAAGTTGGGAAAAAGAGGTTGACTTTCCATACTTAGAAATATTTCAAGTTTTTCGTCAAAAGTGACCTATAATGTTTTACATCCAAACATGGCCTTCCTCCTGAAATTTGCTCTTGACCAAAAAAGATGGCATGAAATAGGCCTCTTGAATGACATTTTGAAACTTGAACCATTCAGAATCTCCAAAAATTAAGAGAGTTATGAATTGTTGAAGTTGGCATATAAAAGAAGGAATAAAGTTCACATCCTCAAGATCATTGTGTAAAAAGAGTGGGCTCAAGGTGATAAAAATTGACCAAGTTATGATCATTTGAAGTCACACATGGGAAGTTGGGGGTTCATCTAGAGGACTTGTAATCTTTCTTCATCATCAAGTTTCTTCCACATGAAAACTCCTTGAAACTTTTAAAGTGATTTGTTAATAACCCTTTGAAGAGAAGGATATTTTGGAATCACTCAAAAATACCAAAAGATGAGCAAGATATACTTCTTTGAAGTTCAAAACCCTAGCTCCTAGATCAAGAAAATGCTTTGAGGAACTTTGACAATTTTAAACAACCTTCTTGTACCAACACTTTTGCTTTGTAGATAGAAGTTGTTGAGGATGATAATGAGAACTCATAGCAACCAAAACCACTTCCATGTCTTGATAATTAAGAGAAATATGCACTTGTGACCAATGGGAATGAGGCCTTATCCCACCATGACAACTTCTTCAATCAACACCTTGTAATTTTGAATCAATCTTGATAAATTTGAAATATGGTGAACCAAAATAAAATTTTCCATTCCATTCCTTCCAAAACAACTTCAATGGTGAGGTTTGAATTTCTAAAGCTTTATTGACTAGGGCATGGAAATAAACTCATGAACCCATGGATCAACTTGCTAAGCCACATTGCCTTTACCTACATTATTAACAAGTAAGATAAACCAACATTGCATTTTATTAATTAAAAGGAAAGTTAAAACAAAACATGCATGATCACAAAATAAAAACAAGTTAAGGTGCTTGGTGATTCCTCAAAGAGCAAAGCTAAAGATAGGGAGGAGAACCAAAAGCCCTAATGTGATCTTGTTGTGATTGAATCAAAATGGTATGATGAAGGGATCTTAGGGGCAAAAATTGGGGTACAACAATGGGCACTAAATGTTCGCAACCGCGGAGGGTGCTAAAATTATTTTTTTTTAAAATACTTCTTTCATCATCTCCACCATATATTATTTTATACAACATTTATAGCCAAAATATACAGATTTACAAAGAGGTTTCTGCAGAGTACCGTAGATCTTTAGGGTCCTAATACATTCCCTTTGCATAAGCAACCCCCGAACTTAGATTCTCTCCCCATATTTTTGGTTTATTCGCTCTTTTCCCATTCCTTTGGAAATAATAAAGCGCAGTGGCGATTTTTATTTTGATCTGTGTGAGTCAAGTCAATCTAATGGCTTAGTCTTAACATTTCTACCGCTACAGAAAAAAATGGTGATTTCAATGGGGATAGATTGACCTCTTGTTGGTCCATTCTTAAGTGGGTTGAGCCTATCTTTATTTATCTGAGTATGTGTTATTATGTGTTGTATCTTATATGTTGTATATATGTTTGTCTGGATTTTCCTGGTTTTCAGGGTGCCTGGTGACTTCTCATAAGTCCTATACCCGGACTTGGGAAAAATTAAGATAGGACGGGTGGTATAGTCATGTTAACTTTGAGGGATTAATCCCAAAAAATGAGGCATGAGATCCCCCACTCAGTGGAGGCCCCTTTGATTGTAGTGTCGTTTACCGAGTAATCGGGAAGACATGCTGCTTTCAACCTGGGAGCCTGCTGAAACTGAGGACCGTAGAACCTTTAACCCATCTTGGCCTTTTAGGTGTAGTGCAGAAGCTATGACGGAGTAATCCGGAAATAGTTATCACGTGATACTACGCTCGGACGAGTTTTTCTTGAGAATATTGCTAAATACCGAGTCAATCTAGAAGTTGGTAATATCCGAAGGAAGGATGTAGACTCTGGGAACCTCTTAGAACCTTGTTCAGTAGGTGATAAACTTTTAGACTATACCTTATGGGTAATACCTTCGAACTCATGCTCGTGACGTTGAACCTATGAACCCTATGTTTGTGATCTTGTGTGTGATTGTTACATAATGCATTCATGCACCCATGAGCATCCTTTAAAACATTTTGTTTCAAGGGACTTAAAGTTGACTCTTTATTAATATCTCAGGTACTTTTTGACTATGGATTTTCGAAAAATAAAGATTAAGAAGTAAAGTTTCAAAGATCCCAATATAGATGAGTTGATGAGTCTGATACCCGAGATCGAGAGTTCTACAGATTTTAGGAGGAAGTATGGATCCATCATTTCTCTTATAAAGCTCGGGATGAAGGAGGGCATTCTCTCGACTTTGGTCCAATTCTATGATCCGATATATTGATGCTTTACTTTCCCTGATTATCAGTTGGTGCCTACATTTGAGGAGTATTCTTATCTACTAGGTTTACCTATTACCAATTGTGTTCCTTTTACTGGTTTAGAGGGGGAGCCAAAATCCCATGAGATTGCTGCTTTGATCCATTTGGGGAAGTCTGGGGCTGAAGTACACATTGTTAGAACAAAGTTTGGTTCTAATCATATCTTAGAGTTTTGATGATAACAATGAAATAAATTTTGTAAAATATACTTTATACTTTGATGTGTAAGTTCTCTAGATACAGATGATGTTATGACTCATGCATATCAAAAGAGAAACATAATTCTACGCAAGTCAAAGCAAACTCTGAAGGAAGCACTCCAAGGCAAACTCTGATGGAAAAGAAATCCTAAGCAATCTCTGATAAAGCCAGCTGAAGAAAAGATTTGAATGAAGCACGCTGAAAGCAACATCTGATAATGCAAGCTGAAGCAAACTCTGATGAACATAATATGAAGAACACTCTGATAGAAGAAAAGTTTAAGTAAACTCTGAAGTGGCAACTCTGCAAGCAAACTCTTAAACTTCCAGAGACAACCTCTGACAGTACCGTTTGTCATTTAATGCTAAGACGGCTAACACACTCAAGTGGTACTACACACGAGAACATCGGAAACATAAAGACCAAGCCAACACACTTCATTAATGCATACACTCTCTTCAAGGCAGTAACGGTCAATACTGAAAGCTATATATAGAAGATCATTTGTTTCAAAGAAAGGTTACTGATCCACGAGAAACATACTAATGCTCACTGTTTTCACTCGTGTAAACTAATACTGTATAATGGGTAAATCTTAAGTATTGGGCAATAATCTTAGTGATAAATCACAGTTTGTGATACAGCTTATTAGAAGCATTATGATTCACTATTGTTAAGAGATAACTTTTTTGTAAGTGTTCCTTGAGAGACCAGTTAGGTCAGATTTCTCAAGAGGGCTAGGACTAGTTGAGTCTTAGAGGTGTTAGTCACTTGAAGTTGGCTTGTGAATTGTATTGTTAGTCACAATAGTTTGGTTGTGCATTTGTAATCAGTTTGGTTATAGTGGATTAAGTCCTCGTTGAGAGAGGAGAAATCACCTTGGCGGGTGGACTGGAGTAGTTTGAGTTTCAAACGAACCAGGATAAAAATATTTGTGTCCTTCCATTAGTATTGAGCGTGATAAAGGAAAAACTTATCCAACTCCCCCCCCCCCCCCCTCCCCTTCTAAGTGTTTTCTCATCCTTCAATTGGTATCAAAGCTCTAGTTCTGGGTGCAAACACCTAACAGTGTTAGAAAAAGATCCAGAAGGAAAACACAATGGCAACTGAATAAAACAACAACAACTGCACCAAACCTCCCGTGTTTGATGGAGAAGACTTTGTATACTGGAAGGATAGACTAGAATGTTTCTTTCTAGGTCATGATGTTGATCTATGAGATTTGGTCCTAGATAGTTATACACATCCAGAAGACAAAGACGGAAACCAGATTGATAGGAAGAACATGGATAAAAAAAAGAAGTTAGATTTCAAGAATCACCACAGAGCCAGAAACATATTTCTGAATGCTATCTCTAAAATGGAATATGAGAAAATCACCAACAGAGATGCAGCACATGACATGTTTGAGTATCTCAAAATGACTCATGAAGGAAATGCTCAAGTAAAAGAGACAAAAGCTCTGGCCCTCATCCAGAAGTATGAAGCCTTCAAAATGTAAGAAAATGAGTCCATTGAAGCCATGTTCTCAAGATTCCAAACTCTGACTGTTGGCCTGAGAGTTATGAACAAAGGATACACCAAGGCAGACCATGTTAAGAAAATTATCAGAAGTTTAACCAGAATATAGGCACCTATGGTTACTGCATTCAAAGTGTCAAAATATTTGAATGATGTATCCCTTGAAGAACTTATCAGTGCTTTAAGAAGTCACGAGATAGAACTTGATGAACATGAGCCTCATAAGAAAGGTAAGTCTGTCGCCCTTAATTCTATTAAAAAATGTGAAACTAACGCTTTTCAGGAAGAAGAAGGAAACTCTGAAGATTCCGCATCAGAAGAAGATAAGTTATCTCTGCTCTCCAGAAGGATCAACCAGATGTGGAAGCATAGACAAAATAAGTTCAGAAACTACAAGAGGTCAGAAGATAAACCAGAATTTTCTTGACATAAGAAGCCAAGCAGGGGAGATATAGTCTACTATGAATGTAAAGAACCAGGTCACTACAAAAGTGATTGTCCTAAGCTGCAAAGAGAAAGACCAAAGAAAAATTTTAGAAGAAAGAAAGGCATGATGGCCACCTGGGATAATTCAGAATCTTCTGAAGCTGAATCTGACTCAGAAGATGAACACGCTAATCTAGTGTTTATGGCTACCACAGTAGATGACGATGACTCAGACTCTGATTCAGAACCAAAAGAGGTATTCTCTGAATTTTCTAGAACTGAACTTGCTGAAAGCTTATCTGAACTTCTTGAAAACTACAGTAAACTCAAAATCAAATACAAGAAACTCAAAAAGAATCTTGCATCTGATTTTGAGAAACTTGGAAAAGAAAACTCTGAACTTAAAGAAAACATTTTTAAACTCAAAGAGGAAGTCCAAAAATTTCAAAAGATCTCTATTTCAGATTCTGCTTCAAGTTTAAAAGATATTCTTAAAGGATACGACTCTAGTTTTTAAATGTTTCTTGCTAAAAGCATAGATAGAAGCAGAATGGATTCAATGATCTATGGTGTTAGTGGAAATAACAGAAGAGGTATTGGATATGAAACTCCCAAAGGGAAAGAAGCATATAAACCTAAGCCTGTTGAGGAAATGGTTATCACATATAAACCACTACACAAACAATTTAGTTTTGGGCACACACATGATATCAAATACACTTCTCACTCTGAAAATTCTTATGCAAAATCAAAGTTCAACCAGAACTTTAGAAACTCTAACCAAAAAGGACCCAAAAAGAAATGGGTACCTAAGGATAAAATAATCTATGTTGCATATGTCCTTAACAACTCAGTTGAAACACCAACCATGGTACCTGGACTCTGGATGCTCGCGACATATGACAAGAAGAAAGTCTATGTTCCAAAGTCTAGAACTTAAATCTGGAGGAGATGTCAAATTTGGAGGAAATCAAAAAGGAAAGATTATTGGTTCTGGAACCATTGGAAACGGTAACCTTCCTTCTATAACTAATGTTCTGTTGGTAGAAGGATTAGCGCATAACTTGTTGTCCATAAGTCAATTAACTGACAATGGTTATGACACAATCTTTAATCAAAAATCATGTAGAGATGTTAGTCAAAAAGATGGATCAATCCTTTTTACTGGCAAGAGAAAGAACAACATCTATAAAATTTATCTTTCTGATCTTAAATCTCAGAATGTAAAATGCCTTATGTCTGTTAGCGATGAGCAATGGGTCTGGCACAGAAGATTGGGGCATGTTAGCATGAGAAGAATATCTCAAATTAACAAACTCAATCTAGTCAGGGGACTTCCAAATCTGAAGTTCAACTCAGAAGCTCTGTGCGAAGCATGTCAGAAAGGAAAATTTTCAAAACCTTCGTTTAAGTCAACAAATGTTGTTTCTTCCTCTAGGCCGTTGGAACTTCTTAATGTTGATATGTTTGGACCAGTTAAAACTGCATCCATCAGAGGAAAGAAGTATGGATTGGTCATTGTTGATGACTACAGCAGATGGACATGGGTTAAGTTTTTAAAACACAAGGATGAGTCACATTTTGTGTTCTTCGACTTCTGCAACCAAGTGCAAAATGAAAAAGAATTTAGAATCATAAAAGTTAGAAGTGATCATGGAGGAGAATTTGAAAATCATTATTTTGAAAAGTTTTTTAAAGAAAATGGCATTTCTCATGATTTCTCTTGTCCTAGAACTCCCCAACAAAATGGAGTTGTAGAACGGAAGAATAGAACTTTACAAGAAATGGCCAGAACCATGATTAATGAAACTAATATGTCTAAACACTTCTGGGCAGAAGCTGTGAACACAGCATGTTATATTCAAAATAGAGTCTCTATAAGACCTATTCTCGAAAAGACTCCTTATGAATTATGAAAAAACAGAAAACCCAACATTTCATATTTCCATCCTTTTGGATGCACTTGCTATATTCTGAATACTAAAGATAATCTGAACAAGTTTGATTCTAAGGAAAAAAAGTGCTTTCTGCTTGGATATTCTGAATGCTCAAAAGGCTACAGGGTATACAACACAAAAACTCTGATTGTTGAAGAATCAATCAAAGTCAGATTTGATGATAAGCTTGGCCAACAAAAGCCAAAGCAGGATGAAAATCCTGTAGGTATAGAAGATCATCTTACAAACTCTGAAGAGTCAGAAGCAAAGGACAACTCAGAAGACCCTCCTATTGAAAACGCTCTGGAAAATCTAAGAATTTTTTAACAACCCTCACAGAATAAATTCCCCAAAATCACATCAGCTCATCCAGAAAATGTGATTATTGGAAAGAAAGAAGATCCCATCATAACAAGATCCTCTTTAAGAAACATTGAAGAATCATTGTTTGGTTTGGTCTCTCTGATTGAACTAACCTCAATAGAGGAAGCTCTGCAAGACAACAATTGGATCCTAGCTATGCAAGAAGAACTAAACCAATTTTCAAGAAATGATGTGTGGGATCTAGTTCCAAAGCTCAAATGATTCAATATCATAGGAACAAAATGGGTATTCAGAAACAAGTTGAATGAGAAAGGAGAGGTTGTCAGAAACAAGGCACAACTGGTTGAACAAGGTTATAGTCAACAAGAAGGAATTGATTATAATGAAACCTTTGCCCCATCCTCCAGGTTAGAATCAATTAGATTGTTAATTTCTTTTGTTGTTCAACACAACATCTCATTATATCAAATGGATGTTAAAAGTGCTTTTTTAAATGGTTACATAGAAGAAGAAGTTTATGTCCACCAACCTCTGGGTTTTGATGACTCAAAATTTCCAAAACACATTTTTAAACTGAAAAAGTCTCTATACGGTCTGAAACAAGCTCCTGGAACTTGGTATGAACGTCTGAGTAACTTTCTTTTAGAAAATAATTTTACCAGAGGGAAAGTGGACACAGCCTTATTCAGGAAACATTTAAAAATGACATTTTAATCTGTCAAATATATGTAGATGATATTATGTTTAGAACTTCTAATGTCTCTCTTGGAAGAGAATTTGTTGAGTCTATGCAGGCTGAATTTGAGATGAGCATGATGGGAGAACTGAAATTCTTTCTGGTAATTCAAATTAATCAAACTCCAGAAGGTACTTACATACATCAGACAAAGGATGTTAAAGAACTTCTGAAGAAATTCCAGCTTTCAGAAAAGTAAAGAAGCAAAGACACCAATGCACCCTACATACATTCTGGGAAAAGATGAGGTAAGTAAGAAAGTAGATCAGAAGCTCTATAGAGGTATTGAAATTCTGGCTTCAGATACTCAATGTCACGATCAATGTTATGACACCGTATCTGACTTTCTACAAGACAGTAAATACAAAAACAGTAAAGAACACAGTCAATTGTTTACCCAGTTCAGTGTGCAACAACACCTACTCTGGGGGCTACCAAGCCAGGGAAGAAATCCACTATAAGAGATATTAATTCAGGAATAAACCAACCAGTTTATCTCCTTCACTTAAGACCTACCCAATGCAACTTCAATCTAAGTATAACTTAAACCTGAGTTCCTACTCACTCCCCCTCAATCACAGCAGTGATACTTAAAACAATTGACTAATGATTTAATGAAGACACTCTTCAAAACATACACTTGATTATGCTTCACGGCTTTTTAATCAAGCAACACAAACACTCTTCCTTCACAGCTTTGAGTGATACATAAACCTAACTTGACTTTGCTTCAAAGCTTTAGTCAAGAGACACAAAACACTCTTGCTTCAAAGCTTTGAGTGATACAAAACCCTTACAATTAAAACCTATTCCAAGTCACTTATCACAATGATACTTGCTTGGATTACAATAGTTAAAACTATACAGCTTCTAAATGATCTTCTGTCAAAAAAGGGATAAATTCCAAACAGCAGCCCTGTTGAATATATAACAGCTGCTTCTTCAGTTAGGGTTTCCACAAAAAGCTAGGGTTAATTCCGTTTGACCTTAAGACTTGGTCACAGGACTTTATCAACCAGGTTAGGGTTGAGCTAGGTTAACCCCAAGTCCACGAGAGATTCTGTTCTGGAAAGACTGAGTCATTTTCCTGAAAAAAACTCAGAATTAACCAAACTGCATAACTGTTAGTTCAGAACAGGATGTCTTAACATTTGTTATGACATCTGAATTCCTGTTTACTGATTTTGGTAAATGTGATCATTTTGCAAAATGCTCAGATACACACTCATAAACATCAGTACCTGTATACCACTATTTTTCTACAAAGGTACCTAATAAACCAGTGCCTAATAAATCAGAATGTTATGACATTAGTCATGACATTCACACACCTGGTTTTACCAAAAATGCATGCCAATACCTAAACAACTACAAACTCCCCCTTTGGCAGATTTTTGGCTAAAGCCCCTAAGCAATCAGAGAATAGATAGCAGCAGAATAAATATGACTGCAGAAAAATATAGTGTTTATCAAGTAATTAACCACAGAATATCTCCCCCTCTTTAGCCACAAATGGGCCAAAGATTACATGTACTTAAATGTTTATACAATCATCCAGAAAAAGTAATGAAAACAACAACTAAAAATTAAACACACTTGCAAACTCCACCAGGAACCAGCAGCAACTCCACCAACCTTTAAGCATTGTCCCCTTCAGAGGAGCTACTTTCTTCAGTATTGAGTTGATCTTCAGCAGCACCCTCTTCCCTTCTGTTTCCTTCAGCCTCCTCCTGTTCTAACCTGGCAATTAGGTTTTCTAGAGTCTTTTTCCTAGTCTCCAGCTCTTTGCAGGTCTCTTTTAGTACAGCTATAACATCAGATGTTTTGGACTGAGTCTTTACAGATGATGTCTCGGCTGATGTTATAACAATATCAGGAACATGAGATCACTGAAAAAGCTTGTAGTGTAACCCAAGAGCAGGAGCTCTTTTGCAAGAAGTATCTCTTGCCACCAGGATATCAGGGTATTGTGCAAGGATAATTCCACAAAGGAGGGAGGGAAAGGCAATAGGGCCTTTGACAGCATAACTACCAGCATGTTTTAAAGATTGTTCAAAAATATACCTGCCATAGTCAAAATCAGGCTTGGTTCCCACAGCATAAATAAATCTCCCCAATCCTGTGGAGATAGTTGATTTATGGTTTGTAGGGACCCAGTTGGCTGAACTAATCTTGTGCAGGATGGCAAATTTCATGCTTAGTTTGCTGGCATTCAGCTTGCCTTTCAAGGGCCAGCACTTGACTTGTCTTGCTGTGATGGTTTGACAAACTTCATTGTCAGTGACTTCCAGTTCAGGGCAATCCTCATTTGATCTTCCAAGAAATTTGTTAATTTCTGATGGAGAGAAATTAACCCTTCTTCCTCTAACATAAACACATTCAAAGTCAGCTGACCTTCCATCAGCACATTCATCAGACAAGTTCACTATAAATTCCTTGACCAGATTTTCATAGCACTTGGTAAATTTTACCACAGTCTTTATCAGTCCAGCAGTTTTAATCAGGTCCATGATTTCCTTGCAATCCATGGCACCATTGTTTAGCTCTCTTTCTAAAGCTATTCTCTTCAAGCAAACATACTTCCATCTGTTGGCATTGTCGGGATGGTGAAAAGAGATGTTGTCTGTTGGGACTTCAGGGACTCTAGCCATTTTGCTAGAAGGGAGTTTCCTTCTGATAGAAATTTCTTCAGCCTCAATTTCAAATTCTGATTCCTCATCAGAATCAAAAGACTCAGGTTCTTTTCTCTTCTTTGTAATTGGTTGTCTTCCAGTATGCACTTGGGCTTTCACCTTCCCTTTGGACAGACCAGTTTTCATAGATTCTACCCCAGTCTTGCCTTCAGCCTTGGATTTCTTATCAGCAGGTTTCTCTTTAGTCATACATTTTGCAGCATTCTGATTACCCTTTCTTTTCATCATTCTCCTAGCTATGTTAGGGTTTACATTGGCAATTAGTTCATTGTCTGAGTATTCCTCATCCACATCAATGACAGGTGGATCAACAGTCTTCTCTGAAGGGTTCTGAATATCATCAAGGATTTCAGATGATTTCTGAATGTTGTCAGTTGGTGTCACAACATTCTCAGAGACATCTGCGTTTGCTTCAACATTTGGGCTTACTGATTCTTGATTTAATGGGACAGAAATCCCCGGTACAGAGTGGTTTTCGCTTAGTATTCTTGTAACAAGCCTATCAATTGCTTGATGTACTTGAGCTGATCCTTCCCTATTTGGTACAGAAGAAGAAGGATGAGAAGGATTACCGGAAGCAGTAGCTTGAGATCTTCCTGCATGCCTAGTTCTCAGCTTTTTGACTTTGGAGGGGTCAGTTGCCATTTCTCTGAGAGGAGTGATCTCCAGGACTTCAGAATCTATGCATGTGGTGATTGCTCGAGAATCTTGATCAGATGATGAAGATGAAGTGGTCGCCTTGGTTGAAGATGATGTTTGAGACATTTTGATTGACTTAGAGCACCAGTAGCAATTTGAGAGAAAACTTTGATTGAGAGAAAGGAATAGGTTGCAAAGTCGAGAGAGGTAGGAGGCAAATGAGAGTCTATTCAACTTCTTAATAATTTTGAAAGAATTGGAAAAACATATGATTAACCCACTAAAAATAGACTTAACAAAAATAACTCCTTCAACCCTTGCTTTAAGCAAAATTAATTGCTATAATTTCTCATGCTGGAAAGTACCCATCTTGCCCCTCAAGTTTTCAAGTTGATTTCCATCAAGAGCCCTGGTAAAAAAATCAGCCAGCTGTAGCTTAATGACACCATGTTCCAGTTTAATTGTCTTCTTCTCTACAAGGTCAATGTGCTCGGTCCTGCTATGCTGAATAGGGTTCTTGGAAATATTGATTGTATTCATATTGTCACAATACAATGTCACAACATCTTGTGAGACATTATACTCAGTGAGCATCTGTTTTGTCCAGATAATTTGAGAACAACTACTACCAGCTGCAACTATTTCAGCACAGAGTTGAAAAGGCATTCTTTTGACATGAATCATAGCTCTGGCAGATTCCTGTATGATCCTATTTTTCCTTCTGTCAACTCCATTTTGATGAGGAGTTATAGGAGAAGAGACTTCATGACTCATTCCTTCTGAGAAACAGAATTTATTAAACTTGTTGTTTCCAAATTCCTTGTCATGATCACTTCTGATTCTGACAATACATCCTTCTTTTTGAGTTTTTTTGCACAGTTCTCTAAAAACTTCAAGGTTATTCACCACATCATAGACATATCTCTTTTTACCAAGCCTTTCAATTTGATGTTCACCACAAACCCTCCTTTTATCAATTTGCAGTCTTGGAATCCTTCTGACTGCTTCCATAGAGATAGTTCTTTTCATTCTTCTTAGATGAAGATGGCCAAGTTTTTGGTGCCACAGTTTCATCTCTTTTTCTTCTTTGGTAATAGAACACATAGTGGAGTTATTAGTGTTCTCAGGCTGCCACAAGTAACAGTTATCTTTAGATCTGATTCCTTTCATTACAACTTCTAGTTTTTCATTAATTACTAGACATTCAGATTTTGAGAAGTTGACCTTGAATCCTAGATCACACAATTGACTGATACTAATGAGATTAGCAGTCAGGCCTTTTACCAATAGTACTTCATTCAGATTTGGAACTTCAGGGCAGTCCAAATTACCAACTCCTTTGATTTCACTTTTAGCCCCATCTCCAAAGGTCACATAACTAGTGGTGTGAGGTTTAACATGATTGAGAATGTTCTTTATTCCAGTCATGTACTTAGAGCACCCACTGTCAAAGTACCAGCCTTCCTTTGCAGAGACTCTCAGGGAAGTGTGGACTATCAGGGCAGTAGCCTTTTTCTTCCATTGAGGAGTATGTGGTACCCTTTTTGACTTAGGTTTAACACATGGGCTCTGATTAGGGTATCCATACAATCTGAAGTAGAAAGGCTTAATGTGACCATACCTCCCACAATGATGACATCTCCATCTTTGGTACTTTTTCTTCATATATCTTTGTTCCTGATGTTGAGAGTTGTGTTGAGACATCTGCTTTGACATTTGTTTAACAGGCCTGATCTTCTTGTCTGTACTAGATTTCTTTGCTTCCACAAATCCTAGTCCAGATTTGTTTCCCACATTTTGTCCAACCTGAAGGATCTCTTCCAATTTGTCTGTTCCATTTGTCAGCATCTTGACAGATTTGGTCATTTGGTTCAGTTGTGAGTTCAGCAATTGAACTTCCCCTTCTAGATGACTTATAGTTTCAAGGTCTGCCCTTTTTTCAGCCTCCAGCTTTATGATGAGTTTTGATTGTTTCTCATTCTGCACACAGACTTCAGTGCTTCTGATACACAATTTCTTGTTAGTATTAGCCAGTTCTTCAAATGTCACTTCTTCATCACTAGTGTCACTTTCAGAGGTGCAAACACCAGTTAGAGCAGTAACTAGTTTGGCAGATTCTTCTTCAGAATTACTTTCTGAATCACAGTCAGACCAAGTAACAGTCATTCCTTTCTTTTGTTTCTTAAGAAAGGTAGGACATTCAGCTCGAATATGCCCATATCCTTCACAACCATGGCATTGAATTCCTCTGCCTTGATTTCCCTTCTCTTCTGACCTTGGTCTTCTGCTGGAACTGTCAATGTCAGAGGGAATGTTATGAACATTAGACCTTGACTTTGGATCTATTCTTTTGATGAGTTTGTTGAATTGTCTTCCAAGCATGGCTATAGCTTCTGAAATATTTTCTTCTTCATCCTCCTTGTCTTCATTTTCAGTGTTGGATACAAGTGCTATGCTCTTGTTCTTCTTGTCAACATTTTCAGTGATCCCCATCTCAAAAGTCTGAAGAGACCCAATGAGTTCATCCACTTTCAACTTGCTGATATCCTGGGCTTCCTCTATAGCCGTTACCTTCATTGCAAATCTTTTAGGCAAGGATCTGAGAATCTTTCTCACCAGTTTTTCTTCTGACATCTTTTCTCCTAATGCTCCTGAGGTGTTGGCAATCTCCAAGATGTTCATGTGAAACTCATGAATGGTTTCATCTTCCATCATTTTTAGATTCTCAAACTTGGTAGTCAGCATCTGAAGCCTTGACATTTTTACTTTGGAAGTGCCCTCATGGGTAGTTTTGAGAGTGTCCCAAACTTCCTTGGCCAGTTCATATTGATGTACTAGTCTGAATATGTTTCTATCAATTCCATTGAACAAGGCATTTAAAGCTTTGGAATTACCCAGGGCTAACTCATCTTCTTCTTTACTCCATTCTTCCTCAGGCTTCAGACTGATTGTCCCATCTTTCTCAGTTATGGTGGGATGGTTCCATCCTTTGTCAGCTGCTCTCCAAGCCTTTTTGTCTAGAGATTTTAAGAAGGCAATCATATGAGGTTTCCAGTAGTCATAATTTGTTCCATCCATAATGGGTGGTCTATTTCCAAAAACTCCTTCTTTGTCCATAGTTCCAGAAAGTGATATCCCTAGATCTCACCCAGTAATACAGGCAGGGTGCCTGCTCTGATGCCAATTGAAATTCTGGCTTCAGATACTCAATGTCACGATCAATGTTATGACACCGTATCTGACTTTCTACAAGACAATAAATACAAAAACAATAAAGAACACAGTCAATTGTTTACCCAGTTCAGTGTGCAACAACACCTACTCTGGGGGATACCAAGCCAGGGAGGAAATCCACTATAAGAGATATTAATTCAGGAATAAACCAACCAGTTTATCTCCTTCACTTAAGACCTACCCAATGCAACTTCAATCTAAGTATAACTTAAACCTGAGTTCCTACTCACTCCCCCTCAATCACAGCAGTGATACTTAAAACAATTGACTAATGATTTAATGAAGACACTCTTCAAAACATACACTTGATTATGCTTCACAGCTTTTTAATCAAGCAACACAAACACTCTTGCTTCACATCTTTGAGTGATACATAAACCTAACTTGACTTTGCTTCAAAGCTTTAGTCAAGAGACACAAAACACTCTTGCTTCAAAGCTTTGAGTGATACAAAACCCTTACAATTAAAACCTATTCCAAGTCACTTATCACAATGATACTTGCTTGGATTACAATAGTTAAAACTATACAGCTTCTAAATGATCTTCTGTCAAAAAAGGGATAAATTCCAAATAGCAGCTGCTTCTTCAGTTAGGGTTTCCAAAAAAATCTAGGGTTAATTCCGTTTGACCTTAAGACTTGGTCACAGGACTTTATCAACCAGGTTAGGGTTGAGCTAGGTTAACCCCAAGTCCACGAGAGATTCTGTTCTGGAAAGACTGAGTCATTTAATTGAAAAAACTCAGAATTAACCAAACTGCATAACTGTTAGTTCAGAACAGGATGTCTTAACATTTGTTATGACATATGAATTCGTGTTTACTGATTTTGGTAAATGTGATCATTTTGCAAAATGCTCAGATACACACTCATAAACATCAGTACCTGTATACCACTATTTTTCTGCAAAGGTACCTAATAAACCAGTGCCTAATAAATCAGAATGTTATGACATTAGTCATGACATTCACACACCTGGTTTTACCAAAAATGCATGCCAATACCTAAACAACTATAGGTATGATTGGATCTCTTCTCTATCTGACTGCATCTAGACCGGATATATTATTCAGTGTACGTTTATGTGCAAGATTCTAATCAAATCCTAGAGAATCTCACTTAACTGCTGTTAAGCGAATTCTGAGGTAACTGAAAGGTACTACTAACCTTGGAATGTGTTACAAAAGATCCAAAGATTTTAAACAAGTAGGTTATTATGATGTTGACTTTGTTGGAGATAGAATAGAACACAAAAGCACCTCTGGAAGCTGTCAGTTTCTGTGTGATAACATTATCTCATGGTACAACAAGAAGTAAGCCACTATTGCACTATCAACCACTGAAGCTGGATATATATCTTCTACTGGATGTAGCACTCAGATGATCTGGATGAACATCCAGCTGGAAGATTATCATCTATGTGAAAGTAAGATTTATATCTTCTGTGATAATACATTTTCTATTTGTCTTTCAAAAAATCCCATCTTACATTATAAGGCAAAACATATAGAAATTAAACATCATTTCATAAGGGACTACATTCAGAAAGGAATCCTTAGTTTAAACTTCATAGACACAGACCATCAATGGGATGATATTTTCACAAAACCCCTTTCTGAAGATAAATTTAAATTCATTCTGAAAAACATCAGTATGGAATTTTATCCTGAATGAATTTTTTTTTCTATATGTGTTTCCAGAATGTTCTGAAATGAATGTTCTGATTAACTACTCTTCAGAAGTGAGAAGAGGAGTTACATCAGAAGCCATTCATCATGTTCTGAAATCTGTCTAACATTTCATTACACGAATGGTTAAGAAGTTCATTATATTAAACCAGTTGTCACATGCTACCCTCAGAAGTTGAACGCGTGTTTCAACTTTGAAAGGTTACGCATGTGTGCGCTGCTATTACGACGTCGTTCCTAGGTAACTGTTCAGATTTGATAAAATCTCATGCCTCCCCTAAATGTCATATTTTATTAATTGCTAGTAATGATTATTTTTTAATTTCAATCGTTCAAAATTCTTTATTGGTTTTATTACTCAAATTCTTTTCAAGCTAAAAATACCTTGCAAAATTCCCCTCTTTTACGTTTTACTCTCTCTCTCTCTCTCTCTCTCTCTCTCTCTCTCTCTCAAAGTTTCAATCTTTTTGAATATTTTTATTTTTATTACTTTTTTATTATGACAAAAAGGGGGAGAAAATAAGATTTTGATCTGATCCATGATAACAGTTATGGGACTAAGTCTCAAACATTTCTAACAAAATACAAAGCTTTGTTCTGTTTAAGAGATATGCAGGTACCTCAAGACTCTGAAAGACTATGCTCTGAACATCATATGGAAAAGAACTTCTAAAAGAACTCTAGAAGAAAAACGTCTCAAAGCTCTGAAGAACAAATCTCAGGAAGTTTCCCTTATGCTCTTAAACTCTTTAATTAATTTTTCAGAAGAAGAAATATCAATTTCAGGGGGAGATTCTCACTCTTGCACAATTTTTTTTACAAAATCTGAATTGTTTTTGTCATCATCAAAAAGGGGGAGATTGTTAGAACAAAGTTTGGTTCTAATCATATCTTAGAGTTTTGATGATAACAATGAAATAAATTTTGTAAAATATACTTTATACTCTGATGTGTACGTTCTCTAGATACAGATGATGTTCTGACTCATGCATATCTAAAGAGAAACATCATTCTACACAAGTCAAAGCAAACTCTAAAGGAAGCACTCCAAGGCAAACTCTGATGGAAAAGAAATCCTAAGCAATCTCTGATAAAGCCAGCTGAAGCAAAGATTTGAATGAAGCACGCTGAAAGCAACATCTGATAATGTAAGCTGAAGAAAACTCTGATGAACATAATATGAAGAACACTCTGATAGAAGAAAAGTTTAAGTAAACTCTGAAGTGGCAACGCTGCAAGCAAACTCTTAAACTTCCAGAGACAAGCTCTGACTGTACCATTGGTCATTTAATGCTAAGAAGGCTAATGCACTCGAGTGGTACTACGCACGAGAACATTGGAAACATAAAGACCAAGCCAACACGCTTCATTAATGCATACACTCTCTTCAAGGCAGTAACGGTCAAGACTGAAAGTTATATATAGAAGATCATTTATTTCAAAGAAAGGTTACTGATCCACGAGAAATATACTAACGCTCACTGTTTTCATTCATGTAAACTAATACTATATAATGGGTAAATCTTAAGTATTAGGCAATAATATTAGTGATAAATCACAGTTTGTGATACAGCTTATTAGAAGCATTCTCATTCACTATTGTTAAGATATAATTTTTTTGTAAGTGTTCCTTGAGAGACCAATTGGGTCAGATTTCTCAAGAGGGCTAGGACTAGTTGAGGCTTAGAGGTGTTAGTCACTTGCAGTTGGCTTGTGTATTGTATTGTTAGTCACAACAGTTTGGTTGTGCATTTGTAATCAGTTTGATTATAGTGGATTAAGTCCTCGTTGAGAGAGGCGAAATCGCCTTGGCAGGTGGACTGGAGTAGTTTGAGTTTCAAACGAATCAGGATAAAAATATTTGTGTCCTTCCATTAGTATTGCGCCCAGGTGATTCCTCCAATGGAAGAAAAAGAGATGACAAAGTTTTTTTATGAAGACACTAGGTGCATTCTATTACGAAAGAATGGTAGCGAGTGCACCCAGTGATTTTACCAAGATGGTGGGAATGGGCTTTCTTTTGGAAGAAGCTGTAAGAGAAGGTCGTCTTATAAGACATGAAAATTTCGGTAGTATGAAGAAACTATCATATGGGTTTGTTAAAAAGAAAGAAGGAGAGACAAATGTTGTTATTTAAGAAAGAAGGGTTAATCCTCATAGAAGAAATCACCAGCGCCATCAACAGGTTGCCTCGGTAACTCCAGTTTTTAATACAGCTCCGACTACAGTCTCTTATCAAAGACCAGCCTCTCAAGGAAATCAAGGGCAGAATCAAAGGAGAGAGCCTTTTGACTCTATCCCCATGAGCTATGCAGAGTTACTCCTAACATTGATCCAGAAAAAGTTGATCCAGACTAGGCCACCCCCAACTATACCATCACCTTTGCCTTCATACTACAAGGCAGATCAGACGTGCGCTTTCCATCAGGGTGCACCGGGGAATAATATGGAAAACTTTTATACTCTAAAGTCCAAGGTACAGAAAATGGTGAGATCTGGCCTTTTGTCCTTCAAAGATGTCAGCCTAAATATAAAAGATAATCCTCTGCCAAAGCATGGAGGAACAAATGTTGTCAACATGATTGGTAATTGTCCAGGGGACTTCCGGATTTATGATATCAACTTGGTCAGAGGAGACTTGGTAAAGATGCATGCAGACCTTTGAGAGTTTAGTTATTATACTCATGACCATGTTGGTTGTGGTATCTGTAGTATTGACATACAAGGTTACAATAAGATAAAGGCTGATTTGCAGGACATGAAGGATGAGGGCCTCATCCATATAATCAGACCTAGGGCAGAATATGAGGAGGAAGTGAACATGGTCTTTGGATGTCCTGGAGCGTTCCGGATATTTGATGTGGACCATATGAATGATGATCACGTGCAATTGCATGCTACCTTTTGCCACATGGCTTGTCAGGTAGAGCACCACTATGGATCTTGTCGGGTTTGCTGTAGGGATTCCCAAGGATGTTCCATTGTAAGAAGAGATATTCAGTTGCTATTGGATAATGGAACTATCAAAGTTTAAAGCCAAAGAAATGATTACCATAAGGTTAACAAGATTGAGGTTTTCTTGGCTGAGGATGAATCAGATGATGAATATGCTTCGACAGATGAATTCTTTTCCTCAGATGAGGATATGCTCTCCAGCGATGATTCTTTGATACCCAAATTTTCTGAAGAAGGTGTGAACGTAATTGTGCTTTGTTTTAATGATTCTACCCCCATTGAGATTGAATATTGTAGCATGTCAGTTGTTTCCCCAGTGGTGATTTGCTTGCCAGGGCATGTTCCTTAGAAATCAGACAAAGTTGTATCGTACAAGTACAATGCTACTATTTTAGAGGATGGTGTAGAAGTTCCCATCCAGCCGTTGTCTAGCATTGAGAATATTGCTGAGACTGGTAGGGTGACCCGCAGTGGTCGTGTATTTGCACCGGTTGTTCGGGGAAATGATAATGCTGGTAAAAAAGTTGTGGAAAGTGCTGAGAATAAGAAAGTTGTAGGGGAGTCTAGTGGTGCTACCCTAGAGAAAGATGTGGATAATATTTTGAATATTATCAAAATGATATACTACATAATTTTAGATGAGCTATTGCAGACTCCTTCAAAGATATATATCCTAGCATTGTTGATGAACTATGTTGCCCATAGAGAATATTTAATGCAGGTGTTGGACCAAGCCTTCGTAAAGTGTGATATGCAGTTAGATCAATTCAGTAGTGTGGTAGGTAATATTACATCTTGTAATAACCTAAGCTTTTGCGATGATGAATTTCTCGACGAAGGGAGGAATCACAATCTATCCCTCCATATATCCATAAACTGTAAAAATGATTCATTGTCAAGTGTGCTGATTGATAATGGGCCCGCCTTAAATGTTATACCGAAGAGCACGCTAATGTAGTTGAAATATCAAGGGTCTCCCATGCACCCACATGGTATTATTGTAAAAGCTTTCTATGGATCAAGGAATTCAGTTATTGGGGAAGTGGATCTGCCTATCCACATAGGCCCACACCTTTTCCATATCACTTTCCAAGTCATGGATATTGTTCCCACATACAGCTGTTTACTGGGACGGCCATGGATACATGAGGCAAGGGTTGTCACTTCAACTCTACACCAAAAGATGAAGTTTGTTAGTGAAGGAAAAATGGTTATTATAAATGGAGAGCAAGCATTGTTGATTTCTCATCTATCATCTTTCAGTGTTGTAGAAGCAAATGAAGCTATTGTTGGAACACAGTTCCAAGCTTTTCCCGTTGATAACGTAAGAGAGAATGGGAATTATATGGCTCCATTCAAAGATACACAGCAGGTTGTGCGCAATGTCCCTAGTAAAGTATGGGGCAGATTGTTGATCCGCCAGTGAACAAGAACAGGGCTGGTTTTGGATTCTCAGTGAAGAATGGCAAAGTTGAGACCCTGAAGTCAAAGTCTACTGTGAGCAGCTATCAGGATATTTTCCACAGTGGAGGTTACCTCCATCAATTTGTTTCTGGAATCAATGCTATTATGGAGGATGAAGAAGAGCAGGAAATGCTGAATTATGTGACGCATGGAGTCAGAGTCCAGAACTGGGTCACTATTGATATTCCCTCTTGCATCCATGTCTCAAAGTAATTTTTTTTTGTCTATTTTTTTTCAAAAAAGCTTTCACTCTTCCCAAGGTGAAAGTTAATATTGTATGGGCTTATCTGTTTGCTTTGATCATTAAAATCATAAATAAAAGTTGTCTTTGACTCTCAAATTATGTTTTTATTTTCTTCTTTTTTTCTTGGAAAATGGTAATCAGAAAAAAAAACCTTTCTTTTTGAATAAATAATAATTGTAAATAAATATGCATAATCACTTGATATATGTGTCAGTTTCTAAAAGCAATCATAAATCATATATGCAGATTAATTAATAAACCCAGTGAATACAATGACCCTGCACCCTCTCCCAACTTTTAATATCCTATGTATGGGGCAGAAGAAGAAGAATATGATGACATTCCAGAAGAGGTTTCACGGTTGCTCGAGCGCGAGGAAAGTGTCATTCAGTCGTATAAAAACCCATTAGAGACCATCAATTTGGGTTCAGAGGAAGAGCCAAAGGAGGTCAAGATTGGAGCATTACTGCACCCCGACGTGAAGAGCAGGTTGACTAAATTGTTGAAAGAGTATGTGGACATCTTTGCTTGGTATTACCAAGACATTCCTGGTCTAGATACTAATATTGTGGAGCATCATTTTCTGTTGAAGCCAGAGTGCCCGCCAGTCAAGCAGAAATTACGAAGAACTCACCCTGATATGGTAGTGAAAATTAAAGAAGAAGTTTTAAAACAGATTAATGTTGGTTTTCTTGTGACATCAGCGTACCCTCAGTGGATTGCCAATATTGTCCCAGTACCAAAGAAAGACGAAAAAGTTCGCATGTGCGTTGATTATAGAGATTTAAATAAAGCTAGTCCAAAAGATGATTTTCCATTGCCGCATATTGATATGTTGGTTAATAGTACAACAAAGTTCAAAGTATTCTCGTTCATGAACAGATTTTCCGGATATAATCAAATAAGAATGGCTCCTAAAGACATGGAAAAAACAACGTTTATCACACCCTGGGGAACATTCTCTTACAGAGTGATGCCCTTAGGGTTAAAGAATGCTGGTGTAATGTACTAGAGGGATATGACAAACATATTCCATGATCTGATGCACAAGGAAATTGAAGTATATGTTGATGACATGATTTCCATATCACAGACCAAAGAAGGGCATGTAGAAGATTTGTTGAAATTGTTTCAGCATTTGAGGAAGTATCATCTCCGCTTGAATCCAAATAAATACACCTTCGGTGTCCGATCATGGAAATTGCTAGGTTTCATTTTCATCCAAAAAGGAATTGAAGTTGACCCTGATAAAGTCAAATCAATTCAAGAAATTCCTGCGCTAAGAACTGAAAAGCAAGTTAGAGGCTTCCTTGGGCGGTTAAATTACATTTCCATATTCATTTCCCACATGAATGTAACGTGTGAACCGATCTTTAAGTTGTTAAAGAAAGATCAGGGTTGTGTGTGGACATATGATTGCTAAAGGGCATTTGAAAGTATTAAAGAGTATTTTCTTAAACCTCCTATCTTGCTCCCTCCCATTGAAGGAAGACCATTGATCATGTATCTGACAGTGTTAGATAATTATATAGGTTGTATTTTAGGACAACAAAATGAAACAGGGAAGAAGGAATATCCCATTTATTATCTCAGCAAGAAGTTTACTGACTGTGAGTTGCGTTATTCTATGCTGGAAAAGACATGTTGTGCTCTGGACTGGGCGGCAAAGCCGTTGCGGAAATATATGTTGAATCACACTACTTGGTTGATTTCCAAAATAGACCCAATCAAGTATATTTTTGAAAAGCCTGCTCTTACTGGAAGAATTGTCCGTTGGAAGATGTTGTTGTCTGGATATGATATCAATTACCGAACTCAAAAGGCTATAAAAAGCAGTGTGCTGGAAGATTATCTTGCTCACCAACTGGTAGATGATTATCAGTCTGTTAAATATGATTTCCCTGATGAGGATGTTATGTTTCTGAAAGCGAAAGATTGTGATGAACCTTTGCCTGGGGAAGATCCTGATCTTGAATCCCAGTGGGGTATAGTATTTGATGGAGCTGTGAACGTTTATGGAAAAGGAATTGGCATTGTGATTATCACTCCACATAGATCACATATTCCTTTTACTGCAAGGCTGACATTTGATTGTACCAATGATATGGCAGAGTATGAGGCTTGTATCATGGGTCTCGAGGAATCCATTGATCTCTGAATCAAAGTTCTAGATGTATATGGTGATTCAACTTTGGTAGTTAACCAGATTAAAGGAGAATGGGATACTCGTCACCTTGGCTTGATCCCTTACAAAGATTATGCTAGAAGATTATTACCCTTCCTTAACAAAGTTGAATTCCATCATATTCCCAGAGATGAAAATCAGATGGCGGATGCTTTGGCAACTATTGCTTCTATGTATCAAGTGAATACTTGGAATGATGTGCCTCGTATCATAGTGCAGCGTTTGGATAGACTGGCTCATGTGTTTGTGGCGGAGGAAACAATAAATGAAAAGCCTTGGTATTATGATATCAAACACTTTCTCCAGACTCAGGAATACCCAGCTGGTGCATCAAATAAAGATAGGAAGACATTAAGAAGGTTGGCAGGTAGCTTTTTCCTCAATGAAGATGTGATGTATAAAAGAAATTATGACATGGTCTTGCTCAGATGCGTGGATAGACATGAAGCAGGCATGTTGATGCATGGAGGTTCCTTTGGTACTCATGCCAATGGATATTCGATGGCGAAAAAGATGCTTAGGGAAGGTTATTATTGGCTAACAATGGAATCTGACTATTATAAATTTGTAAATAAATTCCATAAATTCCAGATTTATGCTGACAAAAATCCATGTGCCTCCGACACTTCTCAATGTTATTTCTTCCCCATGGCCCTTCTCTATGTGGGGTATTGACATGATTGGAATGATCGAACCTAAGGCGCCAAATGGACATCGTTTCATCTTGGTGGCAATTGACTACTTCACCAAATGGGTGGAAGCAACTTCATATGCTAATGTAACTAAGCAGGTGGTGGTGTGCTTCATCAAAAACAATCTCATATGTCGGTATGGTGTTCCAAGCAGGATTATCACCGACAATGGCTCAAATCTGAATAATAAGATGATGATAAAATTTTGTGAAGAATTAAAGATTATCCATCACAATTCATCTCCCTACAGGCCAAAGATGAATGGGGCTGTTGAAGCTGCTAATAAGAACATCAAGAAGATCATCCAGAAAATGGTTGTCACTTATAAAGATTGGTATGAGATGCTCCCTTTTGCTTTGCATGGGTATCGAACATTTTTCTGCACTTCAATAGGGGCAACCCCTTTCTCTCTTGTGTATGGCAAGGAAGCAGTGCTCCCCGTTGAAGTTGAGATTTCCTCTTTACGCATGATAATGGAAATCAAGTTGTCAGAGGCTGAATGGGTCCATAACAGGTTTGACCAGTTGAATTTGATTGAAGAGAAAAGAATGACGGCCTTGTGTCATGGCCAGCTATACTAGAAGAGAATGAAGAAAGCTTTTGATAAGAAAGTCAGGCCTTGTGAATTCAGAGAAGCCGACCTTGTGCTTAGAAAGATCGTGTCTTTCAACGCTGATTCTAGGGGCAAGTGGACTCCCAATTTTAAAGGCACATATGTTGTCAAGAACGCCTTCTCTGGCGGTGCATTGATTCTTGAAACAATGGACGGTGAGGAGTTCCCACGTCCTGTGAATGCTGATGCAGTCAAGAAATAATTTGCCTAGAAAAATAAAAAGAATAGCTCGCTAAGACGATAACCCGAAAGGGCGGCTTAGGAAAAAAGGAGCGTCTCAGTAGGCCAAAAACCCAAAAGGGAGGTCTAGGCAAAAATTAGAGACATAAAAAAAATCCTGGTAGGTTGAAAACCCGCAAGGGCAACCTAGGCAAAAGTTAGGGATTTCTTGGCAAGTAACTGAATCAGATAAGACTCAATCATTTGAAGCAAAAATGTTCTTGAATCCTCACCACTCTTCAACCAAAGTCGCTGCTCAAGAATTCAAATTTGTTAAGGAGAATAATGGTATTTGTATTTTAATGTATCTTTTCCAATATATATTACCATTTTCAAAACTTTGAAATCATCTATGGAGTCTCTCCATTCGCAGACTACCATTATATTAATAAAGTTTAAGCTTTTGTCCAATTCTTTGCAATTCTTATTTTATTCAACTTACAAAGATTTCATTTATTTTGATAGTAATTTTCAAAACAAACAAATTAAATAACAAAATTATTTTTTGAAAAGAGTTTACAAATTATTTATTGCTTTAGATTTTGTGACTCAAGAAGAACAAAAATAATGACTCCAGAGACGGACGAACTAAGAAATTTTGAAAGCCTGACTTCCCCAGGAAGGTTCTCCTAAGGCACTTTTGCTGGATTGAGTATGTTCCTCATGTTTGTCATACCCCAAATTTGTCCTACCTTTTAATTTTGTCTAGCTTAGACTTCGCACTTCATCCACATCATCTTCACTAGTTTATTTGCATATCATGCATTTCATTGAATAAAGCACTTTGGTCCAAGAAGCGGTATTCGTGCGAGACTAGGGTTTCATGTTGGTTTTGAGGTTCCTTCATCAGTTAAAGGCAGTTTCATCTGGTTCTTGAGCAGTGGACTATGTGGAGTTAGGTTTTGAAGTATGGTTATTATGGATTTCTCCAAGATCACTAAGGTCTAGGTCCTGTTCAAAGTGTTTCAACAAGTGAATCTCGTGAATTGGGGTTTTGGTAACTTGGTTATCTCGAGCATCATGAATTTACAATTTATCAATTCAAATAAGGTTTCCTCGAGACTATCATATGGTGCATTGAGATATATTTTCATCATGTTAAGAGGTTTTTGATTCATTGAAGATTGTGATTCATCTATCCGTGAGTTAGGGTTTTGATACTTATCATGATTGGGCTTGTGAACATGCATCAACAGAAAGGCATTTGGTTAGGGATTTCATGTCAAATATCTCCTCACACTTCTGGTTTTCTTCTTGAGATCTTTAATCACCAATTCTCTAGTCTGAAGGTTAAATTGATGAACATCGAATCCTGGCACAAGAAATAATGTTATAGGTTCATTGTAAGGTGTTCTTGTTTCCTCAAGCACTTGTCGTTCTAATGCAAGAAATATTGGACTTAAATTTGAAGACGAGTTTTGAATTTGGATTCATTCGAGTGATTGTTTTGAGATTCATTCAAGTTTTATCCATTTATCTGCATTCAATTTATACAAAGTCCACCTTGATTCAAAGTTATTTTCAAAAGTGACTTGTATCAAGCATATTCATCATCAAAGGAATTTCAATCAAAATTTGGGATTCAAATATCATTCAAGTTTCAACAAAAGTCTAGGACTTATCTAATTTCCATATAACAAGTTCATCATAATTTCAAAGAGAAGACATTCAATTTTCATATTCATTACATTTTTTGAGCAATTTACAAAGTAAGTTACAAAGTTGAAATACAAGTTACGAGTATCTTGTTTACAAAGAAAATATAATTATTCTTCAAGTTTCTTTGCTTCATCTTCAAGCGACTTGTCCTCACTCCTTGCTATGACTTCTTCTTCAAGTCTTAAACCTTGCCTTGCCTTGCCTTCTTCACCTTCCATCAACCCTCACATGAAAAAGAAACAAACAAGAAAATGAATTAGTTCAATCATAACTTGAATAAGAAGTTTGCAAGCAAATCTTTCTCTCTAATCTCATCATGAGGGTTTGTGTTTGGAATCAAAAATTCAGAGGGTGTTTTCAATCATGTGCTAAGCCCAATTCAAAAGCCTCATAAAAATCAGAATTCAAAAAATCAATCATGGGCCATGTTCTAATTGCAAATCACAAATATAATTTTGGTTCACAAAAGGAAAAGAAATTCAAAAACAATTTTACTGCAGTAACAAAGTTAACAAACAAATATTGCTAACAATTTGCTTTGTAGAAAAACAAAGTCAGCCAAAACAGTCCCAAAAATGAGACAAATTGTCCAAACATTAACTGTCCAAAAACCTATCCAAACTGTCAAAAACTTGTCCAAACATAACAAGCCAAAAAATTGTCCAAACTGTCAAAAACCCGTCCTAAACTTGCACCAAATTAGCAAGCCATAAGCTGCATCAAAAACAGGGCAACAAATTTGTTCAAAAATCATGTTATCTTTCCCACCAAAATTCCCCTTTCTTTTGGGATATAAACAGATAAAAAAGACATAGAGAGAGGGTTGTTAGTAGAAACCACAAAAAACAGCAACATACACACAAACCCTAGGATATTGTCTTCATCTCCCATAGACTTAAACCCTTCATAGAAAGAGAAAGAATCATTCACAAATTTCATGAACAAAAAAAGCCGCAAATAGAACACACAAACCTTAATCATCATCATCTCCCACCTTATTCAAAAAAACTTCAGAAAATAGTAAAGAAAGAATATTGTTCACAGAGGCCACGGTTCACGTTCAATCCAAAATCACATAATACTCATCAAGCTATCAAACCATCAAAAACCCTAAAATTATTTCATCATTTTTCACTAACACAAAACCCTTCAGAAAGAAAAAGAGAGATCTCACTGGCAAATAACTGAAAAATGTAGTGAAATCGTAAGCGATCCATGGAGAACGAGGCTCTGTTTCATTTCCCATTTTCCTTATTTTATCACTAATTTGCATTCACCATCATCATTTGCTTGAACCTTAAAAACTAGGGTTTCCGTCACCTCCTTTTAGATCTAGCCCTTAATTTTAAGAATCTGCATAAATCAATTGTAGGTTAGTGTCTAGAAGAAGAACATGATTCGAAACACGTAAAAAAATTAGGATCGGAGCTATTCCACCGTTAACCGCCGCCGCCGCCAGAAGATGATTTTCGGCACGGCCAATGGGTTTTCTATGACATGGAGAAACTTAGAGAGAGGTCAAAGTGTTGGCTCTTTTAGAGAAAGGGAGTTTAGTCTGATTTGGGTCTAATGAAACAATTACTTTGTTTTTATTGTTTTTTATTTATTTTACTATTAAAATCAATTGTTTAATTTTGTGATGACAAGTGTCCCTATCTGGTTGGTTTGTTCTCTGTGGATCATGTGTGTATGTTGTCTTAGGGTCTACCAGGCACACTCGCCTCTCATCAGCCTTCAGATCTCATCAGATCTGGATCTTGCGCTCCATATCCACAGCTCACCATAGACCCCCCTGGAGCTGCCACAATGGATCAGCGAACCATCTATTGGGCCTAGACAGACCCTCCTTTTAGCACCCCCCAGATTACACTACACTCAGGCCCATTTCTTTTTTTTAAACATATTGTTTTTTGTTTTAATTATTTTATCAAATATTAAAAATATAAAATATTTTTCTTATTTTAAATAATCAATTAAACTGAAAAATATTATTTTACTATTATTAACTATTTTATTAATTAAATTTATTAAATAGATTTAAAATCGTTTAGTTTAATTAGTTTATTTGTTAATTTTCAATTTGGTTGTATCATTTGTTTAACTAGATTTTTAATCGAACTTTCGATTGATTCATCCTCATTCATAAACATGTACCCTCATCCCCATAAGGTTTGTAATAGCTTAGAATTTTGGTTTCTTTGATATTTCTTTATATTTTTAAATTGATAATTACGCATACTTTATCCAATTAGAACACTTTGCCTCCTCTTGGGCTCATCATCAATGAGCAGGTATCCACTTACAAATGCACACTTTCACACATTTCATAGTTTGGTCATAGGCTTTTCTACAGCGACAACTACTCGATCAATTGTTCCAATAGGTTGTTTAGAGTACTAGTGCCACGCTAGTCCCACTTTCTAGGAGCATGCATATAGCCACCTTGTATGGGCTTTTGATTTTCATCTTATACATTGAAGCAACTTCTCACCCCTTGGTTTACATACCAAGCATCTTCCTAAAGGGTCTCATAGTTGAGTTTGGGCATGGCCATTCTCACGAGGTTAATCAAGTTTTTCTCTTGGTTAACCATAACCCAAATCAACCACTTTGATCTATATACCAAGCGTTTCCATGCACAAAGGGTCTCATGGTTGAGGGTAGGAGCACCTACCCTCACGAGATTAATCAAGTGCACCCCTTGTTTAATCATAACCCGATTCAATTCTCATACACCAAGCATTCCATTTACGCCTTTCATGATATTACTCAGTTTGTCATCACTTTTTCCGTGATCACCATGCATGATCACTCTTCATAAACACCGTCTCCTTTTACTTTATGCTTATAACATGCTCCCTTAGGATGATAGTTTCCTCTTCTTGAAGATGTGAACTAATTAGACTTTAGGTTAGAAGCCATGCATGACAACATTAGGGTTTCTTAGTCTCCCTCTTAAACTCTTTCTTCTTTTGTAATAAAAACTTTCCATCCACAGATCAAAAATCCAAAAACATTTAATTGTTATTCAAATTCATTTTAAAACTCGAAAAACACTCAACCAATCAAAACTCCCCAAAGGGGCATGTTATCTTCGTTCTACCGTGATACAAGCCGTGCCTATTGCTAGAATGAATTTGTTAACAACGCCCGCTAAAAAAACACCAACAAACCTACTTTTTTCTAGAAGAACTACGGTGTTCTGATTCCTTCACTAGACACGTAGGCAAAGGGTCGCGAGACCCTCACAAACACACTAATAAAAAACCATTTATTTCCCCTTAGGAAGTATAGTTATAGATAAACACACCCTTGGAAGCAAACAAACAAAATGGATCCCGTTGAGTACAACGGATGTGAGGGGTGCTGATACCTTCCCCTTGCATAATCGACTTCCTTACCCTTTCTCTTGGTCGCAAGACCATCTTATCCATCCTCTTGTGGTTTTCTCGACATTTACCCTTCCTTCGAGATAAATAAAGTTTGGTGGCGGCTCTGTGTTTTTTTTTCCGGTAGATTTAGCTGGTGACTCTGTTGGGGATCTTTGCGAGTCTATCCTAGTTTTTTTTATTTGTTTCTTTGGGTGTTTATTTATTTACTTTATTTTCTTTACCGCTTTATTTATTTCTTTATTTTCGTTTATATATATTGCATTATACTGTTGCTACTCACATATTTTGGATATGTTGTATTTTTTTATGATGTTGGGTTGGGTGATTACATTCGATAAGTCCTATACCCGGACTTGGGGTTACATTTAGAATTAGGATGGACGGTATAGTCATGCTAACTTTGAAGGAGTAATCCCGAAGAATGAGGCATAAGATCCCCCACTCAGTAGAGGCCCCCTTGAATGTAGTGTTGTTTACCGAGTAATTGGGAAGACTTTGTTGCTTTCGGCCTGGGAACCAGAGAAGCTGAGATCCGTAGAACCATTAACCCATCCTGGCCTTTTTAGGTGTAGTGAAGAGACTATAACAGAGTAATCCGGAAGTAGTTATCACGCGATGTTGGACGAGTTTTTCCTAGGAATATTACTGATTACCAAGTAATTGGGACGTTGGTAATATCCAAAGGAAGAGCGTAGACTCTGAGGTTTCCCTAGAACCTTGTTCGGCAGGTGATAAACCCATAGTTCATACCTTATGGGTGGTTACTTTGACTCCATGCCTGTGACGTCGGACTTTTGATTCTGTTACTTTCAGCTTATGCCAAGGACTACACAATGGTTATCCAGAATATGTGGAGCTGAAATCTCATGCCATAGCATACCATGACATTATACCATCATGTATATACATCTCAAATCTAAGGAATTCCAAAGACAAGTCTCGTTGCTCGGGCTCTTCAAAAGTGAAAACAAAAATTTTTAAAAGATAGACGAGTCTTTGGATTTCCTCGTAAATGAAGATAAAATATTCATTCATACTATCATTCATTCATTATTCACAACAAAACTTATTGGGGTCCCTTTTCCATCAGACTTCAGTGAACAACAAAGATGACTTCTCCACATCCCTACCGTACAAGAAGCAACCAATGAAGACTTATGAATCTTTTCGAAGAAAATCATAATTATCTTCGCCGAGATATTGACACCATGGGCACTCGCATGGATCAACTTATGGAAACCCTTCATGTTGTCATCAAGGGTTAAGAAGAGTTACATTAAACTAATGCCAAGCTTGCCACTGCTGCCCCCTCCACTTCTGCAAATGGAGGAAATAATAATGTAAATGTTGAGACCCCTACTGGAGTTCCTCGGAATGATGTTGATGATCATCACAACGTCATTAATCTTGATGAGCCCATGTGAATCTTCTCGCTGGAGTTGCGGAAACTGCAAAGAAGTACCATGCTCTGGAAGAGCGTCCCAAAGCCATTGAGGGTATCAAGACTTTGGGATTCAATACTGCTGTAATGTGTCTCGTACCTGGGGTAGTTATCCCTTCCAAGTTCAAGGTTCTTTATTTTGACAAATACAAAGGCACCTCCTGCCCAGAGACTCATCTTCATTCCTACTATCGCAAAATGGCAGCCTATGTTGAAAATGAACCATTACTCATGCACTTCTTCCAAGATAGCTTGACCGGGGCACCGTTGGACTGGTATATGTAACTAGAAAGAACTCGTGTCAGTACTTGGGGAGAGCTTGCTGACACCTTTTTGAAACATTACCATTATAATAATGTCATGGCTCCCAGTTGCACTCAACTTCAAGGGATGATACAGAAATCTGAAGAGTAGTTTAAAGAGTACGCCCAAAGGTGGCGTGAACTGGCTGCAAGGGTCTAACCCCTTCTCTTGGATCATGAATTTATTGATTTGTTCATGGGTACTTTACGAGGTCCTTATCTCCAACACGTGCTCAGCAGTACCTCTACTTCTTTCTCTGATATGGTCATTATTGGAGAACATGTTGAAACTTGTATCAAGGCTGGAACGATCCAGGGTATCCCTAACAATACCAACAACAATGTTGCCATTGGTAGCAAGTTGTTTTCTGGTTTCGTCAAGAAGAAAGAGCGCGAGACTAGAACTGTCACAATCAACCAAGGAAAAGCTCATGCATATCCTCAAGTTCGATTTCTGTATTTCCCAACACATGTTGTTGTTCCTAATCAATATGTTCCTCAAGTGTATGCTGCTACAACTCCAGCATCCTGGATGGACCAACAACAGCCTTTCGCTCCTCAACCACAGTATTTTCCATAAAAACAATTTGCACCACCTCCGAACTATCAACCACTGAATCAGTAACCTCAAGGTCCGAGAGCTCAACAGAGACAAAGAGCGTCTGAAAGAAGATTTGATCCCATTCTTATGTCATATGCTAAGCTTCTCCCTCAACTGCTTGCCAATCAGTTGGTTCAACTGCGTGAACTTGGTCCGCCACCCAATCCTCTCCCCAGGGGGTATGACATTAATCTCATTATGAATTTCATTCTGGAGCCTCAGGCCACACAATTTAGAATTGTAGAGCATTTAAATGTAAATTTCAAGACCTCCTCGATGCAAAGGCCATAAATTTCAACCCTGTTGGTCCCAATACTCAGAATAATCCCATGCTTCCTCACCCAGGGGCAGTGATCAATGCTCTTGAAGAAAGTAGTGAACAGACTCTGGTAACCAAGGTTGACGGGGTCAAGATGTCATTAGGAACTGTTAGATAACATTTTTTCGAGCACGGGGTGCTACAGGAACTCCATGATTTTTGCTTAACATGTTCCTCTAAACCTGAAGAGTGTACTAGTTTGAAGACGGCTATCCAACAACAAATGGATGAAGGTGTCCTACAGGTAGAGAATATATTTCGAGAAGAAGAGATTGATGTCTTGGAAATTCCTTATTATCCGAGAAGCATCTTAGTAACACCAGGTACCCCGTTGACAATTTAGGCTCCTACTACCCCATTAATGATTCAAGCTCCAGTTACCCCCACGACAAATGAAGCTCATATTCCTCCTTTATGTAACAACTCGAAGGATGTTCTGTGGGAGTATAATGTGGTTTATATTCTTGGGAAGAAATATGAGTGTCCTCCGGTAGCTGTCAAGAATATTACCAACATTGTAGGAACCAGTAACATGACTCATAGTGGAAGGATCTTTTCTCCCCCCCCCCCCCCACTGCCTCCCAAAGAAACCAATCGTGACGCACTAGCAAAGGCTAGGGGCAAGCAAGTGATTGATAACCAGCCAGAACCTTCTGTAGGACAAGAAGCGGAACAAATTTTGAGGATTCTTAAGCGAAGTTGTGACACCCCAAATAATTTGATTATTAAATAATTAGAATTTTTAATTATTAATTTAATTGGAACTTTAATTATTGGTATTTTTGGATTATTGGAATTAATTTAATTAATTAAAGGAAAGAAGTATTGGTGGTGTGAAGAGTGATTAGAGGGTGTGAGGGGTAAAATACTCTACTCTTACTAATTACTAATTTAATTATTTTATTGGAATAATAAAAGGAGTATTAAAAGGAAAAAGAAGAGAAAGAGAGTTATTTTGGAATTCATCATACGTGCATTTGAGAAGAGGAAAAAGAAGGAGAAAACCGGAAGCGTCAGAATTCTAAGAACCCACAAGGTAAGGGGTGATTTCGATTAGTTAATTCGTATTATCGGTTTAGATATTCAATAGTATGGATCGTAGTATGTTAGGGAATCCCGGTTTGGAATTCTAGGGTTCCGTAGAATTGTCCTTATTGCGTCGAATTGTAGGTTGAAAACCATTAGGGTGTCAGATGATAAAAAGGAATGATGAAATAATGTTGTTTGATGTTATAATGGTGCAAAATGGATGTGTTTTGGTGTTTCTCATGTTGCAATTCGTATGGGTATGTTTGGAATTGGTTTAGAATGAATAAATGCTGTCAAAAGTGCAGAATTTGACTCTGCAGGTCGTGGGAACCGGTTCCCAGTGGGGAGGAATCGGGTTCCACTGTGTGAATTTATAAAAACTGGAAAAAATGCACGTAGGAACCGGTTCCTGTATAAGTAGGAACCGGGTTCCCATACATTTTTCCAGAAGCATGATTTTTGAACTTCGCAGGAACTGGTTCTTGCATATGTAGGAACCGGGTTCTGCTGTAACTTTTGAAAAATATTAAACTTTGAAAATTCATAACATTCAAACCGTAAGTCCGTTTTGAGTGCTGTTTTGGACGTTATTTCTTAAATTTAATGCTCTATTTTATAAAATGAAAAGATTTCCTAAAACCTGAAATTATTTTGAAAATGAGTCAAATCCCGGAATAAGTGATTATTGGCTAACGCACAAGGGTGTGTATGTAGCAGTGAACCTGTGATGGATGGAAGTATTAGTATTGTGTGAATGAAAGGCATGTTTATGTTGCTAATGATGGTGTGCATGATCGTTGAGATATCATGTTTTTGGTTTTGGTTCAGTTATGATAAATTGATGTATTTCATAGATTGATTTGATGTTGCATGCTAGTGATGTGTGTGCATATGCATTGTTTTGGTGAAGTTAATTCCCATTGTGTGGAATTTAACTTGTATTGTCGTTAACCAATACCCGAGTGATGATGGGTGGTTAGGTTGGATTCGTGTCCGGGTGTTTATGGACGAATCGATGGTTGATGTATCCGGTTGATGATGGATCAGTGTTGGGTGACTTGGTCATGTGTTGGTACCACATGCATTGTGTCTGCATTTGTGTTTGCATGGAATTGTAACATGTTAGGATGTCTTCCAGTGTTACAATTCTTTGGTTGATTATTGATTTGTGCAGAATGACTTGTATGATTGGAACTGCGTGTCGAAGCTGAATTTATGCTAAAATGGGTGAAATAATATGCTTGTGATATAATGTTGATTGAGAAGCTTATAATGCATGTTAATTATGAGAAATCTCACCCTTACTTTAACAATTTCAGATTAAAGTTAGCAGCTCAGGAGTTGGTGAGGATGGCTCTAGAGCTATGTTACTTTAAGTCCGCGTGTCAGTGTCGTGCTCTGATAGGTTGTAACACTGGGGAACGTTTAGTTGAGGAATTAGTTATTATTCAATTGTTTCTTTGAATTTCATTGGGAATAATTATGTTTTGGTTTATTCCGTTTTGGTTATGGTATTTTTCCGCTGTGTAAGACATGGTCTTAAGTTGACTGAATTATTTGAATAATGACCCTCAGTGTAGCATGACTACTGTTTTATTGGAAGTTTTATTTATTTCATAATTGTGACATCCCTTGTTCTGTGTTAACTCTGATGGAATATGTCTTTAATCATTGATATAATTAATATTATTCGGGGTATTTTAGAAGGGGTGTTACAATAGTGGTATCAGAGCATAGTCGGTCTTGTCTTGTGTCGTTATCCCATTTGTATGCGACTAGTGTAAGATGACACTGTCGATACTTGTGTGCTGATGAGGTTGTTTTGTAATGTTACAAGAACAATGGTCGGAAGAGGTAACGGAAGAAACAACGATGATATTGCTGAAGCATTGGGAATGTTGGCTGGAGTACTCGGAGGGAACCAGCAGGGAGCTGTGATTGGTGCTGACCGACAATTGGGGAATTTTCAGAGGAATAATCCTCCGTTGTTCAAGGGTGCACATGATCCCGAAGGTGCTCAGAAGTGGTTGAAGGAGATCGAGAGGATCTTCATAGTAATTGACTGTGCTGAAGGGCTGAAGGTGAGATACGGAACTCACATGTTAGCAGAGGAAGCTGATGACTGGTGGGTTGCTACCAGAACTGAAATGGAAGAAGATGGTATTGCGTTGACTTGGGCTGTGTTCAGGAGGGCTTTTCTGAGGAGGTACTTTCCGGAGGACATCAGAGGCAAGAAGGAGATTGAGTTTCTGGAACTCAAGCAAGGTAACAAGACTGTCAGTGAGTATGCTTCGAAGTTTATTGAGTTAGCGAAGTATTATGCTCATTATACTAACGATGCAGATGGAGAATTTTCCAAATGTATCAAGTTTGAGAATGGTCTTCGTGATGAGATTAAGCAGGGTATTTGGTATCAGCGTATCCGAAGATTTCCTGATCTGGTTGACTGTAGTAGGATTTTAGAGGAGGATCTTGCTAGCACTAAGTCGAATGCTCATGGGTATGTTGATAGGAAGGGTAAGCAACAGATGGATCGTGGTAAGCCTTATGATAGAAGTAATCAGAGACCCGGTGGTTGGAAGAAGTTTGGTGGAGGAGATTCTAGTTCTTCCATTAAGTGCTACAAGTGTGGTGAGACAGGACATCGTATGGTGGATTGCAAAAGTAATGATAAGAAGTGTTTCAAGTGTGGGAAACTCGGCCATGTGGCCAATGATTGCAGAGTAAGAGTGGTGACTTGTCACAATTATGGTGAAGAAGGTCATACTCGTCCTCAGTGTACAAAACCCAAGAAGGAGCAAGCTGGTGGTAAAGTGTTTGCATTGTCTGGGTCAGAGACTAAGCCAGATTATCGGCTGATTAAAGGTACATGTTTTATTAATGACATACCTTTGATTTCGATTATTGATACTGGAGCTACGCATTCTTTTATTGCTTTGGATTGTGCTAAAAGATTGAATTTGGAAATTTCTAATATGGATGGAAGTATGGTTATTGATACTCCTGCGTCGGGTTCAGTGACTACTTCGTATGTTTGTAGGAATTTTCCTATTATGATTTTTGGTAGGGGTTTCGGTATGGATTTAGTGTGCCTACCGTTAGAACAACTTGATATCATCCTTGGAATGAACTGGTTGGAATTCAACCAGGTTCATATCAACTGTTTTACAAAGACGGTTATTTTTCCTGAAGAGGTTGGTGTCGAAGATGTGACTATGTCGGTTAAACAGATGAACCTAGCTGTGAAAGATGGTGTTGTGGTATTTATGTTGTATTCTGCAATAGAAGCGGAGGGAAAAGCAAAGAGTGATGGATTGCCAGTGGTGAATGAATTTCCAGAGGTTTTTCCGGAAGACGTTAGTGAATTGCCACTTGAGAGGGAGGTATAATTTACTATAGATTTGATTCCTGGAACTAGTCCGGTGTCGATGGCGCCTTACCGTATGTCGGCATCTGAATTAGCGGAGTTAAAGAAACAGTTGGAGGAGTTACTTGAGAAGAAGTTTATTCGTCCGAGTGTTTCGCCGTGGGGTGCTCCGGTGTTGTTGGTTAAGAAGAAAGAAGGTTCAATGAGATTATGTGTTGATTACAGACAGCTGAATAAAGTTACAATCAAGAATCGGTATCCTTTGCCGAGGATCGATGATTTGATGGATCAACTAGTTGGAGCTTGTGTATTTAGTAAGATTGATCTGAGACCTGGATATCATCATATTCATGTGAAGTCGGAAGATATTCAGAAAACTGCATTTAGAACGAGGTATGGACATTACGAGTATTCTATTATGCCGTTTGGAGTTACTAATGCACCTGGTGTTTTCATGGAGTATATGAACAGGATATTTCATCCGTATCTTGATAAGTTTGTGGTGGTGTTCATTGATGATATTCTAATTTATTCGAAGAGCGATGAAGAACATGCAGAACATCTCAGAGTTGTGTTGGAATTGTTGAAAGAGAAGAAGCTTTATGCGAAGTTGTCCAAGTGTGAATTCTGGTTAAGTGAAGTAAGTTTTCTTGGCCATGTAATTTCCAAGAATGGAATTGTTGTGGATCCTATGAAGGTAGAAGCAGTATCTCAGTGGGAAGCGCCGAATAATGCTTCTGAGATCCGTAGTTTTCTGGGTCTTGCAGGTTATTACAGGAAGTTTATAGAAGGATTTTCCAAATTAGCGTTACCGTTGACTAAGTTGACCAGGAAGGGTCAGATGTTTGTTTGAGATGTTGAATGTGAGAAAGGATTTCAAGAGCTGAAGAGGAGGTTGACAAGTGCTCCGATCTTGATTTTGCCAAATCCAACTAAGTCTTTTGTTGTGTATTGTGACGCATCATTAATGGGATTAGGTGGTGTGTTGATGCAAGATAAGTAGGTGGTGGCTTATGCTTCGAGACAATTGAAATTACATGAAAGGAATTATCCGACTCAGGATTTGGAGTTGGCAGTTGTTGTGTTTGTTTTGAAGTTGTGGAGGAATTATTTATATGGTTCTCGGTTTGAGGTGTTCAGTGATCACAAAAGTCTGAGGTATCTCTTTGATCAGAAAGAGTTGAATATGAGGCAGAGGAGATGGTTATAATTTCTAAAGGATTATGATTTCGGTTTGAATTACCATCCTGGTAAGGCAAACATTGTTGCGGATGCCTTGAGTAGGAAGTCCTTGCATATGTCGATGTTAATGGTCCGTGAGTTAGATTTGGTTGAGCAGTTCAGAGATTTAAGTTTGGTATGTGAAACTACTTCGAATAGTGTGAAATTGGGTATGTTGAAACTGACTAGTGGTATTCTGGAAGAAATTCGGAATGGACAGAAGTCCGATGTTTGGTTAGTTGATAAATTGACATTGATCAACCAAGGTCAAGGAGGCGAGTTCCGGATTGATGAGAATGGTGTTATGAGATTTGGTAATAGGGTGTGTGTTCCGGATGTTGCAGAGATTAGGAAGAGTATTTTGGAAGAAGGACATCATAGTGGATTGAGTATTCATCTTGGTGCTACTAAAATGTACCATGATTTGAAGAAGTTGTTTTGGTGGCTGGGAATGAAAAAGGAAATTGTTGAGTTTGTGTATGCTTGTTTGGTTTGTCAGAAGTCGAAGATTGAGCATCAGAAACCGTCAGGATTGATGGAACCGTTGTTTGTTCCGGAATGGAAATGGGATGGAATCTCTATGGATTTTGTGTCTGGTTTGCCAAGGACATCGAAGAATTGTGATTCTATCTGGGTTATTGTTGATCGGTTGATGAAATCTGCTCACTTTATTCCGATAAGAATGGATTATCCAATGGAAAGGTTGGCAGAATTGTATGTTGAGAAGATTGTGAGTTTGCGCGGTATTCCTTCTAGTATTGTGTCGGATCGAGATCCGAGGTTTACATCTAAATTCTGGACGGGATTGCAAGAAGCTTTGGGTACTAAGTTGCGTTTGAGTTCCGCTTATCATCCACAGACAGATGGTCAGACGGAGAGAACGATTCAGTCGTTGGAAGATTTGTTAAGAGCTTGTGTGTTGGAGAAAGGTGGAGCTTGGGATAGTTATCTACGATTGATTAAGTTTACCTACAACAATAATTTTCATTCGAGCATTGGTATGGCTCCGTTTGAGGCATTGTATGGTAGGAGGTGTCGGACACCGTTGTGTTGGTATGAATCTGGAGAGAGTGCTGTGATTGGACCGGAAATTTTCCAACAGACTTCGGAAAAGATTAAGATGATTCAGGAGAAGATGAGGACTTCTCAGAGTCGTCAGAAAAGTTATCACGATAAGAGGAGGAAAGATATTGAGTTTAGCGAAGGAGAACATGTTTTTATGCGAGTTACTCCGATGACTGGTATTGGTCGAGCTTTGAAGTCAAAGAAGTTGACTCCATGTTTTATTGGTCTGTTTCAGATTACCAAGAGAGTTGGGAAAGTTGCTTATCAGATTGCTTTGCCGCCGTCACTTGCAAATTTGCATGATGTTTTTCATGTATCTCAGCTAAGGAAGTACATTGTTGATCCGTCTCATGAGATTCGGGTAGACGATATACATGTACGAGAGAATTTGACTGTGGAAGCGGTACCTACGAGAATTGAGGATAGGAAGTTGAAACAGTTGCGAGGCAAGGAGATCGCGTTGGTAAGAGTGGCTTGGGGAGGACCAGCAGATGGAAATGTCACTTGGGAGCTGGAGAGTCATATGAAGAACTCGTATCCCGAACTGTTCGTTTAAGGTATGTTTTCGAGGACGAAAACTCTTTTAGTTGGGGAGAGTTGTGACACCCCAAATAATCCGATTATTAAATAATTAGAATTTTAATTATTAGTTTAATTGGAAATTTAATTATTGGTATTTTTGGATTATTGGAATTAATTTAATTAATTAAAGGAAAGAAGTATTGGTGGTGTGAAGAGTGATTAGAGGGTGTGAGGGGTAAAATACTCTACTCTTACTAATTACTAATTTAATTATTTTATTGGAATAATAAAAGGAGTATTAAATGGAAAAAGAAGATAAAGAGAGTTATTTTGGAATATTCATCATACGTGCATTTGAGAAGAGGAAAAAGAAGGAGAAAACCGGAAGCGTCAGAATTCGAAGAACCCACAAGGTAAGGGGTGATTTCGATTAGTTAATTCGTATTATCGGTTTAGATATTCAATAGTATGGATCATAGTATGTTAGGGAATCCCGGTTTGGAATTCTAGGGTTCCGTAGAATTGTCCCTATTGCGTCGAATTGTAGGTTGAAAACCATTAGGGTGTCAGATGATAAAAAGGAATGATGAAATAATGTTGTTTGATGTTATAATGGTGCAAAATGGATGTGTTTTGGTGTTTCTCATGTTGCAATTCGTATGGGTATGTTTGGAATTGGTTTAGAATGAATAAATGCTGTCAAAAGTGCAGAATTTGACTCTGCAGGTCGTGGAAACCGGTTCCCAGTGGGGAGGAACCGGGTTCCACTGTGTGAATTTATAAAAACTGGAAAAAATGCACGTAGGAACCGGTTCCTGTATAAGTAGGAACCGGGTTCCCATACATTTTTCCAGAAGCATGATTTTTGAACTTCGCAGGAACCGGTTCCTGCATATGTAGGAACCGGGTTCTACTGTAACTTTTGAAAAATATTAAACTTTGAAAATTCATAACTTTCAAACCGTAAGTCCGTTTTGAGTGCCGTTTTGGACGTTATTTCTTAAATTTAATGCTCTATTTTATAAAATGAAAAGATTTCCTAAAACCTGAAATTATTTTGAAAATGAGTCAAATCCCGGAATAAGTGATTATTGGCTAACGCACAAGGGTGTGTATGTAGCAGTGAACCTGTGATGGATGGAAGTATTAGTATTGTGTGAATGAAAGGCATGTTTATGTTGCTAATGATGGTGTACATGATCGTTGAGATATCATGTTTTTGGTTTTGGTTCAGTTATGATAAATTGATGTATTTCATAGACTGATTTGATGTTGCATGCTAGTGATGTGCGTGCATATGCATTGTTTTGGTGAAGTTAATTCCCATTGTGTGGAATTTGACTTGTATTGCCGTTAACCGATACCCAGGTGATGATGGGTGGTTAGGCTAGATTTGTGTCCGGGTGTTTATGGACGAATTGATGGTTGATGTATCCGGTTGATGATGGATCAGTGTTGGGTGACTTGGTCACGTGTTGGTACCACATGCATTGTGTCTGCATTTGTGTTTGCATGGAATTGTAACATGTTAGGATGTCTTCTAGTGTTACAATTCTTTGGTTGATTATTGATTTGTGCATAATGACTTGTATGATTAGAACTGCGTGTTGAATCTGAATTTATGCTAAAATGGGTGAAATAATATGCTTGTGATATAATGTTGATTGAGAAGCTTATAATGCATGTTAATTATGAGAAATCTCACCCTTACTTTAACAATTTCAGATTAAAGTTAGCAGCTCAGGAGTTGGTGAGGATGGCTCTAGAGCTATGTTACTTTAAGTTCGCGTGTCAGTGTCATGCTCTGATAGGTTGTAACACTGGGGAACATTTAGTTGAGGAATTAGTTATTATTCAATTGTTTCTTTGAATTTCATTGGGAATAATTATGTTTTGGTTTATTCCGTTTTGGTTATGGTATTTTTCCGCTGTGTAAGACATGGTCTTAAGTTGATTGAATTATTTGAATAATGACCCTCAATGTAGCATGACTACTGTTTTATTGGAAGTTTTATTTATTTCATAATTGTGACATCCCTTGTTCCGTGTTAACTCTGATGGAATATGTCTTTAATCATTGATATAATTAATATTATTCGGGTTATTTTAGAAGGGGTGTTACAGAAGTGATTACAAATTGGTGGATCAACTTAACCAGACGCCGTACAAGATCTCCACCTTGTCTCTTCTCTTGTGTTCAAAGACTCATCGCAATTCCTTACTGAAGATTTTGTGTTCTTCCCATGTAACACAAGACATTTCTGTGGCCCAGTTTGAAGGGATCGTAACCAATATCGTTGTAGGAAATGGTTTGGGTTTCTGTGATGGTGAGCTCTCAGTTGAGGGCAGAGCCCATAATAAAGCGTTGCACATTTCCATGAAGTGTTTGGATATGGTTTTATCTCGAGTTTTGGTAGATACAGGTTTTTCACTCAATGTGATGCCCAAGTGTTGTACCTCAAATTTTTCCCTCTCATTTCTCAAGGCATTTCTCACAAGGATTCTCAAAGTTCAAATTTGCACAAGTACAATTGTAGGAAACTGTTAAAAAAGGGAAAAACAGATAAAAATAAACTTTTCAACAAAATTGGAGAAAAATAAGTTTTATTCAATTTCCCTTTCTTCGATTGGATTTTTAGTCCCTTTCAAATATACTTTGATTCACAAATCTTCTATTGGATTTTGGTCTCCTTCAGGCCTTCTTGGATTTCATTTGTTTCGTTTGGACTTTAGTCTCTTTCAAGACTGCTTCGATTGGACTAGGACTTCCTTAAAGCTTCCTTCGATTCAGAAGGAAATGATCTTCATACAAGATTCGACTGAGTTTTGTTTCCCTTTGAAACAGTGTCCTACGATTCAAGAAGTAAAGGCCTCCATTTGGTTTTCTTCGACTCAGAAAGTCAGTAATCTTCTGAAAGCTTCCTTCGATTCAGAAGGCAATAACCTTCTGAAAAGTGTCCTTCGATTGCACCATTGACCCCTCACCTATTTTCCTTGGATTCACAAGTTTTCGATTGGATGAATGGCTACCTTCCTGAGACTTTTTATTTCATCTTCATGTTTGCATCGAATGCGCCTTCATATCACCTTCGAATCCATCTGCAAACCCTTCAATACGCCATAGTGCTGCATTATGACACACAACTTGGTGGCCCATTGGAAGGACTTGCCATGGTTGGGGAACAATTGTTTTTGCTTACTTTTGAGTCTGGTCGAAGGGTTAGGCCTAAGTGATCGAAATCAAGAGGACTCAAAGTGGAATATTCAACTGAAAAGGGCCATTCGAAGAACATATAGTTGGTCCATTCAAAGACACACAACTGGTGGAATTGAATGTTGTTTGGTTTAGTCTAGTCGAAGGTTATGGAAAGATGAAGGATTTGATTCAAAGGGTCAAGTTGTCCATAGGTCAGGCTAAATAGGCCTCCAACTTGTGCCTCACTCCATATTAAATTATTCTTCAAGCCAACTTGCTCTTGATGAAATCGCTACCTTTTTAGAAAGTTTTTTAGCCTTGCGCATGTCTCTTCTGCACATTTACCCCCTATAAACTAGGAGCCACCCATCTAAACCATTGATTTTAGTACTTTTATCTTGGGATTATAAAAAGTTGACACAAGTGGATGTTGGTCTTTCAAAGAAACTATATTTTATTCTTTCACAAAGCTGCTCATTCAAATTTTTTCTCTATAAATAGAGAGTTCATTTGCACATCAAAAGGGGTTGGAGACGTTGAAGGGCTGGAAGGCAACAAAAGAGAAAGCTGGCAGATTTTGGGTGGTGTGGAAAGAATCTTCAAAAATCAGCAAACTCTCAAAACTCTTGAACTCTTAATATTCTCAAACACTAAACACAAACCCAGAATCTAAAGAAACACAACACTTGTTTCTTTTTTCTCTTTCGAATCTGAAACAATCCTGGCACTTTGTTTTTCTTTCGAATCCAGTAGAAAGAACACTACACCTGTTCTTCTCCTTCGAATCCAGAAATAACAAACACCACCCTCACACCTCCTGACCTTCAAATCCAGTCAAAGGAACATCACACCTATTTCTTTCCTTCAAATCCAAAAGCATCTAGTTCATCCACTTAAAGGTCCAGCACACGCTCCAGCCTACAGCAAGGTAAGTTGTTCTAAACCGTGAACTCTTCGTTTCTTGCATAACATGTAAATACAGTTCCTTTTCGTTTCAAACATGTACCAACTATTTCTCTTCTTTTCGTTTCTACCCTTTTAATATGTTTCATGGTTAACAACCTTCTAGGTTTTTTCTCTTTGTATATTTAAACATGATTTAAAGACTAATCTAGCCTTAAGGTGATGCTGGCATGGCCTTGGGCCATATTGCTATTCAAACTCAAACGAAAGAAACAGGAGACAGAAAGTTAGAAACGAACCCTCTGGCTTCCATACTAACCTTCAGGCCAAATGAAAGAGGCAGCCAAAAGTCACAACATGCTGGCCTCCAGGCCCTAATCGAAAGACACAACATGCTGGCCTTTAGGCCCCAATCGAAAATCATGCCTTCACCCCTTTTCAGGCCAGATCGAAGAGAGCCAGAAATTGTAGAATTGAAGGGTTTGCTTCCCTAAATCAAAAGATCCATTTTCCTTGCTTTTACCTTATTTTTGCCTTTATATTGTCATGCAATTCAATATGGTTGTAATGGTGTAGGATTTTATCTTTCTGAACTTATGAATTTATACAAAATGTTAGTAATTAGGGTGTATGGCAAGATAAAAACAACAATTAGACAACCCATAATCAAAGACTAAATGCATGCAAATCAAACACACTATTCACACATGCACCCCTAGGGTTAACTCCACTTGTTGCCTAAAAATGGTCATGTTATGCATGTGAGACGTCTTAGCAAAAACAATCAAAATACAAGATCATAGTCCCTCGATGATGCTTTGAATGTTGTCTTACAATTGATCTTAGTCCCTCAAGAGAAATGCTAAGATATCCCAGAATATTGCTATCATGATTATACGATGACCCATGCCCGTTCCTTTACATCCAATGATGGGGCTTCTTACCAAATCAATGGTAAAATAGAAACATCTAAAGGAAGAGAAAAAGAATACTAAAGACCTTTTAGTAGGTAGGTTTCTCCTAGTTGCTTGCTTGCTCACAACAAAAAACATTTTATACACCAACACTTTCATTTTGAAACAATTTCAAAAGACAACACTTTGTATGTGTTCTTATAGAGACGAGAATCATTATAAAGACGCCTTTTCAAAATCACTTTCAAAAACAAACACTTATTTGAACTATTTTCTAAACAACACTTTGTATTCATTCTTATAGATATGAGAATCATTACAAAGGCGTTGTTGTACCCCAAAATTTTCCCTCTTATTTTTTACAAAAAATCTTCTCTTACATGGGTGGCTACAAACACTTGCTTGAAGAAAAAGAATAAATTTTGAAGTTGGTCAAAGTACCTTTCGATTGGCCTCTTCAAAGTGCCTTTCGATTGGCCTCTCCAAAATTCCTTTCGATTGGCATTTGCATAGCTTCCTTCGATTGGCATGGACAAAGGTATTTCGATTGGCCTGTTAACAAGGCCTTTCGATTGGCCTCATGGCCAAGCCTTTCTCTTGGCATGGCAAGGAATCCTTCGATTTAGCATCTCAAACAAGGAAGCTTCGATAGGAATGTTAACCAAGTTCCTTCGATTGGCCTTTTGGAAAGACCCTTCGATTGGACTTTTGGCAAGACCCTTCGATTGGACTTTTGGCAAGACCCTTCGACTAGCCTTTTGGCAAGATCCTTCGACTGGCCTTTTGGCAAGATCCTTCGACTGGCCTTTTGGCAAGATCCTTCGACTGGCCTTTTGGCAAGACCCTTCGATTGGCCTATTGGCAAGACCCTTCGATTAACATTTCAACAAATACCCTTCGAGTGGTATTTGGGAGAAGGATGTTCGAATGACAGGAGGGTGTTCGAAGGAGTCAAGTGTCCAGGTTCATCCCAAGAATTCCAAAGAGACATGAATGCTTCAAGAAAGGAATGCTTTTAATTTTCCGGATTCTTGTCTCATGGCTTTAATGGCCTATTTAATTGGTTGTCTCTTGTCGTTACTAGGCCATCATACTCCTATAAATACAAAGACAGTCATACAGTGCCAAGGGGACGAAAGAGAGAGCATAGGGGGACAAAAGAGCGAACGAAGGAGAGGACTTAGAGGAAATTAAAAAGAGAACACGCATACATACTGCACACAAAGAAACCACACACACGCACTGCTCAAAAATCCCAAAAGCCTCCTAGTTGAAGCACCCTTTGCAGGTTCCCCCATCCAAGAGTCCACCCTAACTCCTAAGAAAACATCTCCATACTCAGAGTCACAAGTCATCATCTTCGATTGGTAAGGGTTTGCAAAACCAAAATTGCATCTTCATAACAGTTAACTACATATTGCATATATATCCTTGTTATTATTGATTGTGTTGCATGTAAGCTGAAGCGCATGTAATAGATTGTGCCATTGTTGGGGCACGATCTAAGTTCATTCCTTTGAATCTCAGGACAAAGCAAACCTAGACCCATACCCAGACTCAGCAGATTTGTATTGAGGAAGGGGTCGAATTGGGAGGAGATTCGAATCAGGGGGGAAAGTCCCCCTGGATCTCTAACATTTATTTTGTTTTGCAGGGAGCATCTTCTCATAATCATGTCCAGAGCTTCGAAGCAGCTCAGCTTCGAACTAATTTCAAGGTTCCCTGATTGAAGGATTGATACATTCAGATCGAACACCCCAAAGGGCAGCCCCCACATGTATCTTCGATCAAGCTTCTTCGCTAGATCGAAAGACAGCCCAGACCTCTTTCGATCCAGGCCTCCAGGATAACACTCTTCAATTGACTGCCTGTTCCCTTCGATTTCAACATTAAAATCAATTAAAAAAACCATAAAAACATTAGGATAGTTTTTTTTCTATTAAATTAACTTTGTTAATTAAGCATTTAATTATCTTAACATTTTCTCAAAAACTAAAATTAAAGATTTAGATCATTTTCCCAAAATAAATAAAACAACAAAAATATATTATGCTTAGGATTTTTAAGACGTTATTTTCAAATTCGCGCGCATTTTATTTTATTGTAACTTCCCACAGTTGTAATAGATTTAGATTTAAAATTCTGCACTTTTATTCTCTTGCATTTTTTATGTAACTGTTCTGAAGCCTTGTAATAGCGTAGGATTTACAATTCCTGTACTTTAAATTCCTGTATATATTAACTGTATAGATGTATGATAATTAGGATTGCATGACAAGATTTGAAAACAAACAGTAGAATACCTAAATGTTTAAAGATAAATAACTGAACATAACACACTTGCACACAAGCACGTCTAAGGTACGCCCACTTTGGTTGCCTTAAATAAAACAGTCATGAGGCAGGAATGCTTTAGCAAAGACCCATAAAATCAAAAGATCATAGTCCCTTGATGACCCTACGGTGTTGCCTTTCGGTAAATGATCTATTCCCTAAAACAGAATTGCTAAAGCATCTCCATAATTGCCTTTGTGACTGTAACGTCCCTTCGATGTCCCTCAAAACATCCAACGATAAGGCTACCTACTCACTAATAGTAGGATAGCATTTTCTAAAGGAAAAGAGGAAAAGAACTCCCTTTTCGAGTACAAAGTAGATAGCTGTTATAAGTTTGCTCAAAAAATACTTTTTTGCACTTACACAGAAAACTACTTTTCAAAAACAATTTCAAAACATTTGCTTTGTTAACATTCTTGAGGATCGATACAAGAATTAAACACAAAGCAAATTTCCGCACTAAGGTGTTTTCAAAACATTTTCAAACACACAAAGCACAAAAGCATTTAAAAATAAGCAAACCTCTAAGGGCCCGTGGAAAACCACGGATGGAAAGGGGGCTAACACATTCCCTTTCCATAATCTACCACCCTTACTCAGAAACATCTCGAAAAGGTCTTTTTCTATTCTTTTCAAATTTTCCTTAAATTGGATAAAAGAAAAGACGGTGGCGACTCTTGCTTACCGCACATTTGCGAACAAAAAACACAAAAAGTAGCATATTAAATAGTCGGTTCTGCTACCGTGCAATAGGCACGTTTTCAAAATACTTTCAAAACCACACCATAAAGCATACTTTTAAACAAAAGCAAGTGATCTAGAAAGAAACTAAGAGCCCATAGATAACTACGTGTGAAAAGGGTGCTAACACCTTCCCTTTTTATAATCTACCCCCCGAACTCAAGAAAATAATCTCAAAGGTATTTCCTGTTCTTTTCACCCTTTCCCTTATTGGATAAAAGTAAAGTCGGTGGCGGCTCTTGCTATCCGGAACAATTGTGATCAAATGCAAAACATCCCAAGTCAGTTCTCCCAACGTGTTACAGAACTGGCGGCTCTGCTGGGGAAAACTTAAAAGTGAGGTTACCTTAGGGCAATAACACGTTTACTTTCTTTTCTTTGTTTGACTTGTTTGCTTTATATTATAGTTCTTCATTTGGGCTTGTTTTGATCCTCTACCCGGATCTGGGACACCTTTTAGGTAAGTAGTAATAGATTATGGAAATTGTGTGGGGTATATAGACATGGTCTAAGCAATAGTTATGTTAGTGTGACACATTTGTTGGTACTGGTAGCCCTTGAGTAGTCAAGGAGAATACGGGGCCGCTGTGTGGTGTCATGAAGCACTAACTGACTTTAGAACCTTTACTTGAACAACTTGGCCATTAAGAAGTAGTGAGGTAGCCGGTGTTGGTGCAGTCTGAAGTTGGTTGATACTCGATGCTACACTCATTGAGATCGGACATTTGGGATATTTTGGTCGTTGTTAAAGAGGCTTGCACTGAAACAATTCCCGATGAAGAAAGATCAGTGATATTGAGATCCCCTAGAACCTGGTTACTATTACTAGGACAGGTTGAGCCAATTAAACTTCAAGAAGGTACTTACCTATAAAACTCCATGCAAGTCTAAACCTAAGGACTTGTCTGCTTTGTGTATATATGACTATTTGTACATGACAAGTTGCTTGCTTTGCATATTTGTACATAACATCATAACATCATACCATAGCATTTTCAATAACCATTTCAAGGATCTCAAGGGGCCTATGATGCAGGGTCACGTTGAACCAGACGTCTATCAAGGGGCAAGAGGATTTATTTTCCTCTAAACCAAATGCAGTCAAGACCAAAGCATGGTAACTTGAATCAAGGGCTATGACCCACTTGACATGGTGAGCTTGATTCTCGTGGAAGGACATCCACCGATACGAAGTTCCCCAATCAAAGTTGTTGATCAATGTTCAAATTCTAACATCTTCTTGTGTTTACCCCATGAGATCCTTGAAAATATTGCATCCACATATCATGCATGTCATCATAACATGTTTTCCCGTACAGGCTTTCTCATCTGCTTAGTGTTTATTTCAGTAAGAGATGGCTCTAGAGAAAATAGTTAAAGATATCCAAACTCAAAACACTCTGTTCCAACAAGCGCTCATGAACTTGGCCCAAGGGCAAGAAGATCTGAAAACACTCTTCACCAAAGAGAGCAACAAGAATAAAAAGGTTGTCATCCTCAACGTGAGAAGAAGGTCCAAGGGGCATGCCCAACTAGCTCAAAAAGAAGATGCTTCTTCTAAATACAGTCAAGAAGAGGAAGCTGGAAGCATTAGAGATAATATAGCTACTGATGATGAAGAATCTTCTAAGGAGCAGTATCCACCATCATATTAAAAATACAAACAGCTTGAAGTAAGACTAAAGGTTGTGGAGATCCAAGTTGTGCCTGGATTTTACTTAGGAGACATGGGTTTGGTCCCTGGAGTGGTCATCCCACCAAAGTTAAAAATCCCTACCTTTGCCCCGTATGATGGAGACTCTTGTCCTAAGATGCATCTGAAGTCTTATGTCCGCAAGATCCAACCATACACAATTGATCAAAAGCTTTGGATCCAATTCTTCCAAGAGAGTTTAGCTGGGACGTAACTTGATTGGTTCTATCAATTGGAGAGTTCCGACATTCACACTTGGGAAGATCTAGCTGTTGCTTTTTACAAGCAGTGCCAATACAACGCTGATCTTGCACTAACTCGTGTGCAATTGCAGAATATGGCCATGCATTCCAACAAGGGTTTCAAAGAATATGCCCAAAAGTGGAGAGACCTGGATGGCAGGGTGCAACCACCCTTAACTGACAGGGAGCTGATTGACATCTTTATGGGAACTTTGACAAGACCTTTCTTCAATCACCTAATCGGAAGCTCCTCATTCGGGTTCACCGAGATAATACTGACTGTCAAAAGGGTCGAAGTTGGCATCAAAAGCGGAAAGATCCAAGGAGATACTTCCTATGATACTCAGAAAAATCCATACAATGGGAAGAAAGAGTCCAATGATGTTTACAGCCAAAATGGTCCTAACAAGATCCATCACGACCAACATGTGAGGGCAGTCCTGATCTCTAGTCCTGCATCAGTGTGACAACAACAACGGGGAAATCAATGAAGGCAAGAAGAGCCTAAGAGGAAGTTTACCAACATCGACATGCCACTGGCACAAGCATTGCAACACATGTTGAGGATGAAGCTGATCACATTAGTAGGACCTCATCCAAACCCCAAAACTTCTTCCCCTAACTACAATCCTGATGCAATGTGTGTTTATCATTCCGGCAGTCCCGGGCATGATACTAATGATTGTTGGGCGCTGAAATACAAGATTCATATATGATTGACGCTAAGGTGATTGAGTTCAGTCCTCTTGAGACTCTAAGTGTGATCACTGCTCCCATGCCAAATCATTGAGCGTTCCAGTTCATTTTGAATTTTCAATTGTAATTTCTTTTGTTTGTTCAAACACTTATCTATTAATGTTAAACTCGGTTTCATTAATGCATTGCATATGTTTGTCTTGAATTTATCCATTCGTTTTCACTATATTTAAACTATGCTTTTTACTCTCTTTATGACATTCAACTCTTGCTAAAAGTTATAAGCCTTTAGAAGGAGGATGACGAAAGCAATGCCTTAATCTCATACAGTATGCTTTCAGACAGACCTTGCTGACGATGTACAGGCGTTCTTTCAAATCCTAAACACTGGAGTTATAAGGAGGATAATCCCTAGTCAACCCCTTCGAGCCAAAGAAGTAGAAGTTTTATTTTTTACACAAATTGAAACCTTTAATCAAAACCTGGGGCCGGGTAGTCTCTCGGTTAATTCAAATGCATATTCAGTCGCAAACTTTCGCTTTGTATACAACGAATGACATCAAAAACATTCCTCTGGAGTCAAAAGACGGGTATTGGTTCCCTATCAAATAGGCAGTCATTATCTCTCAAGAGAAAAGCCCACTAAGTCAAAACCCACGAAGGAGACTTAAGAAAAATGGGGGCATCCCGCTGACTGTAATCTCAAAAACAAGCACAGTCAGGAAAAATCAGGGATAATAAATCAAAAAAGAGGTCACTACAAATCCTTAACAACATGGAAAATATGGAAAAAATGATTGTCTTCCAACAAACTTAACTTGTATGAACCATCACCAAAATATCATTCAGACTCAATTAGAGTTTGAACGTACAGTTAATTGAGTTTAGGACTGAAGAACACCATGAAGAATGGGCGAGTACAAATACACTTTGAGCCTAATCCTTTGTTTCTTAAACCTTGAACCAATCCACATTACAACCCTTCAAAAGTCCTAATTGAAGCATAGGTTAGTTCGAAAGCATACTGTTACAAAAGGTATCCTGACTCCTGTAAGGTTTACTCCAAATCCTGAGTTTAATTCATATTCTTACAAAAATTCTTTTATCTGCTAAAAACGCATTTTCAAAACTTTAAGACAAGCATAAACTTTGCATTATTTGAATATCGTTATTTGCATTTGGCTATTTGTTTGACAGCGGAGAAATTCACACGACGAATATCCAGTGAACAAAAACTCTCTCAATGAACAAAATCACATCAAGTGGAAAGACACTTCCAGTAACAGATCTCCTATAAGCGAGGGGGCATGACGTGTCACTATCCAACACATCTGGGGTAGTCCAGTCAAGATTCCAAGAAATCTCTCAAGATATGCTGAATATACCAGGGGCATGTCTATATCTAAATCATTTGGGGCATTGAACGTGAATCCTAAAAAAGGGTTGTGTACAGTCAAACATTTCCTGGAAGTTCCACAAACACTTGCTACTAGGGGCAATGACAAATTCCCCACAAAGTCCTTTTCATATGGTGACCCCCAGCCAGAGTTCCAATCTCTGAAAACTTCTCCCCAACTGAGTTTGAGCTCAAGAATCCTAGAGCATTTCTACCAAAAGAAGACACCTCCCCAACAGACTCGCGACAGGGTTTATTTCCCCAACAAACTACAGATTCCCCAGCTTGATTTTGCCTCTCCAATTACTACAAATAAAGGGACCACAACTCCTCTTCCCCAGTAGACTGCTCTACAATACCTCAATAAGTTTGTTGTGAAGCTTGGAATTCGAACAGATAACAATTAACTTCATTCTTTCATATTTATTGTAAAGCCTGGAAACTGACCAGATAACAATTAAATTCAATTTATTGTGAAGCCTGCAAACCAACCAGATAACAATTAAATTCAGTAAGTTACTGCGAATCCTGGAAACCGACCAGATAATAGTTAACTTCAGTAAGTTTGTTATGAAGCCTGGAATCCGACCAGATAATAATTAACTTCATTATTTCAGATTTATTGTGAAGCCTGGAAACCGACCAGATAACAGTTAACTTTAGTAAGTTGTTGTGAAGCCTGGAATTCGACCAGATAACAATTAACTTCATTTTCTCATAAGTTTATTGTGAAGCCTGGAATCCGACCAGATAATAATCAAATTCAGTAAGTTACTGCGAAGCCTGGAAACCGACCAGATAATAGTTAACTTCAGTAATTTGTTGTGAAGCCTGGAATTTGACCAGATAACAATTGACTTCATTCTCTTAGAAATTTTCTTTGGAACCTGGAATCCGACCAGATAACAATCAAATTCAGTAAGTTACTGCGAAGCCTGGAAACCGACCAGATAACAGTTGTGATACGGTGGGAAGAGAACTGACTGTTTTTGAATGTTGGTTTGTGTTTTGCGTTTGTTTTTTTTTTGCAAAATGTCGCGGTAAGTAAGAGTCGCCACCGACTTTTATTTTATCCAACAAGGAAAGGAAAAAAGCACAAAAAAATTCCTTTTTCGAGATGTTTCTCAGGTTCGGGAGGTAGATTATAGAAAGGGAAGGTGTTAGCACCCTTTCTATCTGTGGTTATCCATGGGCTCTTAGGTACTTGCTCAAAGTGTTTTCAAAATTTTCTTTTCTTTGTGTTTGTGGGTTTGAAAGAAGTTTTTGTTTGAAAGGAGTGTAAGTGCGAAAAGTTTTTGTTTTGTTTTAAAAGGAGCAAGTACTTAAGAACCATCTACCTACTCAAAAAAGGAATTAATCTGTGCAAATGTCCTTTAGACAACTCTATCTCACTATGAATGAGTAGGTAGCACCGTCGTTGGAGTTTTCGGGTCAATTCGATAAGGGACGTGTGGTCACTAAAGCAATGTTAGGACGCCTTAGCGGTAACCCTAATGTCTTAGATCATTTTTTCCGAGGCAACTGTTTCGAGGAAACTATGATCTTTGGACAAGAGGGCGACCTCTAAAACTTCTTATACTCAATGACCACGTTTGAAGGCAACCAAGTGAGGTGTACCCTAAGAGTGCGCATGTGCGAGTGTATTGTTTTTCAGTTATTTATCTTTGTACATGTCATGGGTGAGCTATGTTGATTTTAAGTTCATACATTTGATCTTGTCATGCATTCCCTATTATCAAACATCTAACAGTGTATAGTTGCGGAATTTAAATTTGCGGAAATTAAATCTAAACTATTACAAGGCGTCGGGTATTTACATCGCCAAAAACAACCCTTGAAATTTAAATTGCAGAAAGTAAAATAAAGCGATAAACAAATTAAAGTCCTATTAAAACTATTACATACCGAGAAACAATTACAATATTGGAATCAAATGGATCGCGTGCAAGAAATTAAAAAAACGGCGCATTTTTTAGGGTTTTGACCCTTTTTGGAAAGAAAGCATGTTTTCAGTTTATTTTTGAATTAAATGGAAATTAAATTAGGTCAAAATTAATTAATTAATTAATTAAAATATTTTTGGGTTTTTGAATATTTAAGGAAATAAAATAAAATGATTAAAAGTTAGTAAAAACCTAATTTCTACATTAATTTTAAATATTACAAAAATATTAAAAGTTAAACCTATTTAAAACTAAATTAGTTAAGTTAGTATTTATTTGTAAAAATAAAGTTGAATTTAATTTTGATAAATAAAATAATATTTTTTGTGTTTTCTGATTTTATGAGGAAAAATTATTAATTAGTTAGTGATTAATAAAAATAATTAATAACAAAACAAATAAATAAAACGAAATATAAAAAGAAAAGAAATAACCCATTGGGGGGGTTTGGGCCCAATCTGGAGGTAAAACTGGCAATTTGTGGCCCATTCACGTTCAAGCCTGATTTGACTTTCCAGATTCCACGCGTATGCATTGACCAAGCCTTATGATAGATCCTCATTCCTAACCACCAGATCTGGCCTGGAGGCCATCTGGCATCTGGAGATCTGAAGTCCATGGTAGTCCACATGCTGGAGTTTGTACTGGAACAACTGTGGAAAAATATTACAAAGCAAATTGGTGGACTTGGGATTCGAACCCAGGTCCCATGAGATTTTCCACTAGCGTCTCTGCCAGCTGAGCCATTGTGTTTTATTGTTAGTATATTAAGTAGTGAATATTATATTGGAAAACAATCAATATGCCTGGAATAAAAAAAATAGCGTGAATATATGAATGGGCCAATGAAGACGAGCCACATCTTCGTCTTCTTCAACAAAACCTGGTTTCCTTACCTGCGGATTTTTATCCGCAGCAAAATCCCTAGGTTCGTCCTAAAATTAATTCTAGGCTGTAGAAATGCAATCCAAAGCCATGGTTCGCTTCGTCTCTCCTTCCTGAGCATCTTTATACCCATTATTTGTCCAAATTTTTCCTGTAACTCAAACGCCTAAAAAACAAGAACCAAAACCCTAGTTTCGGGTACAGGGTTACAGGCTATGAAAACAAAATCAAATAATGCAGAAATGTTCTAAATGGATCGATTAGCATGATTGTGCAAAGATTTTGGCAAAAGGATGCAAGAATAAGAGATTATGATTTCATGTACAGGGCGACTTTTCAGAAGACTTACAGTGCGATTGGGGATGTTTCAGGGCTTGCTTTTGATCCCAATAGCTTCAGTGGATGTCTGGCAATTGAGTAGAATTGAGTTTTTATGTTGAAAAAGTCTCTAACCAAGATTTCAGTTTCAAGCTTTCTTGAGTTTTTTTCCAAATTTTGTATTGTCGTTTGTGCAGCCTCCTGGTCGTGTTCTCTGTGCCTTTTCATTGTGTGAGTATAATAGAGTGAATTAGGTTTAATTTTGGGCTTTCAATCCTTGTGTATTGATGATTCAAGATTTGATATGAACCACCATTAAAAAGCTTCCAAAATTGTCCCAAATCAAATATTCTGTGCATGAGATAGCTTGATACGAGTTTGATTGTGTCCATCATGATAATTTAAAGTTGTATCAATCAAAAAGATCTTATTCCATCAATATTTGGATTTTGTTTGGATTAATATTGATTTAAAATGAATTAATTCAATAAAAATCAAATAAAATAGAAAAATTAATGAATGGACATGAAACAGAAGATAGGACACGTGTGTGGTGTGACAAGATCAAATCAAGTTGAAAAAAGTGGGCCCATTTGACAAAATTTGACGTTTTGGGGATAGTTGACTTTTGGCAATTTTGGGAAAATGCCCAACTTCAACAATGCATAACTTATTCAATTTTGAACTTTTGAAGGTGTTCTTGGACTTTTTAGAAACCTTGAGATGTCCTTTAACCAACCCTTTTGGTCTCATCTCATTTTGATATTCAATGCTCAAGTTATAAGCTTTGGAAAAAAAGGTGTTTTTGTTGACTTTCAAAAATGACCTATAATGTCCAAATTTGTAACTTTTTGTGAGTGCATTTCTTGATCTTGGGGTGTGAATATGGATTGTAGGAAATTGAATCCTCTTAAAAATGAGATTTTGATGGGTCATTTCTCATAAAGTATGAGAAAGTTATGCTTGGTCAAAGTTGAGTTGACTTTTCCTATAAAACCCTAATTTAGCAACTTTTGAATCTTGATGAATCTTGAGCAATCCTTGATGAATCATGATCAACCCTTGATAAAATGATTAATTATCCTTTCAAATGAGAATTTTGACAAAAAATCTTGAGGTTTGACTGTATTTGGGTCACAGTTGACTTTTGCCCTAGCACAGTCGATTTTTGGGCCTTTTGAGCAATTGACTGACCAAACTTCCTCTGCAAGGCTTGAAATTTGACATGGATGAACTTGAGAACATATTAAGGCATTGGGGAGAACTTGAGGTCATTTGGATGTAAGGACCATGATGCAACACAAAACCCTAATTTTGAATTGCATGCCTTAGGAGATGATTTGACTGTCCAACTCTTGAGCAACCTTGAGCCATTTGGAGATTATTTTTGCAATGTCTTGAGAAATATGGGAGGTAAAATTTTGGGTTACAACAACAGTTAACTTCCGTAAGTTGTTGTGAAGCCTGGAATTTGACCAGATAAAAATTAACTTCATTTCCTCAGAAGTTTGCTTTGAAACCTGGAACCCAACCATATAACAATTTAATGTTGGTAAGTTACTGTGAAGCCTGGACCTGACCAGATATCATTTCAACTTCATCCTTTTAAAGCAAGTTACTGTAAAGCCTGAACCCGACCAGATATCAGTTCAACTTCATCCTTTCAAGTAAGTTATTGCGAAGCCTGGAACCCGACCAGATAACAATTAACTTCATCCACCTCAGTAAGTTGCTGTGAAGCCTGGAATCTGACCAGATAATATTTTAACTTCACTCTCCTAAGAAATTTTCTACAAAGCTTAGTATCTGACCAAATAACAGTTAATTTAATCTTCCCTAGTAAGTCGCTGCGAAGCCTGGAATACGGCCAGATAATAGTAAACTTCATTATCCTTAAAAAATTACTGCCAAGCCTGGATTTCAACTAGATAACAGTTAACTTTCAATTCTCTCCAGTCAGGAATAATTCCCCAGTAGAGTAATGGATAACCAAAATTCTTGAATTTTATTTCCCCAAGCAGAGATCAACACTCTCCACGGAGTCTTCTTAAATCAAGCCAATATTCCCCAGTGGAGTTTCTCCTCAAACAATAGAACATGAATTCCCAACAGAAATATTCTAAACAAAGTTGAAGATACATATATTCTCCAACAACAGTTAGGGATTCAGCCTCCCAAGATTCCCCGGCATGTTGTCAAGGATTTATTTTCCTAGACAAAGATGCACTGCAATAAACGCATCACATTCATACACCATATAACATACATGATATATGCATACAACACAAGCTCATTTTTGAGGACATCATTACATAATGCATTTCATACATCATGACATTATATACAGCTAACCCTTTACCTTGTCAGGAAAGATCAATCAACAGATAGATATCATCAACAATTTTCAACAAGTCTAAGATTAGTTTCTGAAGCAAGACAGAGAAACTACCTATGTGAGCAGGTGCAGCTTTACACGGCCTCATTATGAAGCAATCTTACATGGATTCATGAAGCAATCTTACATGGATTCCTTCTCATCATGAAGTAACCCTACCCAGGTTCCTTTTCATTCCAGATGAAGTTTTACCCAGACTCATCATGAAGTAACCATACCCAGGTTCCTTCTCATTCCAGATGAAGTTTTACACCGACTCATCGTAAAGTAACCCTACCCAGGTTCCTTCTCATTCCAGATAAATTTTTACACTGACTCATCATGAAGTAACCCTACCTAAGTTCCTTCTCATTCCATATGCAGTTTTACCCAGACTCATCATGAAGTAACTCTACCCAGGTTCCTTCTCATTCCAGATGAACTTTTACCCGAACTCATCATGAAGTAACCCTACCTAGGTTCCTTCTCATTCCAGATGAAGTTTTACACGGACTCATCATGAAGTAACCCTACCCAGGTTCCTTCTCATTCCAGATGAAGTTTTACACGGAGTCATCATGAAGTAACCCTACCCAGGTTCCTTCTCATTCCAGATGCAGTTTTACCCAGACTCATCATGAAGTAACCCTACCCAGGTTCCTTCTCATTCCATATGAAGTTTTACACTGACTCATCATGAAGTAACCCTACCCAGGTTCCTTCTCATTCCAGATGGAGTTTTACCCGGATTCATCATGAAGTAACCCTACCCAGGTTGCTTCTCATTCTAGATGCAGTTTTACACGGACTTATCCTGAAGTAACCCTACCCAGGTTCCTTCTCATTTCTAGATGAAGATTTACACCGACTCATCATGAAGTAACCCTACCTAGGTTCCTTCTCATTTCCAGATGCAGCTTTACCCAGTCTCATCATCAAGCAACCCTACCTAGGTTCCTTCTCCTTCCCAGATGCAGTTTTACACGAACTCGTCCTGAAGCAACCCTACCCAGGTTCCTTCTCTTAAATTATAGATGAAGCTTCATATGGATTCATCTTAAAGCAGCCCTGCCCATGCTTCCTTCTCACATGTCTCCTAAAGCAGCCCTACACAGGCCCATTATAAATTGAAGAATATCCAAGACCTCTGTTGGTTTAGTTTAAATTGATCAATGGTTTATCCTGATTCCTTTTTGTTAGACACTTTATCTGGTTCACATAAATCATTCCAAATATCTATTCTGATTCTTTTAAAGTTGAAGTCAAATTTAGACTTAGTCTAATTTCTGCCAACAATCACTCTAGATGGCATCCTTGAGCCCATCTCCGACGACTGTCCATCATCTCTCCAAATGGCATCTGTAAGCCTATTCCCTACATCATCAACTAGCAGTGCTATTTCATGCGAGTGCAAATTTCTGGGCACTTTAGTGTTCAATCATCTTCTACCTTCAAGCTACGAATGGTAACGTGCCATACTTGCTCTTCAGGTTTAAGAAGATTGAGCATGGGAAGTTGTTGTACCCCAAAATTTTCCCTCTCATTTCTCAAGGAATTTCTCACAAGGATTCTCAAAGTTCAAATTTGCACAAGTACAATTGGAGGAAACTGTTAAAAAGGGCAAAACATATAAAAATAATCTTTTCAACAAAATTGGAGAAAAATAAGTTTTCTTCAATTTCCCTTGCTTCGATTGGATTTTTGGTCCCTTGCAAATATACTTTGATTCACAAGGCTTCGATTGGACTTTGGTATACTTCAGGCCTTCTTCTATTTCCCTTGTTTCATTTGGACTTTAGTCTCTTTTAAGACTCCTTCGATTAAACTAGGACTTCCTTAAAGCTTCCTTTGATTCATAAGGAAATGATCTTCATACAAGCTTCAACTGAGTTTTGTTTCCCTTTGAAACAGCGTCCTTCGATTCAGGAAGTAAATGCCTCCTTTTGGTTTTCTTTGATTCATAAATTCAATAATCTTATGAAAGATTCCTTTGATTCAGAAGGAAATAAACTTCTGAAAAGTGTCCTTCGATTGCACCATTGACCCTCACTTGTTTGCCTTGGATTCACAAGTTTTCGATTGGATGAATGGCTACCTTCCTATGACTTTTGATTTCATCTTCATGTTTACATCGAATGCTCCTTCATATCACCTTCGAATCCATCTGCAAACCCTTCAATACGCCATAGTGTTGCATTATGACACACAACTTGGTGGCCCATTCGAAGGACTTGCCATGGTTGGGGAACAATTGGTTTTGCTTACTTTTGAGTCTGGTCGAAGCATTGGGCCTAAGTGATCGAAAGCAAGAGGACTCAAAGTGGCATATTTAGATGAAAAGGTTCATTCGAAGCACACACAGTTGGTCCATTCAAAGGACACACAACTGGTGGAAGCGAATGCTGTTTTGTTGAGTCTGGTCGAAGGTTATGGAAAGATGAAGGATTCGATTCAAAGGGTCAAGTTGTCCATAGGTCGGGCTACATAGGCCTCCAACTTGTGCCTCACTCCATATTAAATTGTTCAAGCCAACTTGCTCTTGATGACATCACTACCTTTTTAGAAAGTTTTTGAGCCTCGCGCCTGTCTCTTCTGCATATTTTCCCCCTATAAACTAGGATCCACCCATCTAAACCATTGATTTTGGTACTTTTATCTTGGGATTATAAAAAGCTGACACAAGTGGATGTTGGCCTTTCAAAGAAACTATATTTTACTCTTTCATAAAGCTGCTTATTCAAATTTGTTCTCTATAAGTAGAGAGTTCATTTGCACATCAAAAGAGGCTGGAGACGCTGAGGGGCTGGAAGGCAACAAGAGAGAACGTTGGCAGATTTTGGGTGGTGTGGAAAGAATCTTCAAAAATCATCAAACTCACAAAACTCTTGAACTCTTAAGATTCTCAAACACTAAACACAAACCCAGAATCTAAAGAAACACAACACTTGTTTCTTTTTTCTCTTTCGAATCTGAAACAATCCCCGCACGTTGTTTTTCTTTCGAATCCAGTAGAAAGAACACTACACCTGTTCTTCTCCTTCGAATCCAGAAATAACAAACACCACCCTCACACCTCCTGACCTTCAAATCCAGTCAAAGGAACACCACACCTGTTTATTTCCGTCGAATCCAAGAGCATCTAGTTCAGCCACTTGGAGGTCCAGCACACACTCCAGCCTACAGCAAGGTAAGTTGTTCTAAACCCTGAACTCTTCGTTTCTTGCATAACATGTAAATACAGTTCCTTTTCGTTTCAAACATGTACATATTATTGCTATTCTTTTGGTTTCCATCCTTTTAATATGTTTCATGGTTAACAACCATATTTTTTATTCTTTTTATATTTAAACATGCTTTAAAGACTAATCTAGCCTTAATGTGATGTTGGCATGGCCTTGGGCCATATTTCTATTCAAACTCAAACGAAAGAAACAGGAGACAGAAAGTTAGAAACGAAGCCTCTAGCTTCCATACTAACCTCCAGGCCAAACGAAAGAGGCAACCAGAAGGCACAACATGCTAGCCTCCGGGCCCCAATCGAAAGACACAACATGCTGGCCTCCAGGCCCCAATCAAAAGTCATGCCTTCACCCCTTTTCAGGCTAGATCAAAGAGAGCCATAAACTTAATAATTTAAGGGTTTGTTGCCCAAAATGGAAAGATCCATTTTTCTTTCTTTTACCTTATTTTTTCCTTTATATTTTCATGCAATTCAATATGGTTGTAATAGTGTAGTATTTTATCTTTCTGCACTCTTGACTTTATACAAAATGTTAGTAATTAGGGTTAATGGAAAAATAAAAACAATAAGTAGACAACCCATAATCAAAGACTAAATGCATGCAAATCAAACACACTATTCACACATGCACCCCTAGGGTTAACTCCACTTGTTGCCTAAAAATGGTCATGTTATGCATGTGAGACGTCTTAGCAAAAACAATCAAAATACAAGATCATAGTCCATCGATGACGCTTCAAATGTTTCCTTACAAATGATCTTAGTCCCTCAAGAGAAATGCTAAGATATCTCACAACATTGTTATCATGACTATACGATGACCCACACACGTCCCTTTACATCCAACGATGGGGCTTCTTACCAAATCAATGGTAAGATAGAAACATCTAAAGGAAGAGGAAAATAATACTAAATACCTTTGAGTAGGTAGGTTCCTCCTAGTGGCTCGCTTGCTCATAACAAAAAACATTTTATACACCAACACTTTCATTTTGAAACATTTTCAAAAGACAACACTTTGTATGCATTCTTATAGAGACGAGAATCATTACAAAGATGCCTTTCCAAAATCACTTTCAAAAACAAACACTTATTTGAACTATTTTCCAAAAAATACTTTGTATGCGTTCTTATAGAGACGAGAATCATTACAAAGGCACATTTTCAAAATACTTTCAAAACCACACCATAAAGCACACTTTCAAACAAAAGCAAGTGATCTAGCAAGCAACTAAGAGCCCATAGATAACTACTTATAAAAGGGGTGCTAACACCTTTCCTTTTCATAATCTACCCCCCGAACTCAAGAAAATAATCTCAAAGGTCTTTCCTGTTCTTTTCAGCCTTTCCCTTATTAGATAAAAGAAAAGTCAGTGGCGACTCTTGCTATTCGCAACAATTGCAATCAAACGCAAAACATCCCAAGTCAGTTCTCCCACCGTGTTACACCAAGACTACTTTGTTTAAGCTGAATATGGATGGGGTAATGATAAGGCCTTCCACCATAAGTGTGCGAGCATTTGATGGTTCAAGGAGATCTGTGGAGGGAGAAGTGGACTTTCCTTTCAAGATTGGTCCCCACACCTTCTATCTAACATTCTATGTTATGGATATTAGTCCATCTTATACTTGCCTTTTGAGTCACCCGTGGATCCATGTAGCAAGAGTTGTGACATCTAATCTCCATCAACGCTTGAAATTCGTTGTAAATGACAAAGTTATTTTCGTTTGTGGAGAAGAAGATATAATGATTAGCAATATGACAACCTATCGTTATGTGGAAGTGGAAGGTGAGGTGTACGAGTTACCCTTTCAAGCTCTGAAGAATGTTTCTATTGACAGGTTCCCCGTCGTGGGAGGTAATAAGTCTGAAGCACCCATGGCCTCTTTGAATAATTCCAAAGCCCTCATGGAAGCTAGATCTCCCCATGATGGTTGGGGAAAATTGATTGAAGTACCTGAGAAGAAAGATCAATGTGGTCTTTGGTATCAGCCATTGTCCTCTGTGCAAGCTAGTTTGGTTCCTCTCAAAGGAAAGTAGGTTCTCCCAATTTCTGAAGTGCTCATCAGTGTTGGTACAAGCAAATAAGGACAAGTGCTCGCAACAAATGATGAAGGTGACGATGAAGATGTTTCCAGATTTATCTATCAGGTTGCGCCGGACTAGGAGCTCAGCAATTGGATTGTCGTGGACATCCCTGAAGTTGTTTTCCTTGATGTGTAATTTTTTTTCCATTAAGTCATATGCCCTTCCCAAGGCATAGAGACAGCTTGTAGAAGGGGCCCCTTATGTTTCAATCTTTTTTTAAAATTGAATGAAAATCTCACTTTCGCATACAATTTTGTTCCCTGTCTTTTCTTTTACTTTTACTTTTCAAAATAAAAGTGGTAATGCTTTTCTTTTCATATTCTAAATATTTTCTTGCACTTTCTAAAATAAAACATGAAATCATCAATCATGCAGATCCGTCTCGAATTCCATCAAAAATGATAGTGCTATGGTTCCTAATATCCTTGAGAATTCAGTTGACCGTGCTAACGAGGATAGTGGGGAAGATTGTGAAGTCCCTGAAGAATAGGAAAGACTCTTGAGACAGGAAGAGAAGGTCATCCAGCCATATCAGGAAGAAACAAAAGTTATCAATCTCGGTACTGAATAGGTAAATAGAGAAGTTAAGATAGGTGTTGCCTTGCAAAGTGAAGAAAAGAAGGGGTTGATTGAGTTGCTTCGAGAGTATGATGACATCTTCGCCTGGTCGTATGAAGACGTGCTCGGTTTAGATACTGATATAGTGATGCACAGATTGCCGCTCAAGCCAGAATGTACTCCTGTAAAGTAGAAGTCGTGAAGGATCAGACCCGACATGGCTTTGAAGATCAAAGAAGAAGTTCAGAAACAGCTTGATGCAGGCTTCTTATCTGTGATAAATTATCTGCCTTGGATTGCTAACATTGTGCCTATACCTAAGAAATATGGTAAGGTACGTATGTGTGTTTACTATCGACACTTGAATAGAGAAAGCCCAAAGAATGATTTCTCGTTGCCTCATATTGATGTATTGGTTGATAATACTGCTCAGTCTTCAGTGTTCTCCTTCATGCATGGGTTCTCGGGTTACAATCAGATAAAGATGGCTCCTGAAGACATGGATAAAACATCTTTCAAAACTTCTTGGGGTACCTTTTGCTATAAGATCATGCATTTTGGTCTCAAAAATGTTGTTGCAACATATCAGTGTGCTATGGTGACTCTCTTTCACGACATGATTCATGAAGAGATCGAGGTGTATGTGGATGATATGATTTCAAAATTGCAAACTGAGGAAGAACATCTGGTTTATTTGCAGAAGTTGTTTGATCATCTGGTCTAAGTGCACCTTTGGGTTTCGATCGGGCAAGTTACTTGGTTTTATCGTAAGTGAGCGAGGGATTGAAGTAGATCCTGACAAAGTAAGAGCAATACAGGATATGTCGGCACCAAATAATTAAAAGGAAGTATGTGGGTTCCTTGGAAGGTTGAGTTAGATAGCCAGGTTCATTTCTCATCTTACTGCTACCTGTGAACCCATCTTTAAATTGTTGCACAAGAATCAAGATGTCCATTGGGACGATAGTTGTCAAGAGGCCTTCGAAAAGATTAAGAAATACCTTCAGGAACCACCAATACTCATACCTCCAATTACATGGAGACCTCTCATTATGTACTTGATTGTGCTTGAAGGATTTATAGGTTGAGTGCTCGGACAACATGATGATACGGGACGAAAATAACACGCCATTTATTACCTGAGCAAAAAGTTTACTGATTATGAATTGAGGTATTCATTACTTGAGAAGACATGTTGCGCTCTTACGTGGGCAGCTTGACGTCTAAGGCAATACATGTTGATTCATTCTACACTTCTGATATCTAAGATGGAACCGATAAAGTACATCTTCGAGAAACTAGCACTTATAGGAAAATTGGCTCGGTGGCAAATGCTTTTATACGAGTATGATGTCCAGTACGTCACACAAAAGGCTATCAAAGGTAGCATTATTCTGATCATCTCGCCCACCAGCCATTGGAAGAGTATCAGTCAATGAAGTTCGATATTCCAAACGAGGATGTTATGAAACTTGATGATAAAGAAGGACCCGAGCTAGGGGAGCGATGAATTCTTACATTAGATGGTGCACCAAATGCCATGGGCCATGGTATTGGGGCAGTTTTGACTTCTCCATGCAATACTCATATACCTTTCAAAGCCAGGCTATGTTTTGATTGTGGGAATAATGTCGCAGAATACGAAGCTTGTGTAATGGGCCTTGAAGCAGCCATTGGTTTGAAGATCAAGATTCTTTAAGTTTATGGGGATTCTGCCTTAGTAATATATCAAGTATGAGGTGATTGGGATACACGACACCCTAATTTAGTTCCATACCGGGATTACATATTAGAGTTGTTGCCCTCTTTTGATGAGATCACCTTTGAGCATATTCTTAGAGAAGTAAACCAACTAGCAGATGCTCTAGCTACTTTAGTAGAAATGTTCAAAGTCAGTTATCTGAATCATGCACCTGATAAGAATCCTTCGTTACAAGGAGCCAACACACGTTTTCCCTGCTCATTGTCTCACAACTGAAGACGTGTCCAACGAAAAGCCGTGGTATTTCGACGTCAAAAGATATCTTGAGAAGCAAGAGTACCCCGAGGGTGCTACAATTTATGATAAGCAGAATCTTAGAAGATTAGCATCCAAGTTTTTATTGTCAGAAGATGTTATGTACAAAATAAACTATGATTCAATTCTTCTTAGATGCGTGGATAGACACGAAGTAGAATCCATCATACGAGAAATTCATGAGGGATCTTTTGGGACTCATGCCAGTGAACATGAAATGGCCAAGAAAATCTTACGAGCGGGTTATTTCTAGATGACGATGGAAAGTGACTGTTGTGTGTATGCAAATATGTGCCACATGTCAAGTTTACGCAGACAGGATACATATTCCTCCCAATCCTTTGAATGTGATTACTTCACCATGGCCCTTTGCAATGTGGGGCATTGATATGATTGGACGGATTGAGTTGAGTGCTTCAAATAGACACAGGTTCATTCCCGTCGCTATTGACTACTTCACCAAATGGGTGGAAGCGGCTTTATACAAGAATATGACGAAGCAAGTCGTCACCCGCTTCATCAAGAAATAAATCATATGTCGTTATGGAAATCCTAACAAGATCATCACTGATAATGGGTCGAATCTCAACAACAAAATGATGAAGGGAATGTGTGAAGAATTCAATATTGAGCACCATAATTTATCACCCTATCAGCCAAAGATGAATGGGGAAGTCGAAGCAGCTAACAAGAACATAAAGAAGATTGTCCAGAAAATGGTGAGAACATACAAAGATTGGCATGAGATGTTTCCCTTTGCTCTACACGGCCACCGAACTTCGGTGTGTACTTCCACTGGGACAACTCCCTTTTAACTAGTATATGGTATGGATGTGGTGCTACCAGTTGAAGTGGAAATTCCTTCATTAAGGGTTATGATGGATACTAAGCTTGATGAAGCTGAATAGATTCAAATAAAGCTCGACCAACTCAATCTCATCGAAGAGAAGCGCCTAGCAGCCATTTGTCATGGTCAGTTATATCAACAGCGTCTCAAGAGAGCCTTTGACAAGAAGATTCGACCCCAAGAGTTCCACACAGGTGACCTGGTCTTAAGGAAGATTCTCCCAATTCACTCTGATCCAAGAGGCAAGTGGACTCCCAACTACGATGGTCCGTACATCGTGAAGAAAGCTTTCTCATGAGGTGCTTTAATCTTGACAGACATGGATGGGGGAGATGTTCCACTTCCAGTCAATTCAGACTCAGTCAAAAAATACTATGCATAAAAAGACCCGCTAAGTCAAAAACCCAAAAGGGAGGCTAAGGAAAAAGTTAGGGCAAAAAAAAAAAGAATAACCCGCTAAGTCAAAAAACCCGAAAGGGAAGATTAGGCAAAAATGGGTCTCCCGGTGGATTGAAAACCCGAAAAGGCAATCCAGGCAAAAATTAAGGACAAAAAGCGAGAGACTACATTATGAAAGCTCTTCACGGATAACAAGTACACCCTCCTAACACTGGATGGATCAATTCACCTATTATCCTTCGGAAGCACATCACTAGGACGATCTGGGATATGGGAACTATAGCAATATCAATTTTAATGGAAGTTCGAGATTTTCTTATTGCCATTTTACCTATTGTATTTTGTCTTTTCTTCGCAACTTCCTCATCTAGGAGTTGTTTTCATGTATGAATTCCTATTCACAGGCCTAACTCATTAATAAAAAATTTCCCTTCCACCAAAAAGTCTTTGTTATGTCCTTTCTACTTTATTTTTTCATATGCGAACTGTGATTTAAATTCTTTGTTAAGCATTGCATTGAAAACAATAAGGCAATAATAATCACAAGCTAACATGTGAAACACAATGTTACATGGACGTGAAGGCATCCCAAGGGAGTTCCATGGCGTTCAAGTGTTGTTTTTCTATGCAGGTAGCAAGTCGTGATGGTCACCTTGACCAAGCTTTCATCCTCGTCACCTCCTTACAGACGTTTGAGCATCTGATTCTCCAACACCGAGAAACATGGGGCATTTGATGAGATCCATGTCTCTACTCAGTAATCCACAATAATTCCGGCAAGTGAAGAAAGTCAGATCAAGCTACTCCTCCTCAGCAAGATTTAATCCCCACTGAACTTGACAAGGCTATAACTCAATTCTCGAAGTTTTCAAGCACCAATATGTATTGTCATCTCAAGACAACGGGCAACGGATCATAATGAGCCTAATATTTTTCACTCTGCATACGATAATCATCATGGAATATTACATTGCATTCTCAAATTCATAGCATATCCATCGAAAGGGATCATCATGCCACACTTCAAAATGCATATGAAGCATGAGCCAGATTTGGTACCTTGCATGAAAGCCCCAAATCAATAAAACATCCCCACCAATAATACCATCCTCATAATTCTCAGTTAACATTCGTCATTACACTACCAAACAAAAAATAAGTCGTGGTGCCAGTACATTGTACTCCCCAACTCTCAATACCCATGTTATCTTATCTAGGGTCGTAGGTAGTCCGTATATCTTACTCTGACGTTATATTTTTAGGGTTGTAGGTTGTCCGTAGATCTTACCCTCACCTTATCTTTTTAAGGTCGTAGGTCGCCCGTAGATCTTACCCTTATTTTATCTTTTTAGGTTCGTAGGTCGTCCGTAGATCTTATCGTCACGTTATCTTTTTAGGGTCGTAGGTCGTCTGTAGATCTTACCCTCGCGTTATATTTTTAGGGTTGTAGGTCATCCATATATATTACCCTCACGTTATCTTTTCTTAGGTCGTAGGTCGTCCGTAGATCTTACCCCCATGTTATCTTTTCTAGGTTTGTAGGTCGCTCGCAGGTCTTACCCTCACGTTATCTTTTCTTGGGTCGTAGGTCGCCTGTAGGTCTTACCCTCACGTTATCTTTTTCTTGGGTCGTAGGTCGTCCGTAGATCTTACCCTCACGTTATCTTTTCTAGGGTCGTAGGTCGCTCGTAGGTCTTACCCTCACGTTATCTTTTCTAGGGTCGTAGGTCGTTCGTAGGTCTTACCCTCACGTTATCTTTTTTCGGGTCATAGGTCGTCCGTAGATCTTACCCTCACGTTATCTTTTTCGATTCGTAGGTCGTCCGTATATCTTACCTTCATGTTATCTTTTCTAGGGTCGTAGGTCGTCTGTAGATCTTACCCTCACGTTATCTTTTCTTGGGTCGTAGGTCGTCCGTAGATCTTACCCTCACGTTATCTTTTCTAGGGTCGTAGGTTGCTCGTAGGTCTTACCTCATGTTATCTTTTCTAGGGTCGTAGGTCGTCCGTAGGTCTTACCCTCACGTTATCTTTTTTCGGGTCGTAGGTCGTCCATAGATCTTACCCTCACGTTATCTTTTTTTAGGATTATAGGTCATTTGTAGATCTTACCCTCATGTTATATTTTTTAGGGTTGTAGGTATTTCGTAGATCTTACCCTCATGTTATCTTTTCTTGGGTTGTAGGTCGTCTGTAGATCTTACCCTCATGTTATCGTTTCTTGGGTCGTAGGCCGCTCGCAGGTTTTACCCTCATGTTATCTTTTCTTGGGTCATAGGTCGTCCGTAGATCTTACCCTTGCATTATCTTTTCCTGGATCTTAGTTCGTCCGTTAGTCTTACCCTCGTGTTATCCTTTCTCTTGGGTCGTAGATCATACACCGATCTTTACCAGTTGTCTTTACCTTTCTTTTTGGGTCGTGAATCTCGCACGATAGATTCTTCATTGTCGTCGAGTTCTACCCATCGCCTTTAAGTTATCATGTTGTCATTAATCCTACTTCCAGTCACCACGACATCCTCAACCATATCTTTTCAGTCACTTTGACGCCCACTTCCATGAGAACCTTGTATTGGTATCGTTACCCTACTACAAGATATTATTATTCAAACCGCATTTAGCCATCATGACTAGTTCACCTGAAAATTCATTTTTTCATCCCCCAGTAGACGTCACAAATAAATAACATTCACACCATCTCTCTGGGACAAATTTAAGGTCCTGGTATTTAATCATCTTCTACCTTGAACTTTTGAAAGGCTGGCGCCAATCTCACCTTCAGGTTTAAGACGATTAAATAGGGGTAGTTGTCATACCCCAAATTTGTCCTACCTTTTACTTTTGTCTGGCTTAGACTTCGCACTTCATCCACATCATCTTCACTAGTTAATTTGCATATCATGCATTTCATTGAATAAAGCACTTTGGTCCAAGAAGCAGTATTCGTGTGAGACTAGGGTTTCATGTTGGTTTTGAGGTTCCTTCATCAGTTAAAGGTAGTTTCATCTCATTCTTGAGGAGTGAACTATGTGGAGTTAGGTTTTCAAGTATGGTTATTATGGATTTCTCCAATATCACTAATGTCTAGGGCCTGTTCAAAGTGTTTCAACAAGTGAATCTCGTGAATTGGGGTTTTGGTAACTTGGTTATCTCGAGCATCATGCATTTAGCATTTGTCAATTCATATACAGTTTTCTCGAGAGCTATCATATGGTGCATCGAGATATATTTTCATCAAGTCAAGATGTTTTTGATTCATTGAAGATCGTGATTCATCTATCTGTGAATTATGGTTTTGATACTTATCATGATTGGGCTTGTGAACATGCATCAACAGAAAGGCATTTGGTTAGGTATTTCATCTCAAATATCTCCTCACACTTCTGGTTTTCTTCTTGAGATATTTAAGTCACCAATTCTTGAGTCTGAAGGTTAAATTGATGAACGTCGAATCCTGGCACAAGAAATAATGTTGTAGGTTCATTGTAATCAAGGCGTTCTTGTTTCCTCGAAAACTTGCCGTTCTAATGCAAGAAATTTTGGACTTAAATTTGAAGACAAGTTTTGAATTTGGATTCATTCGAGTGATTGTTTTGAGATTCATTCAAGTTTTATTCATTCATCATCATTCAATTTATACAAAGTCCACCTTGATTCAAAGTTATTTTCAAAAGTTACTTGTATCAAGCATATTCATCATCAAAGGAATTTCAATCGAAATTTGGGATTCAAATATCATTCAAGTTTCAACCAAAGTCCAAGACTTATCCAATTTCCATATAACAAGTTCATCATAAGTTCAAAGAGAAGACATTTAAGTTTCATATTCATTACATTTTTTGAGCAATTTACAAATCAAGTTACAAAGTTGAAATACAAGTTACGAGTATCTTGTTTACAAAGAAAAGATAATTATTCTTTAAGTTTCTTTGCTTCATCTTCAAGCGACTTGTCCTTACTCCTTGACAAGACTTCTTCTTCAAGTCATCAACCTTGCCTTGCATTGCCTTCTTCACCTTTCATCAACCCTCCCATGAAAAATAAACAAACAAGAAAATGAGTTAGTTCAATCATAACTTGAATAAGAAGTTTGAAACAAATGTTTCTCTCTAATCTCATCACGAGGGTCTGTGTTTGGAATCAGAATCTCAAAGGGTGTTTTCAATCATGTACTAAGCCTAATTCAAAAGCCTCATAAAAATCAGAATTCAAAAGATCAATCATGGGCCATGTTCCAATTGCAAATCACAAAGATAATTTTAGTTCACAAAAGGAAAAGAAATTCAAAAATAATTTTACTGCAGTAACAAAGTCAACAAACAAATATTGCCAACAATCGCTTTGTAGAAAAACAAAGTCAGCCTAAACAGTCCCAAAAATGAGAAAAACTGTCCAAACATTATTTGTCCAAACTGTCAAAAACCTGTCCAAACATAACAAGCCAAAAAATTGTCCAAACTGTCAAAAACCTGTCCCAAACTTGCACCAATTTAGCAAGCCATAAGCTGCATCAAAAAGCATAAAAAGCAGGGCAACAAATTTTTTCAAAAATCATGTTATCTTTCCCACCAAAATGCCCCTTTCTTTTGGGATATAAACAAATATAAAAGATATAGAGAGAGGGTTGTTATCATAAACCACAAAAAAAACGTAGAAACCACTGTTAGCATAAACCACAAAAAACATAAACATACACACAAACCCTAGGATATTGTCATCGTCTCCCATAGACTCAAACCTTCAGAGAAAGAGAAAGAATCATTCAAAAATTTCATGAACAAAAAATCTGAAAACATAACACACAAACCCTAATCATCTTCATCTCCCACCTTATTCAAAAAAACCTTCAGAAAATAGTAAAGAAAGAATATTGTTCAGAGGCCACGGTTCACGTTCAATCCAAAATCACATAATACTCATCAAGCTATCAAGCCAGCAAAAACCCTAAAATTATTTTATCATTTTTTGCTAACATAAAACCCTTCAGAAGGAAAAGAGATCGCTATTTTCGCGACTGAGAAGAAGAAAGAAAAAGAGAGATCTCATCGTGAAATCACCAAAAAAGGTAGAGAAATTGTAAGCGATACGTGGAAAATGAGGCTCCGTTTCGTTTCCTATTTTCCTTATTTTATCACTCATTTGTATTCACCAGCATCACCATCATCATTTTCTTGAACCTTGAAAACTAGGGTTTCCGTCACCCCCTTTTAGATCTAGCCATTTATATTAAGAATCTGCAAAAATCAACTGTAGGTTAGTGTCTAGAAGAAGAAGATGATTCAAAACACGTAAAAAAATTAGGATCGGAGCTATTTCGATGTTAACCGCCGCCGCCGCCGGGAGGCGATTTCCTGCGTAGCCAATGGGTCTTCTCCGGCATGGAGAAACTTAGAGAGAGGTCAGAGCGTTGGCTCTTTTAGAGAGAGAGAGAGAGAGAGAGAGAGAGAGAGTTTAGTCTGATTTGGGTCTAATGAAACAATTACTTTATTTTTTTTATTTTACTATTAAAATCAATTGTTTAATTCTGTGATGACAAGTGTCCCTGTACGGTTGGTTTGTTCTCTGTGGATCATGTGTGTATGTTGTCTTAGGGTCTACCATGCACACTCGCCTCTCACCAGCCTTTAGATCTCACCAGATATGGATCTTGTGCTCCATATGCGCACCTCACCATAGGCCTCCCTGGAGCTGCACACTGGATCAGCGAACCATCTATTGGGCCTAGACAGACCCTCATTTCAGCACCCCCAGATTACACTACATTGAGACCCATTTCTTTTTTTAAACATATTGTTTATTGTTTTAATTATTTTATCAAATATTAAAAATACAAAATATTTTCTTATTTTAAATAAACAATTAAACTGAAAATATCATTTTAATATTATTAATTATTTTATTAATTAATTTTATTAAATAGATTTAAAATGGTTCAGTTTAATTAGTTTATTTGTTAATTTTCAATTTGGTTGTATTGTTTGTTTAACTAGATTTTTAATCAAACTTTCGATTCGATTCATCCTCATTCATAAACTTGTATCCCCATCCCCATATGGTTTGTAATAGCTTAGAATTTTAGTTTCTTTGATATTTCTTTATATGTTTAAATTGCTAATTATGCATATTTTATCCAATTAGAACACTTGGCCTCCTCTTGGGCTCATCATCAATGAGCAGGTATCCACTTACAAATGCACACTTTCACATATTTCATAGTTTGGTCCTGGGCTTTTCTACAGTAACAACGACTCGATCAATTGTTCCAATGGATCGTTTAGAACACTAGTGCCACGCTAGTCCCAATTTATAAGAGCATGCATATAGCCACTTGTATGGGATTTTGATTTTCATATTATATATTGAAGCAACTTCCCCCCCCTTGGTTTACATACCAAGCATCTTCCTAAAGGGTCTCATAACTGAGTTTGGGCATGGTCATTCTCACGAGGTTAATCAAGTATTGCCCTTGGTTAACCATAACCCGAATCAACCACTTTGGTCCATATACCAAGTGTTTCCATGCACAAAGGGTCTCATGGTTGAGGGTAGGAGCACCTACCCTCACGAGATTAATCAAGTGCACCCCTTGGTTAATCATAACCCGATTCAATTCCCATACACCAAGCATTCCATTTACGCATTTCATGATATTACTCAGTTTGTCATCACTTTTGCCATGATCACCATGCATGATCACTCTTCATAAACACCGTCTCCTTTTACTTTATGCTTATAACATGCTCCCTTAGGATAATAGTTTCCTCTTCTTTAAGATGTGAGATAATTTGACTTTAGGTTAGAAGCCATGCATGACAACATTAGGGTTTCTTAGTCTCACTCTTAAAATCTTTCTTCTTTTGTAATTAAAACTTTCCATCCACAAATCAAAAATCCAAAAACATTTAATCGTTATTCAAATTCATTTTAAAACTCGAAAAACACTCAACCAATCAAAACTCCCCAAAGGGGCATGTTATCTTCGTTCTACCGCGATGCACGTCGTGCCTATTGCTAGAATGCCTGCGTTAACGTCGCCCACTAAAAAAACACCAACAAACCAACTTTTTCTAGAAGAAATACGGTATTCTGATTCCTTCACTGGATACGTAGGAAAAGGGTTGCGAGACCCTCACGAACGCACTAATAAAAAACCATTTCTTTCCCCTTAGCAAGTATAGTTATAGATAAACACACTCTTAGAAGCAAACAAACAAAATGGATCCCGTTGAGTACAGCAGATGTGAGGGGTGATAATACCTTCCCCTTGCATAATCGACTTCCTTACCCTTTCTCTTGGTCGCAAGACTATCTTGTCCATCCTCTTGTGGTTTTCTCGATATTTCCCCTTCCTTCGGGATAAATAAAGTTTGATGGCGGCTCTGCATTTTTTGTCGGTAGCTTTAATATTTTTCTCAGATAGTTAAAGATGATACTAATTGATGTATGGTGTGGTGTTGGTTTTGTGATCCCGTTTTCCCCAGTCAGGTCTTAGTTTATTTTGATTTCAGGTTTGCATGGTATGAAGTATCTATCCCATATTCCCTAGTAAGGTCTTCGCTCCTATGACAAAAGGCCTTTTTTCCCTTTTGTATGCTGATATGGAATCATTTGCAAAATATCGCCCTTTTGCAGTGCTAACATTATTGTTGTTGTTTGTTTCCCAGCCAACAAGACAAGGGCAATATCTTTTCTAAGAAGTGTTTAAATAGTTGTCAACTTTTTGGGTTTTCTCCCGCCAAGTACTGGGTTTGATTTAAAATCCCCATAAGTTTCATTTATTGTTGTAATGTTTGACTTCTTAAATCCCCGAGTAAATAGGAGATAACATATTTCCCTAAAAATTGTTATCCACGTGAGCTTTCGCAATTTCTCCCTAGAGAAGTTGGTGCAATCATCACTCTCAATATTGAAGAATGTATCTTGGTGCCCCCTCGATGATGGGTTGTTCCCATCCTCATTAAAGATAGTATGATATCCCCCAAATGATGTCTAGGAAATATGGTATTGTTTTCCCTAGTGAAGTCAGTATTACAGTCCCCGGTAGAAGTACAGACCTTGAAACATTTGTCTTCCCCATTGAAGTCTGTGTGTTTTTCCCTGGTGAAGCCTGGAAGAAGTTGTTATATCCCTATGTTTGTATTTATTTACTGTAATGATTTTGTTCCTTCCCACTAAGGTTAAGCCGCGAGATAGGAATCTGTTTCCTCAGATGGTGCTTACTTTCTTATGGAATTTTCATCTTGGATGTGTTTTAGCTGAGTATTGACTGTGCCCAACTTAGTCTGGTCAAGTTATCCCCGGTGTTTTATGTTTATTTTGTCAGCATATACATAATGATATTCACGCATACATACATCATGCCTAGCTAAATTTAGCAAATCATGGCTCTTTAGTATATTATTGTTGGCATATTACCCTGTTTTGCAGAATTATGTTATCCTCTCTCCAATAGAGTGTCAACCTTAAGCAGAAAGTGTATATTCTTTCGATTTCCCCACTGATTTATCCCTCGTGGAAGAATTTTGCTTTATCCATACTGTTTAATTCATCGATTGGACGGAATGTGGTTCCCTCTTGAGTTTATTTCTCATGAGGTGTTATTTTGGTAGACTACTTCATTTCGGTCTATTTTTGGTTTGAATGGGTAGTCCCCAGCAGTATTATTATTTCTGGAATCTTCAAGCCTTAGTTTGAGAATGTTCATTTATTTTGCACGTGAAGATTTTATCTCCTCAAACAGGAATATATTGGCATTTCCCCAGGAAGCCATATTTCATTTCCCTTGGGAGTCCTATTTCTTTCCCCTGGAAAATAATTATTAAAATTTGTTGTACCCAAAAATTTGCCCTCTCTTTTCTCAAGATATTTCTCACAAAGATCTTCAATGGTTCAAGCTTACACAAGTATTAACTAGGTCAAGCCATCTCCTCAACACCGATGCCTCAAATTAGAGTTTTGATTTTCACAAGGAAAATTGGACTTCTAGTGCTTCAATTTACTTTCATGGATCATTATGGACCTTCAAGAATGCTCATATCAAGTTTCAAGTCTTGCATCTCAAAATTTCTCAATCAATTGATCAGATGACTCAAAATCAACTGTATTGGATAAAAAGTCAACTATGGACAAAATACAGTCAAACTTCAAGATTTTTGACCAATATCAACATTTTGAGGTCATATGTATCAATTTATTAAGTTTGGATCACAATTCCCCAAGAAAATTGTTCAAATCACCAAAAGGGCAAAATGATCAAAATTAGGGTTTTTACTGAGAATGACTAATCTTTGACTTTTGAACTAATACATGACTTATTGGTTTTAAACATGATATCAAGGATTATAATGCATCATTTTGACCTAATTTCATATCTCAATTCATTTCTCAAGATCAATTGATTGATAGTTGAAATTCAGTTAACTGATGAAAAGTCAACTGATACACCAAAAGTCAAACTTTGACTTTTTTTATCAAAATTGAGTTTCGAAGATCACATTTGATAAATACATTCAAAAGTTTTAAACTTGATCATCAAGAAATCAAGAAAGTCAAAATTCATCTTAAAAAGTCAAACTTTTGAAGACTTAGAATTTTTCTAAGTGTTTTTAAGTCTTATTTTTTCATGACTTCATGCCAACTTTTCACCAAGATGCAAGATGATTCAAAGAAAATTTTCAACATGAAAGTTATAGATATTGATGAAATCTATAACCTTTCTTTACTGATCAAGTTCTATAAATTCTTGGATTTTGAATTATGAATCCATAAAGTCATGAACTTTTTCTTAAACACTTGGTGAAAATTTGACCTAGTTTAGGCAGATTTTTGACCTAACTTCATGGAAATTTTTCACATAGTTCCAAATTGATTCTGCAAAAATGAAAAACATGAATGTTGTAGAGGATGTTCCAATATTTTCAAATTGTCCAAGAACTCATTTAGATTGTTCTTGAGCTAGGAGAATCGAGGAGATGAAGTTAGGGTTTCAAACTTGAATTACAAGGCATTTTTCATGTAGAACACTTGACCAAATCCATAAGCCATACTGCATAATCTTGCTTTGCAGGCCTAAAACTTGTGTTTCACTCCATAATTAACTATTTACACGATTTATTAAGCCATTGTCCAATCGATTCAAGCATTGTCGAAAGCAATTTTCCATTTTAGGGAGAAAGTCACCACTTCCATTCTAGTAAAGCAAGCTTTATGCAAAGTCAACTTGTATTGAGCCTTCCACTTGTTCCTTCTACACAAGCTTCCCCTAAAAAGTCATATAAGCATTTTTAAAGTTTGTAACCACTTTAGACAGCTTTGTACCTTTCCTTGAAACCATATTTGTCAAGCTTGCTTCAAAAACAAGTCAAAATCCCATAACTTGTGATCTTGTGATTATGATCATTGCAAGTATCTAAACCTTTTCCTATAAGTTAAGACACTCTTATGCAACTTAGGACAAAAATTAGAAAGCACTAAAACTCACCCAAACTCCTTGAAAACCAGAAATTGCATAAAAACTCCAATGTTACCACATTCTGCCCAAGAACTTTCATCTCTTAAACCACTCGTGTGTTTCCTCTCCAAATCATCTCAAAAGCTTCCTTACCTCAAATAAAACTCATCCCAATCCCTATTTCCAAACTGTAACACCATTTTAACCATTGCCCAAACTCAAAAACAGAGGTCTACAACTTGACTTTTCCAGACCATTTTATCCATTTTCAACTCATGCTAAGCATTGCATTAACTTCTAAGAGACTCAAGGAAGCTAACCTGATCATTGCAACACCTTGAAAGCTGCTCAAACTCAAAACACAATCTCTATCTACAAGGTGTATTTTCTAAACTTCTATCTCTTCATACAAGCATCATTTGATTCTGATTTGTGAAGATAAAATGTAGATATCATAGCCCTGAAACTGGCCATGTCCTTGGAATTTATATTGGCTGAGTAGTTTGAATTTTAGTCTTGAGCTTTCTGAAATATTTAGGTCAAAATTAGGTACCAATAAAATTCATGTTCATCTTTGAGAGTTAGGTTAATTAGTTTACATATTTTGAATCGTGGTGAAATTTCTTACTAGATTGATGTTTGCACTTTTGAGAATGGTTAGGAAATGAGCAAGTTATAGAATTCAAAAGTGTTGTTCATGGAAGTTGGCGCAAGGAAGAAGATGACACAGGCCTAGGATGGGTTTTCAAATATATATTTATGGTTTTGTATTAATAAACAGATGTATCACCACCCATGTGGTTAAAGCGTGCGCTTGTTACCTCTTGGACCTGGGTTCGAGCCCCAGCGTCCGTTTTGCATTTTTTTCTATTGTTTCCACTTCCTTTTTTGTTTGAAAAAGCGCGCATTGGGCCTCCCTTGGATTGGGCCTTGCTCCTTTACTCATCAGCACCCCATGTTTGCATACATACACGCACCCCGCTTTTTTTTATTCTGATTACAAAATAAAAACGGGCTTTTGGGCCTAACAAAAATCTGATTTTCTTCCAAACCACTATTTTCACCTTCTTACCCCCCTGACATATAATTTTATTTTTCTATTTTATTTTAATTGTTATTAATATTATTATTCTTATTATTTTTATTAATAAAAAATACCAAAAAAAATTTATATTTATTATTTATAATATTTGGTATTTTTTTAAAGCAAAGGACTAAAAACATTTTCTTAACAACTTCCTTTTAATTAATTTAATTTAGATTAGGTTTTAATTCTCTTTTATAATTTAATTAACTTAGAATTTAGGAATTTTAATTAATCTCTTTCATTAGGTTTAATTAGGTTAATTTTAAAACCTTTTTCTTAAAAAAAACCCTAAAAATTTTCTTTCTTAACTAATCTAATTTATTTTTTTATTTAATTTAGATTTAGTTCTTATTTAATCCACTTAGACATAATTAATTATTTTTCTCACTTTGTTAGTTTAATTAGGATAATATTAAGGCCCTTTATACAAAAAAAACTCAAACAAGAACAATTTCCTTTTCTTTGTATATCATCATACATCCTTGTACATTATTTGTTTATATTCAATATGATTGTAATAGTAAATTAGGGTTTATTTTCTTTTATTGCCCCATTTGTAAATTATATCTCCATCCCCAAATGATGTAATAGCGTAGAATTTTATATTTCCGTAATTTATCGCTTTTAATACAAATGCTAGTAATTAGGGTTTGTATGGCAAGATATAAAATCAACAAGTAGAAAACCCTAACTCAAGAACAAAAAGCATGAAAAACAAACACTTTTCACACTTGCACCTCTAGGGTTAACCTCACTTGTTGCCTAAAATAAAAACAGTTATGTCCCTCAAACGTGGGATACTTTAGCAAAGACCCTCGAATACAAGATCGTAGTCCCTCGATGATCCTTCAATGTTTCCTTCGATAAACGATCTTAGACCCTTACGAAATATTGATAAGGTATCCTACAATGTTGTTTCTATGATTTTACGATGATGCATGCATGTCCCTTCACATCCAATGATATAGTTGCTTACTAACTAATAATAAGACAACATTATCTAAAGGAGGAAGAAAAGAACTAAGACTTTTTGAGTAGGTAGAACGTTCATAGTTGCTTGCTCACAACATTTCAAAACATCTTCCAAAACACACCAACACTTTCCATGAAATATTTTCAAAAGTCAACACTTTGTATACATTCTTATAGAAACTAGAATCATTACAAAGTTCGCCTAAACGAAGGAACTTTTCAAAAATACTTTCAAAAACAATCACAAACACATTTCAAGAAAAGCATTTCAAAAGTGAGCTAGCAACTAAGAGCCCGTAGATAACTACGGATGAAAAGGGTGCTAACACCTTCCCTTTCCTAACCTATCCCCTAAACTCAAGAAAATTCTCAAAAGGTCTTTCCTGTTCTTTTCACCCTTTCCTTCATTGGATAAAAGAAAAGTCGGTGTCAACTCTTGTTATCCGCAACAATAGCGATAAAATGCAAAACACCCAAGTTGGTTCACCCACTCGATTACAAAACTGGCGACTCTGCTGGGGAGTTACTTAAAAGTGGGGTTACCCTAGAGGCTAGACCATGCTTAAATGCTTTCATTGTTTGACTTGTTTGTTTTACATTTTGGGTCCTTGTTTGGGTTTGGTATTGATCATCTACCCGGATCGAGGAACATTATTAGGTAAGTAGCAATAGATCGTGGGGACTATGCGGGGTATATCGACATGGTTGAAGTGATGTCTACGTTGGTGTGACACATTTGTTGGTACCAGTATCCCTTGAGTCCAGTCAAGGAGAATACGGGACTGCTGCGTGGTGTCATGAAGCACTAACTAACCGTAGAACCTTTAATTGAACAACTTGGCCATTAGGAAGTAGTGAGATAGCCAGTTTTGGTGTAGTCTGAAGTTGGCTGATACTCGATGATGCACTCATTCTGATCGGACTTTTGGGATATTTCGGTCTCCATAAAGAGGCTTGCGCTGAAACAATGCCCGATGAAGAAAGATCAATAATATTGAGATTCCCTAGAACCCGGTTACTTTCTAGGACAGGTTGAACCAACTAAACTTCAAGAGGGTACTTAGCTATAAACCCCACACAAGCCTAAACCTAAGGACTTGTTTGTGTGCTTGTATATGATTATTTGTACATAACATCATGACATCATACCATGGTATTTTCACTAACCATTTCAAGCACCTAGAGATTTATCTTTGTTTTATTTTGTAGGACGTGGCTTCCATTCATAGGAATACTATCCAAGTCAACCTCGTAAGAGTGCCTCCTCAACTCAAAGAGTTAGCGTCAAGGGTTCCTGATAATTCTCCATTCACTAAGAGACATAGTCGACTTCTCAATCTGGTTATTCAAGCCTTGATGAAGACATGATGAAAGTGCTCTTTCAGTTATTTGACCCTTTACACCATTTCTTTACATTTCCTGATTACCAATTAGTGCCCACCATAGAGGAGTTTTCTAAACTCTTGGGAGTGCATATTCTTGATCAATTACCCTTCACTAGTATTGAGAAAAACCCAAGAATTGAGGATATTTCTCTAGCTTTACATTTGCAACAGTCTGGCGATGTGGAAAATTGGGCAACAAGAAGTGGTGTTAAGGGGTTTCCTAGCGAAGTTTCTGTTTGAGAAGGCTCAACTCTTCTAGGATGCTCTGGATTTGCAAGCTTTTGAAGAGATTTTGGCTCTCCTAATCCATGGGATGGTACTATTTCCTAACCCAGACCAACTCATAGATGTGAATACGGTCAAAAAATTTCTATCTCGTAACCTGGTGCCTACCTTACTTGGAGATATTTTGCACCCTCTTCACACTCGCACCATGAAGAGAAGGGGGGCCCTTATGTGCTTCACTCCTCTTTTGGCTAGGTGGTTTATTTCTCACCTTCCCCGGTCTGTTTTGAAGAATGACCAAGGCATGAGATGGTCTAATAGGTTGATGACACTCTCACATTCGAATATTCATTGGTGTTTTTGGTCTTTGGAGGATGTTATCATTATTGACCATTGTGGGGAATTCCCTAATGTCCCTCTCCTTGACATTAGGGGAGGTATCACTTATAATCCTTTCTTGGCTCTATGACAGTTTGGGTATACTCAGAGGGATGGCCCTAATGACGCACTTGTCCAAGGAATTGTATTTGACTATGAGAACGATGTCCAAGGTTATCGTCAAAGATTTGTACGAGCTCGGGGCATGGTGAACAAAGTTGATAGCAATACATTGGGGCATAAGAACTCCATTCCTTTGGAGCCTTATCTCAAGTGGGTACAAGCTCATGCTCAAAACCTCTTGATGCCATATGAGGCCATCCTACCTATCATCATGGAGCCGATTGCCGAAGGAGATGTTCCCTACACTATTCTTCATCCTGACATGCCTACCACTCTCGAAGAGTTGTAAAGATCATGGATTCAACTCAAAGGGGAGCGAGACACCTTTGAAACCCAATTCTACGTAAGCGGGAAAAAGGTTTTGGAGCTCACGAGGCAGCTTCATGAAGAGTAAAGTTTGAACGCTTACATTGCACCGAAGAGGATGCGCTCATGGGAATCTTGAGTCCTTTTTGTTTTAGGAGTTTATTTTGTTATTTGTGCTTCTTCCATTGTAAGCCCAAAAGGCATTTTTGTAAATCGTTTGAACTTATTAATACAATTAATGTTTATTCCTTCTTTTTTTAAACAAATTTAAAATCTCAAAGGTCCTTGAAAACATTTTCATTCACATTACATGCATCATAACATAAGCAGGTTTTACGACACAGGTTTCCTTATCTTTCTACTATTTATTTCAATAAGATGGATCTCGAGCAGACTATGAAGGACTTGCAGACATAAAGTTCTCAATTTCAAGAAATCGGAGCTCTGATGCCAATTGAAGGTGTGAGAAACACAACAAAGGGGGGGTTTGAATTTGGTTTCACCAAAAAATAATTTTGAATTCTTTTTGATGATGAAAGACCAAATTAACCTAGAACATAAAAATGAATGAACGCGATTATTTTTATCCTGGTTCACTGTTAACAAAGCTAGTCCAGTCCACCCCTCAAGGTGATTTCTCCTTCAACAAGGACTTAATCCACTATAACAAAACTGATTATAGATAACCTACAATAAGTCAGATCAAACTTATTGGCACCCCTAATAAGTCAGTCGATCCTTATTGCAAATCCACTCAAGTTGCAGCAGGAGTCTTCTTGAGATCAAACCTTCACTCGGTCTCTCAAGGTATCAATCAACAACAGTTGAATACTTTCAATGTATCATAGATTTCTTCTTGTAAGCAGATTACACAGACATTTCAGTAAAAAGAAAACACCTAAGTGTTTTACAGTAAGATACGAGAAATAACTCCTTGCCTATTTACAAAACTATACACAGAAGATTTTATCTAAAGATTTTTCACAGCTTTTTGGTGTAGTTTTCCTTGAGCTTAATTTAATCCAATATATTTTGTGTAATGTTAATTCTTTATTTTCTTAAGCTTCCAAGTCTTCCTTTTATATCTTGTAAAAGAGATTCGTTGAAAGGGTAGAAAGGTAATCGGAAATCCAGCTATTTTTCTCAACGGTCATAATGAGAGTGGTCACAGTATAGTACAGAAAAGGACTGTGCTTAAACCACCCTAGAAAGTAGAGGTCACAGACACTTTATGTATCTTTTATACACCATCACATGTTAACCATTTTGAACTTCTTCTTATCTTTAGAGGCTTCATATAATTTGAATGTTGAAGCTTGTTGTAGAAGAATCACTCTTTAAGTCTTAGAACCTAAGTCTTGGAGTCTTCAGAACTTATCTTATCAGAACCTTGTCTTCAGAGTCTTCAGCACTTGGTCATAAGACTTGCTTGTCTTCAGATTATCATAACCTAATTAGCAGAACCTCATCTTCATAATCTTCAGAACTTTGTAACACACCGAAGTAAATATTTAGAAGGCCTCCAAAGCTTATCCATAAAGTCACGACCAGAACATCTTGTACTAACGTTCCTAAGACACGTTGTAGAAGACGTATTCAGAATATTGACTTCAACTATAACATGTAACGACATGTTTTCTTCCAGTAGTGTATATTCAAAACCTGATAACGCCACACACCTTGATACCAGAGTCAGAACATTACAGCTGCAGCTACACACTAGAACAGACCATTAAAGTATACAATTGTTCTTAAAGATAAAATGTAAATTTATCATAAAAATCTTAAGGTCGGATGTAGAAAAAACTTTTTGTTCTTATAGGGACTCGTACCAATAGCTGAAGGAGTGAATGTGATTGGTACTAAATGAGTGTATAAGAACAAGTCAGATGAACAAGGGGTTGTCACCAGAAACAAGGCCAAACTTGTTGCTCAGGGTACACTCATATTGAAGGAGTGTACTTTGATGAAACCTTTGCTCCTGTAGCTCATTTGGAATCTATGAGACTACTACTTGGAGTGGCATGTCTTTTAAAGTTCAAGTTATTCCAGATGGATGTTAAGAGTATCTTTTCAAATGGTTATTTGAATGAATAAGTATATGTTAAACAGTCAAAAGGATTTGTTGATCCTTATTTTCTAAAGCATATGTTCAAGTTAAAGAAGGTGTTGTATGGTTTAAAGCATACTCCAAGAGCTTGGTTTGAGAGGCTGACTAATTTCTCATTAACCATGGATATAGAGAGGGAGGAATTGACAAAACTCTCTTTGTCAAAGAGAAAGGTGAAAAAATTATGATAGCTCAAATTTATGTGGATGATATTATTTTTGGAGGGATGTCGAATGAAATGGTCCAACAAATCGTGAAACAGACGCAATCTGAGTTTGAGATGAGTTTGGTGGGTGAATTAACATTCTTTCTGGGGATGCAAGTCAAACAGATGGAAGACTCCGTTTTCCTTTGCCAAAGCAAATATGCCAAGAATATTGTGAAGAAATTTGGATTAGAGAATGCCAGCCATAAAAGAACTCCTGCTCCTACACACTTGAAGTCACCCAAAAATGAAAAGGGAGTGAGTGTTGATCAAAGTCTATAGAAGCATGATTGGTAGCCTTTTGTATCTTACAGCAAGCAGACCAGATATAGCTTTTGGTGTTGGAGTTTGTGCTAGATATCAAGCAGAACCTAAAGTGAGTCACATCAATCAAGTCAAGAGAATTTTGAAGTATATGAATGGCACATGTCAGTATGGAATGATATATTATCATTATTCAAATTCATTTCTGGTAAGATATTGTGATGTCGATTGGGCTGGGAGTGTTGATGATGGGAAGAGTACCTCTGGTGGATGTTTCTTCCTAGGAAACAATTTGATCTCGTGGTTCAACAAGAAACATAATTGTGTATCTCTATCTACAGCTGAAGCTGAGTGCATTGTTGTAGGAAGTAGTTGCTTTCAACTTGCATGGAGGAAAAAATGTTATCTTAATATAATGTCATCCAAGATATTATGACATTATTCTGTGACAACTTGAGTGCTATTAATATTTCCAAAAATCCTAATCAGCATAGTAGGACTAAGCACATTCATATCAGGTATCATTTCATTAGAGAGCATGTTGAAGACAAAGTTATAACTCTTGAGCATGTTAGCACTTAAAAATAGCTTGCTGATATTTTTACCAAAGCTCTAGATGTAGTTCAGTTTGAAAACATGTGAAGGAGACTAGGGATTTGTATCTATGAGGACTTATAGAAATTACTGCTATTGTTGTGGGTCAATGAAATCTTGTATCCTGATATTTTATTGACTATGGATAGTGTGAATAAAAGGGAATCTCCTTTATCTTTGCATTATAGATTGTCTGGTGAAACACATGTTCCAGACATTGTTGTGACATCTTCCCAGGTGAAGATCCTGCTGACAGAAGTAATGATGTTGTTGGTGAAATTATTGTATCTGATGGTGCTTGTGATGATAGAGAAGGAGAAGAGAATAAGGTTTTTGTTGATTCTGATCCATGATCTTTGCTTCTACAAAACTTTTTTATTTTGGTTTGTGTACTTGTTTTTATTACTTTATGATTTTGTAAGAGTTAAATGCTCAGGATATGTTTAGTATATGTTCTAATGTGGTACTATGGTTGGTTATTATTCACCTTTGTCATATTATGGCTAAAAGGGGGAGTAGTTTGTGTGTGATCTAACCATTGTGTGATCTAACCATTGATTTCTAATTTTGAGGGGGAGAATTTTATATTCTCGGAAGTGTTACTTAGCATTGGACTGTTGTGGAGAGTTATCAGACATTATGTCCTGACATGTTGAGAATTTATTTTTCTCCTGGCTGTTGTGTTGAGTAGCTTCCTCTAGATGATACTCTGATACTATTGATGTTCATATCTCTATTGAATTGATTTTTGTTGTTGCACCTATGATATTTTTTTTGAGTTATTTTCAAACCTGAATTGTTTTTGTTGTTTATGTGTGCAAGGAGTATTAAGTTGTTTTAGCCAAAATAAGCCAAAGGGGGAGATTGTTAATTATTTATTTTTTGTGATTGGAATTATTTTTGGTAAAACAAACTTAGCATAAACATGTGTTAGAAGATGTTATAAACCTGCAGGAAGAACATGTCGGACACGATGTCCTATCCAGGTTATCTGACATCTTGTTTGTTATAACTCTTCACTTGGATTTGTTATGTTTTAAAGGATCCTTAATACTCTAGAATATTAAGATATTATTTGTGTCATCCAAGACTGAAGAATCAGAGATTCCTTCTGTATTTAGAAGATTAATTTGTTTCATCAAATGTTGAGATATTTTAGGAACCAAATCATTGGAGTCCTATTTGGTGCAGAAGTTTCTGCTGATTTTCTGCAACAGATCAGCTTTGCTTTTGAAGCCCAAATCCAATCCATTCAAGGCTATAAAAAGAAGTATTCAACCCTAATATTGTGTGAACTTACGTGTGGGACTAAAGGAGGAGGAAAAGAACAAAGATAGGGCTTTCTACTAACCATTAGTTAGTAGAAAGCCCTATCATTGGATGTGAAGGAAACTTGTAAGACGCTTTAGAAATTGTCGTAAGGGACTAAGATAATTTACCAAAGGCAACATAAAAGGGTCATCGAGGGACTACGATCTTTTAACTTAGGGTCTTTGGTAAAGCATCTCACGTTCGAGGGATATGACTGTTTAAATCTGAGACAACACGTGAGGTTATCCTAGAGGTACGTGTGTGTGAAGTGTTTTGATTTCAAGTATTTGTCTTAAGATTAGGTTTTCTAATGTTTGATTTTACGTCTTTCCATATAATCCTATTAAACTAACACTAATAAAGAAAGCAGTAAATTGCAGAAATTAAATGTTCTACGCTATTACAAGGCTTCGGGAGTGGGGGTACAAATTTATGAATGGGGATGAAAAGTAAAGTAAATCCTATTTTATCTATTACATCAATAGTTGCAACCTATACAATTGATCTAAGAATGTAAATAAGAAATAAGAAAGAAAAAGAAATGTGAATGTTATTGTGTTCTTTGTGAAAAAAATGGTTTGAGTTGGCATGTTTGAAACAAGTGTTTGCATCACAATCAAGATAAAAGTCATGGAGCATAGCTTTTTATTTTTGTACATGTTTCATGTTTTAATGTGAATTTGGTTGAGAAAAGTCCTAAGAAGGATCAAGCTATCATGAAATGTTAACTCAAGTGTCAAGATATCTCATGAGAACCAAGACCTATCATGGTAAAATCAACCTTTGAAGCAAAGTTGAAAATTTGATCAAAAGATCAACATAAATCTCTTTAAAAAAACCTTAAAAGGTAGCATCTTGATTTAATTTAAAAATAATGAAATAAAAAATATTTTTTTGTGATATTTTTATATTCATAAAATAGAGTAGATAAATAAGGAGTGTGTAAAAAATTATCTTAAAAGGAAAATTTTTGATTGGTTAAAAAAAATTGATTGAGGTTTGATATAAAATCAAAGAAAAAAAACAAGTGATAAAAATTAGATTTGTGCTTCCACCAAGACTTGAACTCAGGGCCTTAGGGTCACAGTTTCAAAATCTTACCACCAGGCTACGCACGTGTATTTGTCAAGGGAGTGCCTTAGTATAAATATATGTGAAAAACACTTCAAAAAGTCACAAAACATAAAAAATATGAAAAAATGCAACAAAAAAAAAGGTGTTCACTTTGGTTCGAACTCGCGCCCTTGAGGTGAAAATGACATGAAACGCGCGTTGCTTCCCACTGGGGTGGTGTTATATCCGATGATAAAACAACAATCATTAAATATAATATGAACTCAATATTGAAAATTTGAAAATGCAATTTCCTTCTTCTTCTTCCTTTGCACGTTCTTACATTAACAGTAACAACATAACTTCCATTCTCAAAAATTCTAACTTCCTCATTTCTCAACCATTTTTAAATATATAAAAACCAAACTTGCTTAGAATTTCGCAAGGAATCTAATGGTATTATTTTCTGAAGCTATAACTCAAATATTTTAACGAATTTTTTATTGGTACCAAACAAAAATCTAAGTGTTCAAAAAAATCAGTTTCAAAATTCTCAACCCACATTCAATTAAAATGAAAACTAAAGATATGGTTAGCTTCATAGACATGATATCTACATTTTTCCTTTAGAAAATAAATGCAAATGATGCTTGTACAGAGATTTCAAAGTTTGAAAAACTTACCTCTTGATATAAAAATTCAATGTCCTCTACAAGACTTCCATAAGTAATGTGATGCTTGCTTTAGCTTCCTTGGACCTTGGTGAGTATGTTGCAACTCTTAATTTTCCTTAAGAGGGTCTGGATCAGCCTACTCAAGTCAAGTTTCAAAGTTGGATTTTGAAAATGGTGGATGTTGAAGATGATATTACAGTGATGAAACAGGTGTTTGGATCAACTATATATGATGTATATGAAGTGTTTAGATGATTGGTTTGGACAAAAGTTACAAGGTTTGAGAGATTCGAAGATTTGGACTTCAAAGCTCAAAAATGAAGTTTTTTTAGGTCAATTCTGATTTGGGAGAGTTTGAGAGTGTTAGAGGGATTTTCTAATCGTGTTATGGCTTACAAATGATCTTTATATTTATAGGCAAAGGTTAGAGATAATGAGATGGCCATGTTTGCAAGTGATAGAGTTTTGGTTTGGTTGAGGTGAAACAACCAAGTTTGTATGAAAATTGTTATTCCAATGCATCAATAGGGTGGTTGGTAGGCTTAGAATGTTTCTTCTGAGCATTTTGTTGAGTGTGATCAGAAGAAATAAGTTAGAGGCTCAAGGAGTGGACTTTGTGATTAAAGTGATCTTTATGCAAATGGATATGGAGCTTTTTGCAATTTCATCCGAAAATTGTATGATCAAGTGGATAAAGCTTCAAACATTTGTGTAATGCACCATAAATTTGTGTAAATCTCTGATTATGTGGAGATTTAGAAGCAACATGGCCTGAAAAGTGAGATTGAATGATAAGGTTATGAGATTTTCTCTTGAGTTCTTCACAAAATGACTTGAAACTCAAGAATGGATGCCCAACTTCATATCTTCGAATCTCCTAGCTCAAGTATGATAAAAATGTGTACTTGGACATTTTGGAAAGCTTGAAACATTGTCTACAACTTCCATGTTGATCATTTTGGCTAAATTAAATGGAAACTTAGTGGAAATTGGCCATGAAGTTGGGACAAAAAACTGATCAAAACTTGTTGAAAAAATTTCTAAGTGTTGGATAAAAAACATCACAATATCATAGACTCATATCTCTTAAATCAAGAACTTTTTGAGGATCACCCTATAATACCAAAGTTGTATAATTCATCAATCCCTACAACTTTCATGTGGAAAGTTTTCCTTGAATCAGCTTGTATCTTGAGGAAACTTACTTGTGAAGTTAGGGTTTTTTAAGCACAAAACACTTGAATTTTTTCTAAGTATTTGAAAATCTTGACTTTTGACTTTTGTTGAATTTTTGTTTCTTGATGATCAAGTTTGATAGTTTTGAATGTTTTGATGATTCTTGATTTTTGAATTCCAATGTTGACCAAAAAGTCAAAGTTTGACTTTTGTATGACTGTTGACTTTTCATCAATTGATTCAAATTTTCAACTATCAATCACTTGTATCTTTGGAAATGTATTGAGCCATGTAATTAGGTCAAGATGTTGTATTTGAGCCCTTGAGATCATGATTCAATCCATTAGGTCATTCACTAGGCCAAAAGTCAATGATCAAGTCATCTTCAGTCAAAACCCTAATTTGACAATTTTTGACCATTTGAGGATTTGACGGTTTTCCTTGAGGAATCATGATCAACCTTTGATCAAATGATGAATGTCACCTAAAAATGTTAATGTTGACAAAAAAGCTTAAAGTTTGATTGTATGTTGACTACAGTTGACTTTTTACCCAATGTAGTTGATTTTCAGTCATCTGAGTCATTGACTGAGCAATCATGTGATACAAGTTTTGAAACTTGACATAAGCATTATTGAGGACCTATGACGAACCATGAAAATCATTTTAGGCAATAGAAGTCCAATTTTCCTTGATAAATACAAAACCCTAGTTATAGTTCAATGCTTAGGAGGAGGGTTTGTCTGGTCAATCTTTGAAAATCCTTGAGCAGTTGAGAACCTTAGAAGAATTTCTTGAAGAAAATGGGAGGGAAAATTTTGAGGTACAAAAGTTATCCCAGTTCAATCTTCTTAAACCTGAAGAGTTAGGTTGGCATGTCTTCCATTCACGACTTAAAGGTAAAAGATGATTGAACACTTAAGTGCCCGGAAATTTGCACTCGCTTGTGCGTGAAGTAACATTGTTGGTTGATTATACTGGGAATGGGCTTAAATATGCCATTTGGAGAAGTGATGGAGAGTTGTCAGGGATGGGCTTATAGATGCCATCCAAAGTAACTGTTTATAGAACTTAGACTAAGTATATGCTTTACTTCAACTGGAAGAAGTATCAGCATAAATTTATGCTTGATTTAATCTGAGCAAGAAGATGTCTACATTTGCCTTTAACCGGAAGAAGTATTAGAATAAATCTTTGGTCGATTTAATCTGAGCCAGAAAATGTCTACTGGAAGAAGTATCAGAATAAATCTACGCTTGATTTAATCTGAGCCAGAAGATATTTGTGTTTTTCTTTAACTGGGATAAATATCAGAATAAATCTATGGTTGATTTAATCTGAGCCAGAAAAAGTCTTTAAAGGAAGTGTTTGTCATGTAGATAGTCTCCCCGTCCTATTTTGGGAATTTATCTACAATCTATTTTTGTTGGTAAATCCGTCCTATTTCGGGAGTTCATACCACTTGGTGATAAATATAGTCACCTTGTCCTATTTCGTGAATTGATCTTTATTTGACCATAAATAAAGATAGTTTCCCCGTCTTGTTTCGAGAGATAATCTTTGCCCGATTGTATAGATAGTTTCCGCGTCTTGTTTCGGTAATTAATCTAGGACCTATTTTTTGTTTGGTGTAGGGATAGTTGCCCCGTCTTGTTTCAAGAATTAATCTCTGACCTGGTCACATAGATAGTTGCCTCGTCTTGTTTCAGGAATTAATCTTGGACCCAATTGAGATTATTGATGATATCAGTCTGTTTGCATACTCTACCTGAAAAGATAAAGATCTAGTTGTATGCAATGTCATGATGTATGAAATGAATTGCGTAATGATGTTCTCAAAATAAATGAGACTGTACCATATGTATTTCGTATGCATATGCTATAAATGATGTATGAATGTGAAATGTTATTGGAAGTGTATCAATAGTTTCGTATGACAATTTGATGGGGAGAATGAATCCCTGATTGGTGCTAGGGATGAAGAAAACGTGTAATCTTCGACCTTGTCTAGAATGCTTCCGCTGGGGATTCCTGTTTTTTGTTCGAGGAAACTCCACTGGGGAATGTCGACTTCTGTTTGAGGAGAAGAGTTTAGGAACATTAGTCGTTCATCGCTCTATTGAGGAGTTTAATTTTTATATACCCTGATTGGGGATAAAAGAGATGGATAACCTTTCGATTCGTCTGGGGAGGATAATTCTTATATATCCTGACTGGGGATAAAAGATATGGATAACCTTCTGACTCATCTGGGGAGGATAAATTTGACTGTTATCTGGTCCAGTTCCAGGTTTTGTAGCAACTCTCTGGGGATAGTGGCGACTTCACTGGAAAGGAATTTTGTTGGTGATTCGTAGCCATACGAGAAATATATTTAAGATGGGGAAACTGTAATTTGTTGGGGAAATAAAACCTGTTTGACTGAGAAATACTCTGCTGAGGAAACAAGCTCTGCTGGAGAGAAGAAATTTGCAGTAGGTTTTACAGATCTGGAGGAATAAGCTCAGTTGGGAAAGAGAATTTCCATGAATTATACTGATTGAAACTCCATAGGTTGGTGATATTTCCGAGAAAAAGATCTTCCAGGGAAATTGCGGGGAATGCATCTTTATTGAAGATGAATTTGTGAAGATTACTCTGTAGGGATAATCTCATGGAAGTAGCTCTATGGGGATTGGAAGACGGTTTGAACGTCACCCCAACTCCTAGAGTCTTGAGTAAATTCTTGTTCCTGTTTTTATGCATATATTTGTTAACAGATAATTGTGCTCATATGCATATGTTCATTCAATTTTAGTCATTGGACGTTTTTGCAAACAAAACAGAAAAATAAAAAAGACAGAAAGTTTGAATTTTAAGGTGTACTTGCATTGATAATTTGCCTATAAATAGGAGATTTTGTATAAAGAGACATAAATTCTAGTAAGAGGAAATTATCGTGAAATAAAAAGAGTACAAAGTGAAAACAAAACATATAGCTATGTGGAAATGATCTCGTTGGGTTCCAACTCTGCTATTGCCCCTATGTCTACGAACATCTCATCCCTTGTTGTCGGAAGAAGTTGACTGAACTAATCCTTTGACTTTTGTAACAAAGCTTGCAGTAAGTGATCCAACAGTACATAGTCGTATGCTTTTAATCCCTAACTTTTTCCTGGATCGCCCTTATGGGTTTTCAGTTCATTGGGATACCCTTTCTTGCCCAAGCTGCCTTTTCAGGTTTTCAACTTGTCAGATGTATAATCTTTTATATATATCCCTAATTTTTACCCGAACCCTTTTGGTTCACCGGGATGCCCTTATTTTTGCCTAGGTCAGTCAACCTAGCGGGTCGTTTTCATGCATAGTATCTTTTGACTATGTCTCCATTCACAGGGTGCATGAAATATTCATCGTCCATGGTGGTTAGTATCATAGCACCGCTTGAAAACACTTTCTTGAAAACAAATGGCCCTTCATAGGTGGGAGTCCATTATCCCCTGGAATCACCTTGCGGTGGAATGATGTGCTTTATTACCAAGTCACCAGCCTGATACACCCGATGCTTGATTTTCTTGTTAAACACCTTGATCATATGTTTATGATACATCTGACCATGACAGACAGCCGTAAGCCTCTTTTCATTAATCAGATTCAACTGGTCTAGCCTAGTCTGAATCCACTTGTCTTCGTCTAAGTCTGCGTCTTTCATAATCCTCAGAGAAGGAATCTGAATCTCGATAGGTAAAACAGCTTCCATGTCATAGAACAGAGAGAATGGGGTTGCCCCAGTTGATGTTCGCACTGAAGTGCGATAGCCATGAAGAGCAAATGGTAACATCTTGTTCTAGTCTCTGTAAGTCACAACCATATTCTATATGATCTTCTTAATATTCTTGTTGGCGACTTCCACTGTGCCATTCACCTTTGGTCGACACGGAGAAGAGTTGTGGTGCTTGATCTTGAACTGCGTGCAGAGTTCAGTGATCATAGTATTGTTGAGGTTTGTACCATTGTATATGATGATTCTCTCGGGGATGCCATATCGACAGATGAGGTTATGCTTAATGAATCCAGCTACCACATTCTTAGTGATAGAGGCGAACGAGGTTGTTTCAACCCATTTTGTGAAGTAGTCAATGGAAACGAGAATGAAACGATGTCTGTTAGAAGCAACAGGCTTGATTTCTCCGATCACATCAATGCCCCACATTGCGAATGGTCACAGAGCAGTCATGACATTCAAAGGTACCGGAGGAACATGAACTTTATCAGCATAGATCTGGAACTTATGACAAGTTCTATAGTGGTGGTGACAGTCGGTTTCCATAGTTGACCAATAGTAACCTGCTCTCAAGATTTTCTTAGCCATAGTATGCCCACTGGAGTGAGCACCAAAGATGCCTTCATGCATATCCTCCATAATCTTCTCTGCCTCCTTCTTGTCTACACAGCAAAGCAAAGTTGAATTAGGATTACGTTTGTACAAGATCCCATTGCTCAAGAAGAGCTTAGTCGAGAATCTCTGTAGGAATTTCTTGTCATTGATCGATGCCCCTTCACGGTACTCTTGAGCTTCAAGGTGCATTTTTACTTCATGAAACCAAGGTTATTCTTCTACTCCCTCGGTGTCAATTTCGTAGCAATGTGCTAGTTCGTCAAATCTTTCAATGGTAACTCTGGGAGCCTTGTTGTCCCATTTAACCTTGAACATGGATGACATGGTAGCTAATGCGTCCGCCAACTGATTCTCTTCTCTTGGGATATGCTCAAAAGTAATCTCTTCGAAGTACGGATCAAAGTAAGCACATGTTCTTGGTAAGAGATAAGATTTGGATGCTTTGTATCCCATTCTCCCTTGACTTGATTGATTACCAAGGTTGAATCTCCATATATGCTCAGGAATTTGATTCTCAAGTCAATAGCAGCTTTAATACCCATGATGCACGCTTCATATTCAGCCATATTATTAGTGCAGTCAAAGCAAAGTCTGGTGGTGAAAGGTGTATGACAGCCTTTAGGAGAGATAATTATAACATTGATCATGTTTCCAAGTGCGTTAGAAGCTCCATCAAAAACCATAGTCCATCGGGATCTTAGTTCAAGTCCTTCATACAGTCCAGTTTCTTCACGATCCGTAATTAGCATGATGTTCTCATCCGGGAATTCGAAGTTCATAGATTGGTAGTCATCTACAGCTTGATGTGCCAAATGATCTTCCAGTACACTTCCTTTGATTGCCTTTTGATTGGTGTATTGAATGTCATATTCTGTCAAGACCATTTGCCATCGGGCTATTCTTTCGGAGAGAGCTGGCTTCTCGAATATGTATTTGATGGGATCTATTTTAGAGATCAATAAAGTAGTATGGGTCAACATATATTGTCTTAGTCAGTGAGCAGCCCATGCCAAAGCGCGGCAAGTCTTCTCGAGCAGTGAATATCTTGTTTCACACTCAGTAAACTGTTTTCTAAGGTAGCATATTGCATGCTCTTTTCGACCAGACTCGTCATGTTGCCCCAGCACACACCCCATTGAATTCTCTAGCACTATTAGGTACATGATTAAAGGTCTTCCTTCAACTGGTGGCATCAGAATTTGAGGTTCTTGTAAGTACTCCTTGATTTTATCAAATGCTATTTGACAGTCATCGTTCCATTTTACTACTTGATCTTTCTTCAGCAACTTGAAGATTGGCTCACAGATAGAAGTCAAATGAGAAATGAATTGGGCAATGTAATTCAGTCTTCTTAACAAACCTCTGACTTCCTTCTCGGTGCAGGGAGCCGAAATTTCTTGAACAACTTTAACTTTTGTTGGATCAACTTCAATACCTTTACCACTAACGATGAAACCTAGGAGTTTTCCAGACCTCACCCCAAAAGTGCATTTGTACGGATTTAGCCTTAGTTTGTACTTCTTAAGCCTTTCAAATAACTTATGTAGATAATCAAGATCTTCTTCTTCAGTCTGTGATCTGGCTATCATGTCTTCGACATAAACTTCTATCTCGTGATGAATCATGTCGTGAATAAAGCTACCATGGCTTGTTGATAAGTTACCCCAGCGTTCTTCAACCCAAAAGGCATGACCTTGTAACAGAAAGTCCCCTATTGTGTGACAAAGGTAGTTTTCTCCATGTCTTCAGGCGCCATCTTGATCTAATTATAACACGAGAAACCGTCCATGAAGTAGAATACATTATGTTGAGCAGTGTTGTCGACCAGAACATCAATATGCAAAAGTGGGAAGTCATCTTTGGGGCTTGCCCTATTCAGATCCCTGTAATCTACACACATACGTCCTTGCCATCTTTTTTTGATACTGAAACAACATTTGCAACCCATTGAGGATATGACGTCACTACTAAGACACCTTCATTAAATTGTTTCATAACCTCGGCCTTGATCTTCTCTGACATCTCGGGACACATGCGCTGAACCTTCTGCTTAATTGGAGAACAACCCTCTTTCATTGGCATACGGTAAACTACAATATCAGTATCGAGCCCTGGCATGTCTTCGTATGACCAAGCAAATACCTTAACATTGTCGTGCAATATCTGAATCAACCTGTTCTTGACATTGTCCTTTAAGTTGGCACCTATCTTGACCTCTTTTATGTCTGTCTCGGAACCCAAGTTTACCACTTCGACCGACTCTTCATGTGGTTGGATAGCCTTTTCTTCTTGTATTAAGAGTCTGGCAAGTTCTCCAGGTATCTCACAATCTTCCTCACCTTCGTCCTCGGCTTGGTAGATCGGATTTTCAAAGTCATAAGTGGCAATAGCGGAATCGTTATCAACAAGATCCAGAATGGATGGGGATATGCAATGTAGTGTGTGGGTGGGTGTAAGAACACATAGCTATTTGTAAGTTCAAATAAAATAAAATAAAGACAGAGAGCACAAAATTTGAATGCAAAACATCCAATGTTTTCATTAAATGAAAATATGACATATGAAATGACAACCCTTAACAAATGGACCATTGTGCCCCGGGAAAGACACAAGGTTTAAAGTCATTGTTTTAAAAGAAATTACATAACCAAATTTCTTAAAGTGATAAAAAAACAGAAATAGCTATTACTCCTGGATAAAGGAGATGGAGATAATGTCTTCTGCTTTCCAATTGTCGAGTCCATCACCAATGGTAGGGAATATCCAGTTGTCGAAATCACCATTATTGTCAGCATCCTCTATAGTGTTGACTTTGTTGTTGCTAATATAGAATAGAGGTCTTCCAGCACAAGCGCGACGAATATCCCTCTCACCCTCTGCAGTAAAGCCCAAACCAAACTTATCAGATTTGTAGGGGATATCAAGAAGCTGACCCCAAACAGTACAACCACCTTCTTCTATAGTTGCTTTGGTATCTTTCAAGGAATCCATCTTATACGGAACCCTGGTAGTCTTCAGAATGGAAGAAACATCTTTAACAACAACAGGGGAGATTACTTCAACAGCTTGGCATGGAGTCTCAATGAATTCACCGTCTATTTCTACATACCAGAATGAATTCATGTGGCTGACCATGTACTCCTCCTCTCCACAGACAGTAACGATCTTTCCTTTCACGGGATACTTCAATTCCTGGTGCAAGGTGGAGGTAACAGCACCTGCCCCATGGATCCAGGGGCGTCCTAACAGACAAGAATAAGCTGGCCGGATGTCCAGCACATAGAAGGTGGATTCAAAGATTTGTGAACCTACTTTGATCGGGAGGTCCACTTCATGTACCATTCTTTTAGACCCATCAAAATCCTGAACTATGATGTCACCAGGTTTCAGCATAACCCTTTCACAATCCAGTCTGTCAAGAGCACCCTTTGGCAGAACATTCAGAGAAGATCCAGTATCAACTAACAGATGAGCCAAAGTAGTACCCCTTCATTCAATGGAGACATACAAGTCCCTATTATGATTTCTCCCCTCTAGAGTTAGGTCACCATCGGAGAAACCTAATCCATTATCAATCGTTAAGCTATCAACATAACTTCCAAATTGATCGGCAGAAATTTCTTGTGGTACATGAGCAGTCTTTGAAAATTTCATTAAAGCTTGTGCATGAGCTTCGGAACACAGTAGTAGGGATAACATAGAGATTTTAGACTGGGTCTTCCCCAGTTGTTCAACAATTTTGTAATCTCTTCTACAAATGATCTTTAAAACCTCTTCCATTTCTTGTCCAGAGGTATCCTTGACTGTAGCTTCTTTTGGGGCCTCCGTCTGGGCAGGCTCTATCATTGGCTCTTTTCCTCGAGCTTCAGAATTTGTCTTGGTAACTGTAACTTGAACAGGTGGAGCAATTTCCGAAGAGGAAATCCTTCCACTTCTAGTAATTTTGCTAGTCCCCGCAATATTGTCAATGTTGGGATCAGCCTCCTCATCATCTTCATCAGAAAACTCATGTTTAATACTGTGGTAATAGACGTCAGACCCATAATTCCATGGAATAGCCTTCTCCGAGGAATATGGGATGGGCCCAAGTTTTGTAATTATTAAGGGAGCAGATTTTGGATTGGCATTAATCCTTACAGGACCCTTGGAAGTGATCTTGAAAGGAGTACCAGATATCACAGACAAATATCGACACAAATTCTCAGCATGCAGAATTTTCTCAATCAGAATTACATAATCATCCATCAGGCGCTGAATGCCTTCCTTCAGTAACCCACAGTCATTGGGTTGAACTGCACAACAATAACATTATTTAACATAACCTGGAAATAAACTGGCTTGTAGAAAATTCTTCTTGACTGTTGAGAGAGGAGTAACCACATCACTTACGGAGGTAACACACAAAACATCTTCAATAGAACTTATGCCTTTGTCATGCTTCGGCATAGGAGCGGTAATCATGTTCGGAGTCTCAGAAGGGTCGAATTCAATTTCCTTATTGCTAATCATATCTTGGATTTGGTTTTTCAAGGCCCAGCATGTGTTGATGTCGTGCCCATGACTGTTCGAATAATAGGCACACCTCGCGTCAGGGTTATACTTTAGATAAGATATGTTTGGATTAGGAGGAGGATCCCAGAGTGTTATGAGATTAACCTTTAACAAATGTTGCAATACTTGAACTAATGACATATTAATCCGGGTAAACTGCCTCCTCAGAGCGTCTGACCTACGCTGGTTTCCCTGTTGTGATTGTTGAACAGGTGATGGATTAGAGATCAATACCGCCCCCACAGACTGATGACGATCATTTTTACTACGGCTTTTCTGGCTATAGACAACATTGGTTTCTTTCTTACCAGGGAACGGCTTCTTCACAGCATTAGAAGATGTAGCCATCGAAACCTTCCCGCTCTTAATACCACTTTCAACTTGTTCTCCAGTCAGAATCAGTTTAGTAAACCCTGATGAAGAACTCCCAATCAGAAAATTAAATAATGGACCCGTCAGAGTGCCCATAAACATATCCACCAATTCTCGGTCAATCAAATGAGGTTGCACCCTTTCAGCTAGGTCCCTCCATTTTTGTGCATACTCTTTGAGCCCTTCGTTCGAGCCTATGAACATGTTTTGCAACTGCACACGAGTCAGCGCCAAGTCAACATTATATTGATAGTGCTTATAAAAAGCAGCAGCCAAGTCTTCCCATGTGTGAATGTTAGTTCCTTCCAGCTGATAGAACCATTCAAGTTGAGTACTAGACAAGCTTTCTTGAGAGAAATGGACCCATAATTTCCGGTCAGCAGTATGAGGTTGGATTTTTTGAACGTACGACCTCAGATGAAGTTTGAGATAAGAGACCCCGTCATATTTAGCAAAGATAGGGACCTTGAATTTGTGAGGGATGACCACCCCTGGGATCAGGCCTAGCTCTCCAAAATATAATCCTGGCACTTTCTAGATTTCCACAGCTTTGAGTTAGTCTTCCAACTGCTTGTATTTGTCATCTGCATGAGGGTATTGTTCATCGATGTAGTCTTCATACTCAAAAACCTGATTATTTCTATCTTTACCCTTGACACTTCTGCCATCCTCCTCTTGGTTGTCGTCTTCCTCAGAGGAAATATCATTCACTCGAACTAGTTGAGAAGGACCTTTGAATCTTCTTCCCATGTTGAGAAAAATAGCTCGCTTTTTAGTCTTATTTTTTATGGTGAGGAGTGCCATCATCTCTTGTTTCCCTTTGGCTAGATTTAGAAGAGTCTCTTGAAATTGTGCATGCTGAGTTTAAAGATCCTTGACAGTTTGTTTGAGAGCCATCTTATATTGAAATAAACAGTAAATAGATGAGGAAACCTGTATTAGAAAACCATCTTATGAAATGATGCATGATATGTGGATGCAATGTTTTCAAGGACCTTAGGAGATTTAAATTTGCTAGCCAAAAAGGAAACAGAAACAAATATTGCATTAATAAGTTCAAAATTACAAATGCCTTTTAGGCTTACAATGAAAAGCAAAAGGGTCTCAAGGAGACAATAATATGAACTTCTAAACCCTAAGACTCAAGTCTCCCACAGACGCTTCCTCTTCATGTCGATGTATGCATTAAGGCTTTGCTCCTCGTGAAGTTACTATGTGAGCTCCAACACTTTCTTCTCACTTGTATAGAACTGAGCTTCAAAGGTGTCTCGTTCTTCCTTGAGTTGAATCCACGAATTCTGCAATTCTTTGACGTTAGTAGGCATGTCTAGATGGAGGAGGATGCGAGAAACGTCTCCTTCGACAACAAGCTCTAAGACCACTAGTAGAATAGCTGGATATGGCATCATAAGGTTTGAGCGTGAGCCCATACCCATTTGAGATAAGGCTCCAAAGGGATAGAATTATTTTGTCCTAAAGTTTTTCTATATACCTTGTTTACCATGCCCCAAGCATGTATAAACCTTTGACAATAACCTTGAAAATCATTCTCATAGTCGAACACAATACCCTAGATAAGTGCATCATGAGGACCATCTCATCGAGCATAACCAAATTGTCATAGAGCCAGAGAAGGGTTATAAGTAATACCTCCCCTAATTCCAAGGAGTGGAACATTAGGGAATTCCCTTCATCGGTCAATGATAGTAACATCTTCCAGAGATCGGGAACACAAATAGATATTTGAATGAGAGAGTGACATCATTCTTTGTTACCATCTCAGACCTTGTTCATTCTTCAATACTGATCGGAGAAGGTGCGAAATAAACCACCTTGATAGCAGAGGTATGTAACACATAAGAGTCTTTCGCTTCCTCATAGTACGAGTGTGAAGAGAATGTAAAATGTCTCCGAGCAAAGTAGGCAGAGGCTTACGAGAAATAAATATTTTGATGGTGTTCACATCTATGAGTTGGTCTGGGTTAGGGGATAGCACCAAACCATAGATTAGCAAAGCCAAGATTTCCTCGAAATCTTGAAAAATCATAGCATCCAAAAACAGTCGAGCCTTCTCTAATAGAAATTTAGCTAGCAAACCCTTGACTCCACTCATTGTTTCCCAATTAGATACAATGTCAAACCGCTTCAGATGTAAGGTTGCTGCAATTTCTTCAGGTTGTGGATCTTTCTCTAAACCAGTGAAAGGTATTTGATTGAGAACAGGCACTCCCAGTAATTGAGAAAACTCCTCTATTATGGGTATCAACTGATAATAGGGAAAGATGGAGTAGTGATGTATGGGGTCAAAGAACTGGAATAGAACACTCATCATATCTTCTTCAAAACCCGAGGTAACCAAACTGAGTAGTCGACCATGCCATTTGACGAACGGAGAACTTTCGGGAACCCTTGAGACTAACTCCTTAAGTTGAGAAGGTATCCTCATAAAACTGATCCGGATAGTGTTTATGCGAGTGGAGGCCATAACCTACAAAACAGAACAAAGATAAATCCATAGATCCTTAAAATGGTTAGTGAAAATGATATGTATAATGATGTCATGATGTTATGTTCGAAAAATTAATCATACACAAACAAAACACACAATGCCTTAGGTATAAGCTTGCATAGAGTTTGTAGGTAAGTACCCACTTGAAGTTTCAGTTGGCTCAACTTGTCCTAAAAGAAGTATTCGGGTTCTAGGAGCCTAAATATCACTGATATTTCTCTCAGGCATTATTTCAGCACAAGCATCTAAATTGTGACCGAAATATCCTGAAAGTCCAATCTCAATGAATGTAGTATCGAGTATCAACCAACTTCAGTCTGCACCAAATCTAGCTATCTCACTACTTTCTAATGGCTAAGTTGTATCAACTAAGGTTCTACGGTCAGTTAGCGCTTATGATACCACACGGTAGCCCAACATTCTCCTTGACTTACTCAAGGGACACCGATACCAACCAATGCATCGCACTAACATAGACATCATTTCAACCATATAGGTCTACGTCATACAGTTTCATGATCTATTGCCACTTACCTAAAATTCCCCCAAATCTAAGTATAGGATCTATACAAGAAATAAACTCAAGCATATCCCAAAATATAAAGCATACAAGGCAAACAAGTAAAGAAATAAAGATTATCTAGCTCTTAAGGTAACCCCACTTTTAGTTTAGTTAATTCCCCAGCAGAGTCGCCAGTTCTGTAATACGGTGGGAGAACTGACTTTTGGGTTTTGCGTTTTATCGCAAATTTTGCGGATAGCAAGAGTCGCCACCGACTTTTCTTTTATCCAATAAAGGAAAGGGTGAAAAGAACAGGAAAGACCATTTGAGAATTTTCTGAGTAATGGGGGGTAGGTTATGAAAATGGGAGGTGTTAGCACCCTTTTCATCTGTAGTTATCTACGGGCTCTTAATTGCTAGCTCACTTTGTTTGAAAATGCTTTGTGTTTGTGTATGTTTGAAAACATTTTGAAAATGTCTAAGTGAGGCAATTTTGTAATAATTCTTGTATCGTGGAGAATGTATACAAAATATTTGTTTTTGAAAATATTTGTTGAAAGGAAGTATTTTTTTTAAAGTGTTTTTGAAAATACCAATGTAAGGCAATTTTCTTTATAATAACCCTTGTATTAGTCCTCAAGAGTGTTTATAAAGTGTTTTGAAAGTAGTTGTTTTGAAAGTGTGAAGTGTAGAAATTGTTTTACTTTATGAGAAAGCGATTACGAGTGATCTACCTACTCAAAAATTCTTTTTTCTTTTACTCCTCCTTTAGATAGTGCTATCCTACCATTAGTTAGTAGGAAGCCCTATCATTAGATGTGAGGGAGAAGCGCGGGTCATCGTACAATCATAGAAGGAAACTTGTAAGACGCTTTAGAAATTATCATAAGGGACTAAGATCGTTTATCAAAGGCAACATTAAAGGGTCATCAAGGGACTACGATCTTTTAATTGAGGGTCTTTGCTAAAGCATCTCAAGTTCGAGGGACACAACTGTTTAAATCTGAGGCAACAAGTGAGGTTACCCTAGAGGTACGTGTGTGCGAAGTGTTTTGATTTCAAGTATTTGTCTTAAGATTAGGTTTTCTAATGTTTTCTTTTATGTCTTTCCACACAATCCTATTAAACTAACAGTAATAAGGAAAGTAGTAAATTGCAGAAATTAAATGTTCTACGCTATTACAAGGCTTCGGGAGTGGGGGTACAAATTTATTAAATGTTATACGCTAAAGTAAACCTTATTTTATCTATTACATCAATAGTTGTAACCTATACAATTGATCTAAGAATGTAAATAAGAAATAAGGAAGAAAAAGAAATGTGAATGTTCTTGTGTTCTTTGTGGGAAAAATGGTTTTAATTGGTATGTTTGAAACAAGTGTTTGCATCACAATCAAGATGAAAGTCATGGAGCGTAGCTTTTGATTTTTGTACATGTTTCATGTTTTAATGTGAATTTGGTTGAGAAAAGTCCTAAGAAGGCTCAAGCTATCATTAAATGTTTACTCAAGGGTCAAGATATCTCATGAGAACCAAGATCTATCATGGTAAAATCAAACTTTGGAGCAAAGTTGAAAATTTGATCAAAAGATCAACAAAAATCTCTTTAAAAAAACCTAAAAAGGTAGCATCTTGATTTAATTGAAAAATAATGAAATAAAAAAAATTGTGATATTTTTTTATACTCATAAAATAGAGTATACAAATAAGGAGTGTGCAAAAAATTATCTTAAAAGGAAAATTTTGTATTGGTTAAAAATATTGAGTGAAGTTTGATATAAAACCAAAGAAAAAAAACAAGTGATAAAACTTAGATTTTTGCTTACACCAAGGCTTGAACTCAGAACCTTAGGGTCACAGTTTCAAAATCTTACCACCAAGCCACGCGTATGTATTTGTCAAGGTAGTGCCTTAGTATAAATATATATGAAAAACACTTCAGAAAGTCACAAAATAGAAAAAATATGAAAAAATGCATAAAGGGGGGTTCACTTTGGTTCTAAAACGCGCCCTTGAGGTGAAAGTGACATGAAACGCACGCTGCTTGCCACTGGGGTGGATGTTATATACGGTGATAAAACAACAATCATTAAATAAAATATGAACTCAATGTTGAAAATTTGAAAATGCAATTTCCTTCTTCTTCTTCCTTTGCACGTTCTTACGGTAACTGTAACAACATAACTTTCATTCTAAAAAATTCTAACTCCTCATTTCTCAACCATTTTTAAAGATATAAAAACCAAACTTGCTTAGAATTTCGCAAGGAGTCTAATTGTATTATTTTATAAAGCTATAATTCAAATATTTTCACGAATTTTCTATTGGTACCAAACGAAAACCTAAGTGTTCAAAAAAATCAGTTTCAAAATTCTCATCACACGGTCAATTAAAATGAAAACTAAAGATATGGTTAGCTTCATATACATGATATCTACATTTTCCTTTAGAAAATAAATGCAAATGATGCTTGTAAAGAGATTTCAAAGTTTGAAAAACTTACCTCTTGATGCAAAAATTCAATGTCCTTTACACGACTTCCAGAAGTAATGTGATGCTTGCTTTAGCTTCCTTGGACCTTGGTGAGTATGTTGTAACTCTTACTTTTCCTTGAGAGGTTCTGGATCAGTCTTCTCAAGTCAAGTTGCAAAGTTGGATTTTAAAAATGGTGGATGTTGAAGAGGATGTTACAGTGATGAAACAGGTGTTTGCATCAACTATATATGATGTATATGAAGTGTTTGGATGATTGGTTTGGACAAAAGTTGCAAGGTTTGAGAGATTCTAAGATTTGGGTTTCAAAGCTCAAAAGTGGAGTTTTTTTTAGGCCAATTATGATTTTGGAGAGTTTGAGAGGGTTAGAGGGATTTTCTAATCGTGTTGTGGCTTGCAAATTATCTTAATATTTATAGGCAAAGGTTAGAGATAATTAGATGGTCAGTTTTGCAAGTGATAGAGTTTTGGTTTGGTTGAAGTGAAACAACCAAGTTTGTGTTAGAATTTTTGTTCCAATGCATCAATAGGGTGGTTGGTAGGCTTAGAGATATTGCTTCTGAGCATTCATGTTGAGTGCGATCAGAAGAAATAAGTTATAGGATCAAGGAGTGGACTTTGTGATTAAAGTGATCTTTATGCAAATGGATATGGAGATTTTTGCAATTTCATCTAAAAATGGTATGATCAAGTGGATAAAGCTTCAAATCTTTGTGTAAAGCACCATAATTTTGTGTGAATCTCTGATTATGTGGAGATTTATAAGAAACATGGCCTGAAAAGTGAGATTGAATGATAAGGTTATGAGATTTGGTCTTGAGTTCTTCACAAAATGACTTGAAATTTAAGAATGGATGCCCAACTTCATATCTTCGAATCTCCTAGCTAAAGTATGATAAAAATGTGTTCTTGGACATTTTGGAAAGCTTCAAATATTGTCTACAACTTTCATGTTGATCATTTTGTCTAAATAAAATGGGAACTTGGTGGAAATTGGCCATGAAGTTGGGACAAAAAACTGATTAAAACTTGTTGAAAAAATTTCTAAGTGTTAGATAAAAAATATCATAACTTCATGGGCTCATATCTCTTAAATCAAGCACTTTTTAGGATCACCCTACAATATCAAAGTTGTAGAGTTCATCAATACCTACAACTTTCATGTTGAAAGTTTTCCTTGAATTAGCTCGTATCTTGAGGAAACTTGCTTGTGAAGTTAGGGTTTTTTAAGCACAAAACACTTGAATTTTTTCTAAGTGTTTGAAAATTTTGACTTTTGACTTTTGTTGACTTTTTTATTCTTGATGATCAAGTTTGATAGTTTTGAATGTTTTGATGATTCTTGATTTTTGAATTCCAGTGTTGACCAAAAAGTCAAAGTTTGACTTTTGTATGACTGTTGACTTTTCATCAATTGATTCAAATTTTCAACTATCAATCACTAGTATCTTTGGAAATGTCTTGAGCCATGAAATTAGGTCAAGATGTTGTATTTGAGCCCTTGAGATAATGATTCAATCCATTAGGTCATGCACTAGTCCAAAAGTCAATGATCGGTCATCTTCAGTCACAACCCTAATTTGACAATATTTTGACCATTTGAGGATTTTAGGGTTTTCCTTGAGGAATAATGATCAACCTTTTATCAAATGATGAATGTATCCTCAAAATGTTAATATTGACAAAAAATCTTGAAGTTTGACTGTATGCTGACTACAAGTAAATTTGTACCTGATGCAGTTGATTTTCAGTCATCTGAGCCATTGACTGAGCAATCATGTGATACAAGACTTGAAACTTGACATAAGCATTACTGAGGACCTATGATGAACCATGAAAGTAATTTGAGGCATTAGAAGTCCAATTTTCCTTGAGAAATTCAAAACCCTAGTTATAGGTCAATGCTTAGGAGGAGGGTTTGTTTGGTCAATCTTTAGAATCCTTGAGCAGTTAAGAACCTTAGAAGAATGTCTTGAAGAAAATGGGAGGGAAAATTTTGAGGTACAACATAAAGTAACTAGCAATAGCTCAAGAGATACAAAATACAAATTAATGTGGTAAGAGGTGATGCTAAAGAAGATCCCTAAGAAACATATTTATAGTAATTCAAGGGCTATGCCACTAATTTCATTCACTAAATTCATGCATAATGAGTCTTGAATCAGGAAATGGGAGTTACAAGGGTTACAAAACCAAAAGAAAAGGAATCCAAAGCAAAATTTGTAAATGCCCGCACTGCTAATATGGGTCGTGTCAGGTGACACGGGCTGACCATGTTAACCTCTAGTGATCGTATAGGAGAAGTTCATTAGGGATAACACAGCCCGTGTCATGGGACATGTAACACCCCAAATTCTACCTGGTAGTTATAACGAAAAATCAGAGTATTTAAAAATTTCCAACACATTTGAGATATCACAATTCAACATGTTGCAACACATAAACAGATACATAACACTTTAGTTTTCGGAGGAATACATGACAACTTGCATCAGCTTTTGAAACAAAACCACTTCTTTTATTAATAACGCAGCAGAATCATAATTACAACTTCAAGTAGCATCATATGTTTCATTCAACTAAGACAACTTGAGAGGCAACACATTATTTCATATAATTAAACTTAGGATTCAAAAACTAAAACAATTCAACAAGTAAACAACTATTTGTTCATTTCCCCCCGAGTGCTACGTATCAGAGTGACCAACCGACTTTGAACTAATAAGGCTAAGCAAAACTTTATTCTTGATTATCTGCACGTTACCAACAGAGAGTGAGTGCATGATAAATCATATATTAGAACTCATAAATATAAAATCACCACTTCACAACTTTCAAACATCTTTAATCTCAACAAAGCATCAACACAACATAACAACTAATTCACAACCTTTAAATGATACCTGTCACAATAAGTCAACAACATAAAGCAACAATAAATCTTTCTTCACCGCAATTCAAGATGCAACACCGAATGCAACTCAATTATAATGCACATGCATGTGGTACCATTGGAGCATAACTCTCAACTTAAAAACATTTTTCAGTAATCTCGAGGCATAAGGCATAAGCCTTCAACTTAATATTTTGCCAATCCAGGCCAACGTGGTGTCAATCCAGGCCAACTTAATAATGCAAATGTATATGACTCAATGAATGCAATAATCACATACAACAACAACAATCACCGTCACAAAGGCATAAGCCTATATCGTCATTTTACCAATAATTAGAGGTACTCACCATCCCTTCAACACTGGCCATAGACCTACAACTTAATCAACTTATCAATCACAACATATAAACAACAACATATTCAACAACAACAGTGTATTTGACAATGTTGGCATAAGCCTACAACTTAATCAACTTATCAATCACAACATATAAATAACAACGTATTCAACAACAACAACTCAAAACAGTTATTCGGATAGATTTTTATTCTTTACCGGTTACTAATTTTCAACTAAAATTACTAATTTTTTTTTGTTACACGATCATACCGGTTAAAACCACTAATGTTCATATTCATTACTATTATCATCCACCTCTAATTAACACTACTAACTCCCACTGTTTGTATTTATTTAATTCACTGCTATTAATTCTCAAAGGCTACTAAATTATTTCCTTGTTAATAACCATACTATCATTGCTGCTACTTAACATGTTATTATTTTAATTTACTGCTATTAAATCTCAAATGCTACTAAATTTTACTACTCTGCCAACTACCAAACTATGCTACTAATTTTATAATCTACTATCTTGATTAATTATACTACTATGTCGTATATACTACTGATCTATTAAATTATATTAAACTATTAAGTTACCATATCACTAATTATGCTAATGCTGTTAAAACATTGCTCTGGTCTTAAATTATATATCTAACGGATACATAAATATATAATAAGCTTATGCTACCGACAAAAATAAATCAAGCACCTTCCATCACATACAGGTGTGCTTCACGGCACGCCCCTCCTTTCATCATTGTGTCGATCGGCACATCCTCCTTTACCCCAAGGTTGCCGAACGGTAACCCCCATATACAACAACCAGCTGCCGTTCGGCAACATCCAACCAACAACATGCTGCCGTTCGTCAGCATCCAGGCACAATATTTTCTTCTTCTTTCGTCCATTCGGTACTGTTTTAATGAACTTTCTGCTACTGTCTACTATTCCAAATCAAATCCAGACAAGTATATAACACAGTAATACACCAATTCTTTGACAAATTCTATAATCAAATTAATTATTCATAATGTTATCAAGACAACACAACCAACACAAATCAACAATAATAATCCCACATACAAAATATCATATACTCCATTATAAGATAAGAAAATCCACCCTTACCTTGGATTGATTTGATGACAACTCTATGTGTCTCCGATTTGAATCTCCTCTTGGCCTCTTGGTTCAACTTCACGTAGCTCTCTTCTTCTCCAAAAACCTTATTTTCCTCTTCTCTTCTCCTTCCTGATAACACTAACTCTCTTCCTTTCTTATTTTCTAATAATAATATATATTATTCTATTAATCCAAATAATAGTATTTCTCTTAGTGGGCCTACACACACACCTCACTATTACTACTATCACAACATAAGCCCAATTAAATAAATAGTCACATAATATAATCTAATATTATTTCCAATAATATTCTTCAACTATGATCGATCCACACTTTAGAATAATACTAACTCGCAATTAATATTCTAATAATAGTTCTCTGACTAAACCGTCTAATTTATCCGACCATCAACTTACCGCTCAACTCAACATATTTATCCAATTATGCTTCTTAGAGTAATACTGATAATTCTAAAATTAATTCCACCAAATTAAATCCGATTATTTATCATGCCACTAAATAAAATAATTCTGACTTCGACGATAAAAATTTGAATTAATATAAAATATTCAAAACAATATTTAATTAAATAAATAATCAAATATCGGGGCGTTACAGGACACGGGCTGGTCGTGTTTGCCTCTAACTTTTTGTACTGGAGATGGTCCTTTGTACGGTATTTGGCCCTTTTTTGTCTTGATTCGCTGCATAAGCTTCTTATTAACGGAAAACATGAAAACAAAGCAAAAGCGCATAAAAACGAACTTAAACAGTAAAAACACACAAGAAAAGCAATAGAAAATAAGCTAGAAAAAGCATATATTTACCACCTATATCACCTTTAGGTGTTTACTGGTTGGGGACTGGTGCATCATCTTCCTTGCCGTGTTCTAGTAACTTGTTATTGAAAACCTTGGGATGCTCATGTACCATCAGAGAGTTGCCTCCTTTAATTTTCCTGCAATTAACTTACATTTACTGGAATCAACCGCCTTGATGATGGCCATTTGTGTGTTGATGGCGATGATGTATTCTTGGGTACCACTATTTCCATTGAATATCATCAGAGAGTGTGGCTTGAAATTATCGGAGAACTAGGCGTCTCAAATCTCTACTGCTAAGGGTTGAGGGTCCACAAGGTCTTCTTGCTCGTCTTAATTGGTTTTGGTTGATGTTGTTGTAGATCACGAATGTTCTCCTATAACATCTCGTTCTAGTGATGCAGCTTCTCCATAGTAGTTAGCATCTTCGCTATGGCAGATCAGTCATTATTGATGTTGTTGCTGGTGACCACCCTCACCATCATGGGATGAGAAGGGATTCCTATTAGTAGGGCTGGAAATGAATCGAACAAACTCAAAAATAATTCGAAATTTGGTACGACAATTAAACTGTTGAACTAGGTTCATGAACTAAAGGAGCTTTGAACTATACATAGTTTGACTCATTAGGTTCATGAGTCAACTCGATTATATATGAGATAGATTATATTGTCTTTAAGAGTATGTTTAAATATTTACTTCAAATCTTAACCATATATTTTCTTTTAATCTAATGGTTTTAATTGATAATTTATATTCTCAAGTGAGCAAAATATTTCTAAAATCAACATCATATAAATTATGTTTTTTAAGAAAATAATTTAAAAATCAGCATATACTTTCTAATTTAAAAACTATCTTCTAAATTTCTTTAATTTTAAGAAAATTAAATATATCTTCTAAATATCTTTTAATTTAAGAAAAATATCTTCTAAATATCTTCTAAGAAATTCTACATCATATGATAATATCTTTAAACTCTAATTAGACTTTCAAATGTATCTCTTGAAAGTTGTGTAGTTTTTAAATTAATAGATTTATGAGACATAGTTAAATTTTAATCTTATAATTTTTTTTTATTTCGATATTTTTTATTTTAAATAATATTAATTTAAAATATCAAATATATAAAAAAAAAATGACTTTATAAAAATGGTTTTTAAGTTCGTGAAACAAATGAGTAGAACCTAACAAGTTGAACGGAGTTGTTCATAAATTTATAACAAGTTGAGTTTGAGCTTAAAAAAATCATGTAGAACTCGATCGATAATTCTTATGAATACAATAAGGATAAATAAGATTAATTTAATTGTCCTATATATAGATCTCATAACTTTCATGAGTTATATCCAAGAGTTTTAAGACAATTTCTCTTCTAAAAAAAAATTCACTCGGCAATGTTTAAAATTAAACGGCCTTTAGTAAAAAAATTGAAATTTAATTCTTTTTAATTTTTTTATCTATTTTGAACTATTTAGTCTAATCGAGTTCGAGTTATTGAGATGAACCCAATTGTTCGTGAACTTTGAATAAACTAAATTCAAACTGAAAAAAAAATCGTAATAAACCCGAGTCAAATTTTAAACTGAACCAATTCTTATCGAACCGAGTTAAAGTAAGATTTGACTAAGCTCCACTTATTTTCAGCCCTACTTACATACTTAATTTTTTCTCATTACCTTACTTCTTTTTCTATTTTCCTTTTTCGGATACTCAGCACACAGATCGTGGGTTGTGGCACGCAATTTATTTAAGGAACTCTTTCCAAGCAATTAAACACGTACACTTTCAATTTCAGGCATGAACTAGATTTTTACTTCAATACCATTTCAATACAATTTCATATTGTAAAAAAATATTTCATATAGTTGAAGCCTTTCAAAGATGGGTAGTTTTGAAACGTTTGCACGTCCCACCCCAAGATCACCCACAATCTTAAACTGCTTCAAAAATATAGCAACCCAACTACTACTGTAATATAAATTCATCATTTCAGTTACTGAAACTCATTACAACTTCGATCAACTCTATTAACCTTTCAAGTTTCAACCAAAACTTATGGCGCTTTTCACTGCTTCAAAAACCTCTCCATTACTCATTCTTCTAATGCTTCTACTAGGTGAACAAGAAATTAAACACTAGTTTTACGTTCGATATCTTTAGTTTTTGTTTAACTATTTTTTTTTGTTTTTACATTTATTAGTACGGTTTAATTTTACAGGTAACGTAGCTACGGGGACTGTATTTACCATAGAAAACCGTTGCAAAAGCACGATCTGGCCTGGAACACTTTCCGGAAACGGCGCTGCACTTCTCGAAGACGGAGGGTTTTCTCTACCGCCAGGTTCCTCTCTTCAGCTCACTGCTCCGTCGGGTTGGTCAGGCCGTTTCTGGGGTAGAACCGGCTGTAACTTCGACGGTGCAGGTAACGGAAATTGCATCACTGGAGACTGCGCGGGAGGGTTAAACTGCAACGGCGGAGGTGCTCCTCCAGTGACACTAGCGGAGTTTACTATCGGAAGCGGGAATGGAGATAAGGATTTCTACGACGTGAGTCTGGTGGACGGTTACAATGTGGGGATGGGGATACATGCAACCGGAGGAACAGGTGACTGTCAGTATGCGGGTTGTGTTGCGGATATGAACGGTCACTGTCCGGCGGAGTTGCAGGTGACGGAGGAAGGAGGTTCTGTGGTGGCGTGTAAGAGTGCGTGTGCGGCGTTTAATACGGAGGAGTTTTGTTGCACCGGCGAACATTCGAGTCCGGAGAGGTGTAGTCCGACGCAATACTCGGAGATGTTTAAGAGTGCTTGTCCCTCTGCGTATAGTTATGCTTATGATGATGCTTCAAGCACTTGCACATGTTCTGGATCAGATTATCATATCACTTTCTGTCCAACTGCTTCCTATTAGTCACACTGTTCAGTTATTATAAATGATAGTTTTGTTTTATTTCTTGATTTCTTATTCGTTATGGTTTATGTATTATCATTTGTTATATGGTTGGTGATTTGTAATAAAGGTTTGTTTTTAAATGACAATTATATCATAAAAGACTACACACATTATTTCCAAATGCAAGGGTAACATGACTCTAAAACTATTTGTATTTTTGTGTTTGTTTTGTCCTTTCGTTCCAAACACTTGTTTTTTTTTTTCAATCATGTTCAACACTTTGTAATGGTGTTCGTATCCTGAAATTTAAACATGATTGTCTCCTACAATGTATGATTGATAGACAATTTACTTTAAGAAATGAGTTGTTAAGCATGGATAATATTTTTTAGTTGAATGGATTCAGTCTTGAATTATGAATGTAATTATTTTTCTAAAGTATTTTTGAATCATCCTCCAGTCAATGCACAAAAATATCCAAAATAATTTAATTTATATTCGAGTTTGCATAATATCGATGACAACTCGAATGTAGAGAACATGAAATTTAAAATTTATAGTGAAAATTATGTATTTTTATAGGTTAAGTGGTGTTATTTCACAAGGTTGATGAAACACACCTGTTCTGGGCTGGGATGGCACTTGATCCACCGTTGAGCAGGCTCAATCCAGCGATTTTGAAGCCCAATGACATCCAGCCCACGTTAATAATTGTTGGGGATTTTTCCATGTGCCTCTTAGGCGAACGTGGTCAACAACTATCTGTAACCACCAACCATCCTGTCCACCAAGAATAATGGGTCCAACTTCTTTATTATTTCAGAGAAGTTGACCAGGGAGGAGGTCACGTGCTGGACCCCACTACACACGTAACCCTGACAGTCTTTATTATTGAGCCTAATTGCATGGTCCAATACGTGGATCTTGGCCCAACGCTAGAGGCTATAAATACCCTCTTACATGAGAGGGTCAGGTGTGATACGGTGGGAAAGAACTGACTGTTTTTTGGAATGCTGGTTTGCGTTTTGCGTTTGTTTTCGCAAAATGCCGCGGTAAGCAAGAGTCGCCACCGACTTTTATTTTATCCAATGAGGAAAGGAAAAAAGCACAGAAAAATTCCTTTTTCGAGATGTTTCTCGGGTCCGGGGGGTAGATTATAGAAAGGGAAGGTATTAGCACCCTTTCTATCCGTGGTTATCCACGGGCTCTTAGGTACTTGCTCAAAGTATTTTCAAAATTTGTTTTTCTTTGTGTTTGTGGGTTTGAAGAAGTTTTTTGTTTGAAAAGGAGTGTAAGTGTGAAAAGTTTTGTTTTGTTTTGTTTTGTTTTGAGAGAGCAAGTACTTAAGAACCATCTACCTACTTGAAAAAGGAATCAATTTGTGCTAATGTCCTTTAGACAGTGCTATCCCACTATAGATGAGTAGTTAGCACCGTCGTTGGAGTTTTTTAAGGGTCAATTCGATTAAGGGACGTGCGGTCACTAAAGCAACGTTTAGGACGCCTTAGCGGTAACCCTAATGTCTTAGATCATTTTTCCGAGGCAACCGTTTCGAGGCAACTATGATCTTTGGACAAGAGGGCGAACTCTAAAACTTCCTATACTTAATGACCACGTTCGAAGGCAACCAAGTGAGGTGTACCCTAAGAGTGCGCATGTGCGAGTGTGTCGTTTTCAGTTAATTTTTGTCTTTGCACATGTCAATGGTTATCTATGTTGATTTTAGGTTAAACATTTGATCTTGTCATGCATTCCCTATTATCAAACATCTAACAGTTTATAAGTTGCGAAAATTAAATTGCAGAAGGTATCAAACGTCGGGTATTTACATCGCCAAAAGCAACCCTTGAAATTAAAATGCGGAAAATAAATAAAGCGGTAAAAATATTTAAACGTCCTATTAAATTATTACATTCTGGGAAACAGATACAATATTGAAATAAAATGGACCGCATGCGGGAAATTCAATCGGGCGAGTTTTTTAGGGTTTTGACCCTTTTTTGAAAGAAAGCATTTTTTGGTTATTTTTTAATTAAAGAGAAATTAAACTAAGTTAATTATTAAATTAATAAATAAATTAATTAATAAAAAATATTTTTGGGTTTTTGATATTTAAAGAAATAAAAATAAATTTGATTAATGTTAATAAAACCTAATTGTCTAAATTAATTTTAATTATTGCAAAATATATTAAAGTTATTCCTAATTAAAACTAAATTAATTAAATTAATATTATTAATAAAAATAAAAATGCTGGAATTTAATTTAATAAACAAAATATTTTTTGGTTTTTAATTTTATTAAGAAAAAAAAGTTTGATTGGTTAGTTAAATTATGAAAAATAGTTAAACAAAATAAATAAATAAAATAGAAAATAGAGAGAGTTAGAGGTTTGGGCCTGATCAGGGGGTGAGAATGGCAATTTCCAAGGCCCATTTGTGCAAGTCTGTGTTGACTTTCCTGATTCTCCATGCGTTGGTTGACTAGATCCCACCATAGGCCTTCATCCTGGATCACCAGATCTGGCCTGGGGCCATATGGCGCTTTGGGATTTGAGGACCATGGTAGGCTTCCATTATTGCTTTGTACCTGATTGCATAATAAAACAAAGGAAAATGCAAAGCACTGGAGACAGGGATCGAACCACTGACCCCCAGCCAACAACGCCTTGAGAGCGCTCCCCTTGACCACTGGATCATTATGCTTCAATTGTCAATTGATTAAACAAAAATAATAATATAGGAAAACAAATAAAATGCCAGAAAATATAAAAAAAAAACACGCGCCAAGTTTGAACCAGCCATTGAGAGAGGGCCACGTCTTCATCTTCTTCGTTCAACCCTGGATATTTACCTGCGGACTTACATCCGCAGCTAAATTCGTATGTGCACCCTAAAATCCACTCTAGGCCATGGAAATTGATTCCAAACACATGGTCATGCTCGTCTACCTTCCCTGATCACGTCTATGTCCATCAATGGCATCAATTTTGCCTGTAAATAAAATGCCCAAAAAACAAGCTACGAAACCCTAGGTTCGGTTACAGGGCTATGGTTCATATAAACGCAATCAAATAATGCCAAAAGTTCAAAAATTGGATAAGCATCATGAATATACCAAAGATTTATCAAAAAAATGCAAGAATATGGGATTATGATTTCGAATACAGGGCGGTATTTTGGGATACTTACAGCGCGATTGAGAGGGTATGAGAGCTTGCTTTTGATTGCAAAAGGTTCAGTGATTGTCCAGCAATGGATTAGCGTTGAGCTTTCCTTCTGAATTGGTCTCTATGCACGATTTCAGTTTCACACTTTTTGCCAATTTTCCAAGTTTTGCTTTTGATGATTCTGCAGCCTCCAGCCCTTGAATTCGTGTGCTTTGGCTTGTATAAGTAATAAGCAATGCATTAGTCAACAAATGTGGGTTGAATCCTTGTAAATCAATGCTTGGAGATTTGATTTGATCCTCCATTGAAAACTTGCTTATTTTGTCCAAAATCCAATCTTTTTGCACATGGAATGTATGATACGAATTTGATTCACTTGATGATGATGATTTAATCCTGAAATAGCCAAAAAGAGATCAAATAATCAATGTTGGGATTTTATTTGATTTAAATTGATTTAAAATGAAATAATTCATTAAAAAAATCAAATTAAATAATAAAATTGATAAATGGTCATAAGGCTGAAGCTAGGACACGTGTGTAGTGTGACAAGATCAAATCAAGTGGAAAAGAATGGGGCCCTTTGACAAAATTTGAAGTTATGGGGATAGTTGACTTTTGGCAATTTTACAAAAATGCCCAACTTCAACAATGCATAACTTCTTCAATTTTGAACTTTTGGAGGTGTTCTTGGACTTTTTAGAAAGCTTGAGATGTCCTATAACCAACCCTTTTGGTCTCATTTCATTTTTATATTCCATGTTCAAGTTATAAGCTTTGGAAAAAAGGTGTTTTTGTTGACTTTCAAAAATGACCTATAATGTCCAAATTTGTAACTTTTTGTGAGTGCATTTTCTTATCTTGGGGTATGAATATGTATTGTAGGAAATTGCATCCTCTTCAAAATTAGATTTGGATTGGTAATTTCTCATAAAGTATGAGAAAGTTATGCTTGGTCAAAGTTGAGTTGACTTTTCCTACAAAACCCTAATTTAGCAACTTTTGAGTCTTGATGAATTTTGAGCAATCCTTGATGAATCATGATCAAACATTGATCAAATGATGAAATATCCTTCAAAATGAGAATGTTGACAAAAAATCTTAAATTTTGACTGCATTTGGGTCACAGTTGACTTTTGCCCTAGCACAGTCGATTTTTGAACCCTTTGGGCAATTGACTGAGCAAACTTCCTCTGCAAGGCTTGAAATTTGACATGGATGATCTTGAGAACATATTAGTACGTTGTGGAGAACTTGAGGTCATTTGGATGCAAGGACCTTAATGCAACACAAAACCCTAATTTGAGGTTGACTGCCTTAGGAGATAGTTTGACTGTCCAACTCTTGAGCAATCTTGGACCACTTGGGGATTTTTTTCTTGCAATGTTTTAAGAAATATGGGAGGGAAAATTTTGGGGTACAACAGCTGCCCATGTTCAATCTTCTTAAACCTGAGGATATAGATTGGCTTTCGGGCCTTTCGTGATCCGAAGGTGGAAGATGATTGAACACTAGAGTGCCCAGAAATTTGCACTCACATGAAGTGGTATCAGCCTTGTGATATCAGGAATAGGCTTACAGATTCCATTTGGAGACTGTTGATAGGTGGTCTGAACTTCGACTGGAATACGAATCAGGGAGATCTTATCGTCGATCTAACTGAATCCGAGAAGGTCTTGGATTAACTTTGACTGGATCGGCATCAGAAAAATCTTAGGATCGATTTAACTGGACCAGATAAGAGTCTTGGGATATCTTCAACTGGAATACGAATCAGGGAGATCTTAGGGTCGATCTGACTGAACCAGAGAAGGTCTTGGATTAACTTTGACTGGATCGGCATCAGAAAAATCTTAGGATCGATTTAACTGGACCAGACAAAATATCTTCAACTGGAATACGAATCAGGGAGATCTTAGGGTCGATCTGACTGAACCAGAGAAGGTCTTGCATTAACTTTGACTTGATCGGCATCAGAAAAATCTTAGGATCGATTTAACTGGACCAGACAAAAGTCTTCCATTAACTTTGACTGGATCGGCATCAGAAAAATCTTAGGATCGATTTAACTGGACCAGACAAAAGTCTTGGGATATCTTCAACTGGAATACGAATCAGGGAGATCTTAGGGTCGATCTGACTGAACCAGAGAAGGTCTTGGATTAACTTTGACTAGATCGGCATCAGAAAAATCTTAGGATCGATTTAACTGGACTAGACAAAAGTCTTACATAGATGTAGTTTTTATTTTGAGGGGCCTACCAGGTCATATGAGTAGTCAATGGTGTTTATTGATTCGTCTTTCCCTGAAAAGGTAAAGAGTTAGTCATATGCGATGTCATGATGCATGAAATACATGATATATCAAGCAATGATGCTCTCAACGTAAATGGGATTGTGTGGTACGATGCGTATATGTATGTATCATGATGTATGGAAATGTGATGTTTTAGCTGGGGAAAATAAATCCCGGATAGCTGCTGGAGAATAGAGTTGAATTCTTCGTTTCCGCTGGGGATGATGAACGAAGATGATAAACCTGCAGGAGAGGATGACTCTGTTGGGGGAATAAAACGGATGAGGAGATTACTCTGTGGGGAAGAGATGCTCTGTTGAGGATTCCGCTGATAAATTCTGTCGGGATGAATTATCGTTGCTGGTGATATTGAATCTGTTGGGGGACTGAATTTCTGTTTATGAAAGGAAGGGACTCCGCTGGGGATGATCTTTCAGTTGCGACTTGCTGGGGATAACCCTTTAGACTCTTATTGGGATAATCCTCTGAGTTTGCTGGGAATGATCCTTTGAACTCGACTGGGGAGATTTATTTTTGTACTCCGCTGGGGGTAAACTTCCAGAGTCTACTGGGGATGATGCTTCAACTCTGTTGGGGAAGCTTTTTCAGACCGTGCTGGGGAAATATTGACTCCACTGGGGGGTATCCTGTATTCTTCCGAGGAACATTCTTATACTCCGTTAGGGAATATTGGGACTGCCGGGGATATCAAGCCTTTCTAGTGCTGATGGTAGATCAACTCTGCTTGGGGAGAGCATTGTTGATTCGTTCATAGTTGCAAGTCTCAGTTGGGGAGAGCTACCATTACTGTCTTAATCTGCGGGGAGTGAAGATATCTTAGCCATATTCTTCAGCTGAATTTACCTTGTACCTGGTGGACAGAGCAACTTATACAGCTTGGACCATTTTTATTGCCCCTGTATCTGATATTTACCTGTAATCGTCTTTTGTTTCGCATGTAAATATTTATGAGCAGCAATTAATGTCAAATGCATATATCAAAAATGAACATTGGACGTTCTTTGCAAAACAAAACAGATAAAGGAAAAACAGTTTGAAATTTATTTGAAAATGAATTGTATCGATTTTGAGGTTTGGCCTGTAAATAGGCATTTTTGTACAAGAGGCTGACGTCCTAGTAAGAGAACGCCGCCGAACAAATAGAATTTATACAATTTATGAAAAGAAAACAAAACAGCTATGTGAATAATCCCACTGGGTTCCAACTCTGCTATTGCCTTTATGTCCTTAAGTATCTCATTGCTTTGCTGCTTGGTTGAAGATGAATCTGATTGATTAGTGTCGTCTGAGCTTGATAGTCGATACCGAAGTTTGGATGCAAGGTGATCCAATGAGACATAGTATTACGCTTTGATCCCTAATTTTTTCCTGGACCGCCCTTTCGGGTTTTCAGTCCACCGGGATACCCTTTTTTGCCCAAGCCGCCTTTTCAGGTTTTCGACTTGCCAGGTGTACAGATTTTTTCACTTTCATCCCTTATTTTTGTCGGGAAGCCCTTATTTTTGCCTAGGCCAGTCAACCTAGCGGGTCTTTGATTATGCGTAGTATCTTTTCACTATGTCTGCATTGACGGGGTGAGGAAGTTCGTCACCATCCATGGTGGTTAGAATCATAGCTCCTCCTGAGAAAATGTTCTTAACCACAAATGGCCCTTCGTAAGTAGGGGTCCACTTGCCCCTGGGATCACCTTGAGGTAATATGATGCGCTTGATAACCAGGTCCCCAACTTGATACTCTTGTCGTCTAACTTTCTTGTTAAATACCTTGATCATCCGTTTTTGGTACGTCTGACCATGACAAATAGCAGTAAGTCTCTTTTCGTCGATTAGGTTCAGCTGATCAAGCCGGGTCTGAATCCAGTCATCTTCACTCAAACTTGCATCCTTTATGATCCTAAGAGAGGGTATCTGAACTTAAATGGGCAAGACTGCCTCCATGCCATATACCAAGGAATAGGGTGTTGCCCCTGTTGACGTCCGTGCTGAGGTACGGTACCCATGAAGAGCAAATGGTAACATCTCATGCCAGTCTTTGTATGTCATTGTTATCTTCTGCACAATCTTCTTAATGTTCTTATTAGCGGCTTCTACAGCCCCATTCATCTTCAGTCGGTAAGGAGAAGAGTTGTGGTGTTGTATCTTGAATTGCTTGCAGAGCTCAGTGATCATCTTGTTGTTGAGATTCGTACCATTGTCCGTAATGATCCTCTCTGGTACACCATATCGACAGATCAGATTGTGCCGAATGAACCGTGCCACGACATTCTTGGTTACGGTAGCAAAGGAAGCTGCTTCAACCCACTTCGTAAATTAATCAATTGCTACTAGGATGAAATGATGCCCGTTAGATGTCGTAGGTCTGATCTCGCCGATCATATCAATGCCCCACATTGCAAAAGGCCAAGGTGTCGTTAAGACGTTCAGAGGAACTGGAGGTATGTGCACCTTATCAGCATACACTTGGCACTTGTGACACGTCCGAGAATGCTGATAACAGTCGGCTTCCATCGTGGACCAATAATATCCTGCCTGTAGGATCTTCTTTGCCATGGTGTGTCCACTGGAATGAGTTTCGAAAGTACCTTCATGTAACTCTGTCATGATCCTTTCTGCCTCGTTCTTATCCACACATCGCAGTAAGGTCGAATCATGGTTACGCTTGTAAAGGATGCCATTGCTGATGAAGAACTTCGCAGCCAACCTTCTTAGAAACTTCTTGTCATTAACAGATGCACCCTCAGGGTACTCCTGAGCCTCAAGATACCTTTTTACTTCGTGGAACCAGGGTTTATCTGCTACCTCTTCAGTCTCAATGTCACAGCAATGTGCGGGTTCATCCAATCTTTCAATGATAATCTGGGGAGCCTTGTTGTCCCAGTTGACTTTGAACATAGAAGACATCGTAGCTAGCGCGTCCGCCAACTGATTCTCCTCTCTAGGGAAGTGTTCAAAGGTTATCTCCTCGAAGTGAGGAAGCAACGTCAATACATACTCCTTGTAAGGAATAAGATTTGGGTGTTTCGTATCCCACTCGCCTTTGATCTGACTAATCACGAGAGCGGAATCTCTGAAGACACTCAGAAACTTAATCCTTAGGTCAATTATTGCTCGAAGACCCATGATGCATGCTTCATACTTGAAATTCTGGTGTATGCCAGAATTCAGATGTTATACTCAATGTCTAGACATCTGATATGACATAATAAATACACTGCAAGGTAGATACCCAATTTTTTTTTTTTTTTTGTGATTCAGTACTGAAGAGAAACAGAAGCACAGTTTAACCAAGCTGTGCCAGATATACTTTGAAGGTGCAGAGGATAGAACAACGATGTACCTAGTTCTGTTCATCTGTTTCACATGATCACTAGAGAGAGAACATCCTTTACAGTTCTGTTTCTTCTGCACAGATATCAGCATGATGTCTTAACATGTTCTGAGACATCATCTGTTACAGCATTACAGTTTTACCTTGATATATAACAGACAGAATCATAAATTGTTGAAGGTAAAAACACAAATCAGTTGTTGACCCAGTTCGGTGAAACACACCTACTCTGGGGGCATACCAAGCCAGGAATAAGATCCACTATCAGCAATATTAATTCAGGACTAAACTACACAAGTTCCCATCCTTCACTTAATCATCTACCCAGTGCAACCTATACCTAGGAACTCCTAGATAGAAACCTACCAGTTTCCATTCCTATTGCCGCAGCAACAGAAGTCTTACTCCTACTCAAGAAGCAGTGCCCTCCCACTTGGTTTCCTACATTACAATGAATATGGAGTAATGCAAAAATACTTAGACTTGCTTCATAGCTTCATCCAAGAACACTCAACTCTTACCTACAGGTTTCGAGTTACATACATGGTAACCTTGCCACAGACCGACAGGTTTACCTAACAAAAACCCCCCAAAGTTACATTATGTGCATCTCTCAAACCCTAGGTTACAATCTGCTATTTATAACCTATTACCCAACTCAGCAAGTTTTTCTCCTTGCTGTTACAACTCAGCAGCAAACTTCTCCTATAATCAAGGTCTTCAATCTTCTAGTTCCTAAAATATCTCCATATTTAGAAACAGTATTTTCTTCAAATATTCTGACTGATTCTTGATTGATCTTCAGATCCTCCATAAGAAACGCCACATATATTCTCAGAGTATTTAAGTACCAGAACTGTAACTGAATTATCAATTCTGTTGACGTGATGTCAAGTCAGATGTCATGACATTACATCTAACATGTTTTCCTAGATGTTGAACTTTTTCAACACAACAAATAACCTCTTTCATAATTTAGATCACTTAGAATAGTTAGGTTATAAGTCACAGCTGTTACAAACATTCAACATATAACATAGTTACTTAATCAGTACTTAATTTCAAGCGCGATGTCATACGCTGATGTTGTGACATCTTACATAACATGTTGGTCCAGATGTTGAACTTCTTCAACACCACATATTAAAACAACAGAGGGAATCTGGGTAAACTTGTTTTCTTATTTGTTTTACAAATGAAGCCAACTCTCCAGCCAGGGCACTTACAATCTCCCCCTTTGGCAAATTTTGGCTAAAACAAATAAGTGCAAGTTGTATTTTGGGATCAGGCCACAACACAGTTGAGATGTTATGACATCTTGTCTAACATCTTCTTTTGTAGAGGCTGATGTCCTTTGAGCAAACAACAAACCTCTATCTTCAACTGTGAGCAACTCCAAACCATCGATGCCCCAAGAGGATTTCTTTTCTCAAGATTATTACTTGTGATCATGTAACTCAGATCACAAGTCACAACTATCCTCTTAACTCAGAACACAAGACACAAGCAAAGTCACTTACTTAGGGATCATGTTGCTTTCACCTGAGTCTCGCTGGACATTGCCGTCTGTTGCTGTCACCTGAGTCTCGCCTGAGACTGGGTCCCTATCTTTCTCCCCCTTTTTGGCCAGAATTTGACAAAGACTGCCCATACAGATCCATACCCATGCACAATTTTCCCAGATGCTAACAAACTTCATATTGCTGAAACCCTCTGATGAAGAGAAGGAATAGAGAGAGTCTTCATAAATAATGAAATTTTGGCATAGATAGTAACGACCTTGGTACTTTACTCTGACAGTTTCAGTACCCTAGGACTGGTTTAATGCAGGTACCTACCCTTGGGTTTGACCCTTTGACCATGTCAGAATGTCCTTCTAAAACTGACATTTGTCTTTTAGAGCATACTACTCCCTTGTCTTAGGATCCCCTTTCCAAGAAACATCGTTGGCATATTACACTCTGCATCAGTTGTATAATACCTTTATTAGATGACAAGTTATCACCTAAACATTCCAGCTCACTAAACTGCTTCATAATGAGACACAACCGCCCTGTTTTCTTAGCAGATGAAAACATGCTCAAATCCTATGTCGTCATACATTCTGCTATTTTTAGATTAGCAGCTTGAAGCCATTCCATTTTCACAAAGAGGGTGGTTACTCCCTCTGAGTCATACAACTGTACACACATGGGTTTATTAATAATAATCCACACTTCATCCAATTTTCCTCCTGTCTGTAGTTTTAGAGGAAATTAGGAACAATGTTATTAGGCAATGTAATGACATTCGGTCAGACATAGTCCTCTTCAGTCTTGAACACATCATCCCAATAGTTAATAAAGTGCCATACTTTATATCCTACGAGTTTGATGAAGACTTTTCGTACAAACCAATACTCCCCCTGTTAGGGACAATCACTTCTCTTCAAGTAGATCACATTCAATACTCAGTTGGATCTTCAAGACAACTTCTGATTCAAAGTAAATAAGACTCCTTGATGAATGGAAAACATAAGACGCATCTTCATGTCTTCAAGAGCGCACCCTCTGTTCAACAATATTGGTTGAACGCATTCATACTCTGAATCAAACTTTCTTGATCATAATCAGCTACCACATGTTGATTGTCTTGATTCTCTGAATTTACTGATGAGATAGACCAAATGCCACTGTTTGATTATCTCCTTGTTTATCAGACTTATCCCAAAGATATTCTGATCTTCCAATTGAAATTTGATCTTCCATGTTTATCACAAAAGGCTTAGATACACTAAGACAGGGACATGTAACATCTTCTCCACCCAACAACTCCAAAGAGCTGCAAAGAGACAATATTTTTGAAGTATCCAATCTTCAACTTCGTAGATCATCCTATCTTAAGTTGATGTGCCACTTCACCAACTAGGACTCTGATGTTGAACCAAATGTCACAACATTATGTTATAACATCTAGTTGTTGAATTCAGCTCCTTCTCTAATTTACTTCCTTGCCTAGATCAGAACCAGACTGATCCAAGTAGTCATCATCAAGATTATGATGTCTTCTTCTTCTTGTAGCTTCAAGTCTGAACACGTTTCCAGGAAACTTTTTCAAGGATCAAATGATTTTGCTGTTATCAAAGAGATAGCTCTAAAGCATCACTCTTCCTATGATTCTTCACTGGGTCTAGAAGAAGGAATGTTCCCTCATCTTTCAGAACATCAGTTATCTTGAACTCCAAGGATAATCAATTAAATGCTTGTACTTGTCACAAATAGCAATTGATCATAAATCCTTCCCATTTTCCTGTAAGATACTTTCACTATTTGAATACTTTGACATACTCTTCGTGTGTTAATATCTTCTTCTTGCAAGCACTTTCTTTGAGAGACCAAGGAGTTGAGATATCTAGATTGCCACCCTTGACTCAAGTAAATAGAATTTTCTCTGAACAAACTCTACTCACCTCAACAGATTTGAAACTCCTACCAGATCAGATTCATCCTTAGGAATGAGAGAGATGAATCCTTCCTTGTAAATATGTCACACAACACCCAGAACCCATGTGACATAGGTCAACAGCCAGCTAAACCCCAGGCTGAACTAATGTGAGGAGTTTAACCAAATCTCCCTCAAACTACCAGTCATGGAAGCTCCACACAAAATATTCATGCATTGTGCACAAATGTCTTGACATGACATATGACATCCCTACCAAACTCTGAGTCTTCATATTCTTGAAAGATCTTCCACTTTAAATCATGATGTTTAAATGACAAGACTCATGATCCCAATCTACTTATATGAAGGAGCAATAATGCTGCATCATCATTGACTTTTATTAACCAATGGGCTTGTCTTTCTTCATACCATATTACTCCAGGGAACAACTGCTCAGTCCTGATAAGCCTACCAATGGGGATTGCACAATGTCACATCTCAACCAGCTCTACTTCTAGAGTTCTGACTTCTAAAAGTAGCCTTCGTGCGCACACAGACATAGTTGACTCTACCATTGTCAACTTTGCACACACAGATGTCTCCTCTTCCAGGTCAGGAGTAGGTTTCAAACAAAAGTATCCCTTTGTTTGACACCCAAAACATATGCTTTTCAACTAGTAGCATCGTAGAACGTCTTCATGAGTGGACTTGAGAGGGCTCAAGTATCTGTGACATCTTCAATAGATTACAGTAGTCTTCAATCCATAAGAGGGGAAACACATCAGAGCTTGAGTTTTGCCAAGTATTATGCAGCGGAAGAACATAATACAACTCAATCTTTGCACACACACTCCACCAGACTAGTCTTCAAAAATAGATCAAGTTTGACTATGGTACAAACCTAGCACACAACTTCAGGCGTACACACATCCTAGGTTTGAAAATAAATCAAACCTAGAGCAGCTACCACACAACCAGGCCAAATGCCAATCACCAAAGACAGGTACACACAGTTCCTGTCAAGAATAGTCCATCCTCCCACTTCAAGGGACCATTCAGGGAAATAACAAACCATTCCAGGTTGCAATCTTCAGTACTAAGATCGACCTTGCAAATACCAGAAAGTATCACCCATGAATCTCATCCAGAAACAGAACAGGATGCCTGCTCTGATACCAATTGAAATTCTGGTGTATGCCAGAATTCAGATGTTATACTCAATGTCTAGACATCTGATATGACATAATAAATACACTGCAAGGTAGATACCCAATTTTTTTTTTTTGTGATTCAGTACTGAAGAGAAACAGAAGCACAGTTTAACCAAGCTGTGCCAGATATACTTTGAAGGTGCAGAGGATAGAACAACGATGTACCTAGTTCTGTTCATCTGTTTCACATGATCACTAGAGAGAGAACATCCTTTACAGTTCTGTTTCTTCTGCACAGATATCAGCATGATGTCTTAACATGTTCTGAGACATCATCTGTTACAGCATTACAGTTTTACCTTGATATATAACAGACAGAATCATAAATTGTTGAAGGTAAAAACACAAATCAGTTGTTGACCCAGTTCGGTGAAACACACCTACTCTGGGGGCATACCAAGCCAGGAATAAGATCCACTATCAGCAATATTAATTCAGGACTAAACTACACAAGTTCCCATCCTTCACTTAATCATCTACCCAGTGCAACCTATACCTAGGAACTCCTAGATAGAAACCTACCAGTTTCCATTCCTATTGTCGCAGCAACAGAAGTCTTACTCCTACTCAAGAAGCAGTGCCCTCCCACTTGGTTTCCTACATTACAATGAATATGGAGTAATGCAAAAATACTTAGACTTGCTTCATAGCTTCATCCAAGAACACTCAACTCTTACCTACAGGTTTCGAGTTACATACATGGTAACCTTGCCACAGCCCGACAGGTTTACCTAACAAAAACCCCCCAAAGTTACATTATGTGCATCTCTCAAACCCTAGGTTACAATCTGCTATTTATAACCTATTACCCAACTCAGCAAGTTTTTCTCCTTGCTGTTACAACTCAGCAGCAAACTTCTCCTATAATCAAGGTCTTCAATCTTCTAGTTCCTAAAATATCTCCATATTTAGAAACAGTATTTTCTTCAAATATTCTGACTGATTCTTGATTGATCTTCAGATCCTCCATAAGAAACGCCACATATATTCTCAGAGTATTTAAGTACCAGAACTGTAACTGAATTATCAATTCTGTTGACGTGATGTCAAGTCAGATGTCATGACATTACATCTAACATGTTTTCCTAGATGTTGAACTTTTTCAACACAACAAATAACCTCTTTCATAATTTAGATCACTTAGAATAGTTAGGTTACAAGTCACAGCTGTTACAAACATTCAACATATAACATAGTTACTTAATCAGTACTTAATTTCAGGCGCGATGTCATACGCTGATGTTGTGACATCTTACATAACATGTTGGTCCAGATGTTGAACTTCTTCAACACCACATATTAAAACAACAGAGGGAATCTGGGTAAACTTGTTTTCTTATTTGTTTTACAAATGAAGCCAACTCTCCAGCCAGGGCACTTACAATCTCCCCCTTTGGCAAATTTTGGCTAAAACAAATAAGTGCAAGTTGTATTTTGGGATCAGGCCACAACACAGTTGAGATGTTATGACATCTTGTCTAACATCTTCTTTTGTAGAGGCTGATGTCCTTTGAGCAAACAACAAACCTCTATCTTCAACTGTGAGCAACTCCAAACCATCGATGCCCCAAGAGGATTTCTTTTCTCAAGATTATTACTTGTGATCATGTAACTCAGATCACAAGTCACAACTATCCTCTTAACTCAGAACACAAGACACAAGCAAAGTCACTTACTTAGGGATCATGTTGCTTTCACCTGAGTCTCGCTGGACATTGCCGTCTGTTGCTGTCACCTGAGTCTCGCCTGAGACTGGGTCCCTATCTTTCTCCCCCTTTTTGGCCAGAATTTGACAAAGACTGCCCATACAGATCCATACCCATGCACAATTTTCCCAGATGCTAACAAACTTCATATTGCTGAAACCCTCTGATGAAGAGAAGGAATAGAGAGAGTCTTCATAAATAATGCAATTTTGGCATAGATAGTAACGACCTTGGTACTTTACTCTGACAGTTTCAGTACCCTAGGACTGGTTTAATGCAGGTACCTACCCTTGGGTTTGACCCTTTGACCATGTCAGAATGTCCTTCTAAAACTGACATTTGTCTTTTAGAGCATACTACTCCCTTGTCTTAGGATCCCCTTTCCAAGAAACATCGTTGGCATATTACACTCTGCATCAGTTGTATAATACCTTTATTAGATGACAAGTTATCACCTAAACATTCCAGCTCACTAAACTGCTTCATAATGAGACACAACCGCCCTGTTTTCTTAGCAGATGAAAACATGCTCAAATCCTATGTCGTCATACATTCTGCTATTTTTAGATTAGCAGCTTGAAGCCATTCCATTTTCACAAAGAGGGTGGTTACTCCCTCTGAGTCATACAACTGTACACACATGGGTTTATTAATAATAATCCACACTTCATCCAATTTTCCTCCTGTCTGTAGTTTTAGAGGAAATTAGGAACAATGTTATTAGGCAATGTAATGACATTCGGTCAGACATAGTCCTCTTCAGTCTTGAACACATCATCCCAATAGTTAATAAAGTGCCATACTTTATATCCTACGAGTTTGATGAAGACTTTTCGTACAAACCAATACTCCCCCTGTTAGGGACAATCACTTCTCTTCAAGTAGATCACATTCAATACTCAGTTGGATCTTCAAGACAACTTCTGATTCAAAGTAAATAAGACTCCTTGATGAATGGAAAACATAAGACGCATCTTCATGTCTTCAAGAGCGCACCCTCTGTTCAACAATATTGGTTGAACGCATTCATACTCTGAATCAAACTTTCTTGATCATAATCAGCTACCACATGTTGATTGTCTTGATTCTCTGAATTTACTGCTGAGATAGACCAAATGCCACTGTTTGATTATCTCCTTGTTTATCAGACTTATCCCAAAGATATTCTGATCTTCCAATTGAAATTTGATCTTCCATGTTTATCACAAAAGGCTTAGATACACTAAGACAGGGACATGTAACATCTTCTCCACCCAACAACTCCAAAGAGCTGCAAAGAGACAATATTTTTGAAGTATCCAATCTTCAACTTCGTAGATCATCCTATCTTAAGTTGATGTGCCACTTCACCAACTAGGACTCTGATGTTGAACCAAATGTCACAACATTATGTTATAACATCTAGTTGTTGAATTCAGCTCCTTCTTTAATTTACTTCCTTGCCTAGATCAGAACCAGACTGATCCAAGTAATCATCATCAAGATTATGATGTCTTCTTCTTCTTGTAGCTTCAAGTCTGAACACGTTTCCAGGAAACTTTTTCAAGGATCAAATGATTTTGCTGTTATCAAAGAGATAGCTCTAAAGCATCACTCTTCCTGTGATTCTTCACTGGGTCTAGAAGAAGGAATGTTCCCTCATCTTTCAGAACATCAGTTATCTTGAACTCCAAGGATAATCAATTAAATGCTTGTACTTGTCACAAATAGCAATTGATCATAAATCCTTCCCATTTTCCTGTAAGATACTTTCACTATTTGAATACTTTGACATACTCTTCGTGTGTTAATATCTTCTTCTTGCAAGCACTTTCTTTGAGAGACCAAGGAGTTGAGATATCTAGGTTGCCACCCTTGACTCAAGTAAATAGAATTTTCTCTGAACAAACTCTACTCACCTCAACAGATTTGAAACTCCTACCAGATCAGATTCATCCTTAGGAATGAGAGAGATGAATCCTTCCTTGTAAATATGTCACACAACACCCAGAACCCATGTGACATAGGTCAACAGCCAGCTAAACCCCAGGCTGAACTAATGTGAGGAGTTTAACCAAATCTCCCTCAAACTACCAGTCATGGAAGCTCCACACAAAATATTCATGCATTGTGCACAAATGTCTTGACATGACATATGACATCCCTACCAAACTCTGAGTCTTCATATTCTTGAAAGATCTTCCACTTTAAATCATGATGTTTAAATGACAAGACTCATGATCCCAATCTACTTATATGAAGGAGCAATAATGCTGCATCATCATTGACTTTTATTAACCAATGGGCTTGTCTTTCTTCATACCATATTACTCCAGGGAACAACTGCTCAGTCCTGATAAGCCTACCAATGGGGATTGCACAATGTCACATCTCAACCAGCTCTACTTCTAGAGTTCTGACTTCTAAAAGTAGCCTTCGTGCGCACACAGACATAGTTGACTCTACCATTGTCAACTTTGCACACACAGATGTCTCCTCTTCCAGGTCAGGAGTAGGTTTCAAACAAAAGTATCCCTTTGTTTGACACCCAAAACATATGCTTTTCAACTAGTAGCATCGTAGAACGTCTTCATGAGTGGACTTGAGAGGGCTCAAGTATCTGTGACATCTTCAATAGATTACAGTAGTCTTCAATCCATAAGAGGGGAAACACATCAGAGCTTGAGTTTTGCCAAGTATTATGCAGCGGAAGAACATAATACAACTCAATCTTTGCACACACACTCCACCAGACTAGTCTTCAAAAATAGATCAAGTTTGACTATGGTACAAACCTAGCACACAACTTCAGGCGTACACACATCCTAGGTTTGAAAATAAATCAAACCTAGAGCAGCTACCACACAACCAGGCCAAATGCCAATCACCAAAGACAGGTACACACAGTTCCTGTCAAGAATAGTCCATCCTCCCACTTCAAGGGACCATTCAGGGAAATAACAAACCATTCCAGGTTGCAATCTTCAGTACTAAGATCGACCTTGCAAATACCAGAAAGTATCACCCATGAATCTCATCCAGAAACAGAACAGGATGCCTGCTCTGATACCAATTGAAATTCTGGTGTATGCCAGAATTCAGATGTTATACTCAATGTCTAGACATCTGATATGACATAATAAATACACTGCAAGGTAGATACCCAATTTTTTTTTTTTTTGTGATTCAGTACTGAAGAGAAACAGAAGCACAGTTTAACCAAGCTGTGCCAGATATACTTTGAAGGTGCAGAGGATAGAACAACGATGTACCTAGTTCTGTTCATCTGTTTCACATGATCACTAGAGAGAGAACATCCTTTACAGTTCTGTTTCTTCTGCACATATATCAGCATGATGTCTTAACATGTTCTGAGACATCATCTGTTACAGCATTACAGTTTTACCTTGATATATAACAGACAGAATCATAAATTGTTGAAGGTAAAAACACAAATCAGTTGTTGACCCAGTTCGGTGAAACACACCTACTCTGGGGGCATACCAAGCCAGGAATAAGATCCACTATCAGCAATATTAATTCAGGACTAAACTACACAAGTTCTCATCCTTCACTTAATCATCTACCCAGTGCAACCTATACCTAGGAACTCCTAGATAGAAACCTACCAGTTTCCATTCCTATTGCCGCAGCAACAGAAGTCTTACTCCTACTCAAGAAGCAGTGCCCTCCCACTTGGTTTCCTACATTACAATGAATATGGAGTAATGCAAAAATACTTAGACTTGCTTCATAGCTTCATCCAAGAACACTCAACTCTTACCTACAGGTTTCGAGTTACATACATGGTAACCTTGCCACAGACCGACAGGTTTACCTAACAAAAACCCCCCAAAGTTACATTATGTGCATCTCTCAAACCCTAGGTTACAATCTGCTATTTATAACCTATTACCCAACTCAGCAAGTTTTTCTCCTTGCTGTTACAACTCAGCAGCAAACTTCTCCTATAATCAAGGTCTTCAATCTTCTAGTTCCTAAAATATCTCCATATTTAGAAACAGTATTTTCTTCAAATATTCTGACTGATTCTTGATTGATCTTCAGATCCTCCATAAGAAACGCCACATATATTCTCAGAGTATTTAAGTACCAGAACTGTAACTGAATTATCAATTCTGTTGACGTGATGTCAAGTCAGATGTCATGACATTACATCTAACATGTTTTCCTAGATGTTGAACTTTTTCAACACAACAAATAACCTCTTTCATAATTTAGATCACTTAGAATAGTTAGGTTACAAGTCACAGCTGTTACAAACATTCAACATATAACATAGTTACTTAATCAGTACTTAATTTCAGGCGCGATGTCATACGCTGATGTTGTGACATCTTACATAACATGTTGGTCCAGATGTTGAACTTCTTCAACACCACATATTAAAACAACAGAGGGAATCTGGGTAAACTTGTTTTCTTATTTGTTTTACAAATGAAGCCAACTCTCCAGCCAGGGCACTTACAATACTCTGCCATATTGTTGGTGTAGTTGAAACATAGTCGGGCGGTGAACGGAGTATGAGAGCCTTTAGGAGATATGATCACAGTGCCAATGCCGTTACCCAAAGCATTTGAAGCTCCATCAAAGTACATAGACCAACGGGATCCTTTCTCAGGTCCTTCATCTGGTCCAGGTGTCTCACAATCAGTTACCAACATGATATTCTCGTCCGAGAATTTGAAGTTCATAGACTGGTAATCATCTACTGCCTGATGTGCCAAATGGTCTGCCAATACACTTCCCTTGATTGCCTTTTGGGTCGTATATTGGATGTCATACTCAGTCAAGATCATCTGCAATCTTGCTATTCTTCCAGACAAGGCAGGTGTTGTACCCCAAAAATTGCCCTCTCCTTTCATCAACATTTCTCATCACAAGACTCTTGGAATTCAAGATCAAGCTAGGGTTTGCTCTGCTCAAGACACCTCCTTGCACTGTTGACCTAAATTAGGGTTTGAGTTTGCACAGTGATGTTTTGACCTACAATGCCCAAAATGACTTTCATACTTCATGTTGGGATCACAAGTTTGTCCATACCAAGTTTCAAGCCTTGATTCAAATTTTTGCCCAGTCAATTGGACAGTTGACCTAGAAATCAACTGTATTGGGAAAAAGTCAAATGTGGCCAATTGACAGTCAAAACTCATGAATTTTTATCCACATAAACATTATGAACTCATATGAACCATTTGATCATGTTTGGATCACAATTCCACAAGAACTTTGATCAGATCACCAAAAGGGCAAAATGGTCATTTTTAGGGTTTTGACTGCACAAGAGCAATTTTTTACTGTTTGACCTAGCCAATGTAAAATAAAGCTCAACCATGTACTCAAGGACTCAAAACTTAACTGTATACTGAAAAGTCAAACTTTGACTTTTTTGGTAAAAATCAAGTGCCAAGGGTCACTTTTCATCAAGACATGTCAAATTATGAAACTAGTTCATCAAGAAACCCAAAAATGCAAATTCGGGTTTAAGAGGGAAAAATTGCATAACTTAGAATTTTTCTAAGTTATAAAATTTCCTTATTTTTTTCCTAACTTTGTCACATTTTTTCACCAAGATGAAAATGGATTCAAACAAAACTTGAAACATGAAAGTTGTAGTCCATCACAAAGTATACAACTTTGATTCACAAAGTTTTCTCAAAAGAAGCTTGTATCTCAAGTTATGATTTTTGGAACAAGGGTACCTAAAACTTTTAACTTAGAGAAATTTTGCCCTAATTTAGGCAGGATTTTGACCCATCTTCTTGGACATTTTTCACATAGTTCCACTTGGATTTTCAAGTTACATTTTAAAGATGGATTATATTACATGTTTCAAGCTTCCCAAATTGTCCAAGAACACCTCAAACACCTTTGTGGTTAGGGAGAATCGAATGCTTGAAGTTGGCAAAAACTCACATTGAAACCATGGCCAATACATGTTCATACCAAGTTGCAAATCTGGCCAAACTAGCTTAGTACATGATTACAGACCTCTAAACCAATTTACACTCCAAAATTGAATGCAAATACATTGGATATTGGCATTGTTCTGATCAAGAGAGCTTTGTACATTGAACTTTTCCATTTTGAGCATAAAGGTCATACTTCCATTTTCATAAAGGCCACTTTATGTCAATTTCCATTTTCTTGAGCCTTGGACTTTTTTCCTTGCAGCAAACAACTTCCCTAATCTCAGGCATAGTACACCAAGTTGAGCATGCTTGTAACTAGCCTGTACATGCCCTAGCTTGGACAGTTCACAACTTTGCTTTCAAAACAAGTCAAATGGCCAAAAGCTTGTATCTCTCACATCTGATAAAACCAACCAAGACAAAGTTTTCAAACAAGTTTGGCACACCCTAGCAAGCCAGAAACACGAGTCCTTGACCTCTCAAAACTCCTTGTGCACAAATTCCCCATTTTTTTGCAAAACAGGGTCAGTTCTGCATTTTGCAAGCCATCATCAAATTTCATCGTGCGTTTTGCCCAAAGATACTTCAAACACCTTCCAACCAACACACCTGAACTATTCCAGACCTCCATTGTTAGTTGTAACACCATTAACACACATTGCCATTTTTGTTTTAAAGCTTTGCAGGTTGAGTTTTGTAGCACGATTCAAGCTGTTTCAAAACAAACTAAGCATTGGGAAAGCTTCATTGGACATCAGGCAAGCTCAAAAGAACCTCAAGCACCCTTGTAAGTTGTTGCATTGTCCAGCTCAAAGTCAACTGAAACAGGTATTTCATGAACTTTTATCTCTCTATTTAGGAATAGTTAGACTTAGGTTTGTGAATGAAAGATGTTGTACTCATAGCCCTGAAATCATACATGTGCTTAGTTTTCATTTATATTAATCGTGCTAGGAGAATTTTGTTCATGAACTTTCTGAAAAAACTAGGTTAAGAATTAGGGCCAGAGAAATTCTCTCTGGTCTTTGAGAGTTAGCTTAAGTTTTTTATATGGTTGGATTCGTTGTTTGATGCTCTACAAGTTTCATGTTATGAGTTTTCTCAAAAAAGCAAGGAATCAGGAGATAGCATTTGATGTACAGAACGCGCGTTTTTGTTTGAACTGAGGAAGAAGATGAAGTTGCTTGGGCTGGGCCTGATTGCTTTTGCTTCTCACACATACATTTTCAGTTTACACCCCCATGGCCCATTTATTTGTATATTTGTCATTTTGGTATTTTTATTTTTTATTCTGACTTTATTATTTTATGTCCAAATATAAAAAATGCCAAAAAAATTATTTTTATATTTTTTCATATTTATTTGATATTTATTTTTATTTTACTAGTATAAAAATGTAAATAATTTATATTCTTTTTATTAAAACTTAAGAATAATGTAAAAAAATATGTTTATTTTCATTTATTATTTTATACACATTTGAAAATATTTTCTTGAAATTTATACATTTTGTAAATAATTTATTTTTTATTTTTATACACACTTAATATATTTAATATATTTAATACATATATGTACATGTTTTATTAATTAATTAGGACAAAAAACACAAAAATAATACATTTTTATTTTTATTAATATTTTATACTAAAAATGCCATTTTTTTAATATACTTATATTTTTGTACAAATTAATACATTATTGTATATAAATAATAAATAATACTATTTATTTAAGAAATTAGGGTTTTGCCCTAAAAAACAAAATAATTGAAATTAACTTTTTATTTATTTACATTTCACATTAAAAATACTTTTTCATACATAAAAAACATTTTTTACATAATACACTTTATTTAATATTTATTTATTGTATTTATTTAAATATTGTATATTTAATATTAGGCCTTACCCATTCAATATGGTTGTAATAATTTAGGATTTAATTTCTTGCAAAATAATCCCCAATTCAAATTTGTACCCCCCTCCCTATATCATGTTGTAATAGTGTAGAATTTAAATTCTCGCACTTTTAAAGCTTTCAATTATGCCATGATTAGACCTAGGGTTTGTATGCAAAATAAAATCAACAACTAGTTTGACCTAATCCAAGATAACAAGGCATGAAAATAAACACCATGCACACTTGCACCCCTAGGGTTTCCCTCCACTTGTTGCCTTCAAAAAAGGGCCATGGTATGCATGTCAAGCACTTTGGCAAAACAAAAGCAAAACAAAAGATCATAGTCCCTCGATGACGCGATCTGAGTTGCCTAAACAAATGATCAAGTCCCTTAAGAAAATTGCCAAAAATACTTGACACTATTGCTATCATGGTCTACACTATGACATGCGCCTGTCCCGTTTAAACATCCTAACACAAGGTTGTTCACCAAATACAATGGTGAAACAACACTGTTAAAAGGGTTAAAAACATAAGAAAGATCTTTGAGTCAAATAGAGTAGACAACTCTTAGTTACTTGATCAAAATCTTGGAAAACATCCTTGCCATTTTCAAACACAGTTCACAACACAACTCCAAAACAATTTCAAAACAACTTTCAAAGCATTGGAATATCTTTTCAAAAAGACACACACCTTTGTATATATTCAAACAAGAATCATTACAAAGGTTGCCTAGACAAGGCATCTTTTTCAAAGCATTTTCAAAACCACACACACAAAGCACCATTTCAAACAATTGAAAAGCAAAGGCAAGTGATCTAAGTAAGTAACTAAGAGCCCATGGATAACCATGGATAGAAAGGGTGTTAATACCTTTCCTTTCTATAATCTACTCCCCGAACCCAAGAAAACATCTCAAAGGTCTTTCTTGTGCTTTTTGACCTTTCCTTAGGATAAAATAAAAGTCGGTGGCGACTCTTGCTAAACCGAAACATTTGCAAACACAAACGCAAAATCCCAAGTCAGTTCTCCCACCGTATCACAGAACTGGCGACTCTGCTGGGGAAAATTCTAAAAGTGGAGTAACCTTAGGGCTTAGATCACCCTTTGCATGATTATATTGTTTGTCTTGATTGCTTTACATTTGGTTCTCTTATTTGGGCTTGAAATCCTCCACCCGGATTTGGGAAACATTCATAGGTAAATATCAATACGCTGTGGAAACTGTGCGGGGTATACCGATACGGTTGAAGCAATAGCTATATTAGTGCGACATATTTGTGAGTACCGGTAGCCTTTGAGTCAATCAAAGAGAATACGGGGCCGCTGAGTGATGACATAAAGCACTAATGAACTTTTAGAACCTTACTTGACCATCTTGGCCTTTTGTTAGGGGTAGTGAGATGACCGGCTTTGGTGCAGTCCGAAGTTTGTAGATACTCGATACTACACTCATTGAGGGTTGTTTTCTTGGAATATTTTGGTCGCTAGTTAAGTGGCTAAACCAAAACAATGAACATAGAAAACAATCCAGTGATATTGAGTTCCTTAGAACTCGGTTACTATTTATAGGACAGGTTTGAGCCAACTAAACTCAAGAGGGTACTTACCTATGAAACCTCATGCAAGCCTGAAACTAGGGTTTTTTGTGACTTGCTTGTACATATGTTTGTGCATACATCATGAACATCATAAAGCATCATATGCATCCACTAACCATTTCAAGGGTTTGGATCTTCATCTTTGTTCTTGTTTTGTAGGTCATGGAATCTCTTCGCAGGAAAATAATTCAAGTCAACCTTGTGAGAATCCCTCCTCAACTCAAGGAGCTTACTTCCAGGATTCCAGAGAATTCCCTCTTCAGTGAAAGACATGGTAGACTCCTTAACTTGGTCAACACCAACATTGAAGAAGACATGGTGAAAGTTCTCTTCCAGTTCTTTGACCCCCTCCACCACTGTTTCACATTCCCTGATTATCAATTGGTGCCTACTTTGGAGGAATTTTCTCAACTCCTGAGAATTCCTATTCTACATCAACTATCCTACAACGGTACGGAAAAAGAACCAAAGCCTGAAGATGTTGCTCAAGCATTACACTTGCAACCATCTGACATCAAGGGGCATTGGGAAACCAGAAGTGGTGTCAAGGGTTTCTTGGAAAAGTTTCTTTTTGAGAAGGCACAAGACTGTTGGAATTCTCTTGATCTACAAGCCTTGGAAGAGATTGTGGCACTCCTCATCTATGGGTTGGTCTTGTTCCCAAACCCTGACCAACTTATAGATGTGAATGCTGTCAAGATTTTCATATCCAGGAATCCTATACCTACATTGCTTGGGGACATCCTACACTCATTTTACACACGAACAATAAGGAAAAGAGGTGTTCTCATGTGTTGTACTCCTCTCCTAGCAAGGTGGTTTATTTCTCACCTTCCACAATCAGTTTTAAAGAATGAGCATGGTTTAAGGTGGTCACAACGATTGATGACCCTCATACATTCTGATGTACATTGGGGTTCTCGGTCCAGAGAAAATGTCATCATCATTGATCGTTGTGGGGAATTTCCTAATGTCCCACTACTTGGCATTAGGGGAGGCATCACCTACAACCCCTGTCTAGCTTTGAGACAATTTGGATATGCTCAGAGGGATGACCCTCATGACATGTTGATTCCTGGCCTAGTTTTTGACTTCGACAACGATGCGCAAGGACTTCGACAAAGGTTCATCAGAGCTTGGAGGATGCCAAACAAGGTGGATAGTAAGACACTGGGGCATAAAAATTCCATCCCCCTTGAGCCTTACCTCAAGTGGGTACGAACCCGCTCCCAGAGTCTTATGATGCCATATCCTCACATTCTCCCCTTGATCAAAGAGCCTGTTACAGAAGGAGAGGTTCCATACACCATCCTACATCCTGATATGCCAACATCATGGGAAGAAATGCAAAAGAGTTGGATCCAACTCAAGGAAGAGCAGAATACTTTTGAAGCCAACTTCTATGCCAGTGAGAAGAAGGTTTTGGAGCTTACCCGCCGACTTCATGAGAAGGAAACTCTCAACACTTACATCGCACCAAAGAGGATGCGCAATGTCTTTTTACGTTAAGAATTTTGTAATATTTTGCCCATGGGGCACTTATGTACTAACAATTTCTTCTTAATATGACGTGTGTTCCTTTTTGTTTACAACAAATTTGAATTTCTGAATCCTTGAATGCATTACATGAATAACATACCATTCATCATATGCATAAACAAGTCTTCACACCAGGTTTCCTTATCTTTATGTTGTTTATTTCAACAAGATGGATTTGGAGCAGGCGGTAAAGGATCTGCAGGCACAAAATTCATAATTCCAGCAACTCCTCATGACCTTGGTAAAGGGTCAAGAGGACCTCAAAGCTTTGTTGGAGAAGAATAAAGAGAAAAAGAAAAAGAGACCCGGGGTGGCCACTTTTGGAAGAAGGTTTGAGAGCAATGCCAGGAAGGTGCTTGAGTTCCCCTCAACGTCTGACGAAAGGGTCGGTAAAGGGAAAGGGGCTGATGTACCTTCTGAATCTGAGGTTGAAGAGGAAGAAGAGGAAGAAGACGAAGACTATTCCGAACAACAGTATCCTCCAGCGGATGATAAATATAAGAATCTTGAGGATAGACTGGCAGCCATGGAGTTGCAGAGGGTCCCTGGTTTGGCCTTTGAAGAACTAGGGCTGGTAGCTGGGATTGTTATCCCTCCCAAGTTCAAGGTGCCAACATTTGCCAAGTACGACGGTCTGTCTTGCCCAAAGATGCACCTGAGATCGTATGTCAGGAAGATCCAACCCCACTCGTCTGATAAAGACCTTTGGGTACACTTTTTCCAGGACAGTTTGTCTGGCACGCAGTTGGATTGGTTCTATCAACTCGAGAGATCAGAGGTTCACAATTGGGAAGACTTAGCAGCTGCTTTTTACCGTCAGTATCAATAAAATTCTGATTTGGCGCCCACTCGTACTCAGTTACAAAGTATGGGGATGGCTTCCAATGAAGGGTTTAAAGAGTACGCCCAGAAGTGGCGTGATCTGTCTGGAAGGGTGCAGCCACCGTTGTCAGATAAAGAGTTAGTTGACATGTTTTTGGGGACCCTGTCTGGCCCCTTCTTCAACCATCTAATCGGGAGTTCTTCCGCGGGATTTACTGAACTAATTTTGACCGGCGAAAGGGTCGAGGCCGGTATTAAGAGTGGAAAGATTCAGAAGGATGCTTCCGCATCCACAGCTGTTAAGAAACCCTTCCCAGCCAAGAAGGAAGCATCTGTTGTGTATTCTCAAAAGGGTCAGGGAAGAACCGAGCGTCGGACGACTGTAGGGGCTGTGATAATTCAAAACTCGTCAAATGATCAACCTCGTAACAATCAGTCGAGACCTAATTAATAACGGGTAGAAAGGCCGCAACGGCAGTTCACCCGAATCAACATGACGCCCGCTCAGGTACTCCCTCATTTGTTAAAGCTGAATCTTACCAGTTTGAAGGAAGCGCCAAAGAACCCTAACACCTTCTCTCCATACTACCACTCCAATTCCAAATGTGCTTACCATTCTGACAGTGTTGGGCACGATACCAATAATTGTTGGGCGCTTAAGAACAAAATCCAGGATCTGATTGATGCCAAAGAAGTAGAATTTGATGCTCCTGAGAAGCCCAATGTTATATCTGCTCTGATGCCCAAGCACGGCCATAATGTTCATGCCGTTATAGAAGACCTCCATGTTACTGATGTTGCCGAACTGTTGACTCCATTGTTAGTGATTAAAGAAAATCTGATGAAAGTCGGGATATTCGCGGGCTGTGGGAAAGACTGTTACTTTTGTTTGAACATACGAGTTGACTGCCCCATGTTGAAATCAGGTGTCCAACGCCTGATGGATACCCAAGAGATACTTTTCCAGAAAACCCCTGTTGATACCTTCAATCCTGTTACTCCTGTTACTTGTGCTACTTCAACCAACGATATCGCAATCATAACCATTTCTGAAAATCCTCCCAAGGCTTGCAAAAGGCCTTTCAGGATTACACCCAAATCTAAATGTGTACCATTAAAGATCATCATGCCGGGACCAGTCCCGTACCAATCCAGCAAAACGATACCATGGAACTATGGGGGAGAAATCTTCTACCATGGTATCAAACAAATCGAAATAGTCTAAGAGAATTCTGAAGAAGAAAACCCTGATATAGGGAACATTCGGGTACAAGCAAGATAACCCGCAGCGGCCGGATCTTTTCTCCGGAGATTACTCCCCCTCGAGTAGTTTTCGGACCCTTGAAAGCTTTTGTACCTGTTGGACCATATGTGCAAGGCCCAGTGATTGAAGAATTGGATAATCCTGAAGTAAGACCATCTACTGATACTACCAATAAGGGTAAGGGGATACTGGAAGTGCCTGTCAGGACGAAGGCTCATGCTGTGGTTATCCCCGAAACCACTCAGAAATAAATGGATGAAATCTTGAAAATAATCAGAAAAAGTGACTACGACATTGTGGAACAGTTAGGGCAGACCCCTTCTAAAATTTCAATGTTAGCTCTCCTGCTCTATTCTGAGGCCCATGCTAAGTCCCTAATCAAATTCTTGAAGGCGGCACATGTACCCCAAGAGACTTCGGCTGACCAGTTTCAGGAGTGTGTGGCCAGTCTTACTGCTGATAATGGCCTTGGCTTTTCCGATGCTGACTTAACCTCCAAAGGAAGAAAACACAATGATGAACTACATGTCTCAGTTGAATGCAGGGGAACCACCCTCGCCTATGTTTTAGTTGATACTGGTTCTTCCTTGAATGTGTTACCGAAGAAAGCCTTAGACCGTTTGGACTGCGAAGGATTGACCCTCAAACCCAGTAACATCGTTGTTAGGACCTTTGATGGGTCCAAAAGAATGGTTCATGGAGAGGTTGATATTCCTATCAAAGTAGGCACAGAAGTTTTCAACTCCACCTTTTACGTGATGGACATCCGCCCGTCATATTCGTGTTTGTTAGGAAGACCGTGGATCCATTATGCCGGGGCAGTTACCTCCTCTTTGCACCAAATGCTGAAATATCCTGTTAAGGGTAAGATTATAACAGTGCACGGGGAGGAAGAGTACATGATAAGTCATCTCAATTCCTTCCGATATGTGGAGTTGGATGGCGAGTTCATCGAAACGCCTTTCCAACATTTTGAGGAAGTTTCTCCTGAGGTAGAAGTTGCGAAGACAATGGTTGAGGTGCCTATCGTTCCCAAGCATGCATCTAGGATGGCATCTCTCAAGGACGCAGAGGATGTGGTTAAAGAAGGGAAGAGTATAGTATGGGGGCAATTTCCTGATTTTCCCCATAAGATGGACAAGTTTGGTTTAGGGTTTACTAATGCAGGACAAAAGGCTATACGTCACTCCAAGGCTGGAGGGCCACCCGTCAAAATCTCTCACCATGGAATTAATGCTGTAGAAGATGAAGATGAAGAGAGCCACTTTGAAGATTGGATCTTTCCGACTGTCGAAGGGGGTTTAAGCAACTGGGAAGCAAAGGATTTTGTTCCCATCACCTTTATCAACCAGTAATTTTATCTTTGAACAATTTCCCATTTATGGTCTGTAATAGCTAAACAATTTGCACACTATTTTCACCTCATGCTTTTCCCGGGGCATGTAGGTCCATTTGTAAGGGCTTGATTTTCTTCATAATCATATGTCATGTTTTAATGAATCATTGGACGTTTTTCATCTATAAACTGTTGTGTTCATTTTCTTTCCTTTTGCATTTTTGTTTGTTTAAGGATGGCTATCCCTTACACACACCCACACTCACAAATGCAGGTACCCATCCACTCCGGATTCCATGGGTGACTATTCTACTTTAGCCTTCAATAACTCTGAAGATTTGGTCAATCATGCTGAGTACGAAGTTGACGAAGACTGTGAAGTACCGGGAGAGTTAGCCAGACTTTTGCAACAAGAAGAGAGGGTTATTCTGCCTCATGAAGAGTTGCTAGAAACCATCAACTTGGGGACAGAGGAAGACAGGAAAGAGGTAAAAGTGGGTGCTAACCTGGAACCGAGTGTCAAAGAGCGCTTAGTGAAGTTGTTGAACGAATATGTTGAAATCTTCGCCTGGTCTTATAAAGACATGCCAGGGTTAGACACAGATATCGTGGTTCACCGTCTCCCTATAAGAGAGGATTGTCCACCGATCAAACAAAAGGTCCGACGGATGAGGCCTGACATGTCTGAGAAGATTAAGGCTGAGGTAATGAAGCAATTCAACGCTGGCTTTCTGGCTGTTACTTCCTATCCACAATGGGTCGCTAACATTGTTCCCATGCCTAAAAAGGACGGCAAAGTCAGAATGTGTGTAGACTATCGGGATTTAAACAGGGCTAGCACCAAAGATGATTTTCCGCTGCCACATATCGACATCTTGGTTGACAACACAGCTCAGCACAAGGTATTTTCCTTCATGGATGGATTCTCGGGATACAACCAAATCAAAATGGTCCCCGAGTACATGGAGAAAACTACCTTTGTCACGCAATGGGGTACCTTCTGCTACAAAGTGATGCCATTCGAACTGAAGAATGCAGGGGCAACCTATCAACGCGCCATGGTAGCTTTGTTTCATGATATGATACATCATGAGATCGAAGTTTACGTAGACGACATGATAGCTCGATCACAGACAGAAGAAGAACACCTTGATCATCTGCAAAAGTTGTTTGTCAGGTTGAAGGAGTATAAGCTCAGACTGAACCCAAGCAAGTCCACTTTTGGGGTTAGGTCTGGTAAACTTTTGGGATTTATTGTCAGCAACAAAGGCATTGAGGTCGATCCAGCTAAAGTAAAGGCTATACAAGAAATGCCTGCCCCCCGTACTGAAAAGGAGGTCAGAGGATTCTTGGGAAGCTTGAACTATATTGTGAGGTTCATCTCTCACCTGACATCTACCTGTGAGCCAATTTTCAAACTGTTGAAGAAAGATCAAGTAGTTGAATGGAACAATGATTGTCAAGTTGCTTTTGATATGATCAAGGAGTATTTGCTAGAACCTTCTATTCTGATGCCACCCGTCGAAGGAAGGTCGTTAATCATGTATCTGACTGTTTTAGATAACTCAATGGGTTGCGTGTTGGGCCAACATGACGAGTCTGGCCGAAAAGAGCATGCCATTTATTACCTTAGAAAAAAGTTTACCGACTGTGAGACTCGCTACTCACTGCTCGAGAAAACTTGCTGCGCTTTGGTATGGGTTGCTCTCCGGCTAAGGCAGTATATGTTGACTCACACCACTTTGCTGATTTCCAAAATGGATCCGATCAAGTATATCTTCGAGAAGCCTGCTTTATCTGGAAGAATTGCTAGATGGCAAATGATCCTGACTGAGTATGATATCCAGTATACTACCCAAAAAGCTATAAAGGGGAGTGTACTAGCTGACCATCTATCTCATCAAGCCATCAAAGATTACCAATCTATGAGATTCGACTTCCCTGACAAGGACATCATGACATTGGATAACATCGAAGGTAACAGACCGTATGATGGACCTGAACAAGGATCCCGATGGACCCTGTACTTTGATGGTTGTTGTACCCCAAAATTTGCCCTCTCATGTTTTCAAAGGTCTTCCCTTACATGGTTGGTCACAAACCCTTGCCTAAGAAAAATAAAGTTTTTTGAAGATGAACAAAATGTCTTTCGATTGGCATCTGGGAAAAGTCTTCGATTGGGTATTCAAAATCCTTCGATACAGGCTTGACTCACCAGTCTTCGATTGGGCATTTGGCACTCTTCGACCAGGCTCTGATTAGTAAGCTTCGATTAGGTGTTTGGAACCCTTCGATCAAGCTTTGGTCTGCAAGTCTTTGATTGAGCGTTGAACCCTTCGATCAAGCTTTGGTCTGCAAGTCTTCGATTGAGCGTTGGACCTCCTTTGATCAAGCTTTGGCGTGCAAGTCTTCGATTGAGCGCTGGACCCCTTCGATCAGGTAAATTTCACAATGCTTCGACTAGTACTTCAGAGGGTCCTTCGACTGGAACTTCATACTTTACCTCAATCAGAACATCAGAATGAAATGACCTTCGAATGGCATTTCAGTGCATAGTTTCTCTTGATCTAAGATGCTCTGATGAAGGAAGTTTTGAACACTTCGAATCAGAACTTAGACTCACCACAAGGCCAAGGGCTGGTCGAAGTTGTCTAATAGGGAATGTTCTAAATATATTCGAATTGGACTTTGAAGCTGGCAAAGAAGGCAGATTCGAAGGAAGGAAGTAGGCTGGCATGACTAAGCAAAAACACATATCCTAACCTGTCCAGGTTCATCCAAAGTTCACAATGGCATGTGTCCCTTGCAAATATGCAATCGAAGCAGGGGGAGTCTCAATCGAAGGGGCTGTGACATTGAAACTAGAGTAGTTCGAACTGGGACTTTGAAGCAATCGAAGCAGGGGGAGTGTCAATCGAAGGAAAGTGGATCTGTAAGTCAGCTTTCGATTTTCATCATGTTGGAGGCCCAAACAGCTCATAACAGGCTGGCAGTAACGCATGAAAATAGATTGGCACCTGATTGAATCAAATATAGTAAGTCTTTATGAAGAAATCAAATAAAATCTCTTCATCATAATGGACCGAGATTTGATACACAAATGTTGACCTAAATTCCTTGTCTATATAAACTTCATGCTCATAAACAAAAAAGGCACGTGAAAGACACAAAAAAGACACAAAAAACTCTGCAGAAACGGCCACACCACTTTGCAAGAAACCTTGAAAAAGTGTGAGATTGAAAACAACCTTAAAGGCGAATTCAAACCAAAAGAACAACATAGCTCTCTTGCCAGCAACCTCCTGAAGCGTGGCCAATCAAAAACCAAGCCTCTCACTGCCTATAGCGCACTGTAAGCCCCCATGAACCTTGCTCTGCACATGGAATCGTAACTCAGTTTTTATGCATCTTTGTGCCAAATTTCTTGCATATTTGTATTAACCATTAAATTCCTAAGCAAACTGCATTATTTGATTGTATTTTCGTGACTTCTAACCCCATATCCAGAACCTAGGGTTCTTGTGTATGTTTTTAGGCGTTTTGCGTGCAGGTTAAATCAAGGCCAACAATGGCCATGGATGAGTTTAGGGGGGTGAGACGAGTACAGTGGTACTCTTTGATTCCATTTTTGTGACCTAGGGAGAATTTTTTAGAGAGGTTACGAATCTTCCTGTGGAACAAAATCTGCAGGTAATCTAACCAGGTTTTGTGAAGAAGATGAAGAGGTGTCATAACGTGATTGGCCAATTTGAATCAGTGGCGCGTTCTTTTATTTTGTAGGCTTAGTATTTTGTTTCCTTATTTGATATTTGCTCCTTATTATCATAACAAAGAGAACAAGTTGGCTGGTTGGTGAGCGTGTTAGTGCAGGACCCACTGGGACCTGGATTCGAATCCCAGGTCCCCCAAAACTTTGTTGTGTTTTTCCTTCAGGTATTCAGGTGCAGCATCCCAAGCGTGGACTACCATACATCCTCAGATATCAACGTGCCAGGTGGTTCCAGATCCAGATCTAGTGGTCCAGAATGAGGTTCACCATGAACCTTGTCAACAAACGTCCAGGCAATCTGAAAGTCAAACGAGGTTGTTCGAATCTGGGCCTGGAATTGCTGAATCAATCTCCCTTCTTCAGGCCCAGCGCCCCCCCCCCCCCCCCCCCAAAAGTTTGCTTATGTTTTTATTTTCTTTTCATATTTCTTTTACTTTTTATTATTATTATTAAAAACTAACTAATTAATTAACAAACTAACCTTTTTTTCATAAAAAAAAACCAGAAATCAAAAATATTATTTTCATCATTAATTTCATTATTTTTGTAAATAAACCATTAACCAATTAATTTAGTTTTTTTTTAATTAGGTTTAATCTTAACATTTTTTACAATAAATTAAAATTGACTTAGAATTAGGTTTTTTTAATATTTCTGATTTTATTTCCTTAATTAAAATAAAAATAAAAATAAACATTTTCTTTTTTATTAATTAATTCCATTATTAATTTAGACTTAATTCTTAATTCAAAAAAGACCAAAAATATGCTTTCTTTAAATAAAAAGGGTCAAAACCCTAAAGGACAATCTGATTCAACTTTTCTCGCGCATATTATTTTGATCCATATATTGTAATTGCTCAGAGGATGTAATAGTTTTAATTTAGGACCTTTTTACCGCTTTTATTTACTTTTTCGCATTTAATTTTAAGGGTTTGTTTTTGGCGATGTAAATACCCGACGCCTTGTAATAGCTTAGTTTTATTTTCCGCAACCATTAACTACTAGATGTATGAATAATAGGCTATGCATGACAAGATCTATCTTAACTTAAAATCAACAAGTAGCTCACCATAACATGTACAAAGATAATATAAACTGAAAATTGACACACTCGCACATGCCACTCCTAGGGTACGCCTCACTTGGTTGCCTCGAACGTGGTCATTGAGTATAGGAAGTTTTAGAGGTCGCCCTCTTGTCCAAAGATCATAAGTTGCCTCGATACGGTTGCCTCGGATAAAATGATCTAAGACATTAGGGTTACCGCTAAGGTGTCCTAACATTGCTTTAGTGACCACACATCCCTAAAATCGAATTGACCCGAAAAACTCCAACGACGGTGCTACCTATTCCTCAATAGTGGGATAGCACTGTCTAAAGGACACTTGCACAGTTTAATTCCTTTTTGAGTAGGTAGAGGTTCTTAAGTGCTTGCTCCTTTTAAAAACAAAACAAAACTTTTTGCACTTACACTCTCTTCAAAAAAACAAAACTCTTTTCAAAACCCACAAACACAAAGAAAAGCAAACTTTTGAAAACATAGTGAGCAAGTACCTAAGAGCCCGTGGATAACCACGGATAGAAAGGGTGCTAACACCTTCCCTTTCTATAATCTACCTCCCGAACCCGAGAAAACGTCTCGAAAAGGAATTTTTCTATGCTTTTGTCCTTTCCTTGTTGGATAAAATAAAAGACGGTGGCGACTCTTGCTTACCGCGACATTTTGCGAAAACAAACACAAACGCGAACCAGTATTCCAAAACAGTCAGTTTTATTCCCACCGATCACAGAACTGGCGACTCTGCTGGGGATTCCGTTGATAAGTGAGGTGTACCTTAGGATTAGATCACTTGTGTTTTCAATTGTATGCTTGGTATGCTTTAAATTTTATGGGCTTGTATCGGAGTTCTATAGATCCTAACTCGGATCTGGGGGTACCCTTTTTTAGGTAAGTAGCAATAAACTGTGAGGGATCTGTCAGGCATAGACCGACACGGATGAAACAGTGGCTACGTTGGTGTGGCACCTTAGTCTGTACCGATATCCCTTGTGTTGAAACGAGGAGAATATGGGTCTTCTAAGTCGTCATTAAGCACTAACTGACCTTAGAACCTTAAATTGACCAACTTGGTCATAGAACAGTAGCAGTATGCTACACTCATTGAGACTAAACTCTCGCGATGATTCTGGCCGCAAGAAAAGGTTGCTAAACTGGAATTATGACCGATTGAGGGTGGTCGGTGATATTGAGATCCTCTAGAACCCGGTTACTATTTTTTAGGACAGGTCTTAACCAACTAAACTGAAAGAGGGTAATGTCTAAACTCCATGCCAGCCTAAACTTAAGGCTGTTTGTGTGACTTGTGTGCCTTCAAACTTGAACTACTTGCACATTCTTGTTATCTGACAACATGGGTTCCTTGCAGGTTTTGTTTACGGTCCTTATCCAATAATCTGGATTTATTGCAGGACTTACTTACATCACCTCACACTTGTGCTTAAACGCATAGCATACACATCATAACATCATACCTTAACATTTCCTTAACCATTTCAAGGATCTCAAGGGTTTGTGATGCAGGTTATGGTAAATCAAATGTCTAGCAAGGGGCAAGGGAATTTATTTTTCCTCTAGCCAATGTCGTCTAGAAACCAGAACATGATAACTTGAGTCAGGGGCTATGACCCACTCGATATGGTGAGCTTGACTCTTGAAGAAGGACTCTCAGCAACATGAAGTTCCTTCAATCAAGCTACCAGATTCAGATTCTAACAGTTCCTTGTTTACCCCGCGAGATCCTTGAAAACATTGCATATATATATCATACACATCATTGCATAACAGGTCTCCCAGTACAGGTCTCTTATCTTCTTCGTTGTTTATTTCAGCAATCATCATGTCTACTGAACCTTCCACTGAGCAAGCTATCAAGGCCCTCCAGGCCCAGAATACCCAATTTCAAGAGTTGGTCATGAGCCTAGCTAAGGGTCAGCAGGACCTGAAGACTTTGATTCTGAAGGAGAAAAAGAAGAAGAAAAAGAGGACCATCATGTTCAACACTGGATGCAGGTTTGGAAACGGGCTGCAGAACAAAGTTGATCTGACCACCCCATCTAAAGGGAAAGACAATCCACAATAAAGGAGGGCTCCTAGCCCTATAGTCTCCGACAACGAGACAGACTATGATGAAGAATAGTATCCTCCTGCTGAGGATAAGTACAAACAGCTGGAAGACCGTTTGAGCGCTATGGAAATACATAAGGTGCCCGGTCTGGACTTCGGAGATCTAGGTCTATCCTCTGGGGTGGTGATTCCCCATAAATTCAAGGCACCTGCCTTTGCCAAATACGACGGAGCTTCCTGTCCAAAGCTACACCTCCGGTCATATGTGAGGAAGATTCAACCCTATACTGCTGATAGAAATCTATGGGTTCATTTCTTTCAAGATAGTCTGTCAGGGACTCAACTTGAATGGTTCTGTCAACTGGAAGGAGCTAACATTCGCAACTGGGGGGACCTTGCTGCTGCTTTTTACAAGTAATACCAGTATAATGTCGACCTTTCTCCCACACGTACTCAGCTTCAGGGTATGTCTATGGTTACAGGCGAAGGCTTTAAGGACTACGCTCAGAAGTGGAGAGATCTTGCTGGAAGAGTCCAACCCCCTCTGTCTGATAGGGAGTTGGTGGATATGTTTCTTGGGACTTTGTTTGGTCCCTATTTCAAACACTTGATCAGAAACTCTTCAGCCGGATTCACCTAGCTAATAATGACCGGCGAAAGGGTCGAAGCTGGCATCAAAAGTGGGAAGATTCAAGAAGCTACACCTTCTGATGCTCAGAAAAAGCCCTATAATGGGAAGAAAGAGTCCAATGTTGTGTATGGTCAAAAGGGTCACCATGACCAACAGGTAGGGGCAGTCTTGATCTCTAGTTATGCATCACACTGACAACAGCAAAAGGGAAATCAACGAAAACCAGATGAGCCTAAAAGACAGTTCACCAACATCAACATGCCGTTGTCTCAAGCGTTGCAACAATTGTTGAGGATGAATCTAATTACATTGATAGGACCTCACCCCAAACCCCAAGACTTCTTCTCCTAAATACAATCCTAATGCGACCTGCGCTTATCATTCTGACAGTCCCTGGCACGATACTAACGATTGTTGGGCATTGAAGTACAAGATTCAGAATTTGATTGATGCCAAGGAGATTGAGTTTAGTCCTCCAGAGACTCTAGCATAATCACTGCTCCTACGCCAAATCATTGAGAATGTCTTTGTTTCATTTGAATTTTCAAGTTGTAATCTCTTTGTTATTCAAACAATTATCTATTAATGCCAAACTTTGTTTCATTAATGCATTGCATATGTTTGTCTTGATTTGATCCAATTATCTTAATTACATTTAAACTATGCTTTTTACTCGCTTTATGACATTCAACTCTTGCTAAAAGTTACAAGCCTTTAGAGGGAGGATGACGAAACAATGCCATAATCTCATACAATATGCTTTTGGACAGACCTTGCTGACGATGTACAGGCATTTCTTTCAAATCCTAAACACTGGAGTTATAAGGAAGATAATCCCTAGTCAACCCCTTCGAGCCAAAGAAGTAGGAGTTTTCTGTTTTAAACACAAATTGAGAGCTTTAATTTAAACCTGGGGCAGGGTAGTCTCTCAGTTAATTCAAAAGATGCGCATTGAAGTCGCAAAACTCTCAGTTCATAATACAATGAACGACATCAAAAGCATTCCTCTGGAATCAAAAGACAGTGGTGGTTCCTTATTTCATAGGCAGTCAACCTCTCAAAAGATAAAAGCCCACTGAGCCAAAACCTATAAAGGAGGCTTAAGAAAGCTGGGGCATCTCGCTGACTGTAATCTCGAAAACAGGAACAGTCAGGCAAAAGTTAGGGATAACAAATCAAAAGAACGAGGTCGCTACAAATCCTCAACAACATGAAAAATGTTGCAAAAATGACTGCCTTCCAAAATTCAACTTGTGTGAACCATCACCAAAACATCGTTCCAAATTCGAATAGAGTTCGACGCATAATTAACTGAGTTTAGGATTGAAGAACATCACGAAGAGGGGGTGGGTACAAATATACTTTGAGCCTTTATCCTTTGTTTCTTAAACCGTGAAGCAAGCCACGTTACAACCCTTCAAAAGTCCTAACTGAAGCATGGGTTAGTTCGAAAGCATACTGTTACAAAAGGTATCCTGACTCCTGTAAGGCTTTGCCCTAAATCTTGTGTTGAAATTGTCTTATAAAGAGTTTTCTGCTAAAAAACGCATTTTTCAAAACTTCAAGACAAGCATAAACTTTGCATTATTTGAATATCATTGTTTGCATTTGGCTATTTGTTTGACAGCGGAGAAATTCACACAACGAATATCCGATGAACGAAAGCCCTCTCAGTGAACAAAATCACTTCAAAAAGGGTGACACTTCCATTGAAAAATCTCCTATCAACAAGGGGACTTGACATGTCACTATCCAGCACACCTGGGGCAGTCCAATCAAGATTTCAAGAAATCTCTGAAGAAGTGCAGAGTAACCAGGGGCAAGTCTCCATCTCCGTCACTTGGGGCATTGAACATCAATCTCAGTGAAGGGTTACGTACAATTAAACATCTTCTGGCAATGTCACAACCACTTGCTACTAGGGGCAATGACAAATCTCCCCAAAATCCTTCTCATAGGATGACTCCCAGCAAGGGTTTAATCTCTGAAAACCTTTCCTCAGCTGAGACAACTTCAACGAAGATATCCCCTCTCTAGCGGACTGACGACAGGATTTATTTCCCCAACAACACCAGGATTCCCCAGCTTGAGTTTGCCTCTCCGACTACTAAAAATCAAAGGACCACAACTCCTCTTCCCCAGTAGACTCTGGAATCTTGTCCCCTACGAAGCACAAATAATTCTCCTCAGCCAAATTCAGAGGTTATCCTCACAAGAGTCTAACTGGGTTATCCTCAGCAAGTTGCAACTGAAAGATCATCCCCAACGAAGTTCTTTCTATCCCCAGCAGAGTTTATTCCTTTCATAGACAGAAATTCAATCCCCAACAGGGTTCACTGTCACCAGCAACAGTAATTCATCCCCCAGCTGAGTTTTATTTCTCCAAATCAGCAGATCTTCTAGCAGAGTATATACTCCCCACAGAGTCATTTCCTCGTCAGTCCATTCACCAGCGGAGTTATTCTCTCCTGCAGGATTATTCTCCCAATCATCTTCGGTCGTTATCTCCAGCGAGTGAAACTCTTTATTCTCCAACAACAGTCAGGGATTTATTTTCCCAAACTCGGACGTACCACAATAGCATTTCATGTTCATACATCATGATGTGCGCATACATATTGCATACAGCATAATCTCATTTATTTTGAGAACATCATCATACAATGCATGTCATGCATCATATACGATTAATCATGTACCTTTTCAGGAAAGATGGTTATCATCAACAACTTCCAGCAAGTTCAAGATTAACTCCGGAAACTAAACAGAGTAATCATCTGCATGATCAAATTCAGCTTTACACGGGTTTCTCCTAAATATAGCTTCACACGGGTTCATCCTGAAAAATCCTACACGGGTCCTTTCTCATATATTTCTGAATGAAGTTTTACACGAACTTATCACAGAGCAACCTTACCCAGGTTCCTCCTGAAGTTTTACACGGACTTATCCCAAAGTAACCTTACCCAGGTTCCTCTTGAAGTTTTACACAAACTTATCTCACAGTAACCTTACCCAGGTTCCTCCTGAAGTTTTACACGAACTTATCCCAAAGTAACCCTACACAGGTTCCTCCTTTCCAGATGCAGTTTTACACGGACTCGTCATCAGGCAACCCTACACTGGTTCCCTCTCTTTCCAAGATGCAGTTTTACATGGACTCATCATCAGGCAACCCTACACAGGTTCCTTCTCAGGCAATTTCAGATGCATTTTTACACGGACTCATCATCAGGAAACCCTACACAGGTTCTCTCTTTCCAAAGATAAAGTTTTACACGGACTCATCATCAGGCAACCCTACACAGGTTCCTCCTTTCCAGATGCAGTTTTACACGGACTCGTCATCAGGCAACCCTACACAGGTTCTCTCTTTCCAAAGATAAAGTTTTACACTGACTCATCATCAGGCAACCCTACACAGGTTCCTCCTTTCCAGATGAAGTTTTACACGGACTCGTCATCAGGAAACCCTACACAGGTTCCTCCTTTCCATATGAAGTTTTACATGGACTCATCATGAAGTAACCTTACCCAGGTTCCTTTTCAGTCCCCGATACAGTTCAATGGCATTCCAGACACGAATACCATTTCAATACTCATTCTTTTGGCCTACAGCATTGCGGGTCAACAAATATTCTTGGATGGCAACTTTAAGCCCATCTCCAGCAAGACTCTACCATCAACCTTTTCAAGTCCCAGTTGAATACCTGTAACAAGCCAGGAAAAATATATGTGGATGACTGATTGTAGATTAATACCTGTAGCAAGACAGGAAAACCACCTACACAAAGAGATTGAAGATTAACCCATGTAACAAGCCAGGAAGACCATCTTTCTTTCTCAGGTATGCAAGTTCTCGTTAAGGAATCTCATGCAATCGACACTCCTGCAGATGGCATCTATAAGCCCATCCTCCTACCAACAATCACCAAATGGCATCTGTAAGCCCATTCCCGACGTCACAATGTTGATACTACACCATGTGAGTGCAAATTTCTGGGCACTCTAGTGTTCAATTATCTTCCACCTTCGGATCACGAAAGGCACGCAAGCCAATCTACATCCTCAGGTTTAAGAAAATTGAACAGGGGCAACTGTTGTACCCCAAAATTTGCCCTCTCATGTTTTCAAAGGTCTTCCCTTACATGGTTGGTCACAAACCCTTGCCTAAGAAAAATAAAGTTTTTTGAAGATGAACAAAATGTCTTTCGATTGGCATATGGGAAAAGTCTTCGATTGGGTATCCAAAATCCTTCGATACAGGCTTGACTCACCAGTCTTCGATTGGGCATTTGGCACTTTTCGATCAGGCTCTGATTAGTAAGCTTCGATTAGGTGTTTGGAACCCTTCGATCAAGCTTTGGTCTGCAAGTCTTCGATTGAGTGCTGAACCCTTCGATCAAGATTTGGTCTGCAAGTCTTCGATTGAGCGTTGGACCTCCTTCGATCAAGCTTTGGCATGCAAGTCTTCGATTGAGCGCTGGACCCCTTCGATCAGGTCAATTTCACAATGCTTCGACTAGTACTTCAGAGGGTCCTTCGACTGGAACTTCATACTTTACCTCAATCAGAACATCAGAACGAAATGACCTTCGAATGGCATTTCAGTGCAGAGTTTCTCTTGATCTAAGATGCTCTGATGAAGGAAGTTCTGAACACTTCGAATCAGAACTTAGAATCACCACAAGGCCAAGGGCTGGTCGAAGTTGTATAATAGGGAATGTTCTAAATATATTCGAATTGGACTTTGAAGCTGGCAAAGAAGGCAGATTCGAAGGAAGGAAGTAGGCTGGCATGACTAAGCAAAAACACATATCCTAACCTGTCCAGGTTCACCCAAAGTTCACAATGGCATGTGTCCCTTGCAAATATGCAATCGAAGCAGGGGGAGTCTCAATCGAAGGGGTTGTGACATTGAAACTGGAGTAGTTCGAACTGGGACTTTGAAGCAATCGAAGCAGGGGGAGTGTCAATCGAAGGAAAGTGGATCTGTAATTCAGCTTTCGATTTTCATCATGTTGGAGGCCCAAACAGCTCATAACAGGCTGGCAGTAACGCATAAAAATAGATTGGCACCTGATTGAATCAAATATAGCAAGTCTTTATGAAGAAATCAAATCAAATCTCTTCATCATAATGGACCAAGATTTGCTACACAATTGTTGACCTAAATTCCTTGTCTATACAAACCTCATGCTCATAAACAAAAAAGGCACGTGAAAGACACAAAAAAGACACAGAAAAAACTCTGCAGAAACGGCCACACTACTTTGCAAGAAACCTTGAAAAAGTGTGAGATTGAAAACAACCTTAAAGGCGAATTCAATCCAAAAGAACAACATAGCTCTCTTGCCAGCAACCTCCTGAAGCGTGGCCAATCAAAAACCAAGCCTTTCACTGCCTATAACGCACTGTAAGCCCCCATGAACCTTGCTCTGCACATGGAATCGTAACTCAGTTTTTATGCATCTTTGTGCCAAATTTCTTGCATATTTGTATTAACCATTAAATTCCTAAGCAAACTGCATTATTTGATTGTATTTTCGTGACTTCTAACCCCATATCCAGAACCTAGGGTTCTTGTGTATGTTTTTAGGCATTTCGCGTGCAGGTTAAATCAAGGCCAACAATGGCCATGGATGAGTTTAGGGGGGGTGAGACGATTACAGTGGTACTCTTGGATTCCATTTTTGTGACCTAGGGAGAATTTTTTAGAGAGGTTAGGAATCTTCCTGTGGAACAAAATCTGCAGGTAATCTAACCAGGTTTTGTGAAGAAGATGAAGAGGTGTCATAACGTGATTGGCCAATTTGAATCAGTGGCGCGTTCTTTTATTTTGTACGCTTAGTATTTTGTTTCCTTATTTGATATTTGCTCCTTATTATCATAACAAAGAGAACAAGTTGGCTGGTTGGTGAGCGTGTTAGTGCAGGACCCACTAGGACCTGGATTCGAATCTCAGGTCCCCCAAAACTTTGTTGTGTTTTTCCTTCAGGTATTCAGGCGCAGCATCCCAAGCGTGGACTACCATACGTCCTCAGATATCAACGTGCCAGGTGGTTCCAGATCCAGATCCAGTGGTCCAGAATGAGGTTCACCATGAACCTTGTCAACAAACGTCCAGGCAATCTGAAAGTCAAACGAGGTTGTTCGAATCTGGGCCTGGAATTGCTGAATCAATCTCCCTTCTTCAGGCCCAGCGCCCCCCCCCCCCCCCCCAAAGTTTGCTTATGTTTTTATTTTCTTTTCATATTTCTTTTGCTTTTTATTATTACTATTAAAAACTAACTAATTAATTAACAAACTAACATTTTTTTCATTAAAAAAACCAGAAATCAAAAATATTATTTTCATCATTAATTTCATTATTTTTGTAAATAAACCATTAACCAATTAATTTAGTTTTTTTTTAATTAGGTTTAATCTTAACATTTTTTACAATAAATTAAAATTGACTTAGAATTAGGTTTTTTTAATATTTCTGATTTTATTTCCTTAATTAAAATAAAAATAAAAATAAACATTTTCTTTTTTATTAATTAATTCCATTATTAATTTAGACTTAATTCTTAATTCAAAAAAGACCAAAAATATGCTTTCTTTAAATAAAAAGGGTCAAAACCCTAAAGGACAATCTGATTCAACTTTTCTCGCGCATATTATGTTGATCCATATATTGTAATTGCTCTGAGGATGTAATAGTTTTAACTTAGGACCTTTTTACCGCTTTTATTTACTTTTTCGCATTTAATTTTAAGGGTTTGTTTTTGGCGATGTAAATACCCGACGCCTTGTAATAGCTTAGTTTTATTTTCCGCAACCATTAACTGCTAGATGTATGAATAATAGGCTATGCATGACAAGATTTATCTTAACTTAAAATCAACAAGTAGCTCACCATAACATGTACAAAGATAATATAAACTGAAAATTGACACACTCGCACATGCCACTCCTAGGGTACGCCTCACTTGGTTGCCTCGAACGTGGTCATTGAGTATAGGAAGTTTTAGAGGTCGCCCTCTTGTCCAAAGATCATAAGTTGCCTCGATACGGTTGCCTCGGATAAAATGATCTAAGACATTAGGGTTACTGCTAAGGTGTCCTAACATTGCTTTAGTGACCACACATCCCTAAAATTGAATTGACCCGAAAAACTCCAACGACAGTGCTACCTATTCCTCAATAGTGGGATAGCACTGTCTAAAGGATACTTGCACAGTTTAATTCCTTTTTGAGTAGGTAGAGGTTCTTAAGTGCTTGCTCCTTTTAAAAACAAAATAAAACTTTTCGCACTTACACTCTCTTCAAAAAAACAAAACTCTTTTCAAAACCCACAAACACAAAGAAAAGTAAACTTTTGAAAACATAATGAGCAAGTACCTAAGAGCCCGTGGATAACCACGGATAGAAAGGGTGCTAACACCTTCCCTTTCTATAATCTACCTCCCGAACCCGAGAAAACGTCTCGAAAAAGAATTTTTCTGTGCTTTTGCCCTTTCCTTGTTGGATAAAATAAAAGACGGTGGCGACTCTTGCTTACCGCGACATTTTGCGAAAACAAACACAAACGCAAACCAGTATTCCAAAACAGTCAGTTCTATTCCCACCGATCACAGAACTGGCGACTCTGTTGGGGATTCCGTTGATAAGTGAGGTGTACCTTAGGATTAGATCACTTGTGTTTTCAATTGTATGCTTGGTATGCTTTAAATTTTATGGGCTTGTATCGGAGTTCTATAGATCCTAACCCGGATCTGGGGGCACCCTTTTTTAGGTAAGTAGCAATAAATTGTGAGGGATCTGTCCGGCATAGACCGACACAGATGAAACAGTAGCTACGTTGGTGTGGTACCTTAGTCTGTACCGATATCCCTTGTGTTGAAACGAGGAGAATATGGGTCTTCTAAGGAGTCATTAAGCACCAACTGACCTTAGAACCTTAAATTGACCAACTTGGCCATAGAACAGTAGCAGTATGCTACACTCATTGAGACTAAACTCTCGCGATGATTCTGGCTGCAAGAAAAGGTTGCTAAACTGGAATTATGACCGATTGAGGGTAGTCGGTGATATTGAGATCCTCTAGAACCCGGTTACTATTTTTTAGGACAGGTCTTAACCAACTAAATTGAAAGAGGGTAATGCCTAAACTCCATGCCAGCCTAAACTTAAGGCTGTTTGTGTGACTTGTGTGCCTTCAAACGGTGGCGACTCTTGCTTACCGCGACATTTTGCAACACAAGACCTCAATTGTAATTCTTCGTTCTCTCGCTACTTTGCATTCTTTATCTCTAAAGGATCCCTTGCATTTTTTATCTCCAAAGGACTTCACTTAACCGTGATTACCGCTTGAATGTCTTGCACGAAAACCCCTTAATAAATCAATGTTCTTGGAAGATAAACCCGCGATTTTCCGATGAATACACATACAAATCTCAACCCAATATCTTCGGCTATAGAAGAACCTAACCGGAGGTTATCAAACCTCGTCTAGATGACACCCCAACAAAAAATCGTTACAATGGATTGCTAGTGTGTATGCATAGATTGGAGGTTGAAGATGAAGAGAAAATGTAGGTTAATTTTATGGTATCATCAAGTTATGAATGATGCATGAATGATGTATTTATAGTTTTGGAAATTTATGGCAAAAGGACTTATTCGGAATTAAAGAAATTTACAAAATTGGCCAAAACAATCAGTATGTGTCGATGTTTACCTCTGGTTTTGGTAAACAATGTTGGTCTCTTAACAAAAAGTTTCATGGCGAGATCGACCAGGGAATCTCAGTATTGTGTTTCAATTTTTGAGTGTTTTCACAAAGTATGTTCAAAAGGATTTGTTCGACTAGTGTCAAACGAGTTTATAAGCGATAAATCAATACTTGTAAAATAAACCAAAAGGTGTACTCTCGATGATCCCACGTTCTCCATTTGTACTCTCGAACCCACGTTCTCTAAGTTTCCCTCCAAGATGCTTTGCTTTCTTGATGGATCTTTTGAGCCCTTTTAACGTTTCTAGGCCCAATGACTTATGAAATCCTCCCTGGTTGACTGCTTCTATTTTCAGACCCAACCGCTTATTTGTAGAATCTCTCCAGGTCAACTGCATCAAAAGTCGAATACTTTGTAGAACCTCTCTAGGTCTTAGGTCGATTACATCAATAATCATGTCACATATATCATCTTTTCTAATAAAACCCTTTTGATCCTTTTCTTTTGGTTGGATTTTAGTCCTTGTCAAAAATCCCAGCCAACAAATTTCCCCCTAAAATGTCCTTTTCGACTGAAAATGGTAGAAATAGACATTTTAATACTTCTTACTTAGTACGAACTAACGTCACTGTAATCATGACCTTTCTCTGAAATGTCACGTCTGCGAACAAATGGCCATTATCCTACTTTTTAGCCTTAACTTCCTAGGATAAACGTGGCCCCCGACTCACCAACTTCTTCAACCAATCACCACCTGCCTGACACGTGTTGGTCGTGTAGCCACATCTTTCCCACTTTCATCCCAAACACTTGGTTTTCTTGATGGTATAAATACCCTTCTCATCTCTTCTCCTTTTTACGTTCTCTCTGTATTTTCAAACTCTTTGTTTCAATCTTAAAGACAACTTCTTGTTTCCGTTTCTTTTTTCCAGAAAAACTTTTAATCATCCTCATGGCCACTTCAAGCCAACTTACTAAACACATTCAAACACCTGATGAGATTGAACTAGTCTCCCACATGGATGATTTCTTTGTTGATGTCCAAAATACTTTCATTTTGGAACCAACGTCGTCACAAAACCTTTCAACTTGTCGTTCTCAATTGTTGCTCCCCTTCATCTGTAAGAAAACCGCTTACGCTCTTTTGGGGCTTATTCCTGATGAAATCAGAGCACCTAAACAACTGGAAAGTTGTTTCCCCACTTATAAGGTCACAAAACCTCCTAGTAACAGAGATTGCCTCATAGATTTTTTGCACATTTACCAAACTTCTAAAGTTTTCCTTTCCGCTCCTGCCGTCAACCAAGATTATATTGCATGGTTGGACAAAGTTGAGAAACTTAAAGGTGACATTTGGAAAGCTTAAGGTTTTTTTTATTTGACTTAACTTTCTAGGGTTGGGCCTAGCTATTGCAATTACATGCTGATTTTTGTACTTTATTTTTGAGAAGGCTCCACAAACACCTTCCATTTTGCGATTGGTATGCTTACCCCTACCTTATTCGGTGTTGCGGCCATTATGGCCTTCGTCCCACGGGTGAAGTTTTTCTTCCTACTGAAGCCGGCGAAAATGTCATCTCTTTTGAAAAGTAAATTGCTAGCTTCACTAAATATATGGAGTGTTTTCACGCTAAAGATGTCGACATTATGTCTGACGAAGAGCACATTGCTTTCTTGGCTTTGTGGATTTCCAAGTATGTCTTTTGCGGTCGATCTTTGAAGGTAGCTAAAAGTTTTATTGCATTAGCTCACCACCTCCATCTAGGTCGAGACATATTCCTGAGTGAACTTATTTTGGGGTTGCTCTATGAATCACTTAGCCTGGGATTCAACCATATGACCTCACTCTCTCCTACTTCCAATTATCTGCTTGCTGGGCCTTTTTGGCTGCTTCAATTATGGTTAAACACCACTTTTGTGAGCCAACTCAAATTGCGACTTTCTAAAGTACAAGTAACTGCATTCGCTCAGCGTGCCAACGAAAGCATTTGTCTTACTGCAATGACACCTTCCAACAATGACATGACTCGAGAGGATCCGCTTGAAAATAACTTGAAATTTTTCTTTAGGTGCACTTATTTTCAGCCAAGCATGGCCCCCTCTGCTTCCAAACAACATGGTCCTGACTGGTTTACTCGACCATTTCCTCCTGTCAATCTTACCCAACTCCCTGAATCCAAAGTCATCTGGAAAGCTTTCTTAACCCCTAAGCTTATTACATCTAGCGTGGGAGCTAATGATGGTGTAACATTTTTGTGTTATCAGCCTAACTTGGTGGCTAGACAATTTGGTTTGTGCCAACCTCTGCCCTGTAGTTTTTATAAACCCTCTGATGAGCTGTTTCCCTGGTCCTCTAGCTATAGTGAGGACGAATATGCTAAACGTCTCCAACATTTTGTTGTTGATATCCTCATTATGACTCATGTCGCCTTCGAATCCATCTTTTATACCACTAAGGAGTTCTATGATTGGTGGACTGTGCAATTCGTGCAAAGCAGTGGTACTCTCAAGTATTTCAAGGCTCGACTGAACCATGCTTTTGAAGCTATACAACAAAAGTTTAGGAAAGGTATGGCTTACTATTTTGACTGTCAGACGCCTTCTTGTTCGCCTTCTCGCTTCTTCATGTTTTGACTTATAACGCTTTGTCTTATGTTATTTCCTTATTTAGCGGTCGACCACAAGAAACGCGTCAAGGAAGCTGTCAGTGGTGCGACCGTCTCATCTTCCACTAATGAAGTTCTTGAAACTTCTTCTCAGGTAATTTCCTGACCTTATGGCTTATCTAATGAACACATCCCTCCTCTAACGCCATGATTATATTAACTTACTTGTAGGCCCCTGAAGCCAAAGTTGTCATCCCTCTTAAGTCGTCTCCAAAAAAACAAAAAATGCTCTATTGGCCAAGAGAAACGAGTTGTGACGCGTCTTCGCCTGTTGTTCCCAAAAAATCCAAAAAGTCTAGGTCGACTCGTTCTGAGGCTTCCTCAAGGAAAATCGCTTATGTTGTTGTGCCTTATACATTGGTGGCAAGAAAAAACGTCTTGCAGCCTGCACCAAATCAACCAGAGAGTACTAACTCTAGTCCTGAGGGAGACCATCAGGTGCTTTCTTTTCCCAAAGACTTCTATCTTAGGAACTTCATCCTTTTTATAACTTTTCTCTCATTCATCTTTACTATTTCAGCGATCAACAACTAAACCAACAAAGCACCTCACTAAAATTGTCCTAAAAGTCTTCTAAGCTCGAAAAACCTTCAATTGTGATCTTGTCTGATATTGAACCTTCTGATACCTCAATTCTCTTATCCACTAGGATGCTTCTGAATATTCTCCTATTAGTGAAGGAGTGGAAGTTGAAGCGGATAACGAAAGTCTAGGGGAGAATGTAGGAGATGACGACCTGAAGGGTTTTGAACATACTGATGTTGCTAATATCGCCACAACTACTGACACTAATCCCTCCCAAGCAATAGAACTAACTCCTCAGGGAATTGTCTCTTTTGGCACCAGTTCAAATCCTCCCAACGTGATTCCTACAGCTACCACCATGTCGTCCCAACAAATTGCTACTCTGATGCAAAATAGCCCCTTTAAGTACTTGAAATTATTGGTGAATGCTAGGAACCGCTCGACTGATGGTGGTTCCAATACTTCTACTGCATCAGTAAGCAACTCTTCCCTTGGGACTCAAGAAGAAATTCTTGGTCGTCTCAAAGTTATTCTTTTCCATGTTGACCTGATTAGTCACTTGGAGGCGTACCATTCTGATGGTGCCAAAATCAAATATTTGTTGAAGAAGGTTGATGTTCAAATCGCTTCTCTTCAATGGTCAAGTTTGTGGCTGAAGCGTCTACCTTCTTTGACCAGCTTTTGGTCGACCCGGTTAAAAAGAAAAAACTCCAGCAGAAACGTCTTCCTAAGGAGAAAGAATGTACCGTTGAGTTGGACTTTGTGAACTCTTCTATGGTCGCTAGTGAAGAATTGAAGACAACTCTTGATAAAGAGAAATCAGACTTCAACACTAGGGCCACCAACACTTCCCAATGGCAACAACAGATTTTGGTACTGAAAAAGCAAATTGAAGGACTAGAGCGCCAAATTAGTGAGGCTTTGCAAACCGCTGGATTTAGCACGGCTGAAAAGGCGCTGAATGATGAAGCTCTTGTTGGGGTCGTTCATCTGAAGTGTGTTGATGCGTTGGACGATGAACTGGCTGAGCTCGACACATCTATTTCATTAACCAACACTAGTTTGGCACTTGCTCAAGAGTGCTATGTGAGCCTTAAAAATAATGTGCCATTTTAATGGCGTTTGAACTTACCCTTTTAATAGTTTTTTTGTAATGTTTGATTTGTACTTTAGGCCTCCTTATGGCCTTTTCATTATGCAATTAATTTCAACTTTGGTTTATTAATATTTCTTGCAACACAGGCCTATACCTTTTTAAGTATTTTCCATTTACTCGTAGTATTTGACCTTCTGGTGTAAGCCCTTCAATCTCATAGGTATTGTTGGGAAAAACATGTAGCACTTGAAATGGTCCCTCCCAATTTGGTGACCATTTTCCTATGACTCTATACCTTCTATCCATAGGCAACATCACTTTCTAAACCATATCTCTAGATACAAACACTTTCGCGTTCACCCTTCTGTTATAGGCCCTCGCTACTTGTTCTTTATGCCTGAACAAAGTATTTAATGCTGCTAGCCTATGTTATTCAATCTTTGCCAATGTATCATACATCATTCCCCAGTAATACTCAATAGAAACATCTTAATGCCTTTGCACTCTTATTGATTATAGATGAATCTCCAAAGTTAACACCGTTTTGTGTCCATAAACTAAGTTGAAAGGTGTTGTGTTAGTCAACTCCTTTGGTGAGTTTCGACATGCCCACAATGCTTGGCCCAGAGTTGTATGGCAACTTCTAGGCTTTTGGCCAACATGTTTCTTGATCAAACTTATAATAACTTTGTTTGCTGGTTCGACCTACCCATTTGCCTGGGCGTAATAAGGTGTCGATGTCGACAGTTTGAACTCCATTTCTACAGCGAACTCAGTTACTTTTCGCCATACGAACACTATTTCTTGGTCGATTGTTATAGTTTCTGGTATCCCAAACCTATGTATGATTTGATTTTGAATAAAGTCTATTACTTCCTCTTGATCTACTTTAACCAAAGCGACCGCCTCTACCCATTTTGAAAAATAATCAATACCCACCAAAATGTACCTATGGTCTTCCGAAAGGCCAAAGTTTGATGACATGGTATAATTCGCTAGCTGGCACATGTTGAATTCCAGAATGCTTTTGGCACTCTTGGCAGCTTTTGGCAAACTCAATGTAATTTTTTAACATGGTAGGCCAATATACTCATATTCGACATAACAACCATTTCATTTTTTGTCCTGCTTGATGTGTACCACAAGCTCCACTATGTACTTCAGATGTTGCCACATATGCTTCGTTTTCCCCTAAGCATTTTAACAACACCCCTTCAGACGTTTTCTTGAACAATTCGTTTCCCATTAATTTGTAACTTAACACCCTGTACTTAACTTTGCGCTCTGTCGACCCAATTGGATTTTTTAAGTTGTCGATTATAGGTTTCCTCCAGCCGTTCTCAGCTAACGCATCAATGGAAAAAACTTCTACCACTTCAAATTTTCCAAAATAATCATAATCTAGGAGATCATGGATCACTTCAAGCTCTGCCCCTCAAAGTTTTTGTCATTTGTGTGTTCTCAAACATCAATTTATCTTTTACCTCAATGAATTTGTCTATGCTCTCTTTGGATATCTTATATCCATACGCTAATTGGGTCATGTCGTTCGCCTCTTGGTTGTTAATACGCCTCACATGACTAATCGACACGTTATCAAATTTATGAAGTTACGACAATGCTTAGGCCACATACATTACCAAATGATCTTTAACGCATTTGTATTCTTTGGTCAATTGTTTCACCACTAACTCTGAATCTCCTTGATATCAACTTCTTTGATTCCAACGTCTAACATAATTTGAAGTCTAATTATTAAGGCTTCATATTCAGCCTCATTATTAGAGAGTTCGCCTTTAATCTTATAACAAAATCTAGTTGGAACTCCATTTGGTGATAAGATAAAAATACCTACCCCAGTTTCTTGTTTATGTTTAGAACCATCAAAATAGCATGGCTAAGACTTAGTACTTACATAGGCTCCATTGGTGCCAACCACTAAATGGTCAACTATAAAGTTTGCAATAATTTTCCCTTTGATTGCCTTTAAAGGATTATATGTTAAGGAGTATTCAGTTAATACTAGTGCCCGATTACCAATTCGACTGTGCAAAATAGGTTTAGATAGCATATGCTTAATAACGTGAAAATGAGAATAAACAGAAACTTCAACTGGTTCTATATAATGCTTGAGTTTAGTACATGAAAAATATAAACATAAACATAATTTCTCAATTGCATTATATCTAGTTTCAACGTCATTTAACACTCGACAGAGGTAATAAATAACTCTTTCAATCTCATTCTCATCTTCTTGGGCTAGCATGCTTCCGAGTGTCGACTCTGACGCTGCAATGTAAAGTTTATGCCTTTGTTTCTGTTTAGGGGTGCTAACAATGGAGGCTTCACCAAGTAGTCTTTCAAACTATCAAATGCCTCTTGGTGTTCTTTTCTCACTTGAACTCTGACTCTTTGTCTAGTTTTAACAAAGGAGAAAACGCCAGAGTTTTTCGCTCGTGTTTGACATGAATCGTCTTAAGAAATTTATCTTTCCAACAAATATTGGAGCTCTTTCTTCGTTGTTGGCGCTTTTGTACTCAAAATTGCCTTGGTTTTGTTCTGGTTTATTTCTATACCTTTCTTGTGTACCACAAAACCAGGAAAATTTCCTGCGGGAACACAAAAAGCACATTTTAATAGATTCATTTTTAATCCATATTCCCTCATTCTAAAAAAGACTGTCGAAGGTGGTCTAAATGACCAACTCCTGAGGGCGATTTGACTACAATGTCATCAATGTACACCTGCATGAAGGTGTCTATGAAATCATGAAACATTGATTTCATTGCTCTTTGATAAGTAGCCCCAATATTTTTCAAACCAAAAGGCATGACTACCCACTCATATGTGCCAAGTGCCCCAGGGAATCGAAACGCAGTTTTGTGGGTATCCTCCTCAGCAATAAAAATTTGATTGTAGCCTGAATATCCATCCAAAACACTTAAATATTCATATCTTACGGCCGAATCAATCAGCATTTCTTCCACAGGAATCAGATATTCGTCCTTTGAAGTGGCTTTATTCAAATCCCTAAAATCTATGCAAATTCTTAAAGTTCCATTTTTCTTTACTACATGCACTATATTGACTAACCATTCAACATATATGGTTGTCCCGATGAATCTACTCTTCAACAACCATTTGATCTCTATTTTTATTTTGGACAACACTTCTGACATGGTGGTATTGCCCCCAATGTCATGTATCCACTCCCGTCCTAGCAACAAATTATAGTTTGCTTTAGACGCAATCACCATAAACAATGTTGGCCTTGAAGTCGGGCCAACAGACAAATTCACTTGAATCACACCTAGTATGTGACTTGTTTTTCCTTCATAGTTCAACAAAATCATATTATGTGGTTTGAGGTCAGTGTCGAACTTGCTAATCCTTTTCAATAATAATTATGGCATCAAGTTCACAGGAGCACCACCATCAACGAACACTTTGTTCAGAGGAAAACTATCAACTTTAGCCCTTATGAATAAAGGCTTCAGATGGTACATCATATCAGATGTAGGCTTCTCAAACATTGCATGTTGTTCTTCCACCACCCCATTATTCATGACATAGTAGCATAGGCGTTTCTCGCCCGCTGATTCTTCGCACATGGCTTCTTCTTCATCCCTAGATGCTTCTGACGCGAAACCATACTCATTAGGCAGGACAGACACAATATTATAGTGAATAATCAAGCCATCTTCTGAGCTATCTTCAAAGTCGTCAGATAGTTCATTGTCCATGTTGCCATCAGGATCTTCAACTTTTGTTGACGACCCACTCACAACCGACATCGATAACCTCTCTTTTATTGGTCGACGGTGCATTACCTTCTGAACGCTCTCACCTTTTGATGGAGCAACTTTTGATGTCGCTTCTCTTGCAGCTTTTTTGTTTCTTTGAAACCTTCTCCATTGAGTCTTCGTCATAGTATTTTTCCCTTTGTATGTGGTAGGAACGTGATACTTCTTTGAGGTGATCCCAACTTCAGCAAATTGGAAAGAAATTGATCCCTTCTCCATCATTTCCCACTTATAACTCGAGCCCGAACCTTTCTTCACTACCTTCCAATTTTGGTTTGTCCCTTGGATAGAAAGGACAAATCCAGTTATTGTTAGGAGCATCAGTTGATGGCACAAAGGTCCTTTGATACGAAAACCTAGGTTTTCCTTGAGGCACTTGGACTTTGTATGGCCCTTTCGCATGGTCGATCACCACCTTTGGATTTTTCTCTTGAGGGTGTTTCTTCTTTAACACCTCAATTTTCTTTGCAGCATTTTCATCATAGACCACGTTACAATTTGGGTATAACATAGACCTGGAATTACTCAACTTGCATATATTCAAAAAATCCACCAATTCTTCTTCAGGTTTGGGGAACGCAACCTTCATCAATTCAACAACTGTTTCTTCAGACAATTCCTTATTCTTGGTTTCACAATCCATTTTTTCCTTTTCGTCCTAATACCCTTAGGCTCTTCAGCAATATCAACTACCATCAGTTCTTGTGGTTTAGACAAATTGCTATTGCCACTTTTGAGACCTTCAGTAGTCTCGACTGCTGCAGCTACCATTGGATCAGTGATCACATCTTGTTCGTTCTCAAAACCATCAGTAGTCTTGATTATCAATGTTTCTAGTGAGTCGAAAATGTTGCCATGTTCACCTTCGAGACCATCAGTAGCCTCGAACGTCGGCACTTCTAATGACTTGACAAAGTGTGCATCAACAACATGTAAAGGATCTGAGTCGACCTTCATGGAGCTTTTTGGTTTTTCACCTGATTTTAACCGACCATATTTCAGAACCTTCTTAATCAAATCCCTGAAAAGAAAATATTGGAAAGTATTATAACCCAGAAAATTATGATACTTGCATAAACCTCTTTTTTGTTTCTGCTCTAATGGTGGATTTTTACTGTCTGGAGGCACTATAATCTAACCATCTGAAACTAAAACATCAAATATTTCATCACATTTTGACACATCAAAAGTATATGTTTTAGTATTAGATTTATCATTTTTTGTTTCTTCAACCGTTTTTCCTTTTGACGGTCTTATAGGTTTACATGCATATGGAGGTCCGACTTTTAATTCATCCACGTTAACTTCTCCTTCTTCCATGCATTCATTCCTAGACTATAGAATAATATTTTGTTTTATATAGGCCACTTTTCCTTTTCTGTGATCCTTTGAAACTCTAGTTTTCTATGTTTTCAAACGTTCGACATATCTAACCTTATCACCTAGTTGAGACATATCTGTAATAGATTTAGGATCAAACTTCTTCCTAATAGAATAATCTAAGCCCCCAGCAGCCATTTCGACCAGCTCATGCTCAAGAATTCTAGTAAAACATCTAGACTTTAGGATCCTAAACATATTCAAATAATCCTCTATTGACTCAGATAACATCCTCTTGATTGAGGATAATTCTTTCAAACTTATCTTAGGCTGACCAGCATAAAATTGCTCATGAAATATACCCTCAAGTTGTTCCCAAAGTGCGTATGGAATTTGGAGTCAATGTCATAAACCAAGTAAAAGCATTTTTTGGTCAATGAATTAGAAAAATATCTTAATTTTAAACCCTCATCATTGGCGATATCGTCAGCTTTTGTTTCGTACCTAGCGATATGTTCAATGGTCGACTCATTGGCATCACCAGTAAACTTGGTAAATTTAAGTACCTTACATCCCCTAGGTAATTCTGCCTGTCGAATATAATCAGGTAAGGGAGATGAATAATTAGGCCTCCGAAGGCCAACATTTACCCCATATCGTGTTAACATTTCTTCTACTACATTCACTATGTTATTACGCCCAACAATGGCATTTCTTAACACTTGATCAACATCTCGGTGCCTCCTAACTACGCCCGACTTAGGTTCATGTTGTTCAACGAATTCTTCCTCTTCATAAGTGGGTACTTCCACCCTTCGAGGTCTAAAAGGACGCTCATTGTTGTCTCCCTTCAGTTCTCAAAAACTTTTAACAGTCGGTGGTGCGTCTGAGTTGGTTGGACCCCTAATGAGTTGATCAATCTACCTATTTGGTCAATTACAAGATTGAGAACAACTCTCATTCATCTACTGCCTTAAAGCCATGACAAAAGTAGTATTCAAAGATGGTGTCGACTAGAGGACATAACCAACACTATCTGGTCGACCACCTGGGACATAAATGCCTTGGTTTCCAATGGCCACTGTGTTTTCTGTATATGTGGACGGGTTCGACTGTAACCCAACCATCATGGAATAAGGCATACCATATTGGTAAGGGACAAATGATGACCCTGGACCCCCAGGAAAGAGTGGTCGATTTAGGTCAAATGGTGATATCTCATGCCTAGGTTCTGTCATTGTGATTGTTGTCACTAAACCATGAACAACGGTCGATCTCACAAGAGATAAAATCACCGCACTTTGAGTTGTGGCACTCACTAGTATGGCATCCATATTTTGTGTAGAAATCTGCGTATGTGCAATGTTTGTGTCAGAGCGTGGCATTTTAGACTTCGACAAATGTTTACCACTTCTTAAATTCATACACACACAAACTAAACTATAAGAAACTTTGTAAAACCAAACACCAATACGAAATTATTAGCACCGTCCCACCGGATATGCCAATTTGTTTACCTCTGATTTTGGTAAACAACGCATGTCTCTTAACAAAAAGTTTACTGGCGAGATCGACCATAGAATCTCAATACAGTGCTTCAGTTTTCGTGTTTTTACAAAGAATTTTCAAAAAGATTTGTTCGACAAATGAGTTTATAAGCGATAAAGCAAGACTTGTAAAATAAAACAAAAGACATTTTAAACTGTAATTATAAATGACATAACATCGAAATAGTTGAAAATAAGTTGATTAGCGTACATTGCCCTAGCTTGACTCATTCTGCTCGTTCGTTTGGATACTCTGAGTGACTAGCGTATAAGAATGTAAAAGTTTAAACCCTAAATATTATGCACTAAGTACTTTATTTATAATACACAAAAATAACTATTTTTTAGCGGACTTCGCTTTTTCATGCGCCACGTGTATCTTGTAACTCCTCTCCATGATCCCACGTTCTCAATTCGTACTCTCGAGCTCACGTTCTCTAAGTTTCCTTCCAAAACACTTCGCATGCTTGATGGATCTTTTGGGCCCTTTTGACGTTTCTAGGCCCAATGACTTATGAAATCCTCCCTAGTCGTTTGCTCCTGTTTTCATGCCCAATCGCTTATTTGTATAATCTCTCCAGGGTCGACTGCATCAATAGTCAAACACTTTGTAGAATCTCTCTAGGTCCTAGGTCGACTACATCAATAATCATGTACAATAAATCATCGTTTCTAATAAAATCTTTTTTATCCTTTTATTTTGGTTGGATTTTAGTCCTTGTCGAAAATCCAAGCCAACAGTCGACCTATATATCGTATGTGTCGACACATACATTAGATTTAAGCTGTATGTGTCGATCTGAAAGAATGTATGTGACGACCAAACCAAGTCAGAGGCTACAGACTTTAAAACAATAGCAAATGTGTCAACCTATAAATCGTATGCGTCGACACATAAAATAAAAATTTATGCAATTTCTGAAATGCTTTAATATGTGTTGACCTATGCAATGCATGTGTCGACCTGAGCCTTGCAGAGGCTACAGGCTTCAAAACTGAGTTGCATGTGTCGACTTGAAAAATAGATGTGTCGACACATGCAACAAAATATTATACAGAAACTTGTTTTTAATGACTTGGATCAATTTCATAATGCTTTTTAATGATTCCTAAAACCTCTAATGCAGAGGAGTGCCACAAGACAGAGATGTCGTCCAATGTACAGAAGTGCTAGTTTTTCCCAATTTTGACATCATGCAAAACATCTAATGATAAGTTATACTCACACGTAAAGGGATGAACCGCAGTAAAGATAAGCGTACTTAGGATTTGAAGTGAAAATCGAAAAATCTACTGTTCTATTTGGTTCTTTAAAAACTTCGATTATGTCGGTGATGTTTAAGCTTGTGTCGCCATCGTCGAAAGTTGAAACATAAAAAATCAACTTCCAAACGAAGTTGTCGGTGTTTAACAGTCGTAACCCCAATTTGGGAGCATCTTGTAACCAACATTAGTGATTTTCTTCAGATTTTCGTCGCCCGTGAAAGTGTTTTCACCAGGAAGTGTGTTTTCACTGGATATCCATTCACATTTATAAGTCAATTTACTATAAAGATGAAGAGGTTTTGAAGCTATATCGATAATGGCGAAAGTGTTTACGCCACTGTGATAGATCCCATAATGACAAAGTTATAAGCAACAGTACCATAAGGATTAAAAGCGTGTTTTATCCAAATATTCAACCAGACATGGACCAAAACCCTAACCCGACCCATTATCTTTGTTTATCTATCCCAAAAAGAGAAGGCTAACCAGACCCATTATCTTGGTTTATTTGTTCCCAAAAAGAGAATTTATTTGTTCCCAAAAAGAGAATGTGTTGCTGGTCCCAACGAAATTTGTCGTTGTTTCATTCTCCTCTCACTCTCAATGGTGATTTTCTTACCATTCATGGCATTTGTTTTTTAATTCTATGTGCAGTAAAATAATCATAAAAATACATGGGATTTGGATTTTATTGATCATCTAATTGATATTATTAGTTATAGCAATGATAATGAGAAAGAGACTGGGTTTCCAATGGTAAGTTGACTGAGTTCATATTTCCTTAACTTTTTGTCCTTTTTTTTGGGTAAGATTCTTTTCGGAATGGAAAATTCTATACGCCTTTTCTTCTTTATATATATATATATATATATATATATATATATATATATATATATATATATATATTTGAACAATTTAAGTTCTGTTTGATTCAATCGAGGAGGGGGTTTTATCAAAGAGAGGAGAGATGAGGGGAAGGGATAGAGAAATATAAATTACATATATATTTGGTTCAAAATAAAAAAGAGAAGAAAAGAGAAATATTTTATTTACAAATATATTTGATTCTCAAGAGGAGAAGTATTTTAAAACTAATTTACTTTTATATCCTTATAATTTTATCGTAAGACTCATAATATTTATCATTTATAATTCAAAAATATAAATTCAATGACAAAATTTAAGTATTCAATCAGAGAATATTATAAAAGATTTTATAATAACGTAACAATTATGATATATATATATATATATATATATATATATATATATATATATATATATATATATATATATATATATATATATATATATATAATTTTAAAAATATTATTAAATATAATAAAATTTAACAAAAATTATTATAAATAAAAATATTACAATAATTAAAAAGTAGCATTAAAATATTTTAAATAAAATAAAAAAATTTGAACACATAATATTAATAAGATGAAGATATGAAAATATAAAAAATATCAAAGAAAGATAAAAATTTGTTCAAAATAGAACTTTTAACATTTTAACAAATTAAATGTATATTAAATAAATAAATAAGAGTAAATATCTAAATATAATTATAATTAAAATAAAATATCTCCCCTCCCCTCAATGTCAGAGAGAAGCAAAAAATGATTCGGGAGAGATTTTAGTCCGCTCCGTCTACCTCTCATCCCCCTCTTAAAATATAAACCAAACTCCCCTCCACTCCACTCCATTAACTCTCAACCAAACAGACCCTTAGTATTTGCTAGGTTAATTACGTGTTAGTTTTGTTTTCAACCTATTTACTTTCATTCCCTTTCAGAAGTTTAAGTGAGAGGGACTTGATGACACAAAATAGTTATTATTTAAGTTTTGAATTTTAAAATAAGTTGCTATCATTAATTTAATCTTACAATTTTTTTATTAAATTTTCTGTAATTTTGATTTTCAAGAGAAAAATTGTAGATTACTGACTAACTCCTTCATAATTTTATAAGAGTGTAAATTAGCAATCTCTATAGATATATTTAGAGAGATAGAGAGAGAATGAGGCATGACTTTCTTTTTTTACCTTACAAGGCCTTCGGCCAATGCTTAACAACCAAATCATATCAACTTTTTTTTCCTTTCATTTTTTCTTCTTTCCCCTCTACTTTCTATTTCCTAAATTTAAATTTTCTCTACAAAAGGCTCTCCTCTTTGAAAGCCAAATCGACAATCTCATCCATTTTTTCCTAAAAAATATTGGATGAGAAATCAACCACCTAATTCTAAGGACTTAAAATTACAGTCCAATACCCCTAAAAGAAGGTGGGACTTAAAATTACAGTCCAATACCCTTAAAAGAAGGTGGCGAAGGTTAAAGTTTCCTATATCTTAGGGATATTCCTTTCAAGGAACTATTTCTCAAAGAAAAACCGATTCGCAGGCGATCAAACCACGACAGTTTCATCTCCCCAAAACCGGTGCACTGACCCTCCACCTCACCCTGACTACTGAAGAGGGTTTGGTCAGAGCAATCAAGTGAAGCTCCACATGCTATATTATAAGATTGGCATGCGGAATGGCATACCCGAAGCCTGTTATCTCCATCCTTGTCACACTTCTGGATTGAGATCTGAAAAAATCAAGTGCCAAATCTTTAGACAAACATGCAACATAACCAACTGCTCTAATTTGTCAACAAAAACAAAAAAAAAAACCCAACTGCTCTAATATCTAGAAACAATGTTAGAATTAATTCAGTCGAAGTTAGTCTCATGTTCCTCAATTTCGACCATGGTAGGAATGTAGGTATATCATTAGAGTTTGATTGGCTTCAAGAAACATGAAAAGCAGGATTATTTCACAGCTAATAGAAAACTATGTCATTGAACGTCTAACCAATAAAATCGGGCTTACACTATGGTTTAATCTTAAGTGTCACATGCAGTGCATGATGACGTATAGACCAAGTAGGAATGGGAAATTTGATTGCAAAACAGAAGTTCAGATTAAGCATGACTAGAAACAAAACTATAACCCAAAAAACAAAAGGATAACTTTAATCTGAAAAGGTATCTTACCCAGCAGGCAAGCCGTTTAGCAGCCTCATCACAGTAGGTGCTGCTAAATATATTAAATAATTTCCTGGCACCTCCGGGGAATAATCGGTGGTAGTTCGGCATGACAACCACTTCTTCCAACTGCTGTAGTATGCTAGGCTCGCTGGGTGCACAATGCTGACCAGATACATCATTTCCCAGTACATTTTTGCAAACAGAGAGACTAGATAGGAGCATGGAGCTGTTCTGGCATGTGTATCCGGCATAGTCAGAACAACGGAATTCACAAACTCCATTATCACAAACTCCACCATGAAGGCTGCATTGTTCATCACACACAGCTGCATGTGATACAAGGGACATTCAAAAACCAATTTGTTTCTGCAAGAATCAAATAAATATCTTTCCTACTTAACAAATTAGTATTTAAAAAGATTGACTCAATCCTTTATTTCTTTTATTGGTTTCCCAGGGCACCCCCACAACATTTCTTGGGGTATGAGTGAGTCCGACCTCTTCCGGCATGGACCAATAAGTTAAGGCCTCACAACTACAAGTTCTGTCTCTAGGAAAACAACCTTTGTCCCCCCAATGAAAGCTCATTTCACTCGCCACTATACACACAACACATTGTGGGTGACTGAATGTATTTTAAATGAATGTGAACCCAAAACTTGGAAGGAAAATACATAAACTAGAAAGCCTCAATCAAGCTTAATTATCCTAAAGAAACCCCAGCCCTCCTATCAAGTACTCCAACAATCGTACTGGTTTACATATTTCATAGCTCACCACACATATCATATTACTTTATATGCAGCAACTAGCAAAGCATGAGGTTGCTGCAACTGGCATTTGCAATAGGAAAAATAAACTAGTAATAGTATTTTAACAAACCAAAAACTCACTACTTGAAGAGTTGGTACTTGGTAAGAAATCTAGTTGTTACCCACCCAACCCACAAAATAAAATGAAACAAGCAAACAAGAAAAAGGTCAGAAGTCAAAAATTAAGACCTCTGATACAAAGAAATAATCTTGCAACAAATATCTAAAATTTAGTCTTAAAAATTGTTGCATACCAGTGGAACAGTCGACGCCAGTGTAGCCAGTTTTGCATTCGCAAAACCCATTTGAAAGGCACATGCCTTTACCATTGCAATTTCTGGGGCAGGAACCTATAAAAAGTTAAAGATATTTTCAGAAAAGGAAAAAGTGAATACCGTGCTGCTGAAAGTAACTTACAGCAGAAGCAGTGAATACATAAACCATTGCATTAAAGTAGGGAATGAGAGCTCACGTCTACTGCAATCATGCCCATGAAATCCAAGAAAGCAGTGGCACCTTCCATCGACACAGTCTCCATTGAAATTACATGAATTGAGACATTGACCAGACATAGATACTGGGTCAGAGTTACAGAGCTCAGAATATGCAGGGCAGATTAATTCACCTATAAAAAACAAAATGAAGAGTCAATTGTCTTAGTCAAATTATTGCGAATTTAACATCAACATACAAACAAGTAAAAATAAATAAAATAGAAGTATTGTTAACCATTAAAGCCAGGGAACAAAATGGGTCCACCAGCACGAGGACACACTTTCCAGATGCCATCCACAGCAATCTGCAAGGGAAATATGACGCTGCATTTACTTCTGTGAATAAGTAAAAAGAAGTGAAGGTTGGACATACAATTGAAATACTAACTTAAGAAAAAGGCAGTAGTGATTGCAGCCGCTCAAAGCTAAATGAAGAAACTGTCCAACTCAAATATGGCTGTTCAATTACATATATAACTATTCCTTTAAAGTAAAAAAATTATCTAGTAATAACACCAATGTAAGAAGTGTGAACATTAGAATAACAAGATTGGGTTATCAAAGTCACAAGAAAAAAGATTAATATTTCTCAATCTTTCATACAAAAATAGCCAATAAAAGTGCAGAATGGTTTTCTTGTTTTTTAATCTACTTCCTGGAATTTTAATGCAATGTATCTACATCGCAAAAAATAGAGTAAACATTAGGGTTGACGTGAAATGTGCACACTGCCCAGAGATTAAAGATAGTACAAATCACATGAAATTCTCATTATCAAAGCTTAGAGAATCAGGAATTGCAAGAGTTCCAGAAGAAAACCTAATGAAATGTAGCATTATAAATTAGGGGAGAGTTCACTTGTTATTATTGACAGTCTGAAAACCATACCTCTAAAGAACTGTTTATACATCTGTGCTGATAACAACCATTTCCCTGGGTCATAGAACCTCGTACAAATCCTGTACGCACTAATGATGAGGCCATACACCTGCATCCAAAAGGAATAACAGTTGGCAACTTCACACCTCCTTGTTGTCAATAAAATAAATGAAAAGCAGACTAGAGCATAAGTTTGCAGTCATGAATATAACCTGGAGTTACTTCCTCTGACTTCACCAAGCATTCTATCTGGTGCTCGTGCACTATTAGTATCTGTACATGACCCGTCAGAGTACGCAACAAAATAGGTACAATAATCAGCCAATGAGGATTGTCCACCTGCATCAACAAGTGAAAATTAAATCCAATCAAAACACCATTTCATGTTTAAAAACAATGGTAACAAAGAGTAGTGACAAGAAAAATCTATGATATGTAATGGGACAACAAAAACAGAAGCCACACATCAATCAGAAAGCAATAGCAGGGAAGAAATGTCTTGACACTCACAGCATTTACAACAAAGAATCTGGCAAGAGATAATGTAACAGAGAAAAGGAATGAACTATTAGAAATGAAGACATGACTCTACATACCTTTATTAGCTTGTGGAAAATATTGTGCCCACTGAGGGAGGTCTCCACTATATGTTAGGATTGGGCAGTATCCTTCTGCCTCTCTGTTATATGTACAGCCAGAATATTGCGTTGTGTTGCAATGATAAGCTCCCTTCCAAAGATTGCAAGGGGAGTTAATAAATTCAGTACCTTGGTTGCGACCCCAATCAAGACGGTCTGCCATGCTATAATTGGCTTTGTACCATCCACTATCTTCTAAGAGAGCTAAAGTCATTTTTGAAACTACAGATCTTGTATCCACAGAACCGGTCATAATCTCATTCATGAGAAGCCTTTTCTCCCAGTGAGACCCTGAAGCCATGTACAAAATTCAGATCAACCATATTCGGTGTCACTTAGGAGCAATAGCAGCCATAATTTGAGTTTAATTACTTTAATTATAAGACAGAATTTAATCAAACAGACAGAATTGGCAGATCCTTTGTCTAGAACTTTCCAAAGAAAGAGGACATATTAATTTAAATTCGCACATATATAAAGCTTATATCATTGAACTCAAATAATTAGAACAAATTTTCTCAAAAAAGATACAAGCAGCCATTAGGGAATCAGTAGTGTTACAACAAACATGGGCTACATACTTATGCACTCCTTTAGCACTTACGATAGCAACTCGTACAAACAAAAAGCAGGATACATTTTTTCACGAATGAATATTTATATTAGAATTTATTGACAGCAAAGAAAATGAATAAAAAGTTAAAAACATAATGAGTGACAAACCTGATGTGCCGCGTCCTCCCCCATCTTCCAGTTCTAAGCCAGTAAAATTTCCAGAGAATGCCTGCCCAACAAGTCACCCATTAGTCATTTGTTTAACCGTCTGAAGGGTTCCTTAAGTATGAAAACATTAAACATAAAGGTTAAAGTATATGACACCCATATGTTTGCAAGCAAATACCGCATAATGATATCGTGAATGCATGACAACACGAGGAAGCACCACTCGATTGACCATCCGTCCAAGCTTTTCATCCATTACTTGTTCGGTAACCTTCAGATGGAACAAGTTATGACAAAATAAGAAAATGTGTCATTAAAATGCCTAACATGGAACGAGTAATGATAAAATTATAAAATGTGTCATTGAAATGCCTAACATGGAAAGGGATGTTGAAAATGAAAAATTCTTAATATATATATTGAAATGAATAAAATATATATGCTACAAATAATAAGAACAAACACATATGTGCCTCTCAAACAAGTACCGGGAAATTTTTGTATAACCTGTTAATCATTTTCTCCCTAAAATATTTTGTTCATTCTAATTTATAATTTCTAAATACATTTTAGAGACAAAACAAAGTTGTATCGAAATATAATCCATTCAGGATATTTTATGAAAAAACAAATATATCTCATCTTATACCTGATCACGCCGTCTTTTTCTTTCATCTCTAAAATGAGCAAAGGCGTGTGGGTCAAAACCAAGAACATGCATAACCTGAAAAGGATCAAATATGATGAAAAGTCCTATAAACTGGCTCCTTTGCTTCCAATCCCATTGATATAAGCAGAAAATCTAACAAACCTCGTGTATTAGAGTAGCTGAAAGCAAAGTCTCAGCCTCGGCAGTCAAATGGCGAGGAGCAACATTCACATGTCCTGCAAAACATAAAAATACCTTCAGTTCTGAGTATCCCAAACACGAGATAAAAACAATCATCAATACAAACATATGTTTCTATAATATACCAGCTATAGCGCGGCCCCATTGATCCCGTTCACATGCCACAGCCCAAGCAAGTGTATTTCCAGTTGTAGGTCTTGTAGTGACCAAAAGAACTAAGTCGGCATCGGGGACACCTTCTGAGGAATATGAACAAAAAGGTTATATTTTAAACTCATTAGAATAATTTTTACATGTAAGTCTTACAAGAGAAACAACAATGAATGCGGATGCAACAAATAAAATGTACCCTCGATATATCCACGAGGAAGCTGCACGCCTCCATCTTGTCCACATGCAGAATATCCACTTAACCGCAAGTTCCCCTTGACAGGCTCAACAGCTAATGCTCTCCTAAACCAGTCAGCTGTCTGACCTAATGCCTACAATAAGTCATCAAGGTTTATAGTCTCCGTCCAATCTCTATGTGAATGATTAATATTATTATAGTTCTAACAACACAACACTGCTCACTGTCCAAAGAGACATAGTAAGCTGTGCAGTGCCTAACTGACAGCACCAAATATTCTCCCACAGGAAAAGATTATCAGCCTAGTAAAGTAAATCAAATTAAAAGGAGAAAACACTTTACATTGCGAAGGCGGTGTTTTTTGTCTTCTCCTGAGATATCTTCAGAAGTGCAGTTATACCAACAATCACCAACAATTGGAGGGTTACCATGAGCATTGCAAGAAGGGGAACCAGGGAGAGAAGTTGTGGGAGGCTCCCCAAGCTGATTATAATAATAAAAAACATGTAATTTTAGCAAAATAATTGAGATATATGGAATACCAATGTTATGGACAGAAATATAATTCAAAATATTCTTTTATTTATTTATAGAAAACACTCACTTTAACAACAGCGCCAACTTTTCGACAATCTCTATCAGGGGAGTGGCCAACAGCATCATAATTTAAATATATCCTAATAGGTTCCTTTGCATCCTTTTGAGGCCCTAATGATGTTGACACTGCAAGTATTGCTCTGCCTTTATGCTGAAGGGGCTTCAATATACTAGGCTCATAAACCTGTGGGGTAACTGAATAAACCTTGCGACCAGGTCGCTTCCTCTGTTCAAGAATCTGGTCATGTATGCAAGAGTGTGAGGCAATATTCTTTGTATTCCTTTCCAAACCTCCCCATTGAAGTTGGCCTTCGTGGGGCTTTGCAGTGTGAGCCTCCACCAATGCCAATATCAATATGATCTGCAACATGAAGCAAAACTTCAGTATATATCCAACCGGAGCAACCATAGTTTCTGTATTCACAAACATAATCTATTCAATTCAATTCACAAGACCTTGAAACACAGACACGTTTATTAAAGAACTTGATAAGATATGAAAATATAAACATGAGAACCTGTCCCTGTCTTTCCAAGTTGGTACTAAATATTTTTTCTTTTTCGGGGTCATATAAAACTTACCTTAATATTAGTTCATCAGAGTGCCACCATTAACTAGAGTCGATCTATGTCATAATCAATTGGTGAAACTTGAAGGTAAAAGGAAACCCAGAACCATCAATGAACGCCCTATAGGCTATAACAAACGCGCTACCAAAGAGGCTAGTTTAACAGTTTCCACTTAAATTTTTAGGCAGAGAAATATACATAAATAGTAGATAAAAGAAAACAACTCTATAATCAACCATTTCCCTCGCAACAAAAACCCTTGCCCTCATAATTTCAGAGTATGTAGCACCGACACTTCCAAAAGAAGGCATATCAATGTCAGTGTTACCTATAATTATGTTTAATTTATTCATTTTTTTTTTTAAATTATTACCGACATTGCTGTGTCAGTGTCGTTTTCGGGTTCTCCTTTTCAGAACATATATACATGACAAAAGTTACTATAAACGTCAAATATTTACCAGCTTCATAATCTTCTTACTATCACCACTAACGAATCAGAAACAAAGAAAAATCAAACATAATTATTCATAAAAACGCTAAACCCTAAACAACATAATAAAATTAAACTAAAAAAAGTAATTATACATACAGAAAACGCGTAAACAAGCATAGTTTCACCTCAACAACAACAACAACGAACAGAAGCTTGCAATTCAACCATGAAGTTCGCCGAACAACCAGCTCCATGAAAAGATGAACAGTGAAACACCGACGAAGTCGAGTCCATCAAATCACCGGCAAATTTCCGATCGGTTTCAAAACGCACGAAAATCTCCGTCTCTCGTGCATATTGAACACGAAAAAAAACGTAAAAAAAAAAGAAGACGAAACCTCTTGTTCAACAGTGGCTATGAATTGAAAGCGATAAATAATTAAACAATGCTTCGAGAATGAGATTCAAGACGAAAAGCGAAAACAGTGATTTCAGAGAGAAAAAAAGCTGTAATGTAAATGTTGTTGTGTAGAATAATCAGATAGAGATGGAAAAGCGCTTTTGAAGATAGAATCGCTTTTGGTGTTTGTGATCTGTTAAATGGGAAAATAGAGAGAACAGTGACAGTGAATGGAAGAAGAGAAGAAGGTGGAGGAAAATAATACTAATAATATAGATTGGGTGTGAAGTGGGTGGAGAGTATTACTATTATTTTATCCATTTTGGTTTTTTTTACTAATACTAAGATATTATAACTGCAAAATTTGGTTAAATGATTATTGTATTTACCATTTTGGGTTAGTATATTACCAACACTTAAGGATCACTTCTCCTCAACAAAATTGAACTTTATTTCTATTCTAATATACCAAGTGGAGATTATTTTATTGTATGGATCTCCATATTTATATGTTATATGTTATTTGTATTGATAATTATCATTTAAGTGTCAATAAAAATGAATATTTGTATTGATAATTATCATTTAAGTGTCAATAAAAATGAATAATAATCATAAGGAAAATTTTGAAGGTAAATAGAAAATCCTACAACTAAGTTTTGTTGTAGTGTTTGGATTAGTGGTAAATAGAATTGATTTTAATAAAATTATGTTTGGTAAAATTGATTTTAATAGAATTGAATTTAGCTGAATTGATATATATTTTGATACATTTAAGTAAAAGTGAGTTGAATAATAAATTTCAGTGTAAAAATCATCCAAAATCAATTTTAAAATCAAAAATTATATATTTTAACTTCAAGTATAATCAATTTTGGAGGCAAAATCAATTGTACTTTAATAGAACCAAATACGTTAAAATCATTGCAGAATCAATTCACTTTAAAGTGTTTTTATGCCTTTTAGAATTGAAAACAAAGATCCAATCAAATTTAAACTTAAATATATTTTTGGTCCCTATAAATGTTTTAAATTTTATTTTTTGTTCTTATTAATAAAATAATAAATTTTGGTCTCTAAAATTTTTGTGTTCATTTAGTTTTAGTCCCTACTAATTTCTAAAATTTTAAAAACTATTTAATTATCTTTAAATTTTTAAATTTTTGTATAATTTTTTTCATACGTATTTAGAATACTATAAAATATTTCTTTGTCAAATTTTAGAATTTTTCTAAATGAGAAAAATTAAATATGAATTTTTAAAATTTCAAAAGATATTGATAAAAAAGTAATTAAAATTTCGATCTAGAAATCAAATTTTGAATTTTTTTTTCTGAAGAACTTTTTATAACGTTCTAAACATGTCTGCAAAATACTCATTCAAAAATACACATCTATATAACAGCATAGACTAAAATTGTGTGCATAATAGTTTTGTAAGGACTAAAACATGTCATATTTTTTTATAGAGACTAAAAATAAAATTTAATAATTTATATGGATCAAAAGCATATTTAACCCTAAAATTTATTGTTCAACTCACTTTTACATAAATGTATCTAAAATAAATCAATTCCGTTAAACTCAATTATGATAAAATTAAATCTAACAAACTCAATTATGTTAAGAATTAATTATGTCCACCGTCAATTCAAATACTTAAGCAATTATGATAAAATCAATTCTAACAAACTTAATTATGCTAAGAATTAATTATGTAAAAGTGAATTGAACAATAAATTTGGGTGTAAAAATCATTTAAAATTAATTCTTAGAAGTTACAAATTCTAACTTCAAATAGAATTAATTCTAAAGACAAAATCAATTCTCCTTTTAATTAACCAAATATCTCAAAATCATCTCGAAAGAATTTCATCCCTTTAAAATTTCTTTTAACCCTTACAAAACCCAAACTCACTAAGCATTGTCATCATAGTTAATTTTTTTTTCGTATTATAAAAATTTTGATTTTATGTTGATTAGCGATTGCCTAACCTAACTTCTTCTTTTATTTAAACTTAAGATCGCCGAGCTAACTTAGATATGATCAAAGGTTAATAAAAAACAAGGAAACATATTACAATAACCTTTTTAACTTTATTTCTTATTTTTAAAATTTGAAAATAATAAAAAAATGATTTATTAAAAAATTCATGTTAGACAAACTTTATAGTAGTAGTTTGACCAAATCAAGCACTGAATGATGGTGGTATCATTTTCTTAACAACGTTGTTTTCAAATTTTAGTTGCTTTTTATTGCATATAAATTATAAAACACGAGTTATTGAAAAGTCCGCGCATTAAGTTTGTACTATGATGAATAATCCGTGACCTATTAAATTATGAAACCGAAAAAACAAGTCCCCTAAAGAGTGGTTTAGTTATTTAAAAACATAGAAATCAATTTGTGTTGAGTGGTTGATACACTTGCTCCTCCACCTTATTATACTATTATTAATCATAAATATCACTCAGATATGAAATGGATGATGTGGACCTCAAGACTTGTTAGATACTATGCTTTCATTTTGAGGAGGTTTATTATTTTATTGTAAAAAATAATTGAAGATGTTATTCATAAATGTATCATTAAATTATATTGAATTTTATAATTAGTAAGGAAATAAAAATTATGTAAATGTGATAAAAAGGAACAAAGTAGTAATCAATATAAAAAAGTTATGCAAGTTGAGTTTTAGGTACTCATTAGAGAGAGCTTGGGAGAGCTTCAAAATCCAGATAACATTAATAGAGTTATTCTTTAATTTTCCAAATGATATGGAGAAACAAAAATCAATTCACACCTTTTAAGAAAATTAAAACACAATAAGAATAATTTTATAGAATAAGTACAACAGAAATATGTAAGAATATTCTTTATCAATTATTAATTATGAAAAAAGAGAGGAAAGATAAATTAAATATAATATTAATTTTAATAAAAAAGAAATTAAGAACAATATGATTAAATAGGATAAAAAATAATCTTTTTATTTATAAATCTTTGAAGTCATCCAATTTTATCAACGTAAATTTTTGGTTTCATTCAATTTGTTTATCATGTATAGTATATCTTGTTTGCGGACTTAGCTTGTTTGTTGGTTTATGGATGGACGATCGAGATGAATTTCGTTTGAAATTTTAAGTGATGGAAAAATCTACAACATCCGAAAGTAATTGAGTCTCGTTGTCCGAGATAATGATTATGAGTAAGCTAAACCTACATATAATTCTTTGTCAATAAAAATATAGGATTCTTCTTACCAAGATCTTGGAGATGACATTTGCATCAATCTATTTGTGAAGTAGTCCATCCCAACGATTAAGAACTTCAGCTGACTTGAAATTAGTGGAAAGGGGTCTAAGATGCCATAAGATGTCATACCGTCCACTTGAATTTTTCCTTCTTTTTTAGAGTGGTGAAGAAGTGGAAATCTTTATCAATTGCACATGAAAGAAAATGAGACAAGGCGGTCATGCGCCTAGTTAGTCATTGACCTTCTTTGACATTTGTGGGGATCCTCATGTTAATAGTAGTCTGACATTTGTCAAGGTTTACCTCGATCCCACTTCTGGCCAGTATAAATCCCAATAATTTGCCTCTTTGAACCCAAATGAACATTTGGCAGGATTCAGGCACATGTTGTATTTTATAATTGATTTCAGGTTATCTTCCAAATATTTACAGTAACTTCCTTCTTCTGATGTTTTAATGACCATGTCAGTGATGTACACCTCTAGATTACGTCCTATTTGATTTGAGAACATGACGTCCATTAATTTTTGAAGTTAACCCCTACATTTTTTTGCCAAAATGGCATGACATTGTGGTAGTAATTGCAATAATTGGACATGAACATTGTCTTGGGCACATCCAATGGATCCATTTTTATCTGATTATAGTTAGAGTAAGAACTGATGAAGCTCATAGTGTTGGTGTAATCCCTAGAGGCTAATACTTTTGGTACTTGTATCGAATTATTTATTAATAATAAAAGGCATTTCTTTATTATGTTTGCTTTTCCAAAATAATAAAGTTCCTAGAATAGTTCATCTGTTTAATGAAATCTTAAGTGTGACTTAATCATGAGATCCCATTAAATATAAGGACATTATTCTTAAAGCATTTGTAGTCGAACTTTATTGTGAAGTGGGATAACATTAAAGCATTGAGATTATTATGAAGATAGACTGATGATCACATCTCATGGATCATGGATAAGGAGTTATCAAGTCTTGACATAGGTATGAATATTATGAGTAATATTTATACTGGATTGACCTGCTATGAGAATACTACATAGAATGTTATTCAAGGTGTCATAAGTTATTCTCATGGTGATAATGGTATATACCACCCTTCGACCTGAAACCACTATGGACCCTAGATGTAGAGTTAAATACTTTATTGATGATCAAACATTATCCGTAATTAGATGACCATAAAGACAGCTGATGGGTACTTCACAAAGCATGTTGAGGGACATGATTGACCTAGATGGAATTTGCCCATCCTGCATAACAGGATAAATACCTAAGGGCCCAATATTGAACTGGACAAGAGTGACATGGTCTATGCCTTATGTTCAATATAGATATAAGGGCAAAAGGATAATTATACACACAAATATTATCACGGAAAGGTTTTGTCAGATCATATGACATTTTCGTGACTTGGGTAGTAGTGATGTATTACTAGATACCCCTCACTATTTATTATGTTAAATGTGTGATTTAATATAATTGTCAACATCGCGAAAACCTACAGGGTTACACACATAAGGACAGACTGATGAGAGATAGAGTAAATAAGGAACACTGTAAGGTACTATGCACTCAAGTGAATTGTAGAACACTGTAAGTTATGATACACTTAAGTGAAATACAAAATATGGTAAAGTACCCCACGCTTAAGTGATATGCGGTATATCATAAGGTATAATGCTTGTACGCTTGGTTGGGCTTTTAGCTTGCAGCCTTAATTGGGCTTTTAGCTTGCAGCCTACACAAGTGGTTCTATAAATAGAGCCCTTGTGCTGAAGCATTTCACTTTATGAAATTTCGATCTTGAAACCCTAGTCGTATTTTGTCTCACTCTCTCACTCAAAGTTTTCGTTCGTAAGAAGATAGCACTGTGACCGAAAGCGATATGTTCGTGTGGACTGAGTAGAGGCGTTGTTCTTCATCAATGCTCGTGATCACAGCATCAAAAGTCTGAATCACCATAAGAGGTAATATATTATATCACTGACCATGCCCATTCGTAAGGATCACTAAAGGAAAAATTCAATTTCCGTTGAGTTTTAGATCACAATTTTCCTTCAGTGGTATCAGAGTCACTTACGAAACCATGGATCTGATAGATGTTTATTTTCTATATGTTATGTATTAATCAGATTAAAACACTGAATGGATTAAATAATAATCGAGTAAATTAAATTTTGGCATCATGATGTGTATGATTTGGGTGAATCGATATTGACTATGCTTCGGAATCCGACACTAGTATGGTGAAGCAGCAATTCATCGATCGTCCATAGGTTACACTAATATGATCAATTAACTTTCTATATGATATAAACAATTTTGGTGCAAAGATGGTATATTGGATATACTGTATCGATTTCCTCCATTCAATCACAAAATGATTGTTATTCTTTTGAAATATCATTGTTCATTTGCTTCAGAATCTAACATTAGTATGTGAAGCAATGACACATTGATCGATCATACTGAATTATCAATTGAGGTTTGTTTGACGGTATGAAATTATTTGCATTAGGGTTCATGACGGCACAAGAGTTGTGTTGTCAGAGATTTATGTGGATTAGGGTTGTAACAACATTAAAGTTGTGCAAAAAATGACGCTGATTTCAAATGAATTATTCATTAAAATTTAGCATCGGGGCGCTGCCCCTAACAACCCCAGCTAACTCTGCGTAGTATGATCAATCGTCAAAATTTAATTTGATTTATTTAATTAATAGAATTTAAATTAATATTAATAATAATAAAGTGTTTATAATTGTTGCCTTATGGTGATCAGTTATGGCTTTAGTTTTCCTTTATTTTGTTTTGGGATTTTAAAATACGCCATGCGTGTCGTGCCTCTCTCTCTCTCTCTTAATCTCTTGATGTAACTTATTTTCTCATCTTACTCCCTTGTATGTAAAACGAATTTTATTTTATGTAATATAATATTATGAAGAAAGAGAAGAATACAATATCAAAGGAGGACAACCTTGGAGATCTTTTCTGGAGAAGTTTAGATTGTTATTAGGTTAGCTTAGGTTCTCTCATTGGATTGGAAGAACAATTGTGTTATGAGACATAAATGTATATTTTTATATGTATGTCGATGCATGTGTTTATATATTGATGCATGTGAGAGGCGATTTGCATGTTAAGTCGGTGATATTAAACTAATATCAAATTCCGCCAAAAAGAATATTAAGTTTATGTTTTCTAAGTTTTAGCACTCATCATGACTAGTATCGAATAATGTAGGTTTCATCTAACGCGAGTGCATGTTCTATATTAGTAAGGTGCAATGGGATAGATGTAAAATCCAATTGCTAAAACATTGGGTCAAACTTAACTAAACAAATTATAATAAGATTATACATGTTTAGAAGCAATAGTTGGGAATGATTCATATGAAGGATTAGAATAAGGAGTTATTCATCCAACTGAAAATATTTGAGAATTTTATGAGATATAATTGGAAGGAATTCCTACCTAAATAACCTAGTTTTGTGTAATCATCCTAACGCTGACTTAAAACAAAGTGAAATATGGATCTCAACCCACTAGAAAATCTTCCAACGAGATTTTTCGAATCAAATGATTAGGGTCATTTGGTTTAAGTAAAATAGTGGGAGCATATTTGAATAAAGGCCTAATTGAATATGTTGTTTTAATGATACTTATATTTTTCATATTTTTCTTGTAGATTACCATGACAATGAACACCTCTAACAACATTTTGAGATCAATCCTTGATAAGGAAAAATTGTTTGGGATAATTTTTTGGATTGGCAACGAAATCTGAGGATTATCCTCAAGCATGCTAAGAAGTTGTATGTCTTAGAGACACTTGTTCCTGAAGTGGAACCTCCTAGTTCTGCACCTAAGGCAGAAAGAGATGCTTATAAGAATCATGTTGATGATGCCAATGAAACCACTTGCCTTATACTAGCTACCATAAACTCAGAGTTTCAAAAGAAGCATGAGAACGTGTCAGCATTCGATGTGATCGGACATCTGAAGATGCTTTATCAAGAGCAGGAAAGAAATTAAAGGTTTCAGGTTTCAAAGGCCCTTTTTAATAGCAAGTTAGATTAGGGAACCCCTGTAGGTCCCCCATGTACTTAAGATGATTGGGTATATGGAGAACCTTGAAAGGTTAGGGTTTCCCCTTGGAAAGGAACTTACGACTGATTTTATCTTGCAATTGTTTCCAGAGAGCTTCAGTCAATTTTTCTTGAGTTTCAACATGAATGACATGGACAAAAGTCTTCAAGAATTACTAAGCATGTTAAGAACTGCTGAGCAAAATGTGAAGTCAAAAGGGAAGTCCGTTATGAAGGTCAATAATGGAAAGAAGTTGAATAAAAGGCCCACCAAGCAGGTTGGTAAAGGGAAAGGCAAGGAAATTTCCAAACCTAAACCTATTGTTCCTACTTTGAAGCCTAGTGGAGGCATAGTAAAAGAGGGCACTTGCTTCCATTGCGGTAAGACCGGACACTGGAAGAGAAACTGTTCAAAGTACCTGGAAGATAAGAAGAATGAAGTACATACTTCAAATTTAAGTATTTTTGTTATAGAAATTAATTTATCTACTTCTGCATCATGGGTATTATATATTGGATGCGGTTCTCACATTTGTACCAATGTGCAGGGGCTTGAAAGGAGTAGAAATTTGGCAAAATGTGAAGTTGACCTACGAGTTGGAAATGGAGCAAAGGTTGTTGCTTTATCCGTAGGAACTTATGTTTTAACTTTACCTAGTGGTTTAACAATTCAGTTAGACAATTGTTATTGTGTACCTGCAATTAGCAGGAATATCATTTTCGTTTCTTGTTTAGACAAGTTTGGTTTTTATTCATAATAAAGAATAATTGTTGCTCCATTTATTTGAATGATATATTTTATGCTTTTGCACAAATGAGAAATGGATTGTATGTCCTTGATCTTGAAATGCTAATTTATAACATTAATACTAAAAGTATTAAACCTAATGAGTTAAATCCAAGTTACCTTTTGCATTTCCGCTTGGGCCACATAAATGAGAAACACGTTTCCAAACTCCATAAAGATGGACTTTTGGACTCTTTTGATTATGAATCATATGATACATGCAAGTCTTATTTAATTGGAAAGATGACAAAGTTCTCATTCATAGGAAAATATGAAAGGGCTAACAATCTTTTGGCCCTCATACATACTGATGTATGTGGACCACTAAACATACCAGCCAAAGGAGGTTTTCAATACTTCATCACATTTCCTGGTGATTTCAATAGATATGGTTATGTGTATTTAATGAAACATAAATCTGAAACCTTTAAAAATTTCAAGGAATTCAAGAATGATGTACAAAACCAACTAGGTAAGAATATTAAAGTTCTTCGATCAGATCGAGGTGGTGAATATTTAAGCCTAGAGTTTGATGACCATCTAAAGGAATGTGGGTTTCTATCCCAACTTACTCCTCCAGGAACACTAAAATGGAATGGTGTATCTAAGAGAAGAAATTGAACCTTGTTAGACATGGTCTGATCCATGATGAGTCACGCCAATCTTCCAAACTCTTTTTAGGGATATTCACCATTGACAACAGCTTACACACTTAACTGTGTTCCATCCAAAAAGGTTGAGAAGACACAATATAAGATATGGAGTGGTAAGAAACCATATATGTCTTACATAAAGATTTGGGGTTATGAAGTTTATGTGAAACGATAAATATCAACTAAGATTGAGCCCAAATCTGACAAATGCTCATTTGTGGGGTATCCTAAAGAGACAATAGGATATTACTTCTACAATCCTTCTGAGGGCAAAATGTTTGTCGCTTGAACTGGAGTTTTCTTGGAAAAAGATTTTATTTTTAAAGGAATTAATGGGAGGAAAGTAGAGCTTGAAGAAATTCAAGAATCATAAATAATTGATACCCCTATGGAGGAATCAGAGTAGAAAACATAAGTAGTTGTAGAAGAGCAACTTGCTCAAGTAGGACAAGACTTGTGTAGCTCAAATAGGATACATCACCAACTTGATAGATATGAATATCTCATAAGTGATCAATGTGATGTATTACTCATGGATCAAGATGATATTGTGACCTACCAAGAGGCCATAACTGGTCCTGAGTCTGAGAAGTGGCTAGAAGCCATGAAATCTGAAATGGATTCCATGTACACAAACCAAGTTTGGACCTTGGTAGAGCCTCTTGTAGGAGTTAACCATATAGGATGCAAGTGGGTCTTTAAAAATAAGACTAACATGGATGGTGTTGTACCCCAAATATTTCCCTCCCACTATTCAAGAATATTCTCCTATGGTTTTCATTTACTCAAGGTTGCTCAAGAATTGATCAGACAAATTCTCCTCCTAAGCAATGGATCCATAACTAGGGTTTCACTTTTCTCAAGGGAGATTGGGTTTCTGAGGCCTCAAGTGGATTTCATGGGTTTTTATATGTCTTCAATAATTCTCATACTAAGTTTCATGCCTTGCATCATAAGTTTTCTCAGCCAATTGCTCAGATGACTAAAATCAAATGTATTAGACAAAAAGTCAATTATGGTCAACATATAGTCAAACTTCAAGATTTTTGGTCAACATCGACAGTTTAAAGTCATATTAATCATTCTTTCAAGGGTTGATCATGACTCATCAAGAAAACTCCCAAATCATCAAAAGCCAAAAGTTGCCAAATTAGGGTTTTCTTAAGGTGAACTTTGATCAAGCATAACTTTCACATGCTTTATCATATTTTCCTCAACTAAAGCTCATTGTGAAGGAAATTAAATTATATACAACTTCTTATCTCTAAGCTCAAGTCCAAAAAATGCTTCATTGGAGAGATATGAGCCAATATATTATAAGTCATTTCAAAAGTCAACAAAAAGACACTTTTTGTCAACGCAACTTACATCAAGATAAATTCTTCAAATGCGAAAATGATCAAAATAGAGATTGTAGAGGACATATTGATATTTTCAAAAAGTCCCAGATCACATTCAAATGATAAAAATTGAAAGATTTATGACTGGTGCAAGTTGGGAAATTTTGAGCAAAAGCATGAAACCAAAAGTGACCAAACTTGAATTTTTGGGCTAGTGGACTGGTGTTTTAAGGTCCAAATGTGTTGTGCAACTTATAATGAATCTCATATATAATTCATAAACCCCTTGAACTTTTTAATCTTTTTATTTTTATTTTATTTATTTTAAATTCAAATTAAATAAGAAATAAGACAAAGCTTATTACAAGAGTCCAAGCCCAACATTTAACCTAAATTCAAGCTATATATTCTCAGCAATTCAGACATGAAAGGACATGAAAACCTTGCACAAAGAGGCCTCTCCAAAATCTCAAAATTTCCAAGAACTAGCGCAACTTGTAAACCCTAATTGCAGCCACATTCAGGCGAAACTGGCCTTTCCATTCTTTTCCACGAGTACTATAGGGTAAGAATGGATCCTCTTCGATTATAAAAGGGCTCAAAACAGCATTCTAAGCATCATTGATTTCCATCATTGCATGAATCTTCTATTTCTTTTTTCTTTGCATTTTAATATCTACTAACATTACTAATGTGTTTACAAGGTATCAACATGCGGGAAAAGTCCATCGTATGAGTCTCATGATGGTTGGATCATGAACTGCCATGTTCAAACCGATCCATGCTATTTTCCTTATACATATCAAACTAGCATAAATTATCTAAAAATGATGGTCCCATTGAACTCACAAGGGTTGATTTAGGGGGGTAGGGTCCCTTTGGATCTCTGATGTTTGTTGGTTTTGTAGGTTAAAGAAAAAGACCCACCAGAGAAGACGACCGGAGCTAGGGCTCTGGTGCCTCTCTGGTCCATGTAGTTTGTTTATAATATAATTATTTGGTTTGGCTAATGATAATGGATGTATGGTCACCCCAGTGGCAAAGGCATGTGCGTTAAGGCATTATTTTACTAAGGCGTGGGTTCGATCCCTGTCTTTTGGTATTTTGTTTTGTTTTTCATATTTTCAGGTTTGGCATATTACAAAACACGCTGGTTTTCATTGTCTAACACTAAAGCGTGACTGGCGCAGTGGTGAGCATGTTGGCTGAAAGAGCTAAGGGTGTAGGTTCAATACCCACCCCTGGCAGTATTTTTAAACCTTGTTTTTTTTCCCCATATTTTCCTTATTTTTCACTTAGAAACCCTAAATTCATAAACCATAAACCTTTTTAAACAAACTTAATTTTTCAAAACCTTTTACAAACCCTAATCAAATTAGGTTTTAGGTTTTTTTGTTAATTTAATTAATCAATTTTTTAAATTAAAAATTAATTAGACTTTTTAGGTTTATTCGATTAATCGTCAAAAACCTTTTTCATCAAAAATCACCAAAAACATTTTTCGTTTTCCTTTCTTATTCTTACATTCTTTTCTTGCGTAGTTTATTTTCTCTCGCTTTTTTTTTATTTTGTAACTGTGTGCGAATTTTAATAATTATAGTTTTTTTTTTACTTTCCGCTTTTATATTTTTGTAACTGCCCCGAAGCAATGTAATAGTCTAGGATTTATTTTCTGCCTTTACTTTCTGCACTTTTACTGTTTTTTATATTCGTCATTACTGCTTAGTAATTAGGGTTTGTATGGAAAGATAAAAACCTGACAATAGAAAACCCTAACTACAAAGATAAAATAACTGAATGTAAATCACTTCGCACACTCACACCTCTAGGGTAACCTCCCTTGTTACCTTCGAAAAAATAAACAGTCATGTCCCTCGAACATGGGGACGCTTTAACAAAGTCACTCAATATAAAGATCATAGTCCCTCGATGACCCTTCGATGTTGCCTTTCGGTATATGATCTAGTCCTTTAATGAAAATTGCTAAAGCGTCCTTACAAGTTGCCTTCGATGACTGTACAATGACCCATGTCCGTCCCTTCACATCCAACGATAGGGCTTCCGACTAACTAATGGTATGGATAGTACTATCTAAAGGAGGAGGAAAATACAAGAATGACCTTGAGTAGTATAGATGCTCGTAATCGCTTGCTCACAAAGCTTTTCAAAACAAAAAACATTTCACACAAACACTTTTCAATAAACATTTTCGAACAAACACTTTGTACACATTCTCGAGGAAAGATACGAGAATCATTACAAAATTCAACTTTTCAAAATATTTTCAAACACACATACAAAGCATATTTTCAAAGTGCGCTAAGCAATTAAGAGCCCGTAGATAACTATAGATGAAAAGGGTGTTAACACCTTCCCTTTTCATAACCTGCCCCTCGAACTCAAAATCAAAAAAGGTCTTTCATGTTCTTTTCACTCTTTCCTTATTGGATAAAAGAAAAGTTGGTGGCGACCCTTGCTATCTGCATATTTGGATAAAATGCAAAACCAAGTCAGTTCTCCCCCCGTATTACATATGGTAAGGTACATACCTATAAGGCAAGACTGGTAACAAAAGGCTATAAACAAATTCATGGGGTTGGCTATGATGAAACATTTTAACTAGTTGCAATGCTTAAATCTATTAGGATTTTACTTGCTATCGCTGCATATTATGATTATGGAATATGGCAGATGGATGTCAAGACTGCTTTCCTTAATGTGAATCTTCTTAAGGATATGCACATAACACAACCTGAAGGATTTGATATACCAGAAGAAGCCCAAAAGATATGAAAGTTACGGCAATTAATCTATGGATTGAAGCAAGCTTCCAGAAGTTGAAATATTCATTTTGATGAAACGGTAAAACAATATGGATTGATCAAGAATGAAGATGAGCCTTGTGTTTACAAGAAGGTTAGTGGGAGCATGATCATTTTCTGGACATTATATGTAGATGACATATTACTCATTGGAAACGATGTCCCTACCTTGCAACAAGTAAAGAATTGGTTGGAAATGATTTTCTATGAAGGACCTAGGTAAAGCAGCCTATATATTAGGAATCATGATCTATAGAGATAGATCATAAAATCTGCTTGGCCTAAATCAGAGTAAATACATAGACAAAGTGTTGAGACACTTTAATATGCATGATTCCAAGAAAGGATTCATATATATGCAACATGGCATGTGTTTATCAAAAACATAATCCCCTTCAACTAAGGAAGAAAGGGATTTCATGACTAAGATTCCATATGCATATGCAATAGGATCTATCATGTATGCCATGTTATGTACTCGACCAGGTGTCTCATATGCTTTAAGTGCAACGAGTAGGTACCAATTTGATCCCAGTGATACTCATTGGGTAGCTGTCAAGACAATGTTGTTGACCCACTAACAAAGTCTCTTGCGCAACAGAAGCATGATGGTCATACTAGATCTATGGGTATTAGGGGTATGCTTGATTGGCTCTAGTGCTAGTGGGAGATTGTTGGTGTAAGTCCTAGAGGCCAATACTTTTGGTACTTATTTTTAATTATTTATTAGTAATAAAAGGCATTTATTTATTATTTTTTCTTTTCCAAAATAATAAAGTCCCTAGAATAGTTTGTTTGTTTAATGAAATGTTAAGTGCGACTTAATCATGAGATCCCATTAAACATAAGTACATTATTCTTAAAGTATTTGTAGTCGAGCTTTATTTCAAAGTGGGATAACATTAAATCATTGAGATTATTATGAAGATAGATTGATGATCACATCTCATGGATCATGGATAAGGAGTTATCAAGTCTTGACATATGTATGAATATTAGGAGTAATATTTATATTGGATTGGACCGCCATGAGAATACTACATAGAATGTTATGCAAGGTGTCATAAGTTATTCTCATGGTGATTGTTGTACCCCAAAATTTTCCCTTCCACTTTACTCAACACATGCCCATTGAGGTCTCCAACTTGCTCAAAGATGCCCAAGAGTTGACCAGACAAACTCTCTCCTAAGGCAATGTACCTAAAACTAGGGTTTCCATTTTCATCAGGGTGTGGGAGCTCCAAAGGTCCCAAATTATTTACATGGTCCTAATATGTTCTCAAGATCATCCATGTCAAGTTTCATGCCTTGCACAAGAAGTTTGCCCAGTCAACTACTCAGATGCCTGAAAATCAATTGTATTAGGTCAAAAGTCAATTATGGCCCACATACAGTCAAACTTCAAGATTTTTGGTCAACATCAACATTTTGAAGTGATATCAATCATTTTATCAAGGGTTGATCATGATTCCCCAAGGAATGCCCCAAATTCATCAAAACCCAAAAGTTGCTAAATTAGGGTTTCTTAGGAAAGTAAACCAAACTTTGACCAAGCATAACTTCTTCATACTTTATCATAAATTTTCCATCCAAGGCTCATTTTGAAGAGGATGCAATTCCCTACAACTCATGTTCATCCCACAAGTTCAAAACATGCACCCATCAAAAGATATGAATTTCTACATTATAGGTCCTTTTGAAAAGTCAACAAAAACACCTTTTGGGTTAAAGCATCTTAGATACACATGGAAGACCCAATTGAGATGAAACCAAAAGGGTTGTTTAGGGGACATCCTAAGATTTCTAAAAAGTCCAATAACACCTCTCTAGGGTTAAAATTGGAAGAGATATACGTTGTCAAAGTTGACCATTTTTGCAAAATTGCCAAAAGTCAAATGTGCTTAAAAATGCACTTTTTTTGTCAAATGGGCCTAGTTTTTCATGATTGGATCTTGTTTGTGACATGGTCCACGACCCAAATCAGCATCTACACTTTACTTGCTTCACTATTTATTTTATTTTGATTTTTTATTATTTAAAATTTAAATTAAATCAAATAAATAGCAAAAAATACAAAAGATTGATTTTTTATCTGATTCTTTGTAGGAATCAAATCCAATTAGGTTGGCAAATCATATCAAATCAGATCAAGGCAAATTGAAGCAAAATTGGCATGGTTATGCTTGTTTTAGAAACATATAATATAAGAACAAAATCAAATCCAATTGCCATGATTGACAAAGATTTAACTCATTTTTATTAACCTAATTTGTTCTAATATATATACTGAACAAGAACAATGCATAAAAACAAGGATTGAAGTCGTGCAAGGAGAAAAACCAAACTGAAAATTATGACAAAAAGTGTGGATCCGATTTCTAATCTAGAGGACAATTCAAAGCCATTCGAAGCCACAAATCCCTTCCTAGATACCTCCTGAATCTAACGGGACCATTTGCACGCTTCAAAGCTCCAAGAATCGTCACATATTGCTCTCACGATTTGTCACTTTTTCCAAGTTCGTATCTATTCATTCTTGCATTGTTAAAATGTTTTGATTACATATTTGTGTTCACATGACAGCCTGGAAACTTTCTGTGTACTTAATTGTTAGTTTTGACGCATAAACGATAAGTTGCCATTATTAGGGTTTTGTCCTCCATTTTAGGGCTTTATTGTATAGGTAAAATTAAGGCCAGAGAAGGATGCCATCATACTCGTGAGGTTAAAACGAGTTGATTGGCGTAGCTAGAATTAATTTATCATGCTTGCTGTGGATTTTTGAAGTTTGCAGGTCTGTAGCTATGGAGGTTGTCCGTAGGTAAAAGTGTTATACCTAAGACAACAGATCTGTGAAGAAGATGATAATGTGGCTGAAAATCGTTGGGCAATTCAAATTTCGCGCGTTTATTTACCACATTGACCTATATTTTATTATATTATTATTTCTTCAATACTATAACAACTAAGCATTACAGCCCAGTTGGTCAAGCACACCTATGTTGAGTGGGAGAACCTGGGTTCGATCCCAGGTCCCAGTATTTTGCTATTTTCACAATATTTGATTGCAGATCCTGTGCACAATGCTTCCAAATGCCTACCATGCGCTACTATAATCCATCCAATGAATCATTCACATTCCAGATCTAGCGCTCAAGCAAGCAAGGAGCATGGTAGACCATCAGGAAGGAACAACATTGAATCTCACGCATTGACTGGGCTCAGCAGCTAATGGGCCTAACAATTCAGACATACACCCCCCTCTTTTTCAGCTTCAATACAGGCCCGTCTTTTATTTTAATTTTTTTTATTTACTTATTTTCCTTTCACAAAATAATACAAAAAAATCAGTTTTTTATTAAATCAAGAAATCATAAAAAACCTAAAAAAAATCTTTTTTCATAAAAAAATATTTTGTTTCTTTAATTAGCTAATTAGTTTAATTATTTAGGGCAATTTAATTGTTTTTTCTATATAACTTAAATCAATTAGAAATTAGGGTTTTAGTTTATACATAACATAATTCAATTTTTTCTCAAAAAATAACCTAAGTATTTTTCAATTAAATTTTTAGGGTTCTTTAATTCTCGCATTTAAAATCGTCGCGTGCATTTTAATTCTTTTTTCTATTATTGTATCTGCTCCGGGTTGTAATAGATTTAATTAGGGTTTTAAATTTCTGCATCTTTATTTACAGTCCAAGATAATTATGCATCTTCAAAAGCCCTGTAATAGCTAGGACCTTTTAAACTTTTCCGCACTTTTAATTTCCGCAAATTATAAACTACTTATATGTATGTTAATAGGATTGTATGGAAAGACTAAACTGAAAATTAATACAGTAGATCACCTTAATTATGCAAAGATTAATTAACTGAAATCAAACGCATGCACATGCTCACTCCTAGGGTTTGCCTCACTTGGTTGCCTCGGAAATAATGGTCGTGTCCCTCGAATGTAGGGATACCTTAGCAATGACCCACGATTCAAAGTCGTCATAAAGATCACAGTCCCTACTTGTCCCTCAAGTTGCCTACAAATTGATCTTATGACGATAGTCCCTTCGAAATGCTAAGGTATCCTTACTTGTTGCCTTCAGAGACCATTTCGTCCCTTCGAGTGTCCCTAAAAAACTCCAACGACGATGCTACTTATTTCTCAATAATGGGATAGCATTGTCTAAAAGCAAAACGAACAGACCTTTTTCGAGTAGGTAGATTAGTTCCTAAGTACTTGCTCAAACAAACAAAAACTTTTTCACACCAACACTTTTCAAACAAAGTTTTCAAAAACAACTTCGTAACACTCTTGAGGACAGAAACAAGGGTTAAAACAAAGTAAACAAAACTTTTCAAAACAAGCACACACAAGCAATTTTAAAATGAGCAAGTACCTAAGAGCCCGTGGAAAACCACAGATAGAAAGGGTGCTAACACCTTCCCTTTCTATAATCTACCCCCCGTACTCAGAAACATCTCGAAAAAGGTTTTTTCTGTTCTTTTTCCTTTTCCTGATTGGATAAAATAAAAGTCGGTGGCGACTCTTGCTTACCGCGACATTTTGAAAACAAAGAAACGCAAAACGCAAACCAGTATTAACAGTCGGTTCTGCCACCGTATCACAGAACTGACGACTCTGCTGGGGAATAAAATATAAAGTGGGGTTTACCTTAGGATCTAGGTCATTTTAAAATTGCTTTCTTGTTTTGCCTTGCATGCTTTAAATTCAAGGGTTTTGTTTAGGTATTACTAAAGATCTTATACCCGGATCTGGGGGCACTTTTTAGGTAAACAATAATAGATCATGGAGACTGTACGACATATATCGATATGGTTTAAGGGATGGCTGTGTTGGTGTGACACTTTGGTTGGTACTGGCATCCTTCGTGTGGAAACGAGGAGAATATAGGACCGCCGCGTGGTGTCGTGAAGCACTAACGAACCTTAGAACCTTAGTTGAATAAACTTGGCCATTAGAAAGTAGTGAGATATCCGACCTCGGTATAAAGCTGAGGATTGGTTGATACTCGATGCTACACTCATTGAGATCAGACTTTCGGGATATTTCAACCGCAAGAAAAGATTGGTTGAGCTGAAACAATGCCCGATAAAGGATGATCAGTGATATTGAGAATCTTTAGAACCTAGTTACTTTTCTAAGACAGGTTTGAAACCAACTAAACTTTAAGAGGGTACTTACCTTTAACCTCATGCAAGCCTTTGAACCTAAGGTATATTGTGTGTTTTGCTTATATGTGATTTATCCTGTTTGAACATGACATCATGTATCATAACATAGCACCCATTCTTATTGCACTAACCATTTCAAGGACCAAGGGAATTTATCTTTGTTCTATTTTTCAGATCATGGCTTCTGCTTATAGAAACACTATCCGAATCAGCTTTGTGAAAGTACCTTCCCAACTCACGGAGCTAGTATCAAAGGTCCCTGAAACTTCTGCGTTCACTAAGAGACATGGTCGACTTCTCAACCTAGTTACTTCAAACTTTGATGAAAAGATGATGAGTGTACTCTTTCAGTTCTTTGATCCCAAGCACCACTGCTTCACCTTTCCAGACTGTTGTACCCCAAAATTTTCCCTCTCATGTTTCCAAAGGTCTCCCCTTACATAGTTAGTCACAAACACTTGCCTAACAAAAATAAAGTTTTTGAAGATATACAAAGTGTCTTTCGATCGGCATCTGGGAAAAGGCTTCGATTAAGCGTTTGGAACCTTTCGATCAGGTTTGGTTCACCAGTCTTCGATTGAGCATTTGGAACTCTTTGATCAAGCTTTGGTCTGCAGGTCTTCGATTGAGCGTTGGACCCTCCTTCGATCAAGTCAATATCACAATGCTTCGACTATGCACTAGATACTTCAGGCTTACCTTCGACTCACCAGGCAAGAAGCTCATTAGAAGAATATGTAAATGACTCATTCGAAGAAGCACTCAGAAGGCCCATTCGAAAGGTACAGAAGAAGTCCATTCGAAGGAGGCAGTGCAAGACCCTTCGACTAGCAACACAAGACCCTTCGATTAGCATGAACGAGACCTTTCGATTGGCCTGTTAACAGTGTCTTTTGATTGAAGTTTCAATTAGTACCCTTCAAATGGTATATGGACAAATGCCCTTCGAATGGCATTTCAGTGCAGAATTTCCCTGAATAAGAACATCAGAACGAAATGATTTTCGAATGGAATTTCAGTGCAGAGTTTCTCTCAACCTAAGATGCTCTGATAAAGGAAGTTCTGAACACTTCGAATCAGAACTTAGACTTATCACAAGGCCAAGGGCTGGTCGAGGTTGTCTAATAAGGAATAGATTCGAATGGGGACTTTGAAGCAATCGAAACTGGCAAAGAAGGCAAAATCGAAGGGGTAAGTCAGTTTTGATTCCCATCAAGTTAGAGGCCCAAACAACTCAGAGCAAGCTGGCAGAAACGCATGATTGAATCAAATTTGGAAAGTTTTCATGAAGATCAAATCAAATCTCTCCACCATAATGGACCAAGATTTGATACACGTTTGTTGACCTAATTTCCTTGCCTATATAAACCTGCTGCTCATGAACAAAAACACACACGAAAAACCCTTGCAGAAAGACATGAAAAACACCTACACCAACTCTGCAGAAACGACGCCCCAACCTTGAAAAGAAAAGCTTGAAAAGTAGTGATCAGGTTTTGGTTTGGAGGCAGATTCCGACCCAAAGAAATACGCAACTCTCTTACCATCACCCTCCTGAAACGAGGCCAATCAAAAACCAAGCTTTTCATCATCTAAATCGCACTGTAAGTGTTCTAGAAAACACCTCTGAACATGAAAACACAACTCATCATTCTTGGATCTTTTCTTTAAAATATTGACATATTTGTGATTGTTATTTGATTTAGAATGTTTTGGCATTATCTAATCTAATTTGCATGGCCTCTAACCTCATATATAGAACCTAGGGTTCCTGTTCTTGTTTTTAGGCGTTTCTTGTGCAGGGGAAATTGAGACAAACAATGGCCATAGGAATGATGAGGAGGTCGAGACGAACACATCTGTGTTATTGAATAGCGTTTTCATGGCCTAGGAGAAACGTTCGAACCACCCCACGAAACTTCCTGCTGAACAAAATCTACAGGTAAACGGACCAGGCTATTGTGAGGAAGATGATAACGTGGCCGGGCGTGATTGGTTCGTTTGAACCAATTGCGCGTCTTTTTATTTTTTTAGGCCAGGCATAATTATTGTTTGATATAATATTTATGTTCTATTTAACTAACGAATGAAGTAGATTGGACGAGTTGGCAAGCACGCTATGGCAAAACCCCTTTGGACCTGGGTTCGAATCCCAGGTCCCCCAAAAAACTTTGTTACATTTTTCTACAGGTGCTCAGATGCAGCGCTCCAAGCAGGGAGTATCATACACCTCCAGATCTCACGCACCAGGTGGTCCCAGATCCAGATCTTGTGGTCCAGGATGAGGTTCACCATGAACCTTGGCCAACGAATGCCCAGGAAATCTGAAAGTCCAACAGGCTGGACGTTTGGGCTTAGAAACTGCAATTCATACTCCCTTTTCGAACCCAGCACCCCTGAGTTTGTTTTCTTTATTTTTTTTCTTTTCACTGTTTTTATTTTATCACCATAATTAATTAATTAACTCTTTTTCATAAAAAAATTAGAAACAACAAAAATACTTTTATCTTAATTTTATTACTTATTTTTGTAAATAAATTGTGACCAATTAATTTAGTTTTAATTAGGTTTAATTTTAACAATTTTGCATTAAGTTAAAATTGAGTTAGAATTAGGATTTTATTAACTTTTTTAATCACTCCAATTTTATTGCCTTAATTAAAATAAAGCTCAAAAACAACTTTTTCTTTAAATCCATTATTAATTTAGACTTGATTCTTAATTCAAAAAAGACCAAAAACATGCTTTCTTCAAAAAAGGTCAAAACCCTAAAGGACAATCTGATTCAACTTTTCTCGCGCGTATTATTTTGATCCATATATTGTAATTGCTCTGAGGATGTGATAGTTTTAACTTAGGATTTTTTATTTACCGTTTTTTATTTACTTTCCGCATTTACTTTTCAAGGGTTTGTTTTTGGCGATGTAAATACCCGACGCCTTGTAATAGCGTAGATTTAAATTTCCGTAATTTGTTTTCCGCAACCATTAACTGCTAGATGTATGCTAACTAGGCTATGCATGACAAGATTAATTCTTAACTTAAAATCAATAATAGCTCACCATGACATGCAAAGATAACATAAACTGAAAATTGACACACTTGCACATGCCACTCCTAGGGTACGCCTCACTTGGTTGCCTCGACGTGGTCATTGAGTATAGGAAGTTTTAGAGGTCGCCCTCCTGTCTAGAGATCAAAGTTGCCTCGAAACGGTTGCCTCGGATAAAATGATCTAAGACATTAGGGTTACCGCTAAGGCGTCCTAACGTTGCTTTAGTGACCACACATCCCTAAAATCGAATTGACCTGAAAACTCCAACGACGGTGCTACCTACTCCTCAATAGTGGGATAGCACTGTCTAAAGGATATTTGCACAATTTAATTCCTTTTTGAGTAGGTAGATATTCTTAAGTACTTGCTCCTTTTAAAAACAAAATAAAACTTTTCACACTTACACTTTTCGAACAAAGTTTTCAAAAACACTTCATACACTCTTGAGGACAGAAGCAAGAGTTAAATCAAAGTTTCAAACAAAAATCTTTTCAAAACCCACAAACACAAAGAAAAGCAATCTTGAAAACACAATGAGCAAGTACCTAAGAGCCCGTGGATAGCCACGGATATAAAGGGTGCTAACACCTTCCCTTTCTATAATTTACCTTCCGAACCCGAGAAACATCTCAAAAAGGAATTTTTCTGTGCTTTTGTCCTTTCCTGGTTGGATAAAATAAAAGACTGTGGCGACTCTTGCTTACCGCGACATTTTGTGAAACGTAAACGCGAACCAGCATTCCAAAACAGTCAGTTCTCATTCCCACCGATCATAGAACTGGCGACTCTGCTGGGGATATCATATAAGTGAGGTGTACCTTAGGATTAGATCACTTGTGTTTTCAATTGTATTGCTTTGTATGCTTTTAATTTTGTAGGCTTGTACCGGAGTTCTATAAATCCTCCACCCGGATTTGGGAAACATTCATAGATAGAAATACATTGTGGAAACTGTGCGGGGTATACCGACATGGTTGAAGCAATAGCTATGTTAGTGCGACATATTTGTGAGTACCGGTAGCCTTTGAGTCAATCAAAGAGAATACAGGGCCGCTGAGTGATGTCACTAAGCACTAATGATCTAGAACCTTACTTGACCATCTTAGCCTTTTTTAGGGGTAGTGAGATGACCGACTTTGGTGCAGTCCGAAGTTGGTAGATACTCGATACTACACTCATTGAGGATTGTTTTCTTGGAATATTTTGGTCGCTAGTTCAGTGGCTAAACCAAAACAATGAACATAGAAAACAATCCAATGATATTGAGCTCCTTAGAACCCGGTTACTATTTATAGGTCAGGTTTTGAGCCAACTAAACTCAAGGGGGTACTTACCTATGAAACCTCGTGCAAGCCTGAAATCTAAGGGCTCTTTTGTGTGACTTGTGTGCTTTCAAACTTGAACTACTTGCACATACTTGTTATCTGACAACATGAGTTCCTTGAAGGTTTTGTTTATAGTCCTTATCCAATAATTTGGACTTATTGCAGGGCTTACTTACATCACCTCACACTTGTGCTTAAACGCATAGCATACACATCATAATATCATGCCTTAACATTTCTTTAACCATTTCAAGGATCTCAAGGGTTTGTGATGCAGGTTATGGTAAATCAAAAGTCTAGCAAGGGGCAAAGGGGATTTATTTTCCTCTAGCCAAGGTTGTCTAGAAATCCAAGCATGATAACTTGAGTCAGGGGCTATGACCCACTCGATATGGTGAGCTTGACTCTTGAAGAAGGACTCTTAACATGAAGTTCCTTCAATCAAGCTATCAGATTCAGATTCTAACAGTTTCTTGTTTACCCCGCGAGATCCTTGAAAACATTGCATACATATATCATACATATCATTGCATAACAGGTCTCCCAGTACAGGTCTCTTATTTTCTTCGCTGTTTATTTCAGCAATCATCATGTCTACTGAACCTTCCACCGAGCAAGCTATCAAGGCCCTCTAGGCCCAGAATGCCCAATTTCAAGAGTTGGTCATGAGCCTAGCTAAAGGTCAGCAGGACCTGAAGACCCTGATTCTGAAAGAGAGGAAGAAGAAGAAAAAGAGGACCGTCCTGTTCAACACTGGACGCAGGTTTGGAAACGGGCTGTAGAACAAAGTTGATCTGACCACCTCATCTGGAGGGAAAGACAGTCCACAAGAAAGGAGGGCTCCTAGCCCTATAGTCTCCGACAACGAAACGAACTATGATGAAGAACAGTATCATCCCGCTGAGGATAAGTACAAACAGCTGGAAGACCGTTTGAGCGCTATGGAAATACAGAAGGTGCCCGATCTGGACTTCAGAGATCTAGGTCTATCCTCTGGGGTGATGATTCCCCATAAATTCAAGGCACCTGCCTTTGCCAAGTACGACGGAGCTTCCTGTCCAAAGCTACACCTCTGGTCATATGTGAGGAAGATTCAACCCTATACTACTGATAGAAATCTTTGGGTTCACTTCTTTCAAGATAGTTTATCAGGGACTCAACTTGAATGGTTCTGTCAACTGGAAGGAGCTAACATCCGCAACTAGGAGGACCTTGCTGCTGCTTTTTACAAGCAATACCAGTATAATACCGACCTTGCTCCCACGCGTACTCAGCTTCAGGGTATGTCTTTGGGTACAGGCGAAGGCTTCAAGGACTACGCTCAGAAGTGGAGAGATCTTGCTGGAAGAGTCCAACCCCCTCTGTCTGATAGGAAGTTGGTGGACATGTTTCTTGGGACTTTGTCTGGTCCCTATTTCAAGCACTTGATCGGAAGCTCTTTAGCCGGATTCACCGAGCTAATACTGACCGGTGAAAGGGTCGAAGTTGGCATAAAAAATGGGAAGATTCAAGAAGCTACACCTTCTGATGCTCAGAAAAAGCCTTACAATGGGAAGAAAGAGTCCAATGTTGTGTATGGTCAAAAGAGTCGTCATGACCAACACGTAGGAGAAATCTTGATCTCTAATCCTACACCTGCTCAACAAAGACAGGGGCATCAGCGTAAGGAGGTCGCGCCTAAAAGACATTTCACTAAGATTAACATGTCACTGACTCAAGCGCTACAACGCCTGTTGGAGGCAGAGCTGATTACATTAAGGGCTCCTCTCCGGAACCCAAATACTTCCGCTCCTACTTATCATCCCAATGAAAGGTGTGCATACCACTCTGACAGTCTGGGACATGACACAAACAACTGTTGGGCTTTGAAGAACAAGATCCAAGACATGATTGATGCCAAGGAGATCAAGTTTAACCCTCTGGAGACTCCAAACATAATCACTACTCCTACGCCAAATCATTGAGAATGCTTTTGTTCATTTAAATTTTCAAGTTGTAATTTCTTTTGTTATTCAAACAATTATCTATTAATGCCAAAATTTGTTTCATTAATGCATTGCATATGTTTGTCTTGATTTGATCCACTCATTTTCATTTAAACTATGCTTTTTACTCGCTTTATGACATTCAAATCTTGCTAAAAGTTACAAGCCTTTAGAGGGAGGATGACGAAACAATGCCATAATCTCATACAATATGCTTTTGGACAGACCTTGCTGATGATGTACAGGCATTTCTTTCAAATCCTAAACACTGGAGTTATAAGGAAGATAATCCCTTGTCAGCCCCTTCGAGCCAAAGAAGTTGGAGTTTTTCTTTTCACAAATTGAAACCTTTGATTAAACCTGGGGCAGGGTAGTCTCTCAGTTAATTCAAATGCGCATTGAAGTCGCAAAACTCTCAGTTCATAATACAACGAACGACATCAAAAGCATTCCTCTGGAATCAAAAGACAATGGTGATTCCTTATCTCACAGGTAGTCAATCTCTCAAAATAAAAAAGCCCACTGAGCCAAAACCTATAAAGGAGGCTTAAGAAAGCTGGGGCATCCCGCTGACTGTAATCTCGAAAACAGAAACAGTCAGGCAAAAGTTAGGGATAACAAATCAAAAGAACGAGGTCATTACAAATCCTCGACAACATGAAAAATGCAAAAAATGAAATGATGACTGCCTTCCAACAAATTCAACTTGTGTGAACCATCACCAAAAATGTCGTTCCAAGCTCATTTGGAGTTCAAATGCACAACTAACTGAGTTTAGGATTGAAGAACATCACGAAGAGCGGGTGGGTACAAATATACTTTGAGCCTTTATCCTTTGTTTCTTAAACCGTGAACCAAGCCACGTTACAACCCTTCAAAAGTCCTAACTGAAGCATGGGTTAATTCAAAAGCATACTGTTACCAAAAGGTATCTTGACTCCTGTAAGGCTTTGCCCTAAATCTTGTGTTGAATTTATAAAAAGTTTTCTGCTAAAAAACGCATTTTTCAAAACTTTAAGACAAGCATAAACTTTGCATTATTTGAATATCATTGTTTGCATTTGGCTATTTATTTGACAGCGGAGAAATTCACGCGACGAATATCCGATGAACGAAAGCCCTCTCAGTGAACAAAATCACTTCAAAAAGGATGACACTTCCATTGACAAATCTCCTATCAACAAGGGGACTTGACATGTCACTATCCAGCACACCTGGGGCAGTCCAGTCAAGATTTCAAGAAATCTCTGAAGAAGTGCAGAGTAACCAGGGGCAAGTCTCCATCTCTGTCACTTGGGGCATTGAACGTCAATCTCAGTGAAGGGTTACTTACAGTTAAACATTTTCTGGCAATGTCACAAACACTTGCTACTCGGGGCAATGACAAATCTCCCCAAAATCCTTCTCATAGGATGACATCCCAGTAAGGGTTTAATCTCTGAAAACCTTTCCCCAACTGAATCAACCTCAAGAATCCTCGAGGATTTCCCCCAACGAAGATGTCACCTCTCTAGCAGGCTGACGACATGGTTTATTTCCCCAACAACACCAAGACTCCCCAGCTTGAGTTTGCCTCTCCGACTACTACAAATCAAAGGACCACAACTCCTCTTCCCCAGTAGACCACTCTACAATCCCCAACAAGTTACTGTGAAACCTGGACCCAACCAGATGTCAGTTTAACTTTGACTCCCCAGTAGAGCAACGGACGACTAAAACTCCTAAACTCTTTTCCCAAGCAGAAATAAACATACTCCCCACAGAGTTTTCAATATCCCCCAGTGGAGTTCTCCTCAAACAAAAAAGCAGGGATCCTCGGTGGAAACATTTTGAGCACAGTCCAAGCCAAAATTACACTTCAACAACATTCATAACATATGCATACATATGACGCAAATATCAATTTATTTTGAGAACATCATTACACAATGCATACATCATGACAATGCATACATCATGACATTGCATACAACTAACTCTTTACCTTTTCAGAAAATATCAATCAACAGGCAAAGATCATCATCTTCTGAGATTCCTTCTAGAGATAGTTCAGATGCGACCCAAATATGGCTGACATTCTGATACTTATTCCAGATTCCTTCTAGAGACAGTTCAGATGCGACCCAAATATGGCTGACATTCTGATACTTATTCCAGATTCCTTCCAGAAATAGTTCAGATGCGACCCAGATATGGCTGACATTCTGATACTTATTCCAGACTCCTTCTAGAGACAGTTCAAATGCGACCCAGATATGGCTGACATTCTGATACTTATTCCAGATTCCTTCTAGAGATAGTTCAGATGCGACCCAGATATGGCTGACATTCTGATACTTATTCCAGATTCCTTCTAGAGATAGTTCAGATGCGACCCATATATGGCTGACATTCTGATACTTATTCCAGACTCCTTCTAGAGACAGTTCAGATGCGACCCAGATATGGCTGACATTCTGATACTTATTCCAGATCCCTTCTAGAGACAGTTCAGATGCGACCCAGATATGGCTGACATTCTGATACTTATTCCAAATTACTCAAAATACAGTCCAGATACGATCCATATTCAGATGTCATTCTGTCACTCATTCAAATTACAGTCCAAATACGATCCAGATTCGGATGTCATTTTGTCACTCATTTCAAATTACAATCCAGATACGATCCAGATTCGGATGTCATTCTGTCACTCATTCAAATACATTTCAGATACGCTCCAGATGCAGACACAATTCTGACAATCATCCAGACTCAACTCTATTCTCCAGCAGCTTCGGGATTTATTTTCTCAGCTAAAACATCACACTTCCCTACGTCATAGTATGGACGAGTACTATAACCTCAACGGTATACTCCATTGAGCACGAGACAGTTCCTAGATCTTGATGAAGATGTTTCCCCCCAGTTGAATTATAGACAGGTTCTTAAAGCTCAGCTGAAGCATTCTCTCAGTTGAAGTACAGGCAGGTTCCTAAATCTCAACAAAGTTAGACTTCCCCAGTGGAATCTTCTACAACAACAAGTATGCAAGTTATCGCTAAGGAATCTCTTATGCGATCGACACTCCTACAGATGACATCTATAAGCCCATCCTCCTACCTACAGTCTCAAAATGGCATCTGTAAGCCCATTCCCGACGTCACAATGCTGATACTACACCATGCGAGTACAAATTTCTAGGCACTATAGTGTTCAATTATCTTCCACCTTCGGATCACGAAAGGCTCGAAAGCTAATCTGTATCCTCACGTTTAAGAAAATTGAACAGGGGCAACTGTTGTACCCCAAAATTTGCCCTCTCATGTTTCCAAAGGTCTCCCCTTACATAGTTAGTCACAAACACTTGCCTAACAAAAATAAAGTTTTTGAAGATATACAAAGTGTCTTTCGATCGGCATCTGGGAAAAGGCTTCGATTAAGCGTTTGGAACCTTTCGATCAGGTTTGGTTCACCAGTCTTCGATTGAGCATTTGGAACTCTTCGATCAAGCTTTGGTATGCAGGTCTTCGATTGAGCGCTGGACCCTCCTTCGATCAAGTCAATATCACAATGCTTCGACTATGCACTAGATACTTCAGGCTTACCTTCGACTCACCAGGCAAGAAGCTCATTCGAAGAACATGTAAATGACTCATTCGAAGAAGCACTCAGAAGTCCCATTCGAAAGGTACACAAGAAGTCCATTCGAAGGAGGCAGTGCAAGACCCTTCGACTAGCAACACAAGACCCTTCGATTAGCATGAACGAGACCTTTCGATTGGCCTGTTAACAGTGTCTTTTGATTGAAGTTTCAATTAGTACCCTTCGAATGGTATATGGACAAATGCCCTTCGAATGGCATTTCAGTGCAGAATTTCCCTGAATAAGAACATCAGAACGAAATGATTTTCGAATGGCATTTCAGTGCAGAGTTTCCCTCAACCTAAGATGCTCTGATAAAGGAAGTTCTGAACACTTCGAATCAGAACTTAGACTCATCACAAGACCAAGGGCTGGTCGAGATTGTCTAATAAGGAATAAATTCGAATGGGGACTTTGAAGCAATCGAAACTGGCAAAGAAGGCAAAATCGAAGGGGTAAGTCAGTTTTGATTCCCATCAAGTTAGAGGCCCAAACAACTCAGAGCAAGCTGGCAGAAACGCATGATTGAATCAAATTTGGCAAGTTTTCACGAAGATCAAATCAAATATCTCCACCATAATGGACCAAGATTTGATACACGTTTATTGACCTAATTTCCTTGCCTATATAAACCTGCTGCTCATTAACAAAAATACACACGAAAAACCCTTGCAGAAAGACGTGAAAAACACCTACACCAACTCTGCAGAAACGGCGCCCTAACCTTGAAAAGAAAAGCTTGAAAAGTGGTGATCAGGTTTTGGTTTGGAGGCAGATTCCGACCCAAAGAAAAACGGCGCCCCAACCTTGAAAAGAAAAGCTTGAAAAGTGGTGATCAGGTTTTGGTTTGGAGGCAGATTCCGACCCAAAGAAAGACGCAACTCTCTTTCCATCACCCTCCTGAAGCGAGGCCAATCAAAAACCAAGCTTTTCATCATCTAAATCGCACTGTAAGTGTTCTAGAAAACACCTCTGAACATGAAAACGCAACTCATCATTCTTGCATCTTTTCTTTAAAATATTGACATATTTGTAATTGTTATTTGATTTAGAATGTTTTGGCATTGTCTAATCTAATTTGCATGGCCTCTAACCTCATATATAGAACCTAGGGTTCCTGTTCTTGTTTTTAGGCGTTTCTTGTGCAGGCGAAATTGAGATAAACAATGGCCATAGGAATGATAAGGAGGTCGAGACGAACACATCTGTGTTATTGAATAGCGTTTTCATGGCCTAGGAGAAACGTTCGAACCACCCCATGAAACTTCCTGCAGAACAAAATCTGCAGGTAAACGAACCAGGCTATTGTGAGGAAGATGATAACGTGGCTGGGCGTGATTGGTTCGTTTGAACCAATTGCGCATCTTTTTATTTTTTTAGGCCATGCATAATTATTGTTTGATATAATATTTATGTTCTATTTAACTAACGAATGAAGCAGATTGGACGAGTTGGCAAGCACGCTATGGCAAAACCCCTTTGGACCTGGGTTCGAATCCCAGGTCCCCCCAAAAACTTTGTTACATTTTTCTACAGGTGCTCAGATGCAGCGCTTCAGGCAGGGAGTATCATACACCTCCAGATCTCACGCGCCAGGTGGTCCCAGATCCAGATCTTGTGGTCCAGGATGAGGTTCACCATGAACCTTGGCCAACGAATGCCCAGGAAATCTGAAAGTCCAACAGGCTGGACGTTTGGGCTTAGAAACTGCAATTCATACTCCCTTTTCGAACCCAGCACCCCTGAGTTTGTTTTCTTTATTTTTTTTTCTTTTCACTGTTTTTATTTTATCACCATAATTAATTAATTAACTCTTTTTCATAAAAAAAATCAGAAACAACAAAAATACTTTTATCTTAATTTTATTACTTATTTTTGTAAATAAATTGTGACCAATTAATTTAATTTTAATTAGGTTTAATTTTAACAATTTTGCATTAAGTTAAAATTGAGTTAGAATTAGGATTTTATTAACTTTTTTAATCACTCCAATTTTATTGCCTTAATTAAAATAAAGCTCAAAAACACCTTTTCTTTAAATCCATTATTAATTTAGACTTGATTCTTAATTCAAAAAAGACCAAAAACATGCTTTCTTCAAAAAGGGTCAAAACCCTAAAGGACAATCAGATTCAACTTTTCTCGCGCGTATTATTTTGATCCATATATTGTAATTGCTCCGAGGATGTAATAGTTTTAACTTAGGATTTTTTATTTACCGTTTTTTATTTACTTTCCGCATTTACTTTTCAAGGGTTTGTTTTTGGCGATGTAAATACCTGACGCCTTGTAATAGCGTAGATTTAAATTTCCACAATTTATTTTCCGCAACCATTAACTGCTAGATGTATGCTAACTAGGCTATGCATGACAAGATTAATTCTTAACTTAAAATCAATAATAGCTCACCATGACATGCAAAGATAACATAAACTGAAAATTGACACACTTGCACATGCCACCCCTAGGGTACGCCTCACTTGGTTGCCTCGACGTGGTCATTGAGTATATGAAGTTTTAGAGGTCGCCCTCCTGTCTAGAGATCAAAGTTGCCTAGAAACGGTTGCCTCGGATAAAATGATCTAAGACTTTAGGGTTACCGCTAAGGCGTCCTAACGTTGCTTTAGTGACCACACATCCATAAAATCGAATTGACCCGAAAACTCCAACGACGGTGCTACCTACTCCTCAATAGTGGGATAACATTGTCTAAAGGATATTTGCACAGTTTAATTCCTTTTTGAGTAGGTAGATATTCTTAAGTACTTGCTCCTTTTAAAACAAAACAAAACTTTTCACACTTACACTTTTCGAACAAAGTTTTTAAAAACACTTCATACACTCTTGAGGACAGAAGCAAGAGTTAAATCGAAGTTTCAAACAAAACTCTTTTCAAAACCCACAAACACAAAGAAAAACAATCTTGAAAACACAATGAGCAAGTACCTAAGAGCCCGTGGATAACCACGGATAGAAAGGGTGCTAACACCTTCCCTTTCTATAATCTACCTCCCGAACCCGAGAAACATCTCGAAAAGGAATTTTTCTGTGCTTTTGTCCTTTCCTTGTTGGATAAAATAAAAGACGGTGGCGACTCTTGCTTACCATGACATTTTGCGAAACGCAAACGCGAACCAGCATTCCAAAATAGTCAGTTCTCATTCCCACCGATCACACAGACTATCAGTTGGTGCCTACCATGGAAGAGTTCTTTCAGTTATTGGATATACTCATTCTTGAACATTTCCTTTCACCAGTCTGGAAGAAGTTCCTAAGCCAGAAGTCATTTCCTCAGCCTTGCATCTGAAACGGGTCGACATGGTATCCAATTGGGAAACAAGAAGCGAAGTCAAGGCTTTTCTAGCCAAGTTACTAATAGACAACGCCCAACTATTTTTGGATGATATGGATTTTCAGGCTTTTTAGGAGGTCTTGGATCTTCTAATCTATGGGTTAGTACTATTCCTTAATCCAAACTCATTCATAGATGTGAATGCTATCAAGATCTTTCTCTCTCGCAACCCCGTGCCTACCTTGCTCGGAGATATTTTGCACGCTCTCCATACTCGTACCATGAGGAGAAGTGGGGTTCTTATGTGCTGCATGCCATTGCTGTCAAGGTGGTTTATTTCTCACATCCCTAAGTCTGTACTGAAGAATGAAGAAGGTTTGGGTTGGTCACAGAGGATAATGTCACTCGCTCACACGAATATTCTCTGGTGTTCCCGGGCTATGGAAAACACTGCTATTATTGACCGCTGTGGGGAGTAGCCTAATGTCCCATTACTTGGCATCAGAGGAGGCATAACCTACAATCCTTGTTTAGCTCTGCGAAAATTTGGTAACAGTTCTGCTACTGCTCATTATGACTTTGAAAATCCGATCAACTAAGCCGAGGACGAAGGTAAGGAAGATTGTGAGGTACCCGGAGAACTTGCTAGACTATTACAGCAGGAAGAAAGGGCCATACAACCTCATGAAGAGCCGGTTGAGACAGTGAACTTGGGTACAGAGGAAGACAGAAAAGATGTTAAGAGAGGTGCAAATCTGGAGCCTAGTGTCAAACAGCGGTTGGTACAAATGTAGCATGGGTATGTTGAAATCTTCGCCTGGTCATATGAAGACATGCCGGGACTAGACATGGATATAGTGGTTCATCGTCTGCCGACTAAAGAAGACTGCCCTCGGGTAAAGCAAAAGGTCTGTCGTATGCGCCCTGAGATGTCAGAGAAGATTAAAGCAGAGGTTATGAAGCAGTTCAACACAGGGTTCTTAGTTGTCACCTCCTATCCGCAGTGGGTTGCTAATGTGGTTCTAGTACCTAAGAAAGATGGTAAAGTACGAATGTGTGTGGATTACAGAGACCTGAACAGGGCAAGCCCCAAGGATGAATTCCCGCTTCCCCACATCGATGTTCTGGTTGACAACACCGTACAACACAAAGTCTTTTCCTTCATAGACGGTTTCTCTGGCTATAATCAGATCAAGATGCACCCGAAGACATGGAGAAGACAACCTTTGTTACACAGTGGGGCACCTTCTGCTACAAGGTGATGTCGTTCGGGTTGAAGAATGCTGGGGCAACTTATCAGCGAGCTATGGTAGCTCTGTTCCATGACATGATTCACCATGAGATAGAGGTTTATATCGATGACATGATAGCCAAGTCTCAAACTGAGGAAGAACATCTTGATCATCTATAAAAGTTGTTTGATAGGTTGAGGACATACAAGCTGAGGTTAAATCCGAACAAGTGCACCTTCGGGGTAAGGTCTGGTAAGCTTCTGGGATTCATCGTCAGTGACAAAGGTATCCAGGTAGATCCTGCAAAGGTGAAGGCCATACAAGAGATGCCGGCTCCCCGTACGAAGAAGGAAGTTAGAGGTTTCTTGGGACGCCTAAATTACATTGCCCGATTAATTTCACATCTGACTACTACTTGTGAGCCGATCTTCAAGCTTTTGAAGAAAAATCAAGTGGTAAAGTGGAATGATGAATGCCAGGTAGCCTTTGACAGAATCAAACAATATCTCCAAGAGCCTCCTATTCTGATGTCTCCGACTGAAGAAAGACCTTTGATAATGTACTTAACAGTGCTAGATAATTCAATGGGGTGTGTGCTGGGGCAGCATGACGAGTCCGGTCAAAAAGAGCACGCAATATACTACCTTAGCAAAAAGTTTACCGACTGTGAAACACGATACTCACTGCTCGAGAAAACTTGTTACACTTTGGCATGGGATGCTCGCCGACTGAGACAGTATATGTTGACCCACACTACTTTGTTGATATCTAAGATTGATCCAATCAAGTACATTTTCGAGAATCCCGCTCTCTCTTGAAGGATAGCAAGGTGGCAAATGATCTTGACCGAGACGATATCCAATACACAACCCAAAAGGCAATCAAAGGAAGTATGTTAGCTTATCATTTGGCGCATCAGGCTGTGGACGACTACCAGTCCATGAATTTCGAGTTCCCGGATGAGAATATCATGTTGGTAACCGACTGTGAAGAACCTGGACCGGATGAAGGACCTGAGGAAGGATCCTGATGGTCTATGTATTTTGATGTAGCCTCAAACGCACTGGGTAATGGCATTGGCGCCGTAATCATATCTCCCGAGGGCTGTCATACTCCATTCACTGCCCGATTATGTTTCAACTGTACCAACAACATGGCAGAGTATAAAGCATGTATTATGGGTCTTAGAGCTGCTATTGACCTAAGGATCAAGTTCTTGAGTGTATTCAGGGTTCCGCTTTGGTGATAAGTCAGATCAAAGGCGAGTGGGATACGAAGCACCCAAACCTTATTCCTTACAAAGAACATGTATTGACATTGTTGCCGCATTTTGAAGAGATCACCTTTGAACATTTCCCACGAGAAGAGAATCAGTTAGCAGATGTGCTAGCTACTATGTCATTGATGTTCAAGGCCAGGTGGGACAATGAAGCTCCCCTAATCACTATTGAGAGGTTGGATGAACCAGAATACTGCTGTGAGATCAATACTGATGAGGTAGCCGACAAACCTTGGTTTCATGAGGTGAAAAGGTATCTCGAGGCTCGAGAATACACCGAGGGGGCATCTGTCAATGACAAGAAATTTCTGAGAAGGTTTGCTGCAAAGTTCTTCTTCAGCAATGGAATCCTCTATAAGCGTAATCATGACTCTACCTTACTACGGTGTGTAGACAAGAGCGAAGCAAAAAGGATTATGGAAGGCCTACACGAAGGTACCTTCGACACTCATTCCAGTGGACATACCATGGCAAAGAAGATCCTACGGGCAAAATACTACTGGTCCACTATGGAAGTCGACTATTATCAGCATTCTCGAACCTGTCACAAGTGCCAAATCTATGCTGATAAGGTGTATGTACCTCCAGTTCCCTTGAATGTTTTGATGGCTCCCTGACCCTTTACAATGTGGGGCAGTGACATGATCAGCGAGATCAGACCTACCACGTCCAACGGGCATCACTTTATCCTAGTGGCCATTGATTACTTTACAAAGTGGGTTGGGGCTGCCTCCTTTGCTACGATTACTAAGAATGTGGTGGCACGGTTCATAAAGCATAACCTGGTTTATCGTTATGGCATCCCTGAGAGAATCATCACGGATAACGATACTAATCTCAACAACTCGATGATCACTGAACTCTGTAAACAGTTCAAGATTCAACATCACAACTCTTCTCCTTACTGGCCGAAGACGAATAGAGCTGTTGAAGCTGCTAACAAGAATATCAAAAAGATCATATAGAAGATGACAGTGACATACAAAGATTGGCACGAGATGTTACCGTTTGCTCTTCACGGGTCTCGTACTTCAGCACGTACATCAACAGAAGCAACACCATATTCTTTGGTATACGACATGGAGGCTGTCTTACCTATTGAGGTCTAGATCCCCTCTCTGAGAATTATGAAGGATGCGGGTTTGAGTGAAGACGATTGGATTCAGACTCGACTTGATCAATTAAAGTTAATCAACGAGAAAAGACTTACTGCTGTCTGCCATGGTCAAATGTATCAGAGACGGATGATCAAGGCCTTCAACAAGAAAGTTAGACAACAAGTGTATCAAGTAGAGGATCTAGTAATCAAGCGCATTATATTGTCTCAAGGTGATCCCAGGGGCAAATGGACTCCCACCTATGAGGGACCATTTGTAGTCAAGAACATATTTTTCGGTGGGGCCAGGATTCTGACCACCATGGATGGTGATGACCTTTCACACCCTGTCAGTGCGGACATAGTGAAAAAATACTACGCATAATAAAGACCCGCTAGGTTGACACGCCTAGGAAAAAATAAGGGCATCCCGGCGAACCAAAAGGGTTCGGGCAAAAATTAGGGATAAAAAATGAAAAATCTGTACACCTGGCAAGTCGAAAACCCAAAAGGGTGGCTTGGGAAAAAAGGGTATCCCGGTGGACCGAAAACCCGAAAGGGCGGTCCAAGCAAAAGTTAGGGATTAAAGAGTATCACTATGTCCCATTGCATCACCTTGCGATCAGACTTCAGTAATCAGATATCAAGCTCAAACGGTACCGATCAATCCAGTCAGCTTCGGACAAGCGGCAAAGTGATGATATGCTCAAAGACATAAGGACAATAGCAAAATTGAAACCCAATGGGATCACTACACATAGCCGTTTTATTTTTGTACATAATTTCTGTAATAATTTCCATTTTCACAGCGGCGTTCTCTTACTAGAGCGTCAGCCTCCTTGTAAAAACGCCTGTTATAGGAAAATTTCAAATCAATACAAAGCGTCTTTTAAGTACAAAACTGTGTGTTTGTTTTTCTGTTTTCTATTTTGTTTGAAAAAACGTCCAATGTTTTATTCTTGACATATGTATTTGAATATGATTACTGTTCATAAATATCTGCATATAAAACAGAAAGACAATTACAAAGAACTCAAAGAAACTGGTACAAAACCTAAAAATCAACAGTTACCCCGTCCATTATAGTATAAGGGGCAGAGACAATTGGAAGCAAAGTCATTATCACATATAAGCCAGTGATACCTATAATCCCCGCAGAGCCAAGATAATCAAAGTCTGATCTCCAGGTCCCCAAGAAGGAATCACTTCCCCAGCGGGTTCCTTCAGAAAGCTGATATTTGTATTCCCCAGCCGAGTTTTATAACCATGAGCAGTTTATAAAGCCATCTCCTGAGCAGAGCTTATTTCGCTGACAGCGGAAGCTCAATCTCCAACAGAGCTCGTCTCTCCAGCAATGGAAGTTCATCCCCAGCTGAGTTTATTTCTCCAAATCTGCAGATTTTCCAACAGAGTATCTCTTTTCCCCCATAAAGTCATTCCCCCGCAGGATTATTCTCAGACAGAGTCTCTCCGGCAGAATGTTCTCAAGCATAATGGATGTAAATCTCCAGCTAATCATCTTCGTTCACTATCCCCAGCGGAAACGAAGAACTCAACTCCTTATACTCTCCAGTAGCAGTCAGGATTTATTTTCCCCAGTTAGAGAATATCATAATAGCATTGCATATCCATACATCATGGCATGCACATACATATCATATAGCACAATCTCATTTATTTTGAGAACATCATTACTCAATGCATCTCATACATCATGACGTTGCATACAACTAACTCTTTACCTTTCAGGGAAAGATGAAATCAAGTTCTCACGAGTTCTCTCTAGTTCAGTCAAATCGATACCAAGGTTTCTATTCCAGTTGAATATATTTCGAAATTTTTCTGGTTCAGTCAAACCGACACTAAGGTTTCTATTCTAGTTGAAGATGTTTTAAGATTTTCGTCCGGGTCAGTCGAATCGCTGCTAAGATTCCCCTGATTTCTATGCCAGTCAAAGTTAATCTGAGACCTCTCCCGGGATCAATCAAATCGATACTAAGATTTCTATTCCAGTTCAAGCTATGAAGCCCGGAAATTGACAAGATAATATCTTGATTTCTCCAAATACTACAAAGCCTGGAATTGACCAGATAGTGGTATATCTCAAATTCAAGCTATGAAACCCGGAAATCGACCGGATAACAACTTAATTTTCCCATCATACTGTGAATCCTGGAAATCGACCAGATAACAGTACAAGATACTATGAAGCCTGGAATCGACCAGATAGTGGTATATCTCAGACTCAAGTTGTGAAGCCCGGAAATCGACCGGATAATATCTTGATTTCTCCAAAATACTATGAAGCCTGGAATCGACCAGGTAGTGGTATAAGACACCGTGAAGCCTAGTGCATGACCAGATAATGGTATAAGATGCTGTGAAGACTGGAGCACGACCAGATAACGGAAAGAGACACTGTGAAACCTGGAGCACGACCAGATAACAGTATGAGGTACTACGAAGCTTGGAATTCGACCAAATAGCAGTTTACTCGGCCAATTACTATGAAGCCCAGAAATCGACCGAATATTAGTATGCCTTAAATTCAAGTTGAAACCCGGATGCGACCAGATAACCACTTAATTCATTCTAAATCCTGGAACACGACCAAATAATAATTGAGAAACTGCAAATCCTGGAACACGACCAGATAGCAAGGTTAATCTCATCTCCCCAGTAAGTCACTGTGAAACCTGGAGCACGACCGAATAACAGTTAATCTTATTATCCTCAGCAAATCACTATAAAGCCTGGAGCACGAGCAGATAGCAGTTCATTTCCATCTCCTCGACTAAGAGATGATTCCTCAGTAGAGTAACAGACAACTGAAGCTCCTAAAATTCTATTTCTCCCAAGACAGAGACCGACATTCCTCAGTAGATTCCTCCTTAACGACAGGAACATAAATTCTCATCAAAGGAATATCTCGACAAATCAACATCCTCTAGATGGCATATTTAAGCCCATCTCCGACGATTCTCCATCATATTTTCTAAATGGCATCTGTAAGCCCATTCCCGATACTACCTACACAGTTCAACACCATCTCAGATGAGTGCAAATTTCTGGGCACTTTAGTGTTCAATCATCTTCTACCTTCAGATTATGAAAGGCAGACAACCAATCTACATCCTCAGGTTTAAGATGATTGAACAGAGGCAACTTTTGTACCCCAAAACTTTCCCTCCCACTTTACTTAACACATGCCCATTGAGGTCTCCAACTTGCTCAAAGTTGCCCAAGTGTTTACCAGACAAACTCTCTCCTAAGGCAATGTACCTCAAACTAGGGTTTCCATTTTCATCAGGGTGTGGGAGCTCCAAAGGTCCCAAATGCTTTACATGGTCCTAATATGTTCTCAAGATCATCCATGTAAAGTTCCATGCCTTTCACAAGAATTTTGCTCAGTCAACTGCTCAGATGCCTGAAAATCAACTATACTAGGTCAAAAGTCAATTGTGGCCCACATACAGTCAAACATCAAGATTTTTGGTCAACATAAACATTTTGAAGTGATATACATCATTTAATTAAGGGTTTATCATGATTCCCCAAGGAGTGCCCCAAATTCATCAAAACCCAAAAGTTGCTAAATTAGGGTTTCTTAGGAAAAGTCAACCAAATTTTGACCAAGCATAACTTCTTCATACTTTATCATAAATTTTCCATCCAAGGATCATTTTTAAGAGTATGAAATTCCCTACAACTCATATTCAACCCACAAGTTTAAAATATGCACTCATCAAAAGATATGAATTTCTACATTATAGGTCCTTTTGAAAAGTCAACAAAAACACCTTTTGGGTAAAAGCTTCTTACATGAACATGGAAGACCCAATTGAGATGAAACAAAAAGGGTTGTTTAGGGGACATCCTAAGCTTTCTAAAAAGTCCAAGAACACCTCTCTAGGGTTAAAATTGGAAGAGATATGCCTTGTCAAAGTTGATCATTTTTGCAAAATTGCCAAAAGTCAAATGTGCTCAAAAATGCATTTTTTGTCAAATGGGCCTAGTTTTTCATGATTGAATCTTCTTTGTGACATGTTCCACGACCCAAATCAGCATCTACATTCATTATTTATTTTATTTTGATTTTTTATTATTTAAAATTTAAATTAAATCAAATAAATAGCAAAAAATACAAAAGATTGATTTTTGATCTGATTTTTTGTAGGAATCAAATCCAATTAGGTTGGCAAATCATATCAAATCAGATCAAGGCAAATTGAAGCAAAATTAGCATGATTATGCCTGTTTTAGAAACATATAATATAAGAACAAAATCAAATCCAATTGCCATGATTGACAAAGATTTAACTCATTTTTGTTAACCTAATTTGTTCTAATATATATACTGAACAAGAACAATGCATAAAAACAAGGATTGAAGTCGTGCAAGCAGAAAAACCAAACTGAAAATTTTGACGAAAAGTGTCGATCCGATTTCTAATCTAGAGGATGATTCAAAGCCATTCAAAGCCACAAATCCCTTCCTAGATATCTCCTGAAGCTAACGGGACCATTTGCATGCTTCAAACTTCCAAGAATCGTCACATATTGCTCTCACGATTTGTCACTTTTTCCAAGTTCGTATCTATTCATTCTTGCATTGTTAACATGTTTTGATTACATATTTGTGTTCACATGACAGCCTGGAAACTTTCTGTATACTCAATTGTTAGTTTTGACGCATAAATGATGAGTTTCCATTATTAGGGTTTTGTCCTCTGTTTTAGGGCTTTATTGTACAGGTAAAATTAAGGCCAGAGAAGGATGCCATCATACTCGTGAGGTCAAAACGAGTTGATTGGAGTAGCTAGAATTAATTTATCATGCTTGCTGTGGATTTTTGAAGTTTGCAGGTCTGTAGCTATGGAGGTTGTCCGTAGGTAAAAATGTTATACCTAAGACAACAGATTTGTGAAGAAGACGATAACGTGGCTGAACACCATGGGCAATTCAAATTTCGTGTGTTTATTTACCATATTGACCCATATTTTATTATATTATTGTTGCTTCAATATTATAACAACTAAGCATTACAGCCCAGTTGGTCAAGCACGCGTATGTTGAGTGGGAGGACCTGGGTTCGATCCCAGGTCCCGGTATTATGCTATTTTCACAATATTTGATTGCATATCCTGTGCACAATGCTTCCAAACGCCTATCATGTGCTAATATAATCCAGCCAATGGATTATTCACATTCCAGATCTAGCGCTCAAGCAAGCAAGGAGCATGGTAGACCATCAGGAAGGAACAACACTGAATCTCACGCATTGATTGGGCTCAGCAGCTAATAGGCCTAACAATTCAGACATACACCCCCTCTTTTTCAGCTTCAATACAGGCCCATCTTTTATTTTAATTCTTATTTTTTTATTTACTTATTTTCCTTTCACAAAATAATACAAAAAATCAGTTTTTTATTAAATCAAAAAATCATAAAAAACCTAAAAAAATCTTTTTTCATAAAAAATATTTTGTTTCTTTAATTAATTAATTAATTAAATTATTTAGGGCAATTTAATTGCTTTTTTCTATATAATTTAAATCAATTAGAAATTAGGGTTTTAGTTTGTACATAACATAATTCAATTTTTTCTCAAAAAATAACCTAAGTATTTTTCAATTAAATTTTTAGGGTTCTTTAATTCTCGCATTTAAAATTGCCACGTGCATTTTAATTCTTTTTCTATTATTGTATCTGCTTTGGGTTGTAATAGATTTAATTAGGATTTTAAATTTCCGCATCTTTATTTACAGTCCAAGATAATTATGTATCTGCAAAAGCCCTGTAATAGCTAGAACCTTTTAAACTTTTCCGCACTTTTAATTTCCGCAAATTATAAGCTGCTTAGATGTATGTTAATAGGATTGTATGGAAAGACTAAACTGAAAATTAATACAGTAGATCACCTTAATTGTGCAAAGATTAAATAACTGAAATCAAACACATGCACATACTCACTCCTAGGGTTTGCCTCACTTGGTTGCTTCGGAAATAATGGTCGTGCTTAGCAATGATCCACAACTCAAAGTCGTCATAAAGATCATAGTCCCTACTTGTCCCTCGAGTTGCCTACAGATTGCTTATAATGAACGTCCCTTTGAAATGCTAAGGTATCCTTACTTGTTGTCTTCAGAGACCATTTCGTCCCTTCGAATGTCCCTAAAAAACTCCAACGACGATGCTACCTATTTCTCAATGATGGGATAGCATTGTCTAAAAGGAAAATGAACAGACCTTTTTCGAGTAGGTAGATTAGTTCCTAGGTACTTGCTCAAACAAACAAAAACTTTTTCACACCAACACTTTTCAAACAAAGTTTTCAAAAACAACTCCGTAACACTCTTGAGGACAGGAACAAGGGTTAAAACGAAGTAAACAAAACTTTTCAAAACAAGCACACACAAGCAATTTCAAAATGAGCAAGTACCTAAGAGCCGTGGAAAACCACAGATAGAAAGGGTACTAACACCTTCCCTTTCTATAACCTATCCCCCGTACTCAGAAACATCTCGAAAAAGGTTTTTCTGTTCTTTTTCCTTTTCCTGATTGGATAAAATAAAAGTCGGTGGCGACTCTTGCTTACCGCGACATTTTGCGAACAAAAAATGCAAAACACAAACCAGTATTAACAGTCGGTTCTGCCACCATATCACAGTGATAATGGTGTATACCACCCTTCGACCTAAAACCACTATGGATCCTAGATGTAGAGTTAAGTACTTTATTGCTGATTAAACATCATCCGTAACTGGATGACCATAAAGACAGTTAATGGATACTTCACAAAGCATACTGAGGGACATGAGTGACCTAGATGGAATTTACCCATCCTTCATAACAAGATAAATGTCTAAGGGCCCAATGTTAAACTGTACAAGGGTGACACAGTCTATGCCTTATGTTCAATATAGATATAAGGGCAAAAGGGTAATTGTACACACAAATATTATCACAGAAAGGTTTTGTCAGATCACATGACATTTTCGTGACTTGGGTAGCAGTGGTGTGTTGCTAGATACCACTCACTATTTATTATATTAAATGTGTGATTTAATATAATTTTCAACTTCGTGAAAACCTACAGGGTCACACACATAAGGACATGTTGATGAGAGATAGAGTAAATAAGGAATACCATAAGGTACAATGCACTCAAGTGAATTATAGAACATCGTAAGGTACGATACACTTAAGTGAAATACAGAATATGGTAAGGTACCACACGTTTAAGTGATATGCAATATATCATAAGGTATAATGACCGTACGCTTGATTGGGCTTTTAGCTTGCAGCCTTAATTGGGCTTTTAACTTGCAGCCCACACAAGTGGTTCTATAAATAGGCTATCAAAGGAAGTGTATTGGCAGATCATTTGGCTCATCAAGCTATTGATGATTATCAATCTATGAACTTTGACTTCCTGGATAAGAATATCATGTCAGTGACTAACTGTGCAAAACCTGGACCATATGACAAACCTGGACAAGGATCCTGATGGACTATGGTTTTTGATGGAGCCTCCAATGCTCTGGGCAATGGAATTGGTGCGGTGATAATTTCTCCCGAAGGTTGTCACACTCCTTTCACTGCTAGACTGTGCTTCGATTGTAAGAATAACATGGCTGAGTACGAAGCATGCATCTTGGGTTTGAATGCTACCATTGACTTAAGGATCAAGCATTTGGATGTATTCAGAGACTCTTCTCTAGTGATTAGCCAAGTGAATGGAGAATGAGACACTAAGCATCCTAACTCTGATTCCATGCTCCTAAGAGATCACATTTGAACATTTCCCTAGGGAGGAAAATCAGTTAGCCGATGCTTTGGCCATAATGTCGTCCATGTTCAAAGTAAAATGGGACAACGAAGCTCATATGATTACAATTGAGAGAATTGACGAACATGCGCACTGCTATGAGCTTGACACTGACGAATAGAAACCATGGTACCATGAGGTGAGGAGATATCTTGAGGCACAAGAATATCCTGAAGGAGCTACCATCAATAATAAGAAATTATTGTGAAGATTTTCAGCCAAATTCTTTCTAAGCAACGAAATTATGTACAAGCGCAACCATGATTCTACTCTACTCTGATGTATGGACAAGAAGGAGGCAGAGAAAATTATGGAAGACATGCATGATGGTCTCTTCGAGACCCACTCTATTGGACACACTATGGCCAAGAAAATCCTGAGGGCTGGTTACTATTGGTCCATAATGGAAACTGATTGTCATCATCATGCAAGGACTTGCCACAAGTGTCAAATCTATGCTGACAAGGTCCATGTACCTCCTATTCCTATAAATGTCATGACTGATCCGTGGCCATTTGGAATGTGGGGAATTTACATGATTGGAGAGATCAAACCTACTTCTTCTAATGGACATCGCTTCACTCTTTCCGCTATCGATTACTTCACTAAATGGGTCGAAGCTGCCTCATTTACCTATGTCACAAAGAACGTTGTAGGTTGATTCATCAAGCATAATCTCATCTATAGTTATGGTATCCCCTAAAGGATTACCATCGACAATGGAACTAATCTCAACAACGCTATGATTACGGAACTCTGCATTTAGTTCAAAATCAAGCATCACAATTCTTCTCCGTACAGACCCAAGATGAATGGCACAGTTGAAGCTGCCAATAAAATATCAAGAAGATTGTGCAAAAGATGGTGGTAACATATAAAGACTGGCATGAGATGTTACCGTTTGCTCTCCATGTCTAACGTACTTCAACTCGAACATCAACTGGGGCAACCCCGTTCTCCTTGGTCTATGACATGGAAGCTGTCCTCCCCGTCGAAGTTCAGATTCCATCTCTAAGGATAACAAAAGGAGCATATTTAGGTGAAGACGAATGGATTCAGAATAGGTTGGATCAGTTGGACTTGATTGACGAGAAGCGACTAGCTACTGTTTGTCATGGTCAAATGTACCAAAAACATATGATCAAGGCTTTCAACAAAAAGATCAAGCCTCGAGTATATCAGACTGACAACTTAGTAATAAAGCGCATCATTATTCCATATGGCGACCCCAAGGGCAAATGGACTCCCACTTACGAAGGGCCATTTATCATAAAGAAAGTTTTCTATGGTGGTGCCATGGTGCTGACTACTATGGATGGCGAAGACTTCCCACATCCTGTGAACACGAACATAGTTAAAAAATACTATGCATAAAATGATCCGCTAGGTTGACACACCTAGGCAAAAATAAGGGCATCCCGACGAACCAAAGAGGCTCGGGCAAAAATTAGGGATATATGCAAAATATGGTACACCCGATAAGTCGAAAACTCAAAAGGGCGACTTGGGCAAAAATGGGTATCCTGGTGGGCTGAAAACCCGAAAGGGCCTTCCAAGAAAAAGTTAACAATTAAAGCGTATGACTATATCCCGTAAAGTCTCTACAGCTAGCCTTATTACCAAAGTCCAAGTTAAAATGGTCCAAGATCAATACAATCAACTTCTATTCAATGACAAAGGATAATGTTTGAAGACATAGGGGCAATAGTGGGGTTGGAACTCAATGAGATCACTTTCACATGGCTATAATTTTTGTTTTCACTTTGTATTCTTTCCATTCTTTCGGAGATTTCCTCTTACTAGGATTTCAGTCTCTTTGTACAAAAACGCCTATTCATGGGCAAAACATCAATACAGATATACTTTGAAGTGCAAACTTTCTGTCTTTTCTGTTTTGAGTGCAAAAGTGTCCAATGACTAAAATTTAATGAACATGTGCATATGAACATGATTAAACTTTTAACAAATGTATGCTTAAAAACAGTGACAAGCATCTCCTTAAATGCATTTGAGATATCCCCACAGAGTTATTTCAATAACATTATCCCCACAAATTTGGATTCATAAAATCCCCAGCCAGAGTTTCAATCTCCGAAAGATCCTCTCCCCAGCTGAGTTGGTCTTAAAAGGAAGCCTTATGGAATTCTTCCTAAAAAATATCCTCCCCAGCAGTTCATCAAATATCCTCTTCAACAGGGTTTATTTCCTCAACAAACTACAGATTCCCCAACTTGAGTTTGCCTCTCAGACTATTACAAATCAAGGGACCACAACCCCTAGTCCCCAGTGAAGTCACCAACATAGTCATTGCTATCTCTAAGAGTTACTGTAAAGCCTGGAAACCCGACCAGATAATAGTAAATCTCAATTTTAAGTTACTAAAAGCCTGGACCCGACCAAATATTATTTAAACTTCTATCATTGCTGAAACCTTGACCCGACCAGATAACAGTTTGAGTTGCTGAAACCTAGACCCGACCAGATAACAGTAAATCCTAATTTTTAGTAACTAAATCCTGGACCAGACCAGATAATAGTTTAACTTCTTCAATTGCTGAAACCTGGACCCGACCAGATAATAATTTGAGTTTCTGAAACCTGGACCCGACTAGATAATAGTTGATCTCAGTTCCGAGTTACTAAAGCCGGTACCTAACCAGATAATAGTTTAATTTCTTCAATTATAGTGAATCCTGGACCCGACCAGATAACAATTTAATTCCTATAAAATTACTAGCAAAAATCCTTCTCCCCCAGTAGAGTTTTCCACTATCCTAGTGAGTTGCTATAAAGCCTAGATCCGACTAGATAACATCTAACTTCTTTATCCCCAGTAAGTCGTTGTGAAGCCTGGAATCCGACCAGATAACAACCAACTTTCAAGAGATAGTTCCCCACTAGAGCAACGAACGAATAGAAATCTTGAACTCTTTCCCAATCAGAGATCAACACTCTCTACATAGTCTTCTCAAGAAAAATAGACATTCCCCAGTGGAATTCTCCTCAACACAATAAGAATCCCCAATAGAAGCATCGTGTCCAACATCTATCAAGGATAGGCTTCAATAACACTTTCACATTCATACATCATATAACATATATAACATATACATATGACATAATCTCATTTATTTTTAAAACATCATTATACCATGCATACATTTGCATGCAACTAACCTTTTTTTCTTGCAGAAAAAATCGTCGATCAGTTAAGCTCGAAATGAGCGCTTCCGCTATTTCATTTAAAACTCAAAAATATTTTTTGAATAGAAATAAGATTCAATTAACTTTAAAGCGCTTCCACTGTTTTTAAAATCAATGTTTCAATGACCACTATCTGGTTAAAACCTCAAACTTCCGGTCTATTGAATTTTAACCTTAGACTGTTTCTTACTTCTGTACAAAAACTTATTAAACATTCAATTGGAAATTAAAACCAGAAAAGTATTCTTTTTGTAAAAATAATAACGCCAATTAATTATCGAACCCTTTTCGATGAAGTTCTACATACCGGTAGAGGAAATCTAGTCTGACTTAATATTATTACAGAACATCATAAAATTAAAATATAAATTCAACAACGCATGCATAGAAGAGAATAAATAAATATGCTTATTGAAATAAGAACCTGAAAGTGAACACAAAGTAGTAAATTCCAATAATGCGTGTGTCCTCCACAAGCCATAGGATTGACTTTTAGTAAAATAGCTCAAATAAAATCAGAGTAATCCTAAACAATTCTGGAGGTCTGGAAACAAACTAATGTTGCAGTATTTCTCCGATATGGAAAAATACTGCTCTGACGGTGAGGTTTTATTGCCTACGAAATACTACTACTGGAAGATTAATGCTGGAATTCTAAAACTCAAAAGTAAAAAGCAGAATACAATCTAAATAATGTTCAGCAGAAAAATAAAACTCTAACAAATTTTTGTTCAAAGTGCAAGCCAAGCGAAGAGGGAGAGAGAGAGAGAGAGAGAGAGAGAGAGAGAGAGAGAGAGAGAGAGAGAGAGAGAGAGAGAGAGAGAGAGAGAGAGAGAGAGAGAGAGAGAGAGAGAGAAAGCTGGTAAATTGGAAACTGCTTCCTTTTTATAGAGTCCATTTTTGTTGAGGAAAAATAGGTGACTTCCATGATTCACGTTCTTCATGCGGAGAAAATTCAAGTATCGTGCGCTTATTATGCTCCACTGGCGAAGACTTCGTAACTGCTTGGAACATGCACGTCATCCACATATGTCCCGGTCGTAACATGAGTATGCTGAGGGGCATAGAAATTCAGCTTGTACCGGTCATAACATGTATGTGACGAGGGGAACAGAAACTTAGCTTGTGCCGGACGTAACGACTTTGTGGCGGGAGGCACGCTTCTCTTCTACAGAACTTCATTTTGCTGTTTTAAAACCATTTCTTCTTCATTTTTCCATTATTTTTCTTCCTTTTCTTATTTATGCCTTGCAAATGCTAGGTACCTGAAAAATCATTCAAAAACTACAAAAAGAGATAAAATGTGACATAATAATCGAAGAATCAGAAATTTAATCTATGTAATTTGGACGGAAAATGCTATATCTTTTCGTGTTATCAGTTGTTGTACCCCAAAATTTTCCCACTCAATTTCTCAAGAATTCTCTCACAAGATTCAAGACTGCACAAGGTTTGATCAGCTCAAGAAACCTCATCGAGCACTGATAACTCAAAATTAGAGTTTGAGTTTGTACAAGTACAATTGGATTATTAATTCTTCATATGAATTTCATGGATCATTTTGGACTCCCAAGATTGCTCATGTCAAGTTTCAAGCTTTGGATCACATTTTTGCTCAGTCAGTTGATCAGTTGACCTAAAATAAACTATATTGGGGAAAAAGTCAAGTGTGGTCAATTTATAGTCAAACTTCATAATTTTTTATCCATATCAACATGTTGAACTCATATATGTCAATTGGTCAAGTTTGGATCACAATTCCTCAAGAAATTTGATCAGATCACCAAAAGGGCAAAATGGTCAAAATTAGGGTTTTGACTGTAGAAGCTTAATTTTTGACTATTGACCAAATACATGACTTATTGGTTTGAGACATGATATCAAGGATACAAATGTATCATTTTTACCTAATGGTATGGTTCAAAACACTTCCAAAGATCAATTGATTGATAGTTGAAATTCAGTCAACTGATGAAAAGTCAACTGATACACTGAAAAGTCAAACTTTGACTTGTTGATCAAAATCATGTTTCAAAAATCATATTTCATCAAGAAATGTCAAAATATGAATTTTGTTCATCAAGAAATCAAAAAGTCAAAATTCACTTTGAAAAGTCAAAACTTCCAAGACTTAGAAATTTTTCTAAGTGTTGGAAAATTTACTTTTTTTCATAAATTTGTGCCAATTTTTCATCAAAATGCAAGGTGATTCAAGAAAAAATTCTAACATGAAAGTTGTAGATCTCAATGAGATATAAATTTTTTTAGAAGGAATCAAGTTCTAAAAATGCTTAGATTTCAAGTTATTAATTCATGAAGACATGCTCATGAAACTTAAAAACTTAGTGAAATTTTGCCCTAGTTAGGCAGATTTTTGGTACCAACTTCATGGAAACTTTTCACCTAGTTACAAATTGATTCTTCAAAAATTTCCAACATATAGGTTGTATAACATGTTACAAGCTTTCCAAAATGTCCAATAACTCATTGAGATCATTCTTAATCTAGGAGAATTGAAGGCAAGAAGTTAGGGTTTCAAACTTGTTTTTCAAGTCATTTTCATGATGGACATTTGATCCAATTCCAAGCAATGCTGGATAATCCAACTTTTAAGGCCCCCTAACTTGTGTATCTATCCTTAATCATAAGATTACACAATCTTTTGAGATATGAACCACTTGATTTAAGCTTTGTCCAATACACCTTGCCATTTAAGGAAGAAAGTCACCACTTCCATTTTGAAAATGCAAGATTTATGCAAAGTCAACTTGTCTTGAGCTTTGCACTTGTTCTTTCTGCACATACAACATCTATAAGTCAGGATCAAGCTTGTTTAAAGTTCAACCACTCTATAATATAATGGTACAAGCTTTGGGAAGATGTTTGTCATGGTTGCTTCAAAAACAAGTAAAGGTGGTACAACTTGATAATTCAAATTCTGACTTGTTGTAGTACACAAAACCTATTGCCTATAAATACATACACTATATGCAAGCTAAAGCACAATTTCATAAGCTCTTAAACTCTCTCAAACTCAGAACTGTATAACAAACCTCCATTGTTGCACATTCTGACCAAAAACTCCAAACTCAGAAATTCTAGTGCGTTTCTTGGCCTTTTAGTTCCAAAAGCTTCTAAACATCATACATAAACAATCCCAACAATTGTTATCCAACTGTAACTCCATCTTCACCAACCTCTATTTTCAAAAACAGGGCATTGCATCTTGACTTCTCTAAACCATTCCAGCCATCCATAGCTCAAGCTAAGCATTGCATTAGCTTCCTGGAGACTTGAGGAAGCTAACCTGATCATCATAACTCCTTGAAAGCTACTCAAACTCCCTACACGATTTCCAACTTTGAGGTAAGTTTTCTCAACTTTGAACTCCTTATACAAGCATCATTAATGGTTAATTTGTGAATGAAAAATGTAGATATCATTGCCCTGAAGCTAACCATGTCCATAGTTTTCATTTATATTGCCTGAGCTTAGAGAATTTTAAGTTTGAGTCTCTGAAAATATTAGGTCAGAATTTGGTACCATTTAAAGTTCATGTTCACCTTTGAGGGTTAGCTTAAGTTATTTACATGTTTGTACTCGTGATGAAATTTCCAGTAACTTTCATGTTTATACTTTTGAAAATGGTTGAGAAATGAGAGAGATAGCAATTTCAAAAATAAATCATGTTGAAGGTCTGGCGCGAGGTTTAAGATGGTACAGGCCTAGGAACGTGTTTCAAATATATATTTATGGTTTTGTATTAATAAACGGATGTATAGCCACCCCAGTGGTAAGAGCGTGCGCCTGTGACAATAGGGACTTGGGTTCAAGCCCCAATGGTACCCTTTTGTTTTTTTCACATTTTCTGTTTTAGGATCAAGCGTAAGCATGCCATACACACACGTGATACACCCTCGCCATCCAGCCACTAGATCACCATGCCAATGAATCTAACACACTATATACGCTTGTCCACCATGAGCTCCCACTAGTCAGTCCTATGGAATCCAAACAAGCAATGAGCTTAGAGCTTGGGCCTTGTTTCCTTTTGATTGTTTTTGATAACTCTCACTCCTATTCTTGCTCATACACATGTGTTGTACCCCAAAATATTCCCTGTCATTTATCAAGACTTTTCTCACAAGATTCCTTTGACTCAAGACTGGATTAGGGTTTGATCAGCTCAAGGCATCCCATCATGCACTGATGACCCAAAATTAGGGTTTGAGGTTGCACAAGGATTTTTGGACTATCAATGCTTCATGTGACTTTCAAACATCATTATGGATCCCTAAGATCACTCAGGACAAGTTTCGAGCTTTGAACTATATTTTTGATCAGTCAATTGGATAGATGACCTAAAAATCAGCTGTATTGGGGAAAAAGTCAACCATGGCCAATTTACAGTAAAATTTCATGATTCTTGATCCACATCAACATTTTAAGCTTATATGTATCATTTGGTCAAGTTTGGATCACAATTCCTCAAGAAATTTGATCAAATCACCAAAAGGGCAAAATGGTCAAAAATTAGGGTTTTGACTAAGGAAGGGCAATTTCTGATTTTTAACCTAGCAAATGACCAATTGAGTTAAAGAATGATTTCAAGGATTCAATTTCATCATCTTGACCTAATAGCATGGTTCAAAACATTGCAATTTCATTGAATTAACAGATGAAATTTGTAGTCAACTGATCAAAAGTCAACTGTACACTGAAAAGTCAAACTTTGACTTTTTGGTCAAAATCAAGTGCCAAGGGTCACAATCCATAAAAACATGTCAAAATGTGAAACTTGTTCATCAATAAATCCAAGTTTGAAGATTAGGGTTTGAATTTGAAATTTTTCTTAACTTAGAAAATTTTCTAAGTATGGAAAATTTCTTATTTTTTCTCAACTTTATGCCATTTTTTCACCATGATACATAATGATTCAAAGAAAGTTCCCAACATGAAAGTTGTATACCTCCATGAAATCTACAACTTTTCTTCACACACTTGTCCCTAAATATGCCTGGATCTCAAGATATAAATTTATGAATACATGGTCATGAACTAAATAACTTAGTGAAATTTTGCCCTAATTTAGGCAGGTTTTGGACCCAACTTCATGGCAATTTTTCACCTAGTTCCAAGAGGTATCTCAAAATTAATTTTAAAGATGAGTTATAGAACACATTGCAAGATTTCCAAAATGTCCAAGAACTCCTCAAGATCATTTTTGAGTAGGGAGAATCGAAGAGATGAAGTTGGCAATTTCTCACTTTTTGTTCAAGCCATTTCATGAAGAACAAAGTTCCAATCAGTACCTATGCTGCCTAATCCATGATTTACAGGTCCCAAACTTGTTCCTCACTCCTTAATTTAATTCTTACTCAATTGAAAAAGATTTTATCCATGCCCTAGAGCCATTGCCCAAGTTGCAATTCCATAAATGGCATAAAGTGACCATTGCCATTTTGAAAAAGCACAACTTTTGCCACTTTCCAATTCTTGAGCATTGCACCTGTCTCCATTGCATATAAAAATCTTATAGGCCTAAAAAAATTTGTACAAGTTTATACCAACCCTAAGAAAGCAAGTACAAGCATGGTAAGCCTTGTCCACTCACTTTACTTCAAAAACAAGAAAGGTTGCAAAAAGGCTAGAGCTGGCACATCTGTTGGAGGGTTGGTATGAAACTGATTGTATACTAATATACAAACATAATACAACACAAGACACGATTGGTTAAGGCCTGAAACACTCCTAAGCTCAAAAAAACCAGAAAACTGTCCAAACTTACAGTTTTGGCATAAGCATACCAATCTCTCATTTGGCTCGTGCGTTTCCATTCTTGATCATCAAAACCTCTTACCTACTTGATATCTAACCAATCCAAACCCTCATCCCTGTACTGTAACCCCTTCTCCATCATCTTCCATTTTTGGTTTCAAAGCTTGCAGGTTGACTTGGCCAAGGAGTTTCAGGCACTTTCAAAGCAAGGCAAGGGTGGGAATACATTCAGGGAAGTTCAAGGAAGCTCAAGCAAGCATCCGGCCTGCATCAAACTCACTCCAGTTCCATCCATGATTTCAACTGAAGGAGGTAAAATCTCAACTTCTATCTCTTTGTACAGGCAACCATAGGCCACGATTTATGAATAAAAAATGTAGTCCTCATTACAACGAAACTGTACATACCTTTATCTTGCATTTATTTTACTTGGGTTGAGAGAATTTAGAACTTGAAGTTTCTGAAAAATTTAGGTTTAAATTTAGGGCTTTTAAAATTCTCTCTGATCTTTGATTGTTAGTTTACATAACTTATATGGTTGGAATCGTGAGATCAAATACTACAACTTTCATGTTATGAGTTTTCATTTTCATGAAAGAATGAGAGAGTTACAGGAGGTTTGGCCAAGCTTGGGGAAGAAGATGAAGTACATGGCAAGGACTTGTTTCATGTTATAATATTTTCGTTTCACTTAAGACAATGGATGTATAGCTACCCCAGTGGCAAAGTAGCGCGCTAGTGAGACTTATGTCCTGGGTTCGAACCTGGGCGCTACTTTTTTTTTTTCCATATTTTGCCATTTTTCAGTTTTTGTGATCTTTTGCAGGTTGGGCCTCCATATTTGGGCCATGTTTTTTTTGCTAACACTGCTGCCGGTTTTCTACAGCACCCCCCTTTTGCCAACTCTTTTTATATTTTTATTTAATTCATTTTTGTTTTCATTAATATTTTCTTTTATACATAAAAATCCTAAAAAATATGAAATTAATATTATTGCATTTTTAGTTTATTTTGCACATAAAAATATATTTTATTTTTAATATTTGTCATATATTTTCTTAATAAACTTGTAAGATATAATTAAAATATATTTATTTTATTTTATTTATCCTATACTTATAAAATATTCATTTTTTGCATATACAAAACTTTATATTTTTATATACAATATTATTTATTATTTTAGTATAAAATATTACATAAAAAATAATACATATGAACTTCATTTTCTTTTAAAAATAGAAATTAGGGTTATAACCTCCCCTTCTAAAAAATTAATTTCTTTTCCTTATAATCTTAGGTTTAGATTAAAATTTCTTTTATATAAAAATAAAAACAAGACAAAAATCTTTTCTTACATGTACATTATATTGTATCTTGAAATATTGTATTTTATTTATTCTAATTCGTATAAATTTGATTTGGTTGTAATAATTAATTTAGGTTTATATTCTTACAAATCCCCATTCAAATTTGTATTCCCCCCTCCTATAAATTTTTTGTAATAGCCTAGTAATATTTACATTACGCAATTTACCGCTTTATATGCCATGATTAGTAATTAGGGTTTGTATGATCGAAACAAAGCAAAATAGAAAATCCTAAATACAAGATAAAAGCAAAGCATGAAAATGATACACTTGCACACAAGCATCCTTAGGGTTTCTCCACTTGGTTGCCTAAAACAAAAATGGCCATATTACGTATGCGAAGTATCTTGGCAAAACAAATAAATATAGAGATCATAGTCCCTCGATGACGCTATTCAAAAAGTTGCCTTACAAAATGATCTTGGTCCCTCAAAATGCTAAGATACTTTGCAACATTGCTAACCATGGTTATACGATGACCCACGCCCGTCCCGTTTATATCTAAAGATAGGGTTGCTTACCAAATAAATGGTAAGACAACAATGTCAAAGGAATATAAAATGTACAAGAAAGACATTTGAGTAGGTAGATTACTTCTAGTTACTTGCTCTATTTCAAAACAACTATCCTTGCTATTTTCAAAACAAACACACACATCTTACAAGCATTGAAAACATTTTCAAAAAGACAAACATCTTTGTATACATTCTTACGAACGAGAATCATTACAAAGATTGCCTAAACGAATGGCCTCTTTTACAAAATACTTTCTAAACCACACCAAACACAATTTCAAACAAACAAAAGCAAGTCATCTAAGCAAGTAACTAAGAGCCCATGGAAAACCATGGATGAAAAGGGAGTTAATACCTTCCCTTTTCATAATCTACCCCCCCGAACTCAAGAAAACATCTCAAAGGTCTTTCATGTGCTTTTTCACCTTTCCTTTTGGATAAAAGAAAAGTCGGTGGCGACTCTTGCTAACTGAAACATTTGCGATAAAATGCAAAACCCTCAAGTCAGTTCTTCCACCGTATCACAATATGCATGCCCACTTTTTTTTTATGATTTCAAAAAAACATATATATTGGGCCTAACCTTGTTTACTACTTTTTACCCCCATTTCCACTTTCTAAACCCCCTGACTTGAATATTTATATTTTCTTTTATTTTCTTTTATTTTTTATATATAATATTATTACTATTATAATTATTTTTATTAACAAAAATCCAAAAATATATTTTATTTATTTATTAACATACTAATATACTTATTTTTATTTATTTTAAGACAAAAAGACAAAAATATTCTCTTAAACAAATCAATTTCTTTCCTTAAATATAAATTAATATTTAGACTTAGGCTTATTTTCCCCTTTTAATTAAAATTGACTTAGGACTTAGGAATTAAATTAATTTTTTTAGTTTGATTAATTAAATTAAAACCTTTTCATAAAACCCTAAAAAAAATTATTTCTTTAATTTAAATTAATTTCATTTCTTTTAAACTTAATTTTAATTCTCTTATTTTAGTTAATTATTTTCTTTTAAGTTAATTAGGTTAAAACAAAATCTTTTCTTAACAATGACTAAAATCCATTTTCTTTTTCCATTTACTTTCTAGCATATTTATTCATTCTTGTACATTATATTCATTTCCATTCTTGTACATTTATTCAATATGGTTGTAATAGATAATTAGGGTTTAATTTCTTGCAATTCCCATTTGTACATTTGTATCCCCCATCCCCCAAAATGACGTAATAGCGTAGAATTTACATTTCTGCAATTTATCGCTTTCATATAAATGCTAGTAATTAGGGTTGGTATGACAAGATAAAATCAATCTTAGAAAATCCTAATCCAAGACAAAACAAGCATGAAATACAAAAAAATTGCACACTTAAACCTCTAGGGTTAACTCCACTTGTTTCTTTAAGAAATAAATGGTCATGATATGCATGTGAGACATCTTAGCAAAAACAATAAAAAATACAAGACCATAGTCCCTCGATGACGCTACAAATGTTTCCTTACAAATGATCTTAGTCCCTTAAGAAAAATGCTAAGATATCTTGCAACATTGATATCAATGACTATACGATGACCCACGTACGTCCCTTTACATCCAAAAATAAGGCTTCTTACCAATCAATGATAAGATAGCAATGTCAAAAGAAGATAGAAACGAACAAAAGACTTTTTGAGTATGTATAACGTCATTAGTTTCTTGCTCACAATCCACCTTCAAAACAAACATCATTTCAAACACACTAAACACTTTCAAAAACATGAAATATTTTCAAAAGTCCAACACTTTGTATGCATTCTTATAGAGATGAGAATCATTACAAAGTTTGCCTAAACAAAGGCGCTTTTCAAAAATACTTTCAAAATCCACCACAAATACATTTCAAATAAAGCAATTTCAAAAACGATCTAGCAAGCAACTAAGAGCCCATAGATAACTATGGATGGAAAGGGTGCTAACACCTCCCCTTCTCATAACCTACCCCCCGAACTCAAGAAAATATCTCAAAGGTCTTTCCTATTCTTTTCACCCTTTCCTTATTGGATAAAAGAAAAGCCGGTGGCGACTCTTGCTATCCGCAACAATTGCGATAAAATGCAAAACACCCAAGTCAGTTCTCCCATCGTATTATAGAATGCATAGCTATTTTAAAGTGAAATAAAGTAAAAGAAAGACAGAGAGCACAAAATTTGAATGCAAAACATCGAATGTTTTCATTAAATGAAAGTATGAATTTGAAATGACAACCCTTAACAAAAGAATCATTATGCCCCAGACAAGACACAAGGTTTAGAGTCATTGTTTTAAAAGAAATTACATAACCAAACTTCTTAAAGAAATAAAAGTAGGAATATCTATTACTCCTGACTAAAGGAGGTTGAGATAATGTCTTCTGCTTTCTAATTATTGAGTCTGTCACCAATGGTAGGGAATATCCAGTTGTCGAAGTCACAATCACTGCCAGCATCTTCTATGGAATTGACTCTGTTGTGCTGATACAGAATGGAGGTCTTCCAGCCCGAGTGCGACGAACATCCCTTTGATCCTTTGCAGTAAAGCCTAAACCAAAATTGTCATATTTGTAGGGGATATCGGGAAGCTGACCCCAAATTGTGCAACCACCTTCTCTATAGTAGCTTTAGCATCTTTCAAGGAAGCCATCTTGAGCGGAACCCTGGTAGTCTTTGGAATGGCAGAAACATCTTCAACAACAGTAGGGGAAATCAGTTCAAAAGCTTGGCATGGAGTCTCAATGAATTCGCTGTCCATTTCTATGATTCAGAATGAATTCAGGTGGCTGACCATGTACTCCTCCTCTCCACATACAGTAACAATCTTCCCTTTTACAGGATATTTCAATTTCTGGTGCAAGGTAGAGGTAACAACGCCTGCCCCATGGATCCAGGGGTGTCCCAATAGACAAGAATAAGCTGGTCAGATGTCCATCACATAGAAGGTGGATTCAAATATTTGTGAATCCACTTTGATCGGGAGGTCCACTTCTCCATGTACCATTCTTTTTGATCCGTCAAAGGCTCGAACTATGATGTCGCTAGGTTTCGGAACGACCCCTTCACAATCCAGTCTACCAAGAGCACCTTTTGGCAGAACATTTATAGAAGAACCATTATCAACTAACACATGAGCCAACGTAGTGCCCCTGCATTCAATGGAGACATAAATGGCCCTATTATGATTTCTCCCCTCCGGAGTCAGGTGAGCATCTGAGAAACCTAGTCCATTGTCAGTTATTAAGCTAGCAACATAACTTCCAAATTGATCGGAAGAAATATATTATGGTACATGAGCAATCTTCAAAAGTTTCATTAAAGCTTATGCATGGGCTTCAGAACACAGTAGTAAAGATAGCATGGAGATCTTGGATGGGGTCTACCCCAACTGTTCAACAAATTTGTAATCACTTCTACGAATGATCTTCAGAACCTTTTCCATCACTTATCCAGAGGTGTCTTTGACTGTAGCTTCTTTTGGTGCCTCCGTCCAGGCAAGCTCTATCATTGGATTTTTACCTCGAGCTTCGGCAATTGTCTTAGTAACTGTAACTTGAACAGGTGGAGAGATTTCTGGAGAGAAGATCCTTCCGATTCTTGTAATTTTACTGGTCCCCGCAATATTTTCAATATTGGTATCAGACTCTTCATCATCTTCATCAGACAACTCTTGTTTAATACCATGGTAATAAACGTCAAACCTATAATTCCATGGAATAGCCTTCTCCGAGGAATATGGGATGGGCCCAGGTTTTGTAATGTTTAAGAGAGCAGATTTTGGATTGGCAGTAATCCTTACAGGACCCTTAGAAGTGATCTTGAAAGGAGCACCAGATATGACAGATAAATCTCGGCATGAATTCTCAGCATAATGAATTTTCTCAATCAAAATTACATGTTCATCCATCAGGCATTGAATGCCTTTCTTCAGTAAACCGCATCCATTGGGTTGAACTGCACAACAATAACATTCTTTAACACAACCCAGAAATAAGTCGGCTTATAGAAAATTCTTCTTGACTGTTGAGAGATGAGCAACCACATCACTTACGGAGGTAACATACAAAACATCTTCAATATCACTTATACCTTTGTCATGCTTCGACATAGGAGCAGTAATCACGTTTAGAGTTTCAGGAGGGTTGAACTCAATTTCTTGTTATCAATCATGTCTTGGACTTTGTTTTTCAAGGCCCAGAAGTTGTTGGTGTCGTGCCCAGAACTGTTCGAATGATAGGCACACCTCACATTTGGATTTTACTTTGGAAAGGATGTTTGGGATTGGGAGGAGTATCCTGGAGTGTTATGAGGTCATCCTTTAACAAATGTTGAAATTCTTGAGCCAAAGGCATATTAATCCGGGTGAAATGCCTCCTCAGAGCATCTGACCTACGCTGATTGCCTTGTTGTGATTGTTGAACATGCGCTGGATTGGAGATTGTTGTAACCGAAAATTTTCCCTCTCATTTTACTCAACACATGTCCATTGAGATCCTCAACTTGCTCAAGGGTGCCCAAGAGTTGACCAGAGAAACTCTCTCCTAAGGCAATGTACCTCAAACTAAGATTTCCATTTTCATCAAGATGGGTGAAATCCAAAGACCTCATATGCTCTCCATGGTCCTAATATATTCTCAAGACCCTCCATGTCAAATTTCAAGCCTTGCACAAGAAGTTTGCTCAGTCAACTGCTCAGATGCCTAAGAATCGACTATATTAAGTCAAAAGTCAACAGTGGCCCACATACAGTCAAACTTCAAGATTTTTGGTCAACATCAATATTTTGAAGTTATATCCATCATTTGATCAAGGGTTGATCATGATTCCTCAAGGAATGCTCCTAATTCATCAAAACTCAAAAGTTGCCAAATAAGGGTTTCTTAGGAAAAGTCAACCAAACTTTGACCAAGCATAACTTCCTCATACTTTATCAGAAATTTTCCATTCAAGGCTCATTTTGAAGAGGGTGCAATTACCTACAATTCATTTTCATCCCTCAAGTTAAAAATATGCACTCATAAAAAGATATTAATTTCCACATTATAGGTCCTTTTGAAAAGTCAACCAAAACACTTTTTGGGTCAACGCTTCTTACATGAATATGGAAGACCCAATTGAGATGAGACCAAAAGCGTTGTTTATGGAACAAACTAAGCTTTCTAAAAAGTCCAAGAACACCACTCTAGGGTTAAAATTGGAAGAGATATGCCTTGTCAAAGTTTACCATTTTTGCAAAATTGCCAAAAGTCAAATGTGCTCAAAAATGCACTTTTTATTAAATGGGCCTAACTTTTTATGCTTGCAACTCACTCATAACATGGTCCACGACCCAAATATTTACCCACACATTATTTTCTTCATTTTTCATTTTATTTTGATTTTTTATTAATTAAAAATTGAATTAAATCAAATAAATGACAAATAATAGCAAATATTTGTTTTGATCTGATTTTTAGACAGGATCACAAGCTAATTATGTTGACATATGAGAATCAAATCGAATCAAGGGGGATTGGTACAAGAATGGCATGATTAGGCCTAATTTGGAAACAAATAATACAAGGAAGGAATGTGAACAAATCTTCAAGGTTTTCAAAGATACATGTAGTTTTTATAACCCTAATTCATTCAGGGTTATATATTGAGCAAGGCCAGGCACGAAAGAGAGGGCTAGCTGTCGTGGAAAGCACAAAGAAAAAAATCAATTTTTTGCAAAAAAGTAGTGAATCGGTTTCAAGCTTGGAGGCCAATTCAAGCCATTCTAACGTTGCCAATAGATTGTTGGACATCTCAGGAATGTATCTTCATCATTTGCAAGCCTTTTCACGCCCAGAAACGCACACTACAGACCCACGGTTTACCTTCCCTAGCTTGAATCATATTTTACAATTTACGCATGATTAATCATTCTTAAACATTGCATTGTGTTTATATTGTCATTTGCAACATTTTGGTTTACTTGATTTTGCGTTTTGATGCTTATATCCAGAGTTTCCATTATTAGGATTTGAGAGGCCGTTTTGGGGCTTCTTGAGACAGGTGAAATTGGCCTAAGTAAAGGGTACCATCGTACTCATGAGGTGAAAACAAATTGATTGATGTAGCCATAATTGATTTATCATGCCTGTGTTGGATTTTTGAGATTTACAGGTTTTTAGCCATAGACGTTGTCCGTAGGTATAAGTTATATACCTAAGACGACGGGCAGAAGGAAGAAGATGGTGATTTGTCACGACCCTATTGGACCATTCAAACCAGCGCACACGTTTTCAGTTTTACCCACTAATCCACTTTTCTTTTATATAATATTGTTTGTTTTCATTGTAATAACAACTAATACATGTAGCGCAGATGGCAAGAGTACACGCTGGGTAGTGGGAGGACCTAGGTTCGATCGCAGGTCCCAACAAATTCTATTTTCTTGTTTTCTTTCCACAAATTCAATGCACTACTTGTCCAAGCATCCCATCATACGCCCCACTGATCCAGCCAATGGATCATTGTTGATCAGATCCAACGCTTCACCAAAGCAGGACTATGGTGTACTCTCAAGCTTGCACAATAGGGAATCTCACACATGGGATGGGCTGAGAAGTTATTGGGCCTAAGCAGTTTCAACATGCACCCCCATGATTTCTTCAATACAAGCCCTTTTCTCATCTTTTTATTTTTAATTCTTTTTTGATTATTTACTTAATTATTTTCTTTTAATTAACATCAAAAATCATATATTTTTTATTTAATAAAAAAAATCACAAAAACACAAAAAAAACTTTTTTCATAAAAGATATTTTGTTTCCTTGAATTAATTAATTTAATTAAGTTAGGGCATTTAAATCTTGTTTTTGTAAATTAAAATCAATTAGAATTTAGGGTTTAATTTTGTATATAATTAATTTTTCTTCAAAAAATAACTTAAATATTTTCTCAAATTAGATTTTTTAGGTTTTCTAATCGTCCTCGCATTTAATTCGTCGCGCGCATTTTAATTACTTTTTTATTTATTTTTGTAACTGCTCTAAGTTTGTAATAGCTTTAACTAGGTTTTAATTCCGCATTTTATTTTACAGTCAAAAATAATTATGTATCTACGAAAGCCATGTAATAGCTAGAATTTTTAACTTTCCGCACTTTAAATTCCTGCAAATTTTAACTGTCTAGATGCATGGCTAATAGGATTGTATGGAAAGAATACTTGAAAATTAAAACGGTAGAAAACCCTAAATGTGCAAAGACAAATTAACTGAAAAATTCACTCGCACATGCTCACTCCTAGGGTTTACTCCACTTCGGTTGCCTTCGATTAAACGGTCATGAAGTATAAGGTTTGTTAGTGGTCGTCCTCTAGCCCCAAAAGATCTAAAAATGACCCATTTGGATGTTGCCTCAGAAAAGATCTTTAAGGTTTTAGGATGATTACTAAAATTCCCTAACATTGCTTTTTGTGATTGTATCTGTCTCTTCAAACGTCCCTTAAAACTCCAACAACGGTGCTACCTATTCCTTAATAATGGGATAGCGCTGTCAAAAGGAAAATGAACAGACTTTTTTCGAGTAGGTAGAAAACTCTTAAGTACTTGCTCAATCAATCAAACAAAACTTTTCACACAAACACGTTTTCAAAACAATTTTCAAAACAACTTTGTCACACCCTTGAGGACTGATACAAGGGTTATCACGAAGTAACCTTTTTTTCAAAACAAACACACACACAAGCAATTTTAAAATGAGAAAGTACCTAAGAGCCCATGGAAAACCATGGATAGAAAGGGTGCTAACACCTCCCCTTTCTATAATCTACCCCCCGTACTCAGAAACATCTCGAAAAAGGTTTTTTCTATTATTTTTCCTTTTCCTGATTGGATAAAATAAAAGTCGGTGGCGACTCTTGCTTACCGCGACATTTGCAAACAAAAAACGCAAACCAGTATTAACAGTCGGTTCTGCCACCGTATCACAGAACTGGCGACTCTGTTGGGGATTTATCATAAGTGAGGTATACCTTAGGATCTAGGTCACTTTTAAAATTGCTTTCCTGTTTGCTTTGTCTGCTTTATATTCAAGGGTTTTGTTGGGGTTATATAGATCCTACACCCGAATCTGGGGGCACTTTTTAGGTAAACAACAATAGATCGTGGAGACTGTACGGCGTAGACTGATATGGTTTAAGCGATGGCTATGTTGGTGTGACACTTTGGTTGGTACCGGTATCCTTCGTGTGGAAACGAGGAGAATACGGGGCCTCCGCGTGGTGTCGTGAAGCACTAACGGACCTTAGAACCTTATTTGAACAAACTTGGCCATTAGAAAGTAGTGAGATAGTCGGCCTCGGTATAAAGCTGAGGATTGGTTGATACTCGATGCTACACTCATTGGGATCAGACTTTCGGGATATTTCGGGCGCAAGAAAAGATTGCCTGAGCTGAAACAATGCCCGATAAAGGATGATCAGTGATATTGAGATCCCTTAGAACCCAATTACTATTTCTAAGACACGTTGAACCAACTAAACTTTAAGAGGGTACTTACCTGTGGAATTCATGCAAGCCTAAACTTAACGCTACTTGTGTGACTTGTTTTCTTTCTTTGCCTAACAATTTGAACTCATTGTAGGGCTTTGTTTGTATTCCTTGCAGGACCTTGTTTGTATAAATTCAATAAATTGGTTTCTTACCCTGTATTTTCGCTTAACGCATAACATACACATCATAGGATCATAACATGACATATCATACTAACTATTTCAAGGATCTCGAGGGCCTGTGATGCAGGTTATGATGAATCAAACGTCTAACAAGGGGCAATGGGATTTATTTTCCTCTAGCCAATGCCGTTAAAAGACCAAAACACGACAACTTGAGTCAGGGGCTATGACCCACTTGATACGGTGAGCTTGACTCTCGTAGAAGTACTCTCAGCGATACGAAGTTCTTCAATCAAAGCTGCAAAATTCAACTTCTGACATTTTCTTGTTTACCCCGCGAGATCCTTGAAAACATTTGCATATCATACATGTCATTGCATAACAGGTAGGATCCAATACATCTCTCTCATGTTCTCGCTGTTTATTTCAGCAATGGCTCTCAAACAAGACAACAGAGATCTCCAAACTCAAGAGGCTCAATTCATTCAAATGTTCCTAAACCTATCCAAGGGGCAGGAAGAGTTAAAATCACTCCTCGCTGGGGACCTGGCCAAGAAAAGTCCTGAAGACAATAAGGACGAACGGTTGGAACAAATGCAAGCTGAGGTAGATGCAATGAGAACCCAGATGCTGGGGCAGATGGATCTTATCCAAGGCCTAGCCCGGGGAAAAGAAGAGCTGATAACCATTATCAATAAACTTCATCATGATGGATACAACCGTATGAAGCAAGCAGTCGAGACTGGGGACCAAGTCATTGATCAACCTCCAAGAAGATAAGAGTTTGGTTTGGTGAAGAGTGGAACTTTCCAAATTGCTACTAACTCACAGGTCCAACAACAACCTCACCAAAAATAACGAGTTAATCAGAGTAAGCCATATACACCTAAGAGGCATTTTACCAAACTCAACATGCCGCTCTCTCAAGCTTTACAACAGATGTTAAGTGTGATACGATGGCAGAACCGAATGTTTAATACTGGTTTGTGTTTTGTGTTTTGTGTTCGTAAAATGTCGCGATAAGCAAGAGATGCCACCGACTTTTATTTCATCCAATCGGAAAGGAAAAAAGTACAGAAAAAAATCCTTTTTCGAGATTTTGAGTACGGGGGGTAGATTATAGAAAGGGAAGGTATTAACACCCTTTTTATCCATGGGCTCTTAGGTACTTGCTCATTTATAAATTTCTTGTGTTTGTGTGCTTTGTTTTTTTTGAAAAATGTTTTACTTCGTGATAACCCTTGTATCAGTCCTCAAAGGCATGACGAAGTTGTTTTGAAAATTTGTTTGAAAAGTGTAAGTGTGAAAAGTTTTGATTTTAGCAAGTACCTACTAGCATCTACCTACTCAAAAAAGATTGTTTTTGTTCTCGTTTCCTTTAGACAGCGCCATCCTACTATTGAGAAATAGTTAGCACCATCGTTGGAGTTTGTAAGGGTCAATTTGAAAGGGACGTACGGTCACTAAAGCAATATTAGGACACCTTAGTAGTAACCATAGAGTCTTAAGATATTTTGAGGCAACATTTCTGAGGCAACATTTCCGAGGCAACATTCGAATGAGACATTTGATCTTTTTTAGACGGGAGGGAAACCACTAAGACATCCTATGCTTAATGATCATTTACCGAAGGCAACCGAAGTGAGAGTATACCCTAAGAGTGAATATGTGCGAGTGATTTATTTTAAGTTTATTATCTTTGCACATTAGGGTTTTCTAACCATTTTAATTTTGTCATGCATTCTTGCCATACAATCCTATTAGCATACATCTAGACAGTTAAATATTTGCAGGAATTAAAAATGCGAGAAAATAAACCTAGCTATTACAAGGCTTCGGGGAGGGGGATTAATTACATAACCAAAAATCGGGGATTTAAACAGTAAATAAAAACCCTAAATTAACTATTACAGACCCTGAACAGTTACAAAATAATGGCAAAATAATTAACAAGCGCGCGACGAATTAAATGCGAGGTGATTAGGGTTTTGACCCTTTGACTAATCCTACTTGCGATTGATTAAGGAAAAAAGGTTTTTTTGTCATGTTTTGTTATTTAAGAAAATAATGAATCATTAAATTAAAAGAAAATCCTAAGTTCTAATTAATGTTAATTTTTGAAAATAAATTAATTAATTCTAAACAACCTAGTTTTGTATTTTTTATTTTATTTGCAAAAGGAAAACAATTAAATCAAGAATTAAACCTAATTTTTCTAGTTGATTTTAATTGTGAAAAACAAATTAAAGTTACCCTAAATTAAATTAAATTAATTAAATTAAATTTGATAAAAAAAAACCCTAATTCTAATTTTTGTGAATTCTTGACTTTGTGATTTTATATTAAAAAAATTGATTTTAAAAATAAAATAAATAAAGAATTAAGAATAAAGCCAAAATAAAATAATAAGAAAAAAAATGAGGAATTGGCCTGTGTTGTTAGCTGGAGAGGGGGTGCAAATCTGATTTTTTGTAAGGCCCATTAAGCATCAAGCCTGGTCAGCGCTAGATCTGGTATGGTGTTGACTTTGTGGTACACCATGGTCCTTCATTGGAGAGGCGTGGGATCTGATGATATGCTGGATCACATGGATTGATGGATCTATTGAATGAAAATAAAATAAATGAAACGCTGGGACCTGGGGATCGAACCCAGGTCCTTATGCTCGCCTCCTATGATGCCTTGCCAGCTGTGCTACGTTGTTAATTTGTTAATAAAATACAAACAAAACATAATATGCAAAACAAGATAGTTGGGTCAGAAAAAATGTGCAAGATTCAAACGCTCCAATGGTTGCTTGACACGCCAGCGTCTTCTTCCTAACAACCGTCATTTTAGAAAAAGAGACTTTTACCTACAGACGTTCACTGTAGGTATAACCCTGCACATTTCAAAAATGCTGTACACGCAAGATAAATGAAAGGTAATGGTACCAATCAACTCGTCTCATCCTCACGAGCATCATGGTACCTAATTCAAGGCCTGTTTTTTCCTGTACAAAAAGACCCTAAAAATAACTCAGAAACCCTAGCAATGGTAACATCATGTACAGACATCAAAAACACAATTAAATGGCATGGTTAGCTTGCAAACATGATGACAAACATACATATAACAATCAAAAGTGCTAATGATGCAAGAATTTTGATAATCGAATTAAAAAAATGTGTCAAACCGTGTGAAGTGTAGCGCATGTTTCTGGGTGTTTCAGGCCTTGCAAACGATTAGGACTGCTTCCTGGGACGTCCAACAATGGATTGGGATAGCTAGGATGGCTTGAGAGGGCCTGTGGAGTGAAAACCAATTCACACTTTTCTTTGAATTTTGTGACTTTGCTCTGCCTCTTTTCATGATTTTAACCCCTATTTTTTGATCTGGAATTCTTCATTATATAACCTAGAGTGAATTAGGTTAACAAACTTGAACTGAATCTTTGTATTTATCCAAGATTTGATTTGATTTGCAAGCTATATGATATGTTGCCATTTTGAGCAAAATCATGTCTTTCTTGTACAAATTTCCCTTGATTTTATTTGGTCTTGTTAACTCAGCATATCTTGATTACCAATCTGTCAAAAAAACAAATCAAATCATATCTTTGTTAATTTTCATCATTTATTTGATTTAATTCACTTTTTAATTAATGAAAAATCAAAATAAATTGAAAAATGAAGCACATAATGAGTGAGTGAAAATTTGAGTCGTGGACCACATTATAATTGAGGTGCAAGCATAAAAAGTTGGGCCCATTTAGCAAAAAATGAAAATTTGAGCACATTTGACTTTTGACAATTTTGCAAAAATGGTCAACTTGGACAATGTATAACTCTATCAATTTTGAACCTAGAGAGGTGTTATTGGACTTTTTAGAAAGATTAGGATGTCCTCTAAACAACCCTTTTGGTCTCATCTCAAATGAGTCTTCCATTCTCATGTATGAAGCTTTGACCCAAAAGGTGTTTTTGTTGACTTTTCAAAAGGATCTATAATGTAAAAATTCATATCTTTTTGTGAGTGCATATTCTAGACTTGAGAGACGAAGATGAATTGTAGGGAATTTCATCCTATTCAAAATGAGCTTTGGATGGATCATTTCTGATAAAGTATGAGAAAGTTATGCTTGGTCAAAGTTGAGTTGTGTAAGTCTCAGAGTGCCTAAGAGGGGGGGGGGGGTGAATTAGGTCTTATACAATTTATTCGGTTTTATGAGAATGCTTGGTAGTATTTTTGGTTAAGTGTATGAAGGTTTTGATTATATCTTTATCTTTTCTTGATTATGGTGATGAAAGCGATAAATGCCGAAAAGTAAAGAACACGGTGATATATCCTGGTTCCCCTCACAATCCGAGAGTACTCCAGTCCCCTTTCCAACACGAAAGAGATTTCACTATAGTTAGAATGATTGTACATCCTATTCTTACTATCTAACCTATAGGGTGATCAAAGGTTCTTAACACCTTTAAGACCAAACAAACACTAATGTGAATGAAGAACAATCCTCTTCAAATCACAACACTTACTTCCAACAATCCTGGATAGTAAGGGAAAACCTTTAAGTAATACAATGATTTAGTTTGAAGTATATGGAGAGCTTAATCAATCTTCAATTGATCTTCTTCTTCAAGATAAAAACAATTCTCAACAATGTATATAAATGTTCACAATGTATGAATGAAACTTGTAATGATAATGAAAGTGTATATGGCAAGTTTCACAAAATTATGAACACATGAAAGTTTAAATTCAAATGAGAGTGAATGAGAAAATTGTTAATGAAGAAGTATATTTGTTAATTTGAAAATTGAAGTATTGAATTTTGTTTGAAAAAAGAAAATCTGCATTTTATAAAGTTGTAAGAACCTCTTCATTCATGCCAATTCCGATGAAAAGTTGCAATGCATTCATGAAAAGATACCACTTGAAAAATGTTCAAAAAACAAAGTAAAAGCTGCATTGGTTCGCTAGGAACCGGTTCCGACACTGACAGAACCCGGTTCTTAGTGAACGTTATAAGTTGAAATTCAAATTTATCACGCAGGAACCGGTTCCCCTATTGGTACAACCCGGTTCCTGGTACAAAATCCAGGGACATGTTTTTTGAGAAATGCTGGAACCCGGTTCCCTGTTAGGGAGGAACCGGTTCCTAAAGGATTATTTTCAAAAATAATTTTTGAAAGATATTTCAAACAAAGTTTTTCTTGATGTTAAAGTTATAGAATATGTATATGTTGATGAATGCATATTGTGAACATCTATATTCAAGATTTTAAGAATTATTTATACCATATTGACATTTGATGATTTCTTCAATAATTCTTCAATAATCTTCAAGACTTTTATTTGATGTTTATAAGCTTTTTTCACATCCTTTGAAAGTTGATGTCCATGTTGTCTTCATCAAAACACATGCTTTAAATATGACTTGAGAAGCTTGCAATTACATTCTCCCCCTTTTTGATGATGACAACCAAGTCTTGAAAACGATTTCTTGAAATGTTCATTGTTGTTTTGTGTAGAAAACATGTTGAGCAAATGCAAGGCTCCCCCTAAATTGTATGCTCCCCCTAAGTCCATGATTCTTTGAATTTTGGAGAGAGTTTGATATTTATTTGGGCCTTCAATTTCTTTGAAACAAAACAACACACATGCATACTCTTATCCCCCTTTGTTAACATAAAAAAGGATGGGGAAAAAGAGTGAAATAGATACATATAAAAATTAAGACGTGTATCTTAAGAGAAACATTAGATATCACCTTCATCCAAAATACAAAGTTCTCTTCGGATTTTGAAGAAAGGTTCTTGAGCAAGCGGTTTAGTGAAGATATCTGCGAGTTGGTTATGAGTATCCACAAAAGTGACTTCGACATCTCCTTTAAGTACATGATCACGGAGAAAATGATGTCGAATATCTATATGTTTGGTTCTTGAATGCATGACCGGATTCTTTGTAATATTGATAGCACTTGTATTGTCGCATCGAAGAGGAATGCATCCGAGATCAAGTCCGTAATCACGGAGTTGTTGCTTGAGCCAAAGAATTTATGCACAACAACTACCCACTGCTATGTATTCTGCTTCGACCGTGCTAAGAGCAACACATGCTTTCTTTTTACAAGCCCATGATACTAATTCATTTCCAATAATGTGACAAGTACCACTTGTGCTTTTACGATCAGTTTTACAACTTGCATAATCCGCGTCAGAATAACCAATTAAAGTGCAAGTACTACCTTTTGGATACCATAGGCCGACATTGATTGTTCCTTTAAGATACTTCATGATCCTTTTAACTGCCATGAGGTGTGATTCCTTTGGATTTGCTTGAAAGCGAGTGCAAAGACAAACACTAAACATGATGTCAGGACGGCTTGCCGTCAAGTACAATAAAGAACCAATCATACCTCTGTACTTTGTAATATCAATTGAAGTACCTGATTCATCTTGATCAACATATGTACCGGAGCCCATTGGAGTGTTCATGGCTTTACAATTGTCCATATCAAACTTTTTCAATAATTCTTTGCAATACTTAGATTGATTGATGAAGATTCCATCTTCTAGTTGCTTGATTTGTAGTCCAAGAAAGTAGTTCATCTTTCCCATCATAGACATCTCGAATTCTCCTTGCATCATCAATGAGAATTCCTCACACATTTCTTTGTTAGTCGATCCAAAAATGATATCATCAACATAGACTTGAACCAATAAAGTGTTACTTTGGATTTTCTTAATGAACAAGGTTTTATCAACCTTACCCTTTTCGAAACCTTTTTCACACAAAAAATTGCTAAGTCTATCATACCATGCTCTTGGTGCTTGCTTTAAGCCATAAAGAGCCTTTCTCAACTTAAAGACATGTGAAGGATGTTTGAAGTCTTCAAATCCTGGGGGTTGTTTGACATAGACTTCTTCATTGATGTATCCATTCAAGAATGCGCTTTTGACGTCCATTTGAAAAAGCTGAAAATTTAATGAACAAGCATAAGCAAGTAAAAGACGTATAGCTTCTAACCTTGCAACCGGAGCAAATGTTTCTTCAAAGTCGATTCCTTCCTCTTGATTGTAACCTTGGGCAACCAACCTTGCTTTGTTTCGAACAATTAGACCATTCTCATCAAGTTTGTTCTTAAACACCCATCGGGTACCTATGATGTGTTTACCACTTGGTCTAGGAACAAGTTCCCAAACTTGATTTCTCTCGAATTGATTCAATTCTTCTTGCATAGCAATAATCCATTGATCATCTCCTAAGGCTTCATCAATTTTGGTAGGTTCAATTTGAGAAACAAACGCCATGTTTAAGCAAGCATCTTTTAGATTCAATCTTGTTGATACTCCTTGGCTAATGTCACCAATAATTTTGTCAATAGGATGGTCTCTATGAGTTCTCCATTCTTTTGGTAGATCATTGGTGTTTGAATCTTGTTGTACCATGTTTTCTGAATTTTCCGGTGATTTCTTAATTTGATCAAATGAAAGATCTCCAGGGGGTAAATCTATAGGATCATCATCATCACAAACAACTATTTCCTCCTTAGAGGGGTTAGTTTCATAAAAAGATACATGCATAGATTCTTCAATAGTTAAAGTTCTTTTATTATAAATTCTATATGCTTTACTAGAAAGCGAATAACCAAGAAAAATACCTTCGTCGGATTTCTCGTCAAACTTATCGAGATTATCCTTGTCATTATTAAGAACAAAGTACTTGCATCCGAAAATGTGAAAGTGAGCAATATTTGGCTTTCTTCCTTTGAAGAGTTCATATGGAGTCTTCTTTATTATAGGTCTAATGATAACTCGATTTCCAACATAACATGCCGTACTAACCGCATCCGCCCAAAAATATTTAGGAAGATTTGCATCATTAAGCATCGTTCTTGCAAGTTCCACTAGAAACCTATTCTTTCTTTCAACTACTCCATTTTGTTGTGGAGTTATAGGCGCTGAAAAATTATGAGAGATACCATGTTCTTCACAAAATTCTTCAAATTGAGCATTTTGGAATTCTCCACCATGATCACTTCTTATGGATACAATCTTTAGGGATTTTTCATTTTGGATTTGCTTAGCATACTTCTTAAAGGCTTTGAAAGCATCACTTTTCTGCACAAGAAACAAAGTCCAAGAATATCTAGAAAAATCATCAATAATGACTAAAGCGTATACATTACCTCCGAAGCTTTTTGTTCTTGATGGACCAAAGAGATCCATGTGTAACAATTGTAGTGGCCTTGTAGTAGACACCACATTCTTAGATTTGAAAGTTGTTTTGGTCTGTTTTCCCTTTTGGCATGCATTACATAATTTGTCTTTGATGAACTTCATCTTTGGTAGACCAATAACTAAGTCATGCTTAACCAATTTGTTCAAGTGCTCCATGTGAATGTGAGCGATCCTCTTGTGCCATAACCAAGCGTCATTGTTGTTTACCATAAGACATTGTACCTTCAGAGACAAATCATCTAAAGTAATCATAAAAATATTGTTAGATCTTATACCTTTGAGTTTTACCTCATTGGTTGCCTCATCCATAATGAGACATTCATCTTTGTTGAATTTGATCTTGAACCCTCTATCGCAAAGTTGACTTATGCTAAGAAGATTGTGTTTTAATCCTTCAACATAGAGAACATCCTCAATTTGAATGGATGGAGGTGTGCCAACTATTCCAACTCCAAGAATCTTTCCTTTGGTGTTGTCTCCATAGGTGACATACCCTTTGGCTTTATGTACTAGATATGAAAATTGGTGTACATCTCCTGTCATATGCTTTGAACATCCACTATCAAGATACCAAACATTTGATGTGGATTTCAAGCATACCTACACAAACAAATTATTCTTTGTTAGGTACCCAAGTTGCCTTGGGTCCTTCATAGTTAGTTCCCTTTTTCACCCACACATAATGCCCACTTGCTATACTAAAGTTTCTAACATAGCAAGCATTAGGTGTATGGCCTTTAATACCACAATAAAAACAAGTAGGTTCAAAGTTACTTCTATATCTAGAAGGATAAGATTTCTTCTTAGGAAATGTTTTCTTTTTCGATACATTAGCCTTCTTCTTTTGATGATTATGAACAACTTGCTTCTTTTCTACCTTCTTGGGATTGGAACTATTACTAGCCTTTACAAACATAGTGGGATTGTTACTTGGTTTCTTAGAATTCACATAACCAAGACCCCTTTTATCATTTGGATAACGTTGTTGGCTTAGTAATCCTTCCAATCCTATTTGTCCTTTTTCATATCGTTCAATGACTCTTTTCAATTGAACAATTTGAAAGACATTTGATTCACACTTGGAGCATGCAAAGTTTTCTTTTTCTTTAATAAAATTCTGTTTTTGAAGATCAAAATCTTTAGTCATGGTGTCAATTTTTTCTAAACAACTTAGAAGTTCTTTTTCTTGATTTGACACCTTTTTGTATAAACTTTTGCATTCTTTCAAGAGTTCATCAATAGCATCTTGAACATCATCATCAAAAGTATTAAATTCATTACTAACCTCTTCTTCATCGTCGGAGAGATGTGAAGCCATCAATGCTAGATTTGCACATTCCTCGCTTTCCGAATCGGATGAAGAACTTATCTCATTATCTTCCCATGCAACATAAGCCTTTTTGTTCTTGAACTCCTTTTTGCCTTTGAATCCATTTTTCTTGGAGAGTTTTGGACAATCCAGCTTTATGTGACCTTGCTTTCCACATTCATAACATGTGACATCTTGTGTTGATGTGGAGGCTTCTTTATCTTTATGATTATAAAATTTCTTTCTCTTGACAAAGTTAGCATTATGAAGATTATTTTTATGACCAAAATATTTTCCTAACCTTTTTACAAGAAGCAAGAAGTTTTCATCTTTCTCCGATGCATCTTTATCTTGACTTTCCTTTGAATCAACTTTCAAGGCAATGCCTTTGGATTTCTTCTCTAAATTTTCATGTTTTTCAAGTATACCGAGTTCCGTTTCATATTCTTGAAGTTTGCCAAATAATGTAGCGAAAGTCATTGCGGAGAGACTCTTCTTTTCCGAGATTGTCGTTACCTTTGGTTGCCATTCCCTAGTCAATGATCTAAGGATTTTCAAGTTGAGTTCATCATTTGTCAATGTTTTACCAAGAGCATTTAAGTGATTTGTCAAATGCACAAATCTCTTTTGTAAGTCAAGAATGGATTCTCCGGGCTGCATTCGAAATAGTTCATATTCTTGACTCAAGGTATTTAGCCTTGATCTTTTTACTTCAGCCGTTCCTTCATGAGTTTGAACCAGGGTATCCCATATTTCTTTTGCTGTCTTGCAGTTTGAGACACGGAAAAGTTCGTCCATACTGAGTGCACCTTGAAGAAGGTTTATTGCTTTTTTGGCATAGAGAACTTTCTTTTTATCATCGTCGTCCCATGCAGTTTTGGGCTTTACAGAACGAATGCCATTGATTACTGATATTGGGATAAATGGACCATTTTCAACAGCATCCCATACTTCCTCTCCTTGTGCTTCTAAATGCGCCTTCATGCGTATTTTCCAGAAGTCAAAATATTCACCACAGAATAGAGGAGGTTTGTTGTTACTACCACCATCTCTGAAAACTGGTTGATGATTTGCAGAAGCCATTCTGGATCTTTAGGAACAAGTTACCTATAACTTGCTCTAATACCAATTGTAAGTCTCAGAGTGCTTAAGAGGGGGGGGGGGGGGGGGGTGAATTAGGTCTTATAAAATTTATTCGGTTTTATGAGAATGCTTGGTAGTATTTTTGGTTAAGTGTATGAAGGTTTTGATTATATCTTTATCTTCTCTTGATTATGGTGATGAAAGCGATAAATGCGGAAAAGTAAAGAACACGGTGATATATCCTGGTTCCCCTCACAATCCGAGAGTACTCCAGTCCCCTTTCCAACACGAAAGAGATTTCACTATAGTTAGAATGATTGTACAGCCTATGCTTACTATCTAACCTATAGGGTGATCAAAGGTTCTTAACACCTTTAAGACCAAACAAACACTAATGTGAATGAAGAACAATCCTCTTCAAATCACAACACTTACTTCCAACAATCCTGGATAGTAAGGGAAAACCTTTAAGTAATACAATGATTTAGTTTGAAGTATATGGAGAGCTTTATCAATCTTCAATTGATCTTCTTCTTCAAGATAAAAACAATTCTCAACAATGTATATAAATGTTCACAATGTATGAATGATACTTGTAATGATAATGAAAGTGTATATGGCAAGTTTCACAAAATTATGAACACATGAAAGTTTAAATTCAAATGAGAGTGAATGAGAAAATTGTTAATGAAGAAGTATATTTGTTAATTTGAAAATTGAAGTATTGAATTTTGTTTGAAAAAAGAAAATCTGCATTTTATAAAGTTGTAAGAACCTCTTCATTCATGCCAATTCAGATGAAAAGTTGCAATGCATTCATGAAAAGATACCACTTGAAAAATGTTCAAAAAACAAAGTAAAAGCTGCATTGGTTCGCTAGGAACCGGTTCCGACACTGACAGAACCCGGTTCTTAGTGAACGTTATAAGTTGAAATTCAAATTTATCACGCAGGAACCGGTTCCCCTATTGGTACAACCCGGTTCCTGGTACAAAATCCAGGGACATGTTTTTGAGAAATGCTGGAACCCGGTTCCCTGTTAGGGAGGAACCAGTTCCTAAAGGATTATTTTCAAAAATACTTTTTGAAAGATATTTCAAACAAAGTTTTTCTTGATGTTAAAGTTATGGAATATGTATATGTTGATGAATGCATATTGTGAACGTCTATATTCAAGATTTTAAGAATTATTTATACCATATTGACATTTGATGATTTCTTCAATAATTCTTCAATAATCTTCAAGACTTTTATTTGATGTTTATAAGCTTTTTGCATATCCTTTGAAAGTTGATGTCCATGTTGTCTTCATCAAAACACATGCTTTAAATATGACTTGAGAAGCTTGCAATTAGAAGTTGACTTTTCTTGTAAAACCCTAATTTAGCACCTTTGGATTTTGATGAATTGTGAGAAATCCTTGAGAAATCATAATCAACCCTTTATCAAATGATGGATAATACTTCAAAATGAGGATGTTGACCAAAACTCTTGAAGTTTGACTGTATGAGGGCCCTAACTGACTTTTGACCTAGTACAATTGATTTTCAAGTATTTGAGCAGTTGATTGAGACAACGTCTTTTGCAAGGCTTGAAACTTGACATGGATGATCTTGGGAACATATTAGGACAATGGTGAGAATTTGAGTCCTTTGTGGTTCACACATCTTGATGCAGATGGAAACCCTAATTTGAGGTATACTGCCTTAGGAGAGAGTTTGTCTGGTCAATTCTTGAACTTCCTTGAGCAATTTGGGGACCTCACTTGCCATGTGTTGAGAAATATGGGAGGGAAAATTTTAGGGTACAATAGCTGCCCCTGTTCAATCTTCTTAAACCTGAGGATGTAGATTGGCTCGTCTGCCTTTCGTGATCTGAAGGTGGAAGATGATTGAACACTAGAGTGCCCAGAAATTTGCACTCACATGAAGTGGCACTTGATTTGTGATATTGGGAATGGGCTTACAGATGCCATTTCGAGGTCTAGGATTGAAGATTGTCGGAGATGGTCTTAAAGATGCCATCCGAAGAGGTGTCGATCGCGTAAGAGATTCCTTTGCGAGAACCCGTATACCTGTTGTTGAAGAGGACTTCACTGGGGAATGCCGGTCTTTTGTCTTGGGAGAAATAGAGTTTTAGGAGTTTCAATTATCCGTTACTCTACTGGGGAATAACTTCAGTTTGGGAAAGCGGAAGTGAACTGCGTATTTGGTCGGGGTATATGCTGCACCGCGACTTACTGGAGAGATGCGAAACCAATCGTGTTTGATCGGGTCCTGGTCTTACAGTGTTGTGGACTGCTGTTTAGAGATAAGAGAGGAAGAACCCGGACAATAAGGTCTTGAGAAGGAACCTGGACAGTAGGGTTACTTCGATATGAAATTCTGGATAGTAGGGCTTGAGAAGAAACCTGGACAGTAGGGTTACTTCGATATGAAAGCCTGAATAGTAGGGCTATGAGAAGGAACCTGGATAGTAGGGTTACATCGATATGAAAGCCTGGATAATGGGGCTGTGAGAAGGAACCTGGATAGTAGGGTTACTTCGAAATGAAAGCCTTGATAGTAGGGCTGTGAGAAGGAACCTGGATAATAGGGTTACTTCGATATGAAAGCCTGGATAGTAGGACTGTGAGAAGGAACCTGGATAGTAGGGTTACTTCGATATGAAATCCTGGATATTAGGGCTGTGAGAAGGAACCTGGATAGTAGGGTTACTTTGATATGAAATCCTGGATAGTAGGGATGTGAGAAGGAACCTGGATAGTAGGGTTACTTCGATATGAAAGCCTAGATAGTAGGGCTGTAAGAAGGAACCTGGACAGTAGGGTTACTTCGATATGAAATCCTGGATAGTAGGGTGGTGAGAAGGAACCTGGATAGTAGGGTTACTTCGATATGAAAACCTAGATAGTAGGGATGTGAGAAGGAACCTGGATAGTAGGGTTACTTCGATATAAAATCCTGGATAGTAGGGCTGTGAGAAGGAACCTGGATAGTAGGGTTACTTCGATATGAAAGCCTAGATAGTAGGGCTGTGAGAAGGAACCTGGATAGTAGGGTTACTTCGATATGAAAGCCTGGATAGTAGGGCTGTGAGAAGGAACCTGGATAGTATGGTTACTTCGATATGAAATCCTAGATAGTAGGGCTGTGAGAAGGAACCTGGATAGTAGGGTTACTTCGATATGAAATCCTGGATAATAGGGCTGTGAGAAGGAACCTGGATAGTAGGGTTACTTCGATATGAAAGCCTGGATAGTAGGGCTGTGAGAAGGAACCTGGATAGTAGGGTTACTTCGATATGAAAGCCTGGATAGTATGGCTGTGAGAAGGAACCTGGATAGTAGGGTTACTTCGATATGAAAGACTGGATAATAGGGTTGTGAGAAGGAACCTGGATAGTAGGGTTACTCCGACATGAAAGCCTGGATAGTAGGGCTGTGAGAAGGAACCTGGATAGTAGGGTTACTTTGATGTGAAAGCCTGGATAGTAGGGCTGTGAGAAGGAACCTGGATAGTAGGGTTACTTCGACATGAAAGCCTGGATAGTAGGGCTTGAGAAGGAACCTGGATAGTAGGGTTACTTCGACATGAAAGCCTGGATAGTAGGGTTGTGAGAAGGAACCTGGATAGTAGGGTTACTTCAATATGAAAGCCTGGATAGTAGGGCTGTGAGAAGGAACCTGGATAGTAGGGTTACTTCGATATGAAAGCCTGGATAATAGGGCTGTAAGAAGGAGCCTGGATAGTAGGGTTACTTCGAGATGAAAGCCTGGATAGTAGGGCTTGGGAAGGAACCTGGGTCGTAGGGTTACTTCGACATGAAAGCCTGGATAGTATGACTTGAGAAGGAACCTGGATCATAGGGTTACTTCGAAATGAGTTTGGGTAAAACTGCAGAGGGAATCTGGGTGAGGTTGCCTTGTGATGAGTTGGTGTGGGACTTCAGGAGGAACCTGGGTAAGGTTGCTCTGTGATGAGTCTGTGTAGGACTTCAGGAGGAACCGGGGTAAGGTTGCTTTTTTCGCATCGATGATTACCCTGTTTAGCATCGAGTGTTAATCATGGACCTGCTGGAAATTGTTGATAATAACTGTCTTTCCTGAAAGAAATACATGGTTAGTTATGTGCGATGCATGAGATGCATTGTGATAAGGTTCTCCAAATAACTGAGATTATGTTATATGTAATGTATGCACATGTCATGATGTATGAACATGAAATGCTGACGTAACAATCTAAGTCCGGGAAAATAAATCCCTGATTGTTGTTCGGAGAGTATGAGAAATAGTATTCTTGACTGCTGTAAAAAAACATAGCTCCTCTACTTCTGTTGGGGATGGTGAACAAAGATGACTAGCTAGGGATTCACATCCATTCGGCTGGTGAATATGCTGCCGGAAGAGACCCTGTCTAAGGATAACTCTACGGGGAATAACTCTGTTAGAGAGGAGATATTTTGTTGATAGATCTGCTGATTTGGAGAAATAAACTCAGTTGGGGATGAATTTCCGTTGCTGGTGATAATGAATTCTGTTGGAGATTGAATTTCTGCTTGTGAGAGAAATAAACTCTGCTTGGGGAAAAATTTACTGACTCACTCGCGATTGTGAACCTCAGCTGGGGAGAGTTATGTCCTGTTTGGGAAAGCTAACATCACTGTCTTTGGATACTTTTTACTCTGTGGGGAGTGTATGTACCACTACTCATGTTCTCAAGTTGGCTCTATCCCGGTACCTGATGGGCAGAGTAACTGTAAGGTTTGGGCACTTCTTGTTTTCCCTGTCTTTGGTATTACGAGTAATCGTCTTTGTTTCTCATGTAAACATTTATGAGCAACAATCATTTTCAAGTGCATATATAAAAAATGAATCATTGGACGTTCTTGCAAAACAAAACAGAAAAAAGAAAAAACAAATTGAAGTTTCTTGTGAAAATGACTTGTATTGATTTTTGAAGTTGGCCTGTAATAGGCATTTTTGTACAAAGAGGTTGACGTCCTAGTAAGAGAATACCGCCGAAAGAAATTATTTAATTTGTGTAAAAGAAAGAAAAACAGCTATGTGGAACGACCCCACCAGGTTTCAACTCTGCTATTTCCTTTATATCTTCAAGCGTTTCATCACTTTGCTACTTTGCCGAAGGTTGATCAGATCGATTGGCGTTGTCTGAGCTTGATAGTCGATACCGAAGTCTGGTTGCAAGATGGTCCAATGAGACATAGTGTTACGCTTCAATCCCTAATTATTTCCTGGACTTCCCTTTAGGGTTTTCAGTCCACCGGGATACCCCTTTTTGCCCAAGTCGCCTTTTGAGGTTTTCGACTTACCGGGTGTACATTTTTTTCATTTTCATCCCTTACTTTTGCCCGAACCCTTTTGGTTCATCGGGAAGCTTTATTTTTCCTAGGCCATTCAACCTAGCGGGTCTTTGATTATGCGTAGTATCTTTTCACTATGTCTGCATTGACGGGGTGAGGAAGGTCGTCACCATCCATGGTGGTTAGAATCATAGCTCCTCCCGAGAAAATTTTCTTAACCACAAATGGCCCTTCATATATGGGGGTCCATTTTCCCTTGGGACTACCTTGCGGTAGTATGATGCGTTTGAACACTAGATCCCCAACTTGATATTCTTGACGTCTGACCTTCTTGTTAAAACCCTTGATCATTCGCTTTTGATACGTCTGACCATGATAGATAGCAGTAAGTCTCTTTTCATCGATTAAATTCAACTGATCAAATCGGGTTTGGATCCAGTCGTCTTCGTTCAAACCCGCATCCTTCATAATCCTGAGAGAGGGTATTTGGACTTTGATGGGTAGGACTGCCTCCATGCCATACACCAAATAGTAGGGTGTTGCCCCTGTCGACGTCTGTGTTGAGGTACGATACCCATGAAGATCGAATGGTAACATCTCGTGCCAGTCTTTGTATGTCACTGTCATCTTTTGCACAATTTTCTTGATGTTCTTGTTAGCTTCTTCAACAACGCCATTCATCTTTGGCCGATAGGGAGAAGAGTTATGATGTTGTATCTTGAACTGTTTGCAGAGCTCGGTGATCATTGTGTTGTTGAGATTTGTGCCATTATCAGTAATAATTCTCTCTAGGACACCATATCGACATATCAGATTGTGTCAGATGAACCGCGCCACGATGTTCTTGGTTACTATAGCAAAGGAAGCTGCCTCAACCCACTTTGTAAATTAATCAATGGCTACCAAAATGAAGCGATGCCCGTTAGACGCAGTAGGTCTGATCTCGCCAATCATGTCGACGCTCCACATTGAAAAGGGCCAGGAAGCCGTCAAAACATTCATGGGAACTAGAGGTACATGCACCTTATCAGCATAGACTTGGCACCTATGACAGGTTCGAGAGTGCTGATAACAATCGGCTTCCATAGTGGACCAGTAATATCCTGCCTGTAGGATTTTCTTTTCTATGGTATGTCCACTGGAATGAGTCCCGAAGGTACCCTCATGTAACTCTGCCATGATCCTTTCTGCCTCGCTCTTGTCTACACACCGCAGTAAGGTTGAATCATGGTCACACTTATAGGGGATCCCATTTCTAAGAAAGAACTTTGCAGCGAACCTTCTCAGAAACTTATTATCATTGACAAATGCCCCTTCGGGATACTCCTGAACCTCAAGATACCTTTTGATTTCGTGAAACCAGGGTTTGTCTGCCACTTCTTTGGTTTCGATCTCATAGCAGTGTGCGGGTTCATCCAACTTCTTAATGGTAATCTGGGGAGCTTCATTGTCCCACCTAACTTTAAACATAGAAGACATGGTAGCTAGCACGTCCGCCAACTGATTCTCCTCTCTTGGGAAATGTTCAAAGGTTATCTCCTTGAAGTGTGGGAGCAATGTCAGTACATATTCTCGGTAAGGAATAAGATTCGGGTGCTTCGTATCCCACTCGCCTTTGATCTGACTTATCACCAGAGCATAATCCCCAAATACACTCAAGAACTTAATCCTTAGGTCAATAGCAGCTCGAAGACCCATGATACACACTTCATACTCCGCCATATTGTTCGTGCTGTTAAAACATAATCGGGCGGTGAATGGAGTATGACAGCCCTCGGGAGATATAATTACAGCGCTAATACCATTACCCAATGCGTTCGAGGCTCCATCAAAATACATAGACCATCGGGATCCCTCCTCGGGTCCTTCATCCAGTCCAGGTTCTTTGTAATCAGTCACCAACATGATATTCTCATCCAGGAACTCAAAATTCATGGACTGGTAGTCGTCCATGGCCTGATGAGCCAAATGATCAGCCAATACACTTCCCTTAATTGCTTTTTGGGTTGTATATTGTATGTCGTACTCAGTTAAGATCATTTGCCACCTTTCTATTCTTCCGGATAAGGCAGGCTTCTCAAAAATATACTTGATCAGATCCATCTTTGATATCAACAAAGTAGTGTGAGTTAGCATATACTGTCTCAGTCAACGAGCAGCCCATGCCAAAGCGTAGCAAGTTTTCTCGAGCAATGAGTATAGGGTCTCACAGTCGGTAAAATTTTTGCTAAGGTAGTAAATTGCATGCTCTTTTCGACCAGACTCGTCATACTGCCCATCACACACCCCATTGAACTGTTTAGCACTGCCAGGTATAATATCAAAGGTCTTCCTTCGACTGGAGGAATCAAAATTGATGGTTCTTGAAGGTATTCCTTGATTCTTTCGAAAGCAGTCTGGCATTCATCATTCCACTTTACCACTTGATATTTCTTTAGCAGCTTGAAGATTGGCTCACAAGTAGCAGTCAGATGTGAAATGAACCTGGCGATGTAATTCAGACGTCCCAAGAAACCTCTAACTTCTTTTTCTATGCGGGGAGCCGGCATCTCTTGTATGGATTTTAACTTTGCAGGTTCTACCTGAATACCTTTGTCATTGACAACAAAACTCAGAAGCTTACCAGACCTTACCCCGAAGGTACACTTGTTCGGATTCAACCTCAGCTTGTACGTCTTCAACCAATCAAATAATTTCTGGAGATGATCAAGGTGCTCTTCCTCAGTCTGGGACCTGACTATCATGTCATCGACATAAACCTCGATCTCGTGGTGAATCATATCATGGAACAAAGCAACCATGGCGCGCTGATAAGTTGCCCCAGCATTCTTCAACCCAAAAGGCATTACCTTGTAACAAAAGGTGCCCCACTGCGTAACAAAGGTTGTCTTCTCCATGTCTTCAGGAGCCATCTTGATCTGGTTGTAGCCAGAAAAACCATCCATGAAGGAGAAGATATTGTGTTGCACGGTGTTGTCTACTAGAACATCAATGTGAGGAAGTGGGAAGTCATCCTTGGGGCTTGCCCTGTTCAAATCTCTGTAGTTCACACACATCTGTACCTTACCGTCCTTCTTAGGTACCGGAACAACATTGGCAACCCACTGCGGATAAGAAGTGACAACTAAGAATCCTGCGTCGAACTATTTCATAACCTCTGCCTAGATTTTCTCTGACATCTCAGGGCGCATACGGCGAACCTTCTGCTTTACCAGAGGGTAGTCTTCTTTAGTCGGCAGGCGATGTACCACAATATCAGTGTCCAAACTAGGCATGTCTTCATAGGACCAGACGAAGATCTCAACATAGTCGTGTAGCTCTGTATTAACCATTGTTTGACACTAGGCTCCAGATTCACACCTATTTTAACCTCTTTCATGTCTTCCTCTATACCCAAATTCATTGACTCAACTGGCTCTTCATGAGGCTGTATGGCCCTTTCTTCCTTCTGTAATAGTCTAGCAAGTTCTCCAGGCACCTCACAATCATCCTCACCCTCGTCCTCGGCTTGGTTGATCGGATTTTTGAAGTCATAACTGGAAATAGCAGAGCTGTTATCAATGGGATCCAGAGGGGATATGGATCTACAGTTTGATACGTGAGTGTGTGTAAGAGAATATCTGTTTCGATAAAGTGAGAGACAGAAAAGAAAAACAAGGATTGCAAAATTTGTATGCAAGAAACGTCCAATGCTTTATTAATGATATATGAAATGACAAATAATATCCCTCACAAGCAAAGCCAAGGTGCCTTGGGCAAGGCACCGGGCCGTAAAGTTTCAAATTGTTTATTACGAATCTTAAAACAAATGAGTCAATTACTGCGGAATAAAAGAAACAGGTATGAAGTCCCTAGCCGTCCATTTATTCGGTCCACCGTTGGTTGTTGGGTAGATCCAGTTGTCGATGTCTGAATCCTCTTCATTGTCTTTGATTGCATTAATTCCCCGATTGCTGATGTGTAGAGGAGGTCTTCCAGCCCGAGCGCGCCTAACAGCCCTTTGAGCCCTTGTAGTAAAGCCCAAACCAAATTTATCAGTTTTGTGAGTGAAATCAGGGAGATGACCCCAATTGGTATACCCACCTTCTTCTACCACAACCCTGGCGTCCTTGAGAGAAGCCATTTTCAACGGAGGTTTTTTGGTAGTAACTTCAGTTGATGCCAAGACCTGAGGGACCTCTTCGAAATTCTGACAAGGAGTTTCTATGAATTCCCCGTCCATTTCTACGTAGTGGAAGGAATTGAGGTGACTCACCATATATTCTTCTTCACCTGGCACCATGACAATCTTTCCCTTCACCGGATACTTCAGCATTTGATGGAGTGTAGAAGTAACTGCCTCAGCCTCATGGATCCAAGGACGACCCAACAAGCAAGAATACGACGGTCTGATATCCATAACATAGAAGGTGGACCCAAAAGTCTGAGAACCCACTTTGACTGGGATGTCCACCTCCCCGTGCACCATTCTCTTCGATCCGTCAAAAACCCTTACCACAATGTTACTAGGCTTCAGAGTCAAACCCTTATAATCCAAACGGTCCAACGCTTTCTTCGGAAGAACATTCAATGAAGACCCGGTATCTACCAGCACATGAGCCATAGTGGTGCCCCTGCACTCAATCGAGATATGCAGAGCATCATTATGCTCTCTTCCTTTTGGAGTCAAATCTGCATCTGAAAAACCCAGCCCATTATCAGCAGTCAGGCTGGCCACACAATCTTTGAACTGATCAACTGAAGTCTCTTGCAGAACATGCACAGTCTTGAGAAATGCAATTAAAGCCTTCGCATGGGCTTCGGAACACAATAGCAAAGACAACATGGATATCTTCGGTGGGGTCTACCCAAACTGTTCAACCACATTGTAGTCGCTCTTCTTAATGATTTTCAGTATCTCTTCTATTTCTTGTTTAGAGGCTTCCACAATGATTTTCTTAGGGGCCTCCATCCGAGCAGGATCACCTATAATTTCCTTACCACGGAAATCAGATGATTCGCTGATAGGAGTAATAATCGGAGTAAGAACAGGAACAATAGTTGATGTACTAGCAGGAACAACAGATGGAATGACAATAGGCTTGTTGACAGTCTTAGGGGAAATCTCGGGAGAGAAAACCCTTTCACTTCGGGTAATCTTACTAGTCCCGACAATGTTACTGACATCAGTATCAGCTTCTTCATTCTTCAAATCTTGCTTAATGCCATGACAATACACATCAGCACCATAATGCCATGGGACAGCCTTGTCTGAGGTGTACGGGATGGGACCAGGAACTGTGATTATCAGCGGAGTAATTCTTTGAACAGGTGTAACCATAACAGGTCTTCTCGAGGAAACCTTGGAAGGATTGGCGGAAATGGTTATAATAGCAACGTCTTCATTTGGAACAACAGGAATCATAGTCTTCTCAAACAAAATTTCTTTATTATCTATCAGGCGCTGGACACCTTACTTCAACAAACGTCAACCAGAAGGTAGAATCGAACACATGTGGCAACCTTCACCACAACTTGGAAATAAACCGGCCAACAACAAGTTCTTCTTAATAGTCATAAGGGGAGTAGAAACTTCTTCAATAGAGGTTACAAAAAAATCAGTGTCAACAGCATTAACTCCACGACCATGTTTGGGCATGGGAGCAGTTATAACATTCAGCTTTTCTGGAGCATCGAACTCTATCTCCTTGGCTTCAAGCAAGTCTTGTACTTTGTTTCTCAGAGCTCAGCAATCATTTATATCGTGGCCAGGACTCTCAAAATGGTAGGCACACCACCCGTTGGGATTGTATCTGGGAGATGTAGTATTTGGATTCTTGGGAGCTTCTCTCAAGGTTGCCAAGTTGGATTTTAATAAATGAGGTATAACTTCAGCCAAAGTCATGTTGATGCGGGTAAACTGCCGTTGTGGTATTTCCACCTTTTGTTGATTGTTGCGTTTTGGAGAAACTGTGGGTCTTGGTATCACTATAGCATTTACCGTTTGACGGTGTTCAGACCTGCTTTGGCCCCTCGGGCTATAGATCACACTGGCTTCCTTCTTACCAGCGAAAGGCTTCTTTCCTGAACTCGAGGAGGTATCCTTTTGTATTTTACCACTCCGAATTCCAACTTTTACTCTTTCTCCAATTAAAATCAGCTCGGTGAAACCAGATGACGAGCTGCCGATTAAGTGATTGAAAAATGGACCAGATAGTGTCCCTAGAAACATATCAACCAACTCTCTATCCGACAACGGGGGTTGAACTCTCTCAGCCAAGTCTCTCCATTTTTGAGCATAATCTTTAAAACCTTCATCCGCACCCATGGATATACTCTAGAGTTGAGTATGAGTAGCAGCAAGGTCGGCATTGTACTGATACTGCTTGTAGAAAGCAACAAGAAGATCTTCCCAGTTTCGGACACTGGCTCCCTCCAACTAGTAGAACCATTCAAGCTGAGTCCCTGACAGACTATCTTGAAAGAAATGCACCCACAAATTTCTATCAGCGGTGTGGCGTTGGATTTTTCTGACATATGATCAGAGATGGAGCTTTGGGCATGACACTCCATCATACTTGGCAAAAACCGGAGCTTTGAACTTCTGAGGGATGAACACTCCCGATACCAGACCCAATTCTTCAAAATCCAGTCCAGGTATCCTCTGAACTTCCATGGCACTCAGACGGTCTTCTAGCTGTTTGTATCTATCCTCAGCAGGAGGATATTGCTCATCATCATAATCAGTATCATTATTAGAGACTGCAGGATTAAGGTCCTTTTCCCCTTCTTGGTTCTCCCCTTCCTTGGATGAAGAGGTCAGATCAGTTTGTTGCTTCAACCTTTCTCCAATCCTTCGACCCATATTCAGAATACTGACAACCTTCTTCTTTTTCTTCTTCTCTTTCAGAATAAGGGCTTTCAGATCCTCCTGCCCCTTTTCCAGACTTATGAACATCTGTTGGAACTGGGCTTTCTATGCCTGAAGATCTTTGATGGTTTGCTCGGAAGACATTTCTGCTGCAATAAACAGTGAAGAAGATGAGAAACCTGTAGTGGTACCTGTAATGATGTGTATGATAATGGGATGCCCATGTAATGATTTCAAAGACTTCGGGAAATTTAAATTTGCAAACCAAAAATAAACAAAAACTTTATTAGCTTAAATTTGAAGGTTCAAAATTCCTTTAAGGCGTTACGAAATAAGTAAATAAAACAAATATAAAACTAGAAAAGAAAAATCAAAAGTCCCATGGACGCTTTCTCTTTGTGCTGGTATAATCATTGAACAGTCTTTCTTCCTGGAGCTGCCTGGTGAGCTTTAAAACCTTCCTCTCTTGATCATGGAACTGTTTCCTGTAAGTATCCCGCTCATTCTTCAGCTGAATCCAAGACCTCCGTAACTCCCAAAGATCAGTGGGCATGTAAGGATAGAGAACCGTGTAAGGAATGCCTTCTTCAGTAGTGGGCTCCACAATCACTGGTAATACAACCACATAAGGAATCATAAGCTTCTGGGCACGAGCTCGTACCCATTGGAGGTAAGGCTCCATAGGAATGAAAGTATTTGGTCCCAACTCTTTGGGGTCAGATCTGTTTACCATGCCCTAAGCTCGTATGAACCTCCAACGATACTTATTAACATCATACTCATAGTTGAATATAATGCCCTCAATAAGTAACTCATGGGGACCATCCCTTCGAGCATGACCAAATTGTTGCAAAGCTAGACAAGGATTGTAAGTTATACCCTCTCTGATACCAAGTAATGGGACATTAGGGTACTCCCCACATCGGTCAATAATAGCAATGTCTTCCATAGCTCGGGAACACCAAAGAATATCCGTATGAGCGAGTAACATTATCCTTTGCGACCAACCTAAACATTCTTCGTTCTTCGGTACAAACTTAGGGAGGTGAGAAATAAACCACCTCGACAACAACGACATGCAGCACATAAGAGTCCCTCTTCTCTTCATGGTACGAGTATGGAGAGCGTGCAAAATATCTCCAAGCAAGGTAGGCACAGGGTTGCAAGAAAGGAAAATCTTGATAACATTCACATCTACGAAGGAGTCTGGATTAAGGAAGAGAACTAAACCATAGATAAGAAGAGCCAAGACCTCCTCAAAAGCCTGAAAATCCATATCATCCCAAAATAGCTGAGCCTTGTCTATCAGAAATTTAGCTAGGAAACCCTCGACTCCGCTTCGAGTTTCCCAATTGGATACCATATCGGCCCGTTTCAAATGCAAAGATGAGGCAATGACTTCTGGCTTAGGAAATTCTTCTATACCTGTGAAGGGTACCTGTTCAAGAATGGGTATGCCCAATAGCTGAGAGAATTCTTCCAAGGTGGGTACCAACTGATAATCTGGAAAGGTGAAGCAATGATGCTTGGGATCGAAGAACTGAAAGAGTACGCTCATCATTTGTTCATCAAGGTTTGAAGTAACCAGGTTGAGAATTTGACCGTGTCTCTTAATGAAAGTAGAAGTTTCAGAAACTCTTGATACTAGCTCTTTGAGTTGGGAAGGTGTTGTACCCCAAAATTTGCCCTCCCATATTCTTCAAAGATTTGCCAAGTCAAGCTTCAAAAGTTCCCCAAGGGATTGCACAGTGTAACAGTCTCCTATACAGTCAAAATTAGGGTTTCTGTTCTGATCAAGAAAATGAAATTTCCAAAGGTCCAATCAAGTCTCACATGCCTACAAATATGGTCAAGCATCCTCATACCAAGTTTCAAGACATTCAGCACAAAATTGCACAGTCAAAACCCTAAATTGCACTACAGTCAACTGTAGGGGTAAAATGGTCATTTGAACGTCAAAAGTTCAAATTTTTGATCAACATCTCATTTTGAAGCCACAAACATCATTTGATCAATGCTTGATCATGATTCTCAAAGCTTGGCTCAAAAATCATCAAGATGCAAAAGTTTCCTTATTTGGACAGCTGAAAAAGTCAACTGTAAATTGACCAGGGCATAACTTCCACATGGATTATCAGAAAAATTCCATCCAAATCTCATTTTGAAGAGAAAGACATTTCCTACAACTCATCTTCATACTTCAAGTCCAAGAAATGCTCTCACAAAAAGTTATCAATTTCAACATTATAGGTCATTTTCAAAAGTCAACAAAAAGGGACTTTAAGTCAAAGGCCATAACTTGAGATTGGTAAATCAAAATGACATGGGACCAAAGACATTGGTTAGAGGACTCAAAGACCTTTCCAAAATGTCCAAGAACATGAGCAAAGCTTAAAAATTGAGCAAGTTATGCCTTGTGGAAGTTGGGAAATTTTTGGATATTTTGAAAAGTCAACATTGATTCAAATGACCTAAAATTGCTAATGGGCCCATTTTTCTTCCACAATTCATCATCCATGGCATGTGCACGACCACTTGGCCCAAAGGGAAGTATTTCTTCATTTTTTATTTATTTATTTGAATTTTTATTTATAATAATTCATTTAAATCAAATTAAATACATGGAAAATATTTAACCTAAGTTTTACAATCCTTTTTTGCATAAAATCTACTCAATAACTCGTGAATATTCAAATATGGAAAGATTTGGATTGATTGGATCATAATTTGTACAAAAACACATGGAAAATATTTGAAAAAAGATCTTGAAAATCAAATCTCAAAATCCATGAATGCAAGAGATTTTGATCCGAATTCTTGACCTAATTGGTTCATTACATAAGCCTGAATACAAACCTAATGAGATGGACCATTGAAGCTGCGCAGAAAACTCTAGACAAACTTGCATTTTTTTCAAAAAATCTCAATTCTGAAAACACCTTTGCAAGGCGATTCAAGACAAAATAGTGTTTCCATTAGCTTCTTTGAGCATTATAGGACATATTCTAATCAAAAACATTCATCAAAACATCAAGAATTGGTACAATGAACCGGCCCTGTACAAAAAAAAATTCATAATCGTGTTTTAATATCTATGCATTTTCATGGCATTTCAATTGTTGATTCATACTCCTTATGCAATTCTGAAGCTAACCCATATGTTTAATTGTATTTTTATGCATTGTGTGCCAATATACCATTGTTGCTTTTTAGGGTTTGCAGAGTTTCGAATTAGGGGTTTTTGAATGAGGAAAAATTAGAACCCCTGAGTACCACCATTGACACGAGCGCGTTTGGACGAAGAAGACGGCACCCTCGCGCTCAATTTATGAGCATCCATGGCTTAATCGTTATTTTCTAATATATGGTCTTGGGCAACGCGTGAAAACCGTTGCCAATGTTTTGTGTATTTCAGGAAAAAGAAAACCAACGAAGGAGATGATGCAGTGTCAAGGCGTGAGTGGTTCATTCAAATTCTACGCGCGTTTCTAAGTTATTGACTAATTTTCTTTTATGATATTCATTAGTTATTATATATCAAACGCGCATGGGTTGGTTCAGTGGAAAACGTGTTGGCTGGTAAAGTGCATGACCTGGGTTCGAGCCCCAGGTCTCCATTATCTCAATGTTATTTTTCAATTTACGTTCACATGTGGTTTCAGCCTAAGAGACGTACCATACACTTCCAAAATCCAGCGTCCACGCGTCCAGTGGAATCAAACCAAAGGTCCAGATCCAAGGAACATGATAAGACCCAGTCAACGCGCCAGCATACTCCCTGGAGAAAGTCAAACAGGCCAAGATTAATGGGCCTGATTACTAAATTTTAACCTCCATGTTGGGGACTGACACCCCCCTAGGTTTGCCATGTTATTTTATTTTCTTTTTAATTCTATTTCCTTTTAATCATTATTTGTTTAATTAATTAATTATTTTCATAAATATAAAAAATACCATAAAAATCAGAAAAGATCAAAAATTAAATATATTTAATTAGTTAATATTTTGTAAATAAGTTCATAAATTAATTAGTTAAATTAGGGTTTAATTTAATATTTTCATAATAAATTTAAAAAACATAGAATTAGGTTTGATTAATTTTGATCTTTTTATTTTTCTTTCATGATAATCAAATATTTAATATTATTTATTTTATTTATTTTCATAATTAAATTTGTATATAAAAAAATTAGGGTTAATTTAGGTTAAAATTCAATGTTTTCTTAATAAATTAAAAGCCACTAGAATTAGGGTTAGTATTTATTTTAATTAATTCTTTTTTCATTAAAATCCTAAAAAAATCATAAAATACCAAAAACATCTCTTTTTTCTTTTTTCTTTATTAATTAATTCCATGTAATTCTAATTTTGCAAAAAAGGGTCCAACGCCCTCGTTTTAATTATTAATTCGCATATTTATTTTATTTCGTTTAAATATTTATGTATCTCTCCCAAGGCCATGTAACCTTTTAATTCTCTCGCACTTTTCTTTACTTTCTTTATTTTTCTGTCAAAATCGGGTCCTGGTTTAATTTTGGCGATGTGGACCCGCGCCATTTGTAATAGCTTAGAATTTTTACTTTCCCGCAATATTTTTAACTGTTAACAAATGGCATGAAAGAATGTATGGACAAAAATAAAAACAAGCGCTAGAACACCAATAACATGACAAGATAAATGCAAATGAAAACGACACACAAATCACACACCACCCCTAGGGTACGCCTCACTGTTGCCTTGCCTCGAAAGGTGATCGTCGAGTAGAGGATGTCTTAGTAAGTCCTCATGATCCGGGAACCTGGCATGAGGGTAGCTTCTAAGGTGTCTTCCCATTGCTCTGGTGATCACCATGTCCCGAACCTCGAATTGACCCGAACACCTCCAATGGTGGTGCTACCTACCTCTCAATGGTGGGATGGCACTACTTAAAAGGACATTTACACAGACGAATTCCTTAGGGTAGGTAGGTTCTCGTAGATACTTGCTCTAATTTCAAAACAAATCAAAAATACTTTTCACACCAACACATTTTCAAAAAGCTTTCGAAAGCAACTTTTCAAACACTCTTGAGGACCGATACAAGAGTCGAACTGAAATTTTCAAAGAAACTTTTTAAAACCCACATTGAAAAGCAAACAAACCACTTTTTGAAAACACAAATGAGCAAGTATCTAAGATCCCATGGATAACCATGGATATAAAGGGTGCTAACACCTTCCCTTTCTATAATCTATCTCCCGAACCGAGAGCAATCTCTTTAAGGAATTTTTCTGTGCTTTTGTCCTTTCCATTTGGAGAAAATAAAAGACGGTGGCGACTCTTGCTTCCGCGACATTTCGCGAACCAGCGTTAAACAGTCAGTTCCAGATCCACCGATCACAGAAGGTATCTGCAAAAAGCTTATTCGTATAGTATTTCTACGCACGGAAGCCATGATCTGCAAAATAGAACAAAGATAAATTCCCTTTGTCTTTGAAATGGTTAGTGTAATGAAGCATGAATGCCATGTTATAATGCATGATGTCATGATAAACCACAGGTATAGCAAACACATGTATTGCAAACACAGTCAAATCACACAAAGCCCTTAGGTTTAAGGCTTGCATGAGGTCAAAGGTAATACCCTCTTGAAGTTAAGTTGGTTCAACCTGTCCTAGAAAAGTAACCGGATTCTAGAGGATCTCAATATCACTGACCATCCTTCATCGGTCATGGTTTCAGCTCACACAATCTTTTCTTGGAGCCGAAATATTCCGAAAGTATAATCTCAATGAGTGTAGCATCGAGTATCAACCATTTCTCAGCTCTACACCGAGGCCGGCTATCTCGCTACTTTCTAATGGCCAAGTTGTTCAACTAAGGTTCTAAGGTTCATTAGTGCTTCACGACACCATGCAGCGGCCCCGTATTCTCCTCGTTTCACCACAAGGGATACCGATACCAACCAAAGTGCCATACCAACGTAGCTACTGCTTCAACCGTATCAGTCTACGCTGTACATTTCCCTTACAATCTATTGCTACTTACCTAAAAGGTGTTCCCCAGATCTGGGTGTAGGATCTATAGTAACCCCAAACAAAACCCTCAAAAATAAAGCAAACAAAGCAATAAAGAGAAGAAATTTTAATGACCTAGATCCTAAGGTATACCCCACTTATAAATCAATAGCAGAGTCACCAGTTCTGTGATACAGTGGCAGAACCGACTGTTTAATACTGGTTTGCATTTTGCGTTTTGTGTTTGCAAAATGTCGCGGTAAGCAAGAGTCTCCACCGACTTTTATTTCATCCAACCGGAAAGGAAAAAAGTACAGAAAAAAAATCCTTTTTCGAGATTTTGAGTACGGGGGGTAGATTATAGAAAGGGAAGGTGTTAGCACCCTTTCAACCCATGGTTTTCCATGGGCTCTTAGGTACTTGCTCATTTTTAAATTGCTTGTGTTTGTGTGCTTTGTTTTTTTTTTTAAAAATGTTTTACTTCGTGATAACCCTTGTATCAATCCTCAAAGGTGTGACGAAGTTGTTTTGAAAATTTGTTTGAAAAGTGTAAGTGTGAAAAGTTTTGATTTGAGCAAGTACCTACTAGCATCTACCTACTCGAAAAAAGATTGTTTTTGTTCTCGTTTCCTTTAGACAGCGCCATCCTACTATTGAGAAATGGGTAGCACCATCGTTGGAGTTTGTAAGGGTCAATTCGAAAGGGACGTACGATCACTAAAGCAATATTAGGACACCTTAGTAGTAACCCTAGAGTCTTAAGATCTTTCGAGGCAACATTTTCGAGGCAACATTTCCGAGGCCACATTCGAATGGGACATTGATCTTTTTTAGACGGGAGGGCAACCACTAAGATATCCTATGCTTAACGATCGTTTACCGAAGGCAACCGAAGTGAGAGTATACCCTAAGAGTTAATATATGCGAGTGATTTATTTTCAGTTTATTATCTTTGCACATTAGGGTTTTCTAACCATTTTAATTTTGTCATGCATTCTTGCCATATAATCCTATTAGCATACATCTAGACAGTTAAATATTTGCAGGAATTAAAATTGCGAGAAAATAAACCTAGCTATTATAAGGCTTCGGGGAGGGGGATTAATTACATAACCAAAAATCGGGGATTTAAACAGTAAATAAAAACCCTAAATTAACTATTACAAACCCTGAATAGTTACAAAATAATGACAAAATAATTAACAAGCGCACGGCAAATTAAATGCGAGGCGATTAGGGTTTTGACCCTTTGACTAATCCTACTTGCGATTGATTAAGGAAAAAAGGTTTTTTTTGTCATGTTTTGTTATTTAAGAAAATAATGAATCATTAAATTAAAAGAAAATCCTAAGTTCTAATTAATGTTAATTTTTGAAAATAAATTAATTAATTCTAAACAACCTATTTTTGTATTTTTTATTTTATTTGCATAGGAAAACAATTAAATCAAGAATTAAACCTAATTTTTCTAGTTGATTTTAATTGTGAAAAACAAATTAAAGTTACCCTAAATTAAATTAAATTAATTAAATTAAATTTGATAAAAAACCCTAATTATAATTTTTGTGAATTCTTGACTTTGTGATTTTATATAAAAAAATTGATTTTAAAAATAAAATAAATAAAGAATTAAGAATAAAGCAAAAATAAAATAATAAGAAAAAAAATGAGGAATAAGCCTGTGTTGTTAGCTGGAGAGGCGGTGCAAATCTGATTTTTTGTAAGGCCTATTAAGAATCAAGCCTGGTCAGCGCTAGATCTGGTATGGTGTTGACTTTGTGGTACACCATGGTCCTTCATTGGAGAGGCGTGGGATCTGATGATACGCTGGATCACATGGATGGACGTTGATGGAATATGGTGGTCGCTGGATAGTGCAATGCATTGGATCTATTGAATGAAAATAAAATAAATGAAACGCTAGGGCCTGGGGATCGAACCCAGGTCCTTATGCTCACCTCCAGTGATGCCTTGCCAGTTGTGTTGCGTTGTTCATTTGTTAATATAATACAAACAAAACATAATATGCAAAACAAGATAGTTGGGTCAGAAAAAACGCGCGAGATTTAAACGCTCTAATGGTTGCTTGACATGCCAGCGTCTTCTTCCTGGAAACCGTCGTTTTAGAAAAAGAGACTTTTACCTACAGACGTTCACTGTAGGTATAACCCTGCACATTTAAAAAATGTTGTACACACAAGATAAATGAAAGGTAATGGTACCAATAAACTCGTCTCATTCTCACGAGCATCATGGTACCTGATTCAAGGCCTAATTTTTCCTGTACAAAAAGACCCTAAAAATAACTCAGAAACCCTAGCAATGGCAACATCATGTACAAGCATCAAAAACGCAATTAAATGGCATGGTTAGCTTGCAAACATGATGACAAACACGCATATAACAATCAAAAGTGCTAATGATGCAAGAATTGTGATAATCGAATTGAAAAAATGTGTCAAACCATGTGAAGTGTAGCGCACATTTCTGGGTGTTTCAGGCCTTGCAAACGATTGGGACAGCTTCCTGAGATGTCCAACAATGGATTGTGATAGCTAGGATGGCTTGAGAGGGCCTGTGTAGTGAAAACCAATTCACAATTTTCTTTTAATTTTGTGACTTTGCTCTGCCTCTTTTCACGATTCTAACCCCTGTTTTTTGATCTAGAATTCTTCATTATATAACCTAAAGTGAATTAGGTTAACAAACTTGAACTGAATCTTTGCATTTATCCAAGATTTGATTAGATTTGCAAGCTATATGATATGTTTCCATTTTGATCCAAATCATGCCTTTCTTGTACAAATTGCCCTTGGTTCGATTTAGTCTAGCTAACTCAGCATATCTTGATTACCAATCTGTCAAAAAACAAATCAAATCATATCTTTGTTAATTTTCATCATTTATTTGATTTAATTCACTTTTTAATTAATGAAAAATCAAAATAAATTGAAAAATGAAGCACATAATGGGTGAGTGAACATTTGAGTCGTGGACCACATTATAATTGAGGTGCAAGCATAAAAAGTTAGGCCAATTTAGCAAAAAATGCAAATTTGAGCACATTTGACTTTTGGTAATTTTGCAAGAATGGTCAACTTGGCCAATGCATAACTCTCTCAATTTTGACCCTAGAGAGGTGTTCTTGGACTTTTTAGAAAGCTTAGGATGTCCTCTAAACAACACTTTTGATTTCATCTCAAATTAGTCTTCCACGCTCATGTATGAAGCTTTGACCCAAAAGGTGTTTTTGTTGAGTTTTCAAAAGGACCTATAATATCAAAATTCATATCTTTTTGTGCATGCATATTATGGACTTGTGAGAAGAAGATGAATTGTAGGAAATTGCATCCTCTTCAAAATGAGCTTTGTATGGTTCATTTCTGATAAAGTATGAAAAGGTTATGCTTGGTCAAAGTTGAGTTGACTTTTCCTGTAAAACCCTAATTTAGCAACTTTTGGGTTTTGATGAATTGTGAGAAATCCTTGAGGAATCATGATCAACCATTGATCAAATGATGGATAATACTTCAAAATGAGGATGTTGAACAAAAATATTGAAGTTTGACGGTATGTGGGCCCCAACTGACTTTTGACCTAGTATAGTTGATTTTCAGGTATTTGAGCAGTTGACTGAGCAAACTTCTTCTGCAAGGCTTGAAACTTGACATGGATGATCTTGGAAACATATTAGGACAATGGTGAGCATTTGAGTCCTTTGTGGTTCACACATATTGATGCAGATAGAAACCCTAATTTGAGGTATACTGCCTTAGGAGAGAGTTTGTCTGGTCAATTCTTGAACTTCCTTGAGCAATTTGGGGACCTCACTTGCCATATGTTGAGAAATATGGGAGTGAAAATTTTGGGGTACAACATTGAGGATGAATATGGTTACATCGATAGGGCCTCATCCGAATCCCAAGACTTCTTCGCCTAACTACAATCCTGATGCAAGGTGTGCATATCACTCCAACAGTCTGGGGCATGATACTGACGACTGTTGGAGGTTGAAATATAAATTCAAGAACTAATTGCTGAAGGAGCATTAGAATCCACACAAGATGGTCAACTGGAATGTTTCTGTCAATCCTCCAAGGCCCACCATTTGAAGTGACAAGTTCTGACAAGAGGGATTTTTGTTCATTAGAAATTTCAATTTGTAATTTTCTTTTGATTGTTCGAACATTTATTCATGTCAAACTTTGTTACTTTATCAATGCATTGCATATGTATATTTTGAATCAATTCATTTATATTCACTATATTTAAACTCCGTTCCTTTTTATGATATTCAACTCTCAATTAAAAAGCTGTAAGCCTTTAGAGGGAGGATGACAAAAATGATACTACAATCTCCACAATATGCTTTTAAACAGACCCCGCTGACGATGTACATGCATTGTTTCAAATCTCAAACAGTGGAGTTATAAGGAATATAATCCCTAGTCAACCCCTTTGAGCCAAAGAAGTAGGAGTTTTTATTTTCACACTAATTAAAACCCTTAATCATAACCTAGGGAGGGATAGTTTTCTCAGTCAATTCAGACGCACATTCAATCGCAATCTTTCACTTTGTACATAATGCATGGCCTCGAAGACGTCCTTCCAAATCAAAAGGCGGTGATGGTTCCACATAATCATCAAGACAAGCAGTCATTCTCTCGAAATAAAACCCATTAAGTGAAAACCTATAAAGCAGACTTAAGAAAAAACTGGGGCATCCCGCTGACTATAATTACAAAAATAAAAAGTTCAGGCAAAAGAAGGGATAACAAAAAAAAATGAGGTCCTATAAGTCCTCGACAAAAAATATGACTGCCTATTCAAAATAAATTGTCAGTATCCGAACCATCACTAGAACATCAAGGACAAGATACCAGACTCAATCGGGATTTAAACGCACAATTAACTGAGCATAGAACTGAAGAACATCACGAAGAGTGGGTTGGGTACAAATAAAATTTGAGCCTTTCTCCTTTGTTTCTTGAACCGTGAATCAGACCACGTTATAACCCTTAAAAGTCCTAGCTGAAGCATGGGTTAGTTCGAAAGCATATTGTTACAAAAGGTATCCTGACTCCTGTAAGGTTCACTATAAATCCCGAGTTGATATCAAACTTTTACAAAATTTGTTTGTTTTACTAAAAAATGAATTTTCAAACTTCAAGACAGACATAAGCTTTGCATTCTTAAAAGACCATTGTTTGCATATGACTATTTGTTCAACAGCAGAGAAATTCACACGACGAATATTCAGTGAACAAAGATCTTCTCAATGAATAGAATCACCTCGGACGGAAAGACATTCCATTGGTAGGTGTTGTACCCCAAAATTTTCTCTCTCATTTATCAAGACTTTTCTCACAAGACTTCTTGGACTCAAGACAAGATTAGGGTTTGGTCAGCTCAAGACACCTCACCTTGCACTGATAACCCAAAATTAGGGTTTGAGTTTGCACAAGGATTTTTGGACCACCTAATGCTTCATGTGACTTTCATACATCATTTTGGACCCCTAAGATTTCTCATGATAAGTTTCAAGCCTTGAACCACATTTTTGATCAGTCAATTGGACAGTTGACCTAAAAATCAACTGTATTGGGGAAAAAGTCAACCATGGCCAATTTACAGTCAAACTTCATGATTTTTGATCCACATCATCATTTTAGACTCATATGTATCATTTGATCAAGTTTGGATCAGAATTCCTCAAGAAATTTGATCAAATCATCAAAAGGGCAAAATGGTCAAAATTAGGGTTTTGACTGAAAAAGGGAAATTTCTGATTTTTAACCTAGCCAATGACCAATTGAGTTCAAGCATGATTTCAAGGATTCAATGGCATTATCTTGAACTAATTAGATGGTTCAAAAGATCTCAAGTTCATTGGATTGACAGATGAAATTTGCAGTCAACTAATCAAAAGTCAACTGTATACTGAAAAGTCAAACTTTGACTTTTTGGTCAAAATCAAGTACCAAGAGTCATAATTCATCAAGATATGTCAAAATATGAAACTTGTTCATCAAGAAAACCAAATTTGAAAATTAGGGTTTTAATTTGAAAATTTTTATAACTTTGAATTTTTCTAAGTATAAAAATTTTCTTATTTTTTCTCAACTTTTCACCACTTTTTCACCATGATGCATTTTGATTCGAGAAAAGTTCCCAACATGAAAGTTGTAGTCCTCCATGAAATCTACAACTTTTCTTCACTAAATTTTCCCTAAATATGCTTGGATCTCAAGTTATAAATTTGTGAATACATGGTCATGAACTTCTTAACTTAGTGAAATTTTGCCCTAATTTAGGCAGGTTTTGGACCCAACTTCATGCCAACTTTTCACCTAGTTCCAAGAGGTATCTAAAAATTCATTTCAAATATGGATTATATAACACATTTCAATATTTCAAAAATGTCCAAGAACTCTCCAAGATCATTTTTGAGTAGGGAGAATCGAAGAGGGGAAGTTGACATTTTTTCACTTTTTGTTCAAGCCATTTTTACATAGAATCAAGTTGCAAATCAAACCTATGCTGGTTATATCTTGCTTTACAGGTCCTAAGATTGCTATACACTCCTTAATTAAATGCATACTCAGAAGCTAAAGCCTTTATCCTTGCTTTTGAAGCTTTACACAAGATGTATTTCCATTTTGGGCAAAAAGGTTACATTGCCATTTTCATAAAGATGAACTTTTGCAACTTTGTCAACTTGGAGCATTGGACCTGTCCCCTTGGTACAAACAAACTCTACAGCTCTCAAGCAATGTGTACCAACTCATTTCAGCCCTCAAGCATGCTAGTACAAGCATGTGGGATTGGTCATGTCAACTTTGCTTCAAGTACAAGAAAACTTGCAAAAAGGGCTAGAGCTTGCACAATTAGTAAGAGCTGACTTTGGATCACTTCTATACATATTTGCAAACTTTGTACAAGGCATAACACGTTTTTCTTGGACATGAAACTCTCTCAAACTGAAAAACACCACAAAACGGCCCAAGCTCACAGTTTTCAGCAAAAGCACATCCAACTCTCATTTGGCTCGTGCGTTTTGTGTTTAATCAATTCAAACATCTCATACACTTGATACCTAGCCAATCCAAGCCATCACCCTGGTCTTGTAACCACTGTTTCAGCATTTTCCATTTTCAATTTGGAAGCTTACAGTTGGAATTGGTCAGAGAGTTCCAGCCATCCTCAGAGCAAGATAAGCATTGGAATAGGTTCAGGGAAGTTCAAGGAAGCCTAAACAATCACGAGGCCTCCATTAAAGTCCCTACATTGTCCTGCACGATTCCAGCTGAAGGAGGTATTTTCTCAAACTCTATCTCTGTATATAGGCAACTTCAAGCCACGATTTGTGAAGAAAAAATGTAGCTCTTATCATAACAAAGCTGTACATACCATTACTTTACATTTATATTACTTGTGCTAAGAGAATTTAAAGATTGAAAACTCTAAAAAAATTAGGTCACGAATTAGGGATTCCAAAATTCTCTTTGATCTTTAATTGTTAGGTTACATAATTTATATGGTTGGAATCGTGAGCTCAAATGCCACATTTTTCATGTTATGAGTTTTCATTTTTATGCAAGTATGAGAAAGATACAGGTTTGAATGGAAAACGCGCACAGGGAAGAACAGACGAAGGACAGGGATGATGTTCTGGGCTTTTTGGCGCCTTGGCCTTTTTGTTTTTTTTTATTTGCACCCCCCTGACTTACTACTGCACCCCCTTGACTAACTATTTTATATTTTTGTATTTTTTTTTTTATATTTTCATATTTAATAGTTTTGTTTATTTTTTCTGAATGATAAAAAATCCAAAAAATGATTTCTTTATTTTTACACATTTATTTTATTTTTTATTATTTTTTTCACATAAAAAATTAATTAATTTGAGTAAGATAGAATTTATTTTTCTTAAATAATTTGTAAATAATCAAATATATTTAATATTTTTATTATACATATTTATACTCATAAATACTTTTTTTTACACATACTCAATTTTTAATATTTAAACATAATATTATTTATTATTTTTTATACAAAAAATATACAAGTTAATAAATATAGAACATTATTTTCTTTTAATTAAAAAACTAGGATTTAAACCCCTTCCAAAAATAATATTATTTTTTTCCCTTTTTAGGTTTAAACTAAATATTTTTCTCATACAAAAACAAGACATAGAACATTTTTCTAACATGAACATATTGCATTGCATTTTAAATATTTGTCTTATATTTATTTAATTTGCGCAATATTCGATTTGGTTGTAATAATATATTTAGTTTTATATTTGTACAAATCCCCCATTCAAACTTGTATTCCCCCCTCCCATAATAATTGTTGTAATAGCTTAGTACATTTATATTATGCAATTTATCGCTTTATATACCATAATTAGTAATTAGGGTTTGCATGACAAGAACAAAAACAAAGCAAAATAGAAAACCCTAAATACAAGACAAAAGCATGAAAACAATACACTTTGCACACAAGCACCCTTAGGGTTTCTCCCACTTGGTTGCCTAAAATAAAGTGGCCATGTTACGCATGCGAAGTATCTTGGCAAAACAAAACAAATATAAGATCATAGTCCCTCGATGACACTATTCAAAGGTTGCCTAAACAAAATGATCTTGGTCCCTCAAAAATGCTAAGATACTTGGCAACATTGCTATCATGGTTATACGATGACCCACGTCCGTCCCATTTACATCCAAAGATAGGGTTGCTTACCAAATCAATGGTAAGTCAACAATGTCAAAGGAATAGAAAATGCACAAGAAAGACATTTGAGTAGGTAGATAGCTTCTAAGTTACTTGCTCCATTTCAAACAATCCTTGCTATTTTAAAAAACAAACACACACACATTTCAAAACATCTTACAAAACATTGAAAACATTTTCAAAAGACAAACATATTTGTATACATTCTTACGAACGAGAATCATTACAAAGATTGCCTAAACGATGACCTCTTTTACAAAATACTTTCAAAATCACACCAAACACAATTTCAAACAAAACAAAGCTAGTAATCTAAGCAAGTAACTAAGAGCCCATGGAAAACCATGGATGAAAAGGGTGCTAACACCTTCCCTTTTCATAATCTACTCCCCGAACTCAAGAAAACATCTCAAAGGTCTTTCCTGTGCTTTTTTACCTTTCCTTTTGGATAAAAGAAAAGTCGGTGGCGACTCTTGCTAACCGCGACATTTGCGGTAAAACGCAAAACCTCAAGTCAGTTCCCCCACCGTATCAAAGAACTGGCGACTCTGCTGGGGAGAATTATAAAAGTGGAGTTACCTTAGGGTTTAGATCACATTTATTTGCTTACCTTGTTTGACTTGTTTGCTTTACATCTTGGTTCTATTGTTTGGGTTTGAATCCTCCACACGGATTTGGGAAACATTATAGGTAAATAGCAATACATTATGGAAACTGTGCGGGGTATACCGACACGGTCTAAGCAATAACTATGTTAGTATGACATATTTGTGGGTACCAGTAGCCTTTGAGTCAATCAAAGAGAATACGGGGACGCTGAGTGATGTCATGAAGCACTAATGAACTTCTAGAACCCTTTACTTGACCAACTTGGCCTTTTAGGATGTAGTGAGATGACCGGCTTTGGTGCAATCCGAAGTTGGTAGATACTCGATACTACACTCATTGAGGGTTGGTTTCTTAGAATATTTCAGTCGCCAGTAAGGAGGCTTAAACTGAAACAATGAACAAGGAAACAGTCCAGTGATATTGAGCTCCTTAGAACCCGGTTACTATTGTTAGGACAGGTTGAACCAACTAAACTTCAAGAGGGTACTTACCTATAAAACCCCATGCAAGCCTAAACTAGGATCTTGTTCGATTTTCTTGTACATATATACTTGTGCATAACATCATGGACATCATGAGCATCATATACATCCACTAACCATTTCAAGGATTTTGGAATTTCATCTTTGTTCTTGTTTTGTAGGATATGGATTCACTTCGCAGGAAAACTATCCAAGTCAACCTTGTAAGAATTCCTCCACAACTCAAGGAGCTAGCTTCAAGGATTCCTGAGAACTCTCCATTCACCGAGAGACATGGTCATCTACTTAACTTAGTCACTTCCAACACAGAGGAAGACATCATGAAAGTTCTCTTCCAGTTCTTTGATCCTTTACATCACTGTTTCACATTTCCTGACTACCAGCTTGTGCCCACTTTGGAAGAATTATCTCAACTCTTGAGGATTCCTATTCTCAATCAACTACCTTTCAATGGTATGGAAAGAGATCCAAAGCCAGAAGAGATTGCTCAAGCCCTGCACTTGCACTCATCTGATGTCACAACCCATTGGGAAACTAGAAGTGGTGTCAAAGGCTTCTTGGAAAAATTCTTGTTTGAGAAGGCCCAAAGCTGTTGGAACTCCTTGGACTTGCAAGCTTTTGAGGAGATTGTGGCTCTTCTTATCTATGGGATGGTCTTGTTTCCCAACCCTGACCAACTCATAGATGTGAGTGCTGTCAAAATCTTCATGTCACGCAATCCGGTGCCTACATTGCTTGGAGATATCTTACACTCTTTTCACACTCGTACAATGAGGAAAAGAGTTGTTCTTATATGTTGCACTCCTCTCCTGGAAAGATGGTTTATTTCTCATCTTCCCCAATCAGTCTTGAATAATGAGCAAGGTTTGAGGTGGTCACAAAGGTTGAAGAATGAGAATGTTATTATTGTCGACCGTTATGGGGAATTCCCTAATGTCCCTCTACTTGGAATTAGGGGAGGTATCACCTACAACTCGTGCTTGGCTTTAAGACAGTTTGGTTATGCCCGAAGGGATGGCCCACATGATATGTTGATTCAAGGCTTGGTTTTCGACTACGACAACGACGATCAAGGTCTTCTCCAGAGATTCATCCGAGCTTGGAGGATGCTAAACAAGGTGGATATCAAGACTTTGAGACACAAGAATTCCATCCCTCTTGAGCCTTACCTCAAGTGGGTACGAACCCGCGCTCAAAGTCTTATGATGCCTTACCCCTCCATTCTCCCAGTGATTGTTGAGCTTGTTAAGGAGGGAGAAGTTCCATACACTATCCTACATCCTGACATGCCTATATCACTCGAAGACCTACAAAGGGATTGGATACAACTCAAAGGAGAGCGCGATACTTTTGAAGCCCAATTCTACACAAGCGAGAAGAAGGTTTTGGAACTCACTCGGCTACTTCATGAAGAGCAGATTCTCAATACCTACATTGCACCAAAGAGGATGCGCAATGTCTTTTTATCTTAGAATTTTGTATTATTTTGCCCAAGGGGCATTGATTTACTCAAGTTCTATCTTATTAATATAACGTGTGTTTCTATTTTTTTGAAACAAATTTGAATTTTTAAATCCTTGAAAAGCATTGCATGAATACATATCATTCATCATAAACATAAGCAAGTCTTTGCAACGCAACAAGTTTCCTCATCCCTCTACTGTTTATTTCAGCAAGATGGATCTCGAACAGACGGTTAAAGACCTTCAAGCTCAAAATACAAAATTTCAACAGTTACTCATTACCTTAGCCAAAGGGCAGGAGGAACTAAAGACTCTTATAGAAAAAGAGAAAGAGAAAAAGAAGAAGAAGCCAGCTGGTGTGGTAATCATGGGCAGAAGGTTTCAGGGACAAGCCAGAAGGACCTTAGAATTTCCGACAACATCTGATGAAGGGGAAAGAAAAGGAAAAGAAATGGCCGTACCATCATATTCTGAAGAAGAAGAGGAAGAAGAGGATTACTCTGAACAACAGTACCCTCCGACTGATGACAAGTACAAACACCTGGAAGAGCGTCTAACCGCTATGGAAATATAGAGAGTACCGGGGCTAGATTTCGAGGAATTGGGGCTGGTGTCAGGAATTGTAATCCCGCCAAAGTTTAAAGTGCCATTATTTGCCAAGTATGATGGGGTGTCTTGTCCTAAAATGCACCTTCGGTCATATGTCAGGAAGATTCAGCCGCACTCTGCCGACAAAGACTTGTGGGTCCATTTCTTCCAAGACAGTTTATCAGGAACGCAACTTGATTGGTTTTACCAATTAGAAAGGGCTGATGTCTACAATTGGGAAGACCTGGTAGCAGCTTTCTATAAACAATATCAGTACAACACTGATTTGGCGCCTACCCGTACTCAACTTCAGAGTATGGCTATGGTTTCAAATGAAGGCTTCAAAGATTACGCCCAAAAATGGAGAGATTTAGCCGGAAGAGTGCAACCCCCTCTATCTGAAAGGGAGTTGGTGGATATGTTCTTGGGAAATCTATCAGGCCCTTTCTTCAATCATCTGATTAAGAGCTCCTCTGTAGGGTTTACCGAATTGATTTTAACCGACGAGAGGGTGGAAGCCGGTATAAGAAGTGGGAAGATTCAGAAAGATGCGTCTGCCTCTACAACTATGAAAAAGTCCTTCACTGGGAAGAAGGAAGTTTCTGCGTTTATTCACACAGAAATCAAGGAAGAACTGAACGCCGACCAACGGTGGGGGCCATTATGATTCCAAAGCCTGCATCAGACCAGCCAAGAAATAATCAGTCAAGGGTGGAAAGGCCGGTCCGACAGTTCACCAAGATTAACATGACTCCAGCCCAGGTTCTACCACATCTTCTAAAATTGAATCTGGCAACTTTAAAAGAGGCCCAAAGAATCCCAATACTACGTCTACTCACTACCATCCAAATTCCAGATGCGCATACCATTCTGAAAGTCCAGGGCACGACACCAACAACGGTTGGGCTCTGAAGAACAAAATTCAAGACCTGATAGACGCGAGGGAAGTTGAGTTTGAAGCGCCTGAGAAACCAAATGTTATTTCCGCTCCAATGCCTAGGCATGGTCATAATGCCAATGCTGTTGAGGAAGATTCATTTGTTGCCACCGTGGATGAACTGTTAACTCCGCTCCCGATCATTAAGTTGAATTTGTTGAAAGATGGTATATTCTCAGGTTGTGACAAAGACTGCCATGTTTGCCTATCCTCATAATTTGACTGCCCTCTGTTGAAAAAAGGTATCCAACGACTGATTGATAACCAAGAAATTTTGTTTGAGAAAGCTTCAATTTCACTAATTCCGATTAAAGAAGTTTCTATCATAACCATCTACGCCAATCCTTCCAGGGTCCCCAAAAGACCCGTTAGGATTACATCTGCTCCAATGACTACTCCACTTAAGATTACAATGCCCGGGCCGGTCCCGTACCAGTCAGATAAAACAGTACCATGGAATTATGGTGGAGAAATCTACTACCATGGTATCAGACATGATGAACTGACTGCCGAAGGAGAGACCTCCGAAGAGGACAATTCCAACATCAGTAACATTGCCGGAACAAGCAAGATTACCCGTAGTGGTAGAATCTTCTCTCCAGAGATTGCCCCTCCAAAGGCAGTCTTTGGACCCGTGGCTGTTCCGAAGATTACCTCTGCACCAGTGATTGTACCTGCAAGCGTACCTACCAACGAAGACGACACAATTCCTATCCCTACTTCCACTGTTGAGAATAAAGGGAAAAACATTCAAGAAGAGCCTGTCCGGACGAAGGCTCAATCTATCCCTGAAACATGCAAGAAGGAAATGGAGGAAATCCTGAGTATAATAAAGAAAAGTGATTATGATATGGTTGAACAATTGGGGCAAACCCTCTCCAAAATCTCTATGTTAGCATTGATGTTGTGCTCTGAGGCACATGCAAAAGCTCTGGTAAAATTTCTGAAGACAGCTCATGTGCCGCAAGAGACATTTGCTGACCAATTCCAAGAGTGTGTGGCTAGTTTGACAACTGATAATGGCCTGGGTTTCTCTGATGCTGACCTGACACCCAAAGGGAGAAAACACAACGAGGCATTACATGTCTCAGTGGAGTGTAGAGGAACAACCCTAGCCCATGTCTTGGTGGACACGGGATCGTCTTTAAACGTCTTACCGAAGAAAGCCCTTGATAGATTGGATTGTGAGGGGCTGACATTAAAACCCAGTAACATAGTGGTGAGAGATTTTGATGGGTCGAAGAGGATGGTCCATGGGGAGGTGGACATCCCTATAAAGGTGGGAACTCAGACCTTCAATTCAACCTTCTATGTGATGGACATCCGTCCTTCTTATTCCTGTCTGTTATGACGCCGCTGGATTCACAATGCTGGTGTTGTCACCTCCACTTTACATCAGATGCTGAAATATCCAGTCCAAGGGAAGATCATAACTGTCCACAGGGAAGAGGAGTACATGATTAATCATCTGAATTCTTTCCGATATGTGGAATTGGATGGCGAGTTCATTGAAACCCCTTTCCAACATTTTGAAGAGGTCTCTCAAGAAATAGCGGCGACCAGGGCGGTATCCTCGATTCCTAAGATCACAAGACCTCCACTTCGGATGTCGTCTCTAAAGGACGCAAAGGAAGTAGTGGAAGAGGGTGGATGCACCATCTGGGGGCAGCTTCCAGACATTCCGTACAAATCAAACAAGTTTGGCTTGGGGTTTACTTCAACTGCTCAGAAGGATGTGCGCCGCGCTCGTGCCTGAGGGCCACCTGTGAAGATTAGTAACCAAGGGGTCAATGTAGTGGAAGATGATGAAGAAGATGGCAGCTTGGAAGATTGGATATTTCCTACTGTCAGCGGAGGACTTCGCAACTGGGAAGCCAAAGACTTTGTCCCGATAACTTTCATATCTCAGTAATTTATCTTTTACATTTCTGTTGGACTTGTAATATTCACAAACAATTCGTACATTTTCAACCTTGTGTCTTACACGAGGCACAATGGTCCATTCGTAAGGGTTTTTATTTCATCTTCATATGACATTCGATGAATCATGGACGCTTTTTCATATATAAACCTTTTGTGCTCATTGTCTTTCTTTTACAGTTTATTGTTTTAAAATGGCTATACCCTTACACACACCCACACTCACAAATGCAGGTACCCTTCCATTCTGGATCCCATGGGTAACGATACTGTTATTGCTTTCAGTGACTCTGAAGATCTGATCTACCAAGCCGAATACGAAGGTGAGGAAGATTGTGAAGTGCCGGGGGAATTGGCCAGACTACTACAACAAGAGGAAAGAGCTATCTAGCCTCATGAGGAGCTGTTGGATACAATCAACTTGGGTATCGAGGAAGATAAAAAGGAAATCAGAGTGGGTGCCAATCTAGAGCCGAGTGTCAAGGAACGCCTAATTCAGCTGTTGCATGATTATGTTGAGATCTTTGCCTGGTCATACGAAGACATGTCGGGACTTGATACAGACATCGTGGTACACCATCTACCCACAAGAGAAGATTATCCACCAGTGAAGCAAAAAGTCCACCGCATGAGACCTGACATGTCAGAGAAGATCAAAGCGGAAGTCATGAAACAGTTCAATGCTAGATTGCTGGCTGTTACTTCCTATCCTCAATGGGTTGCCAACATTGTTCCCGTGCCTAAAAAGGACGAAAAGGTAAGAATGTGCATGAACTATAGAGATTTAAACAGGGCCAGCCCTAAAGATGATTTTCCACTTCCACACATTGACATCCTGGTTGACAATACAGCCCAGCACAAAGTATTTTCTTTCATGGACGGATTCTCAGGCTATAACCAGATCAAAATGGCACCTGAGGACATGGAGAAAACAACATTTGTCACACAGTGGGGGACGTTCTGCTATAAAGTGATGCCATTCGGACTGAAGAATGTCGGGGCAACCTATCAACGAGCCATGGTAGCTTTGTTTCATGATATGATACATCATGAGATAGAGGTCTACGTAGATGACATGATGGCCCGATCACAAACTGAAGAAGAACACCTTGATCACTTGTAAAAGCTGTTTGTCAGATTGAAGGAGTACAAACTAAGGTTGAACCCGAACAAGTGCACATTCAGAGTTCGGTCCGGTAAACTCTTAGATTTCATTGTCAGCAACAAAGGCATCGAGGTTGATCCTGCCAAAGTCAAAGAGATACAAGAAATTTCTGCTCCTTGCACTGAGAAGGAAGTCAGAGGATTCTTGGGACGCCTGAACTATATTGCCAGATTCATTTCTCACCTAACATCTACTTGTGAACCAATCTTCAAGCTGTTGAAGAAAGATCAAGTAGTCAGATGGAATGATGAATGTCAGATTGCTTTTGACAAAATCAAAGAGTATTTACAAGAGCCTCCTGTCTTGATGCCACTAGTCAAGGGAAGACCAATGATCATGTATCTGACCGTTTTATAGAACTCAATGGGGGTGTGTATTGGGGCAGCATGATGAGTCTGTCCGAAAAGAGCACGCTATTTATTACCTGAGCAAAAAGTTTACCGACTGTGAAACTAGATATTCACTTCTCGAGAAAACTTGCTGCGCTCTGGTATGGGCTGCTCGCCGGCTAAGACAGTATATGTTGACTCATACCACTCTGCTGATATCTAAGATGGATCCGATAAAATACATCTTTGAGAAGCCTGCTATGTCTGGGAGGATATCTAGATGGCAGATGATCCTAACAGAATATGACATACAATACACGACCCAAAAAGCTATAAAGGGAAGTGTGCTAGCTGATCATCTTGCTCATCAAGCTGTAAAAGATTATCAGTCCATGAAGTTTGAATTCCCGGATGAAGACATCATGACATTAGACAACTGTGAAGAAATCAGACTATATGATGAACCTGGACAAGGATCCCGATGGAATCTGTTCTTTGATGGGGCATCCAATGCACTTGGTAATGGTATCAGCGTTGTACTCATATCTCCAGAAGAGTGCCATACTCCTTTTACTGCCAGACTTTGCTTCAACTGTACGAACAACATGGTGGAATACGAAGCATGCATCTTTGGACTCAAGGCTGCCATAGACTTGGGAATCAAATCTTTAGTTGTGGATGGAGATTCAGCTTTGGTCATCAGACAGATCAAAGGAGAATGGGACACTAAGCTTCCTAACCTTATCCCTTACAAAGAACATGTTTTGACATTGTTACCACATTTCGAGCAGATTACCTTCGAGCATTTCCCGCGAGAAGAAAATCAGCTAGCAGATGCTCTAGCCACAATGGCATCTATATTTAAACTTGATTGGGATAACGAGGCTCCCCAGATCACCATTGAACGAATGGATGAACCAGCACACTGTCATGAGATTAATACTGAAGAAGTAATGGACCAGCCTTGGTTTCATGAAGTCAAAAGGTATCTCGAGCCTCAAGAATATCCAGAAGGACCTTGCTGACGATGTACATGCGTTTCTTTCAAATCCTAAACACTGGAGTTATAAGGAAGATAATCCCTAGTCAACCCCTTCGAGCCAAAGAAGTAGAAGTTTTCTGTTTTAACACAAATTGAAACCTTTAATCAAAACCTGGGGCAGGGTAGTCTCTCAGTTAATTCAAACGCACGTTAAAGTCACAAACTCTAATCTTGTAATACAATGAATGACATCAAAAACATTCCTTTGGAATCAAAAGATGGTGATGATTCCCTATCACATAGGCATTCATTATTTCTCAAAAAGAAAAGCCCACTGAGTCGAAACCTACAAAGGAGGCTTAAGAAGACTGGGGCATCCCGCTGACTGTAAATCTCAAAAACAGGAACAGTCAGGCAAAAATTAGGGATAATAAATCGAAAGAAAGAGGTCACTACAAATCCTCAAAAAAAAATGTTGCAAAAATGACTGCCTTCTAACAAACTCAACTTGTGTGAACCATCACCAAAATATCATTCCAGACTCATTTAGAGTTCAAACGCATAATTAAGCTGAGTTTAGGACTGATGAACATCACGAAGAGCGGGTGGGTACAAATATACTTTGAGCCTTTATCCATTGTTTCTTAAACCGTGAACCAAGCCACATTACAACCCTTCAAAAGTCCTAATTGAAGCATGGGTTAGTTCGAAAGCATACTGTTACAAAAGGTATCCTGACTCCTGTAAGGCTTTGCTCTAAATCCTGAGTTGAATTTTTCTTACAAAAGTTTTCTGCTAAAAAACGCATTTTCAAAATTTCAAGACAAGCATAAACTTTGCAGTATTTGAATATCGTTGTTTGCATATGACTATTTGTTTGACAGCGAAGAAATTCACACAGTGAATATCCGATGAACGAAAGCTCTCTCAGTGAACAAAATCACTTCAAGTGGGATGACACTTCCATTGCAAAAATCTCCTATCAACAAGAGGACATGACGTGTCATTGTCCAGCACACCTGGGGCAGCCCAGTCAAGATTTCAAGAAATCTCTCAAAGTGCAGAGTAACCAGGGGCAAGTCTCTGTCCCCGTCACTTGGGGCATTGAACGTCAATCCCAACAAAGGGTTGCATACAATCAAACATTTCCTGGCAAAGCCATAAACACTCGCTACTTGGGGCAGTGACAAATCTCTCCAAAATCCTTCTCATAAGAGGACTCCCAGCCAGAGTTTCAATAACCTCTTCCCAGCTAAGTCGACCTCAATAATTCCTGAGAATTTTTCCCATTGAAGTCGCCAGAATTTTCACTATCAGAAACGAAGAATTCAACTCTTTTCTCCAGCACCAACTCGGGATTTATTTTCCCCAGCGAGAGATCATCTTGAAAACATTACATATCCGTACATCAGGACATCATACAACACAATCTCATTTATTTTGAGAACATCATTGTTTGATATATGTCATGCAACTAACCTTTACTTTTCAGGAAAGATGCAGTCAAATTCTCACAAAATTCAAGCTATGAAGCCTAGACCACGACCAGATAGTAGTTCATCCAACTTTCCTCTTAAACAGAGATGATTCCTCAATAGAATAACGGACGACCGAAGTTCCCAAAATTCAACAGAGATGGTACCCCAGTAGAATAACGGACAACTGAAGCTCCTAAAATTCTATTTCTCTCAAGACAAAAATCAACATTTCCCAGCGGAATCCTCCTCAAACAACGAAACAGGAATCCCCATTGGAAACATTCTAAGCAAAGTTTAAAGACACACATACCCTTCAACAGTAGTCCATGATTTATTTTCCCCGGCATTTGTTGAAGATTTCCCAAAGACTTTCGTCTGGCTCAGTTAAATCGATTCTAAGATTTTTCTGATTCTTATCCAGTCAAAGTTAATTCAAGACCTTCTCTGGTTCAGTCAGATCGACACTAAGATCTCCCCAATTCTTATTCCAGTTGAAGATATTCCAAGACTTTTGTCTGGCTCAGTTAAATCGATTCTAAGATTTTTCTGATAATCCAGTCAAAGTTAATTCAATACCTTCTCTGGTTCAGTCGGATCGACACTAGGATCTCCCTGATTCTTATTCCAGTTGAAGATATTCCAAGACTTTTGTCTGGCTCAGTTAAATAGATTCTAAGATTTTTCTGATTCTTATCCAGTCAAAGTTAATTCAAGACCTTCTCTGGTTCAGTCAGATCGACACTAAGATCTCCCTGATTCTTATCCCAGTTGAAGATATTCCATATTTTCACTGTTTCAAATAAATCTCTCAATGGTTTATTCTAATTCATTTCCAGATTTTCACTGTTTCAGATAAATCTCTCAACGATTTATTCTGATTCACTTCCAGATTTCACTGTTTCAGATAAATCTCTCAATGGTTTATTCTGATTCATTTCCAGATTTTCAATGTTTCAGATAAATCTCTCAATGATTTATTCTGATTCACTTCCAGATTTCACTGTTTCAGATAAATCTCTCAACGATTTATTATGATTCATTTCCGAATTTTTACTGGTTCAGATAAATCTCTCAACGGTTTATTTTGATTCATTTCCAGATTTTACTAATTCAGATAAAATCTCTCAACAGATAAATCTCTCAATGATTTATTCTGATTCATTCTCTTTTCAGATCCAGTTCAACTTTCCGTCAACAATCACCTTTGGATGGCATCCATAAGCCCATCTCCGACGACTCTGCTCTGTTTCTCCAAATGGCATCTTTAAGCCCATTTCCATACGCAATCAAATCAGCATCTTATTAAAATCCCCAGCGGAGCCAAAACTTTGGGTCATAGATCCCCAGCGAAGATGAAACCTTCTTCCCCAGCCGAGTCAAAATTTCCAACTATACATCTCCAGCGGGAACCATTCAGTTTTCCCCAGATTCCCCAACAAGTTGTCTTAAATCTGAGAATCAACCAGATAACAGTTAAATTTTGTTTTATCCCCAACCTAGGATAATTCCCCAATAGATTGGCATACAACCCAAGCTCCTGATATCCCGAACAGAATGAAGATTCTCATTCTTGACTTCCCAGTAGAGTGGCATACAACCCAAACTCCTGAACTTTTTTCCAAACAGGAATAAACTTTGCCCCCAGAGTCCTGAACTTTCTCTCCAGCAGGATAACTACTCCCCAGCAGTATAACTACTCCCCACAGAGTTTTTACTCCCCAACAGAATGAAGATTCTCATTCTTAATTCCCCAGTGAAGTTACCTGAGTCTTCATTACTCCCCATCATGAATTTGTCAGAATATTTAATCCCCTGCAGATCGAAGATTCTCATTCTTAACTCCCCAAGGATTCAAATTCCCCAGGAGATCGAAGATTCTCATTCTTAATTCCCCGCGGAAGCCATCCGATTCTTCCTTATTCTCCAGTAGATCAAGGTTTTCCTTTGTCTGATCCCCAATAGAGATTGCTAGAGTTTTCCCTATTCCCCAGCCGAGTAAGGATTCCCATTATTTAACCCCCAGTATAAGTCTTCAAAGTTCTCGGGATTCCCCAAGCATGTTTCTCAAGCAACACTTGGCATTATTTTCACAACAGATTCATTACCATCCTCCAACTCCAAAGACTTGAAGGATCCCTATATCCCCAGGAAAGTCATGAAGGATTCTCACATCCCCACAGAGTTGTCAAAGATTTTGAATCTCCAACAGCGGTTATGGATTTATTTCCCCGGCAGCAGTCAAGGATTTTATTATCTCCAGCTATCAAGGATTTATTTTCCTTAGCAGTACAACTAATCAGCTTACATGCGCATACATTACACTCATATATCATAAACATTGATAAAACACATCTTATTGCATCATACATTTCATGCAACATAACTTTGTGTTTCAGCTAACATTTTACCCTTTTCAGGATAAGATTAACAACTATCTTTAACAAATATTCAAAGATTTCATATACAATACGGATTCGCTCCAGACATAGAAGTCATTTTGTTACTCATTCAGATCTCTTATTCAGATACAGTACGGATACGCTCCAGACACGGAAGTCAATCTGTTACTCATTCAGATCTGTTATTCAGATACAGATCAAATATGCTCCAGATACGGAAGTCATTCTGCTATTCATTCAAAATCAAATACAGTTAAAGCTCGGATACGCTCCAGACAAGAACGCCATTTCATTGCTCATATAGACTCAGTCTCCAGATACAGTTCAGATACGTTCCAGACGCGGATACCATTCTGATACTCATTCTTTTGATTTACAACTTACAGCTCAACAAACATTCTTGATGGCATCTACAAGCCCATCTCCGACAAGATTCTGTCACCTATCCAAATGGCATCTTTAAGCTCATTCCCTCAATTACACTTTTGTCGAGCGCAAATTTATGGGCACTCTAGTGTCCAATCATCTTTTATCTTCGAGTCACGAACGTCAAAACTTGCCAATCTAACTCTTTAGGTTCAAGAAGATTAAACAGGGGCAGCTGTTGTACCCCAAAATTTGCCCTCCCATTTTTCATAAGAAAAGCATAACCCTAGGGTTTCTCAAATATTCAAGATTGGGTCAAGAATCGATCAGACAGATTTTCTCCTGTGGCAGTAAATCAGTAATTAGGGTTTTTCTCGCATTTCTCAGAAGAAGTTGAGTTCTCGGAAATTCAATTGATTTTCACATGTTTTCATGCTCTCTCAAATTTACTGAAAAGGCAGTGTTTGTTTGATCCAGGTTAACCAGATAATTTGCGTCTTTTAAAACATTCGTTTTGTTTATGGAATAAACATTTGCTTGTTTATGGAATACACAATGCGTGTTTTGATTGGAATACAATTGCAAGGTTACATGATTATTGGAATTTAAGTTATCTTGATTGAAATTATTGGAATGCAGTTTCAATTATCTTGATCAGGGAATCTTTAAGAATCAGTGAAGACAGAAAGAGAGAATTACAAGTTACTAACAATAATGGATTTTATTGGACATCAGATTATATCATAAAACTTTCTTTATCTATTTCAAATGTTGTTACAAAAACAATTTATTATTCAAATGCTTTAGGTTTTACAACTTATCTTATTTGAAAAATAAATTAATACAACTGATTGAAAATCTCTCTAAATTACAAAGAAAGTGAACTATACCTAAGGTTGACTGGGCTTCCATGGATTCAATGATTGCCACAAAGTCTCCTGCTTCCTCTGCTTTGTCACCATCCAGTTGTGCTCACATGAAAACAAAAGACAGAAAAACAATAAGTACAGTTAATTGGACATGAGTAAAATTTTTCAAAAGAAAGAATGGTGTTTATCATTAAAGTTTGCAATTTGGAATCAGAAGGCTATTTTTAATTCATCACGTTTTTATTTTTCTATTTGCAAATCACAAGAAGATTATTCTTCTTGGTTCACAAAAAGAAAAATAAAAAAAATGCAAGCAAAGTTGTCCAAATAAAGAATGCAAGCAAATTGTCCTAATGCAAGCAAATTGTCCAAATGCAAACAACAGCCAAACATAATACAAACTGGATGCAGCAGGCTGTCCAAACTCAAACAAAGCTGTCCAAGTAGCATAAACAAGCAAGCAACAAGCAACAAGCAAGCAGTACAAGCAGGCAGCAAAAAAAGGAAGAAATATAGCAATATGGTAAACCAAGCCAACAAGCAAAAGGCTTGTTTTCAATATCCTTTTCATCATTTCCCATTTTTTTGCAAACTTTTCAGAAAAAAAAGGTGAAAAAGCAATTTTCTTTTATCATTGAGAGAGGAGAGAGAGGAAAGAAATCACCTAGGTTGTTGGAATTGCACAAAAGGTACAACTTTGCTAATCTGCCCACAAACTGTCACAAGTTGCATAGAGTAAGCTGTCAAACAAAAAGCAACCAAAATATAACAGAGAGAAGGCTCAAGCAAAGGAGGAGGACATAAATTATAAAACATAACCAAAAAACCTCCAAAATATATCCCAACCTGTTAACTCAACAAACAGCCAGAACCCTCAAACCAACCTTCAAAAAAATACTGTCAAACTCACAAAGCCTAAAAACTGTAACAACAAACCACAAGAAATCCCAAACCTGCAAACTATAACAATCATCAAACTATCAAACAGTCTAAACATACAGATCAAAGAACCAACAAACTTATCTCAAGCCAAACATACAAATCAAAAACCTGCAACTGAAACAACAACCTGCAAATCTATCAAACCATTCTCAAAAACATTTTCCAAACCCAAAACCTCCAAAAATATTAAGGTTCAAAACTGTCAAACCAAAACAGTAGAACAGTTCAAAACCCGCATAACCAAAGGCAACCTGTAACACAGTTCAAAAACCTCCAAGTTTTCACAACCTTCACCAACTCATCAAACCTATCAAACATCTTAAACCCAGAAAACCAGAAAAATATCAAAAAAGGTCCAAAACTGTCAAATTCCAACAATCATCAACCATTCTAAAAAACAAATAACAATCCTGTAACTGTCAACAAAATCCCTAAAAACTGTAAAACAGTTCAAAAACCAAATGGTCTAAGAACATCAACAAAGTATCTTCCATCAAAAAACATTTAAACCAAACTGTAGCAGCAACAACCATCAAAAACATCTCAATACCATCAATAAAACCTATCCAAGTTCAAACACCAAGAACCAATATGAGTCCTAACTAAGAAACAACAGTCATCCTCAAATCAAATCAGAACCAACTTCTCAATACCAAAAATACCAACAACAGTTCAAACCAAATCCAACAAACAACATCATCATTCAAAGCAAAGAGGATAGGCAAAAGATTACCAGAAACACCATGCTTTCAATCTTCATTTCCTTCCCCCCTCTCCGAACACCAAGGAACAACGCCATCTTTTCTCCATTTCATCGAAAATTTCCAAACAGGTATGGTTTCTTCACAACCCATTCTCCTACATTTCAATGGATGCTAAGTTTGATCAACAGAAAAAACACAAAAAAGACAAAAACCACAAAAAAATCGTTCAAGTTTTTAATTTACAGAACATCACAGTTTCAAGAAGAAAAAACGTTAGAGCTTGGTTAGGAGGCGAGAGAGGGCATTCCGACAACCGTGAGCTGGGAGGGAGGATCAGATAGAACCCTTTAAGCATGAATCCGACTTTAGGTTTTTCATAGAAAACGCGAATTGTGGTGAGATTAGGAGAGATTAGTTTGTTTTGGCCATGAGCTTGAGAGTTTGAGAGATTTCAGAGGTGGAAAGATGAACGAATATGGAAGAAATGGATGAGAGGGACGAACGACGCCGCTCTGTGCCAAGGGTTCACAAACCCTAATCTTTGTTTACCCTAATCAAACACAATAAACAGTTTAGAACATTGGGCCCTTTCTGTTTACAACTTCACAGGCCCACTCACGATTGCTAGCTCATCCCCCCCTTTAGGTTCGGTTTTGTTAACAACAATTTATCTATGAGCCTCTCATCCAATCCCTTAAGCCCATCTTCACTTGTTTTTTTTAATTTAATTTAATTTGTTTTTATTTCTTTTTGTTAATAATATACTAATGATTTTTAAAACTTCATTTCATTAAATTAATTTAGTTTTTAGTGATTAGTTTTCTTTTACCATTTTCTCTTTTTATAAAAAACTCATTTTTATTAATTTTTAATAAAAACACCAAAAAGCATTAATTTAGTTAGTTTTCTTTCTTTAAACTTTTTTTAATTAATAAAAGTACAAAAAAGAATAATAATAAAATTTTAATCTTTCTTTTGTAGAATAGATTTTATTTCTCTCTTTTCAAGTAAATACATACATTTCATACCTTGTTGATTTTTATTTTATAAATTGTCATAGCTTTGTATTCCATCGCACAACAATTCGATTTGGTTGTATTATTTGATATTTGGACATTGCTATATTTATTTGATTTATCCTCATTTATAATAATTGTACCCTCATTCCCGAACATTCTGTAATAGTTTAGAATTTCAATTCTCGCAATTTATTGCTTTCTATATACTGTATAGTAACTAGGCGTGTATGGAAAGATTCAAAAATCAATCGCTAGATGATCTAATCCAAGAATAAATAACTTGAAACCAACACACTTCTCACACGCGCACCTCTAGGGTAACCTCGCTTGTTGCCTCGGAAATACAATCATGTCCCTCGAATATGAGACACTCTAGCAAATGACCCTTCGATAAACAAAGATCATAGTCCCTCGATGACCCTCTTGTTGGCTTCGATAAAATGATCTCATCCCTTACAAAATTGCTAGAGCGTCTCACAAGTTGCTTTCAATGATTGTAAAATTGACCCACGCCTGTCCTTTCACATCCAATGATGGGGCTTCTTACCAAATCAATGGTAAGATAGCACCATTAAAAGGAAGAAGAAAAGAACAACTTAAGACTTTTCGAGTAGATAGATTCGCTCTTAGTTGCTCGCTTGCTTACGACAAAAACTTTCACACCTACACCTCCATTTCAAAACACTTTCAAAAGACAAAACTTTTTGCATACGTTCTTATAGAGACGAGAACCATGGCAAAACCTCTTTTCAAAACACTTTTCGAAACACGATTCACAAACACCTCTTTGAACTATTTTTTTCGAAACAAAACTTTGTAGATGTTCTTATAGAGACGAGAACCATTACAATGAAACTTTTCAAAATACTTTCAAAACCCACACCACAAGCACACAATCAAACAAAAGCAAGTGATCTAAACGAGTAACTAAGAGCCCATGGAAAACCATGGATGAAAATGGTGCTAATACCTTCCCTTTTCATGATCTACCCCCCGAACCCGAGAAAATTCTCGAAAGGTCTTTCCTGTGCTTTTTGCCTTTCCTTTTGGATAAAAGAAAAGTCAGCGGCGACTCTTGCTAACCGCACAAGTGCGAACGAAACACAAAACCTCTAGTTATTTCACCCACCGTATCACAGAACTGGCGACTCTGCTGGGGATTCTATAAAAGTGGGGTTACCTTAGGGTTTTAGATCACCTTTACATGCTTATCTTGTTTGATTTGTATGCTTTAAATTTTGGTTCCTTGTTTGGGTTTGTTTTAAATCCTACACACGGATTTGGGGACACATTTTAGGTAAGTAGCAATAGACTGTGAGGGAACTGTGTGGGGTATACCGACATGGTTGAAGCAGTAGCTACGTTGATGTGGCACTTTGGTTGGTACCGGTAACCCTTGAGTTGAATCAAGGAGAGTACGGGGCCGCCGCATGGTGTCGTGAAGCATCAACTGACCTTAGAACCTTACTTGACCAACTTGGCCTTTTAGGATGTGGTGAGATGACCGGCTTTGGTGCAGTCTGAAGTTGGTAGATACTCGATACTACACTCATTGAGGGTTGTTTTCTTGGAATATTTTGGTCGCCAATAAAGTGGCTAAACTGAAATAATGAACACATAAAACAATCCAGTGATATTGAGCTCCTTAGAACCCGGTTACTATTTCTAGGACAGGTTGAGCCAACTAAACTTCAAGAGGGTACTTACCTACAAACTCCATGCAAGCCTAAACCTAAGGACTTGTCTGCTTTGTGTGAATATGATTATTTGTATATAAACTTGCTTACTTCGCATATCTGTACATAACATCATAACATCATACCATAGCATTTTCAATAACCATTTCAAGGATCTCGAGGGTCTTTGATGCAGGGTCACATTGAACCAGACATCTACCATAGGGCAAGAGGATTCATTTTCCTCTAAACAAACACCGTCAAAGATCAAGTACAACAACTTGAGTCAAAGGCTATGACCCACTTGACATGGTGAGCTTGATTCTCGTGGAAAGACATCCACCGATATGAAGCTCTCAAATCAAATATGTTGATCAAAGTTCAACCTCTAACATTTTCTTATGTTTACCCCGCGAGATCCTTGAAAACATGCATCCACATATCATACATCTTATCATGACAGGTTTCTCCCCTTCAAGTCTCTTTATCTTCCTACTGTTTATTTCAGTAGAGATGGCTCTAGAGAAGACTATCAAAGACATCCAGGCTCGAAACGCTCAACTTCAAGAGATGTTCTTGAACCTATCCAAGGGGAAGGAAGAAGTGAAATATCTCCTCACTAGGGGCTTGATCATGGGGAATCCTGAGGGAAACAAGGATGATCAGTTGGAGCTGCTACGAACTGAGATAGCCATAATGAAAATCCAGATGATGGGACAACTGGTGGGCCAGATGGCTCTCATCCAGAACTTGGCACAAGGATAAGAAGAGCTAAGGGTCCTCATCAACAAATTGCATCGGGATGGATGTAACCAAATGGGGCAAACAACTAGGGTTGAGGATCAAGTCATCATTCAGCCTCCCACGAGACAAGAAGCCGAGAGAAAACCTCCCCAGTTTGCTTCAGGGTCACAAGCCCAACAACAACCTCACCAACGTCAACAGGGTAATTGGCGTAGGCAAAATACATCTGAAAAGCACTTCACTGAGATTAACATGTCATTATCTCAGGTGCTGCAACGCTTGTTAGAAGTCAAGCTGATTGTATTAAAGGACACCCTCGGAGTCCTAACACAGCCTCTCCAGGGTACAATCCAAATGCAAGATGTGCGTATCACTCCAACAGTCTTGGATATGACACCGATAGCTGTTGGGCATTGAGAAACAAAATTCAAGATCTAATTAAAGAAACAACGTTGGAGTTCACAAAAGATGGCCAGATGAAAATCTTCCGCTGAGGGCTCTCCACCTAAAATGACAAGTTCGAACAAAGAGGCTTCTGTTCATTTTGAATTTCCAATTGTAATTTCTTTTGTTATTCAGACAATTATCTATTGATGTCAAACTCTGTTTCATTAATGCATTGCATATCTTTCTCTTGAATTCATCTTTTCAGTTTCACTATATTTAAAACTATGCTTTTTATTCTTCTTGTGACACAAACCTTTAGAGGGAGGATGACGAAAACAATGCCATAATCTCATACAGTATGCTTTTGGACAGACCTTGCTGACGATGTACATGCGTTTCTTTCAAATCCTAAACACTGGAGTTATAAGGAAGATAATCCCTAGTCAACCCCTTCGAGCCAAAGAAGTTTTTTATATTAACACAAATTGAAACCTTTAATCAAAACCTGGGGCAGGGTAGTCTCTCAGTTAATTCAAACGCACGTTAAAGTCGCAAACTCTAATCTTGTAATGCAATGAATGACATCAAAAACATTCCTTTGGAATCAAAAGACGGTGATGATTCCCTATCATATAGGCAGTCATTATTTCTCAAAAAGAAAAGCCCAATGAGTCGAAACCTACAAAGGAGGCTTAAGAAAACTGGGGCATCCCGCTGACTGTAAATCTCAAAAACAGGAACAGTCAGGCAAAAATTAGGGATAATAAATCGAAAGAAAGAGGTCACTACAAATCCTCAACAAAAAATGTTGCAAAAATGACTGCCTTCTAACAAACTCAACTTGTGTGAACCATCACCAAAATATCATTCCAGACTCATTTGGAGTTCAAACGCATAATTAAGCTGAGTTTAGGACTGAAGAACATCACGAAGAGCGGGTGGGTACAAATATACTTTGAGCCTTTATCCTTTGTTTCTTAAACCGTGAACCAAGCCACGTTACAACCCTTCAAAAGTCCTAATTGAAGCATGGGTTAGTTCGAAAGCATATTGTTACAAAAGGTATCCTGACTCCTGTAAGGCTTTGCTCTAAATCCTGAGTTGAATTTTTCTTACAAAAGTTTTCTGCTAAAAAACGCATTTTCAAAATTTCAAGACAAGCATAAACTTTGCATTATTTGAATATCGTTGTTTGCATATGACTATTTGTTTGACAGCGAAGAAATTCACACAGTGAATATCCGATGAACGAAAGCTCTCTCAGTGAACAAAATCACTTCAAGTGGGATGACACTTACGTTGCAAAAATCTCCTATCAACAAGAGGACATGACATGTCATTGTCCAGCACACCTGGGGCAGCCCAATCAAGATTTCAAGAAATCTCTCAAAGTGCAGAGTAACCAGGGGCAAGTCTCTGTCCCCGTCACTTGGGGCATTGAACGTCAATCCCAACAAAGGGTTGCATACAATCAAACATTTCCTGGCAAAGCCATAAACACTCGCTACTTGGGGCAGTGGCAAATCTCTCCAAAATCCTTCTCATAAGAGGACTCCCAACCAGAGTTTCAATAACCTCTTCCCAGCTAAGTCGACCTCAATAATTCCTGATAATTTTTCCCATTGAAGTCGCCAGAATTTTCACTATCGGAAATGAAGAATTCAACTCTTTTCTCCAACACCAACTCAGGATTTATTTTCCCCAGCGAGAGATCATCTTGAAAACATTACATATCCGTACATCATGACATCATACAACACAATCTCATTTATTTTGAGAACATCATTGTTTGATATATGTCATGCAACTAACCTTTACCTTTCAGGAAAGATGTAGTCAAATTCTCACAAAATTCAAGCTATGAAGCCTAGACCACGACCAGATAGTAGTTCATCCAACTTTCCTCTTAAACAGAGATGATTCCTCAATAGAATAACGGACGACCGAAGTTCCCAAAGTTCAACAGAGATGGTACCCCAGTAGAATAACAGACAACTGAAGCTCCTAAAATTCTATTTCTCTCAAGACAAAAATCAACATTTCCCAGCGGAATCCTCCTCAAACAACGAAACAGGAATCCCCATTGGAAACATTCTAAGCAAAGTTTAAAGACACACATACCCTTCAACAGTAGTCCATGATTTATTTTCCCCGGCATCTGTTGAAGATTTCCCAAAGACTTTCGTCTGGCTCAGTTAAATCGATTCTAAGATTTTTCTAATTCTTATCCAATCAAAGTTAATTCAAGACCTTCTCTGGTTCATTCAGATCGACACTAAGATCTCCCTGATTCTTATTCCAGTTGAAGATATTCCAAGACTTTCATCTGGCTCAGTTAAATCGATTCTAAGATTTTTCTGATTCTTATCCAGTCAAAGTTAATTCAATACCTTCTCTGGTTCAGTCGGATCGACACTAGGATCTCCCTGATTCTTATTCCAGTTGAAGATATTCCAAGACTTTCGTCTGGCTCAGTTAAATCGATTCTAAGATTTTTCTTATTCTTATCCAGTCAAAGTTAATTCAAGACCTTCTCTGGTTCAGTCAGATCGACACTAAGATCTCCCTGATTCTTATCCCAGTTGATAATATTCCAGATTTTCACTGTTTCAGATAAATCTCTCAATGGTTTATTCTAATTCATTTCCAGATTTTCATTGTTTCAGATAAATCTCTCAACGATTTATTCTGATTCACTTCCAGACTTCACTGTTTCAGATAAATCTCTCAATGGTTTATTCTGATTCATTTCCAGATTTTCACTGTTTCAGATAAATCTCTCAATGATTTATTCTGATTCACTTCCAGATTTCACTGTTTCAGATAAATCTCTCAACGGTTTATTCTGATTCATTTCCAAATTTTTACTGGTTCAGATAAATCTCTCAACGGTTTATTTTGATTCATTTCTAGATTTTACTAATTCAGATAAAATCTCTCAACAGATAAATCTCTCAACGATTTATTCTGATTCATTCTCTTTTCAGATCCAGTTCAACTTTCCGTCAACAATCACCTTTGGATGGAATCCATAAGTCCATCTCCGACGATTCTCCTCTGTTTCTCCAAATGGCATCTTTAAGTCCATTTCCATACGCAATCAAATCAGCATGTCATTAAAATCCCCAGCGGAGCCAAAACTTTGGGTCATAGATCCCCAGCGAAGATGAAACCTTCTTCCCCAGCCGAGTCAAAATTTCCAACAATACATCTTCAGCGGGAACCATTCAGTTTTCCCCAGATTCCCCAGCAAGTTGTCTTAAATCTGAGAATCAACCAGATAACAGTTAACTTTTGTTTTATCCCCAACCTAGGATAATTCCCCAGTAGATTGGCATACAACCCAAGCTCCTGATGTCCCCAACAGAATGAAGATTCTCATTCTTGACTCCCCAGTAGATTGGCATACAACCCAAACTCCTGATATCCCCAACAGAATGAAGATTCTCATTCTTGACTCCCCATTATATTGGCATACAACCCAAGCTCCTGATATCCCCAACAGAATGAAGATTCTCATTCTTGACTTCCTAGTAGATTGGCATACAACCCAAATTCCTGATATCCCCCAACAGAATGAAGATTCTCATTCTTGACTCCCCAGTAGATTGGCATACAACCCAAACTCCTTATATCCCCCAACAGAATGAAGATTATCATTCTTGACTCCCCAATAGATTGGCATACAACCCAAGCTCCTGATTTCCCCAACAGAATGAAGATTCTCATTCTTGACTTCCCAGTAGAGTGACATACAACCCAAACTCCTGAACTTTTTTCCAAACAGGAATAAACTTTGCCCCCAGAGTCCTGAACTTACTCTCCAGCAGGATAGCTACTCCCCAACAGTATAGCTACTCCCCACAGAGTTTTTACTCCCCAACAGAATGAAGATTCTCATTCTTAATTCCCCAGTAAAGTTGCCCAAGTCTTCATTACTCCCCAGCATGAATTTGTCAGAATTTTTAATTCCCTGCAGATCGAAGATTCTCATTCTTAACTCCCCAAGGATTCAAATTCCCTAGGAGATCGAAGATTCTCATTCTTAATTCCCTGCGGAAGCCATCAGATTCTTCCTTATTCTTCAGCAGATCAAGGTTTTCCTTTGTCTGATCCCTGGTAGAGATCACTTGAGTTTTCCCTATTCCCCAGTCGAGTAAGGATTCCCATTATTTAACCCCCAGTAGAAGTCTTCAAAGTTCTCGGGATTCCCCAAGCAGGTTTCTCAAGCAACACTTGGCATTATTTTCACAACAGATTGATTATCATCCTCCACCTCCAAAGACTTGAAGGATCCCTATATCCCCACGAAAGTCATGAAGGATTCTCACATCCCCATAGATTTGTCAAAGATTTTGAATCTCCAACAGCGGTCATGGATTTATTTTCCCCGGCAGCAGTCAAGGATTTTATTATCTCCAGCTATCAATTATTTATTTTCCTTAGCAATACAGCTAATCAGCTTACATGCGCATACATTACACTCATATATCATAAACATTGATAAAACACATCTTATTGCATCATACATTTCATGCAACATAACTTTGTGTTTCAGCTAAGATTCTACCCTTTTCAGGATAAGATTAACAGATGTCTTTAACAAATATTCAAAGATTTCAGATACAGTATGGATTCGCGCCAGACACGGAAGTCATTCTTTTACTCATTCAGATCTCTTATTCAAATACAATACGGATACGCTCCAGACATGGAAGTTATTCTGTTACTCATTCAGATCTCTTATTCAGATACAGTACGAATATGCTCCAGATACAGAAGTCATTCTGCTATTCATTCAGAATCAAATACAGTTACAGCTCGGATACGCTCCAGACACGAACGCCATTCCATTGCTCATATAGACTCAGTCTCCAGATACAGTTCATATAAGTTTCTGACGCGGATACCATTCCGATACTCATTCTTTTGACTTACAACTTACAGCTCAACAAACATTCTTGATGGCATCTACAAGCCCATCTTTGACAAGAGTCTGTCACCTCTCCAAATGGCATCTTTAAGCCCATTCCCTCAATTACACTTTTGTCGAGCGCAAATTTATGGGCACTCTAGTGTCCAATCATCTTTTACCTTCGAGTCACGAACGACAGAACTCGCCAAACTAACTCTTCAGGTTCAAGAAGATTGAACAGGGGGAGCTGTTGTACCCCAAAATTTGCCCTCCCATTTTTCATAAGAAAAGCATAACCCTAGGGTTTCTCAAATATTCAAGATTGGCTCAGGAATCAATCAAACAGATTTTCTCCTGTGGTAGTAAATCAGCAATTAGGGTTTTTCTCATATTTCTCAGAAGAAATTGAGTTCTCTGAAATTCAATTGATTTTCACATGTTTTCATGCTCTCTCAAATTTACTGAAAAGGCAGTGTTTGTTTGATCCAGGTTAACCAGATAATTTGCGTCTTTTAAAACATTCGTTTTGTTTATGGAATAAACATTTGCTTGTTTATGGAATACACAGTGCGTGTTTTGATTGGAATACATTTGCAAGGTTACATGATTATTGGAATTTAAGTTATCTTGATTGAAATTATTGGAATGCAGTTTCAATTATCTTGATAAGGGAATCTTTAAGAATCAGTGAAGACACCAAGAGATAATTACAAGTTACTAACAGTAATGGATTTTATTTGACATCAGATTATATCATAAGACTTTCTTCATCTATTTCAAATGTTGTTACAAAAACAATTTATTATTCAAATGCTTTAGGTTTTACAACTTATCGTATTTGAAAAATAAATTAATACAACTGATTTAAAATCTCTCTAAATTACAAAGAAAGTGATTCTATGCCTAAGGTTGACTGGGCTTCCATCGCTTCCATGCTTGCCACAAAGTCTCCTGCTTCCTCTGCTTTGTCACCATCCAGTTTTGCTCAGATGAAAACAAAAGACAGAAAAACAAATAGTACAGTTAATTGGACATGAGTAAATTTTTTCAAAAGAAAGAATGGTGTTCATCATTAAAGTTTACAATTTAGAATCAGAAGGCTATTTTTAATTCATCACGTTTTTATTTTTCTATTTTCAAATCACAAGAAGATTATTCTTCTCGGTTCACAAAAAGAAAAATAAAAAAAATGCAAGCAAAGCTGTCTAAATAAAGAATGCAAGCAAATTGTCCTAATGCAAGCAAATTTTCCAAATGCAAATAGCAGCCAAACATAATACAAACTTGATGCAGCATGCTGTCCAAACTCAGAAACAAAGCTGTCCAAGCAGCATAAACAAGCAAGCAATAAGCAACAAGCAAGCAGTACAAGCAGGCAACAAAAAAAGGCAGAAATATAGCAATATGGTAAACCAAGCCAACAAACAAGAGGCTTGTTTTCAGAAAAAAAGGTGAAAAAGAAATTTGCTTTTATCATTGAGAGAGGAGAGAGAGGAAAGAAATCACCTAGGTTATTGGAATTGCACAAAAGGTACAACTTTTCTAATCTGCCCACAAACTGTCACAAGTTGCATAGAGTAAGCTGTCAAACAAAAAGCAACCAAAATATAACAGAGAGAAGGCTCAAGCAAAGGAGGAGGACAGAAATTATAAAACATAACCAAAAAACCTCCAAAATATATCCTAACCTGTTAACTCAACAAACATCCAGAACCCTCAAACCAACCTTCAAAAAAATACTGTCAAACTCATAAAGCATAAAAACTGTAACAACAAACCACAAGAAATCCCAAACCTGCAAACTATAACAATCATCCAACTATCAAACAGTCTAAACATACAGATCAAAGAACCAACAAACCGATCTCAAGCCAAACATACAAATCAAAAACCTGCAACTGAAACAACAACTTGCAAATCTATCAAACCATTCTCAAAAACATTTTCCAAACCCAAAACCTCCAAAAATATTAAGGTTCAAAACTGTCAAACCAAAACAGTAGAATAGTTCAAAACCTGCGTAACCAAAGGCAACATGTAACACAGTTCAAAAACCTCCAAGTTTTCACAACCTTCACCAACTCATCAAACCTGTCAAACATCTTAAACCCAAAAAACCAGAAAAATCTCAAAAAAGGTCCAAAACTGTCAAATTCCAGCAATCATCAACCATTCTCAAAAACAAATAACAAGCCTGTAACTATCAACAAAATCCCCAAAACTGTAAAACAATTCAAAAACCAAATGGTCTAAGAACATCAACAAAGTATCTTCCATTAAAAAACATTTAAACCAAACTGTAGCAGCAACAACCATCAAAAACATCTCAATACCATCAATAAAACCTATCCAAGTTTCAAACACCAAGAACCAATATGATTCCCAACTAAGAAACAATAGTCATCCTCAAATCAAATCAGAACCAACTTCTTAATACCAAAAATACCAACAACAGTTCAAACCAAATCCAACAAACAACATCCTCATTCAAAGCAAAGAGGATAGGCAAAAGATTACCAGAAACACCACGCTTTCAATCTTCATTTCCTTCCCCCCTTCTCCGGCCACCAAGGAACGACACCATCTTTTCTCCATTTCATCGAAAATTTCCAAACAGGTATGGTTTCTTCATAACCCATTCTCCTACATTTCAATGGATGCTAAGTTTGATCAACAGAAAAAACACAAAAAAGACAAAAACCACAAAAAAATCGTTCATGTTTTCAATTTACAGAACATCACCTTTTCAAGAAGAAAAAATGTTAGAGCTTGGTTAGGAGGCGAGAGAGGGCATTCCGCAACCGTGAGCTGGGAGGGAGGATCAGATAGAACCCTTTAAGCATGAATCCGACTTTAGGTTTTTCATAGAAAACGCGAATTATGGTGAGATGAGGAGATATTAGTTTGTTTCGGCCATGAGCTTGAGAGTTTGAGAGATTTCAGAGGTGGAAAGATGAACGAATATGGAAGAAATGGATGAGAGGGACGAACGGCGCCGCTCTGTGCCAAGGGTTCACAAACCCTAATCTTTGTTTACCCTAATCAAACACAATAAACAATTTAGAACATTGGGCCGTTTTTGTTTACAACTTCTCAGGCCCACTCACGATTGCTAGCTCATCCCCCCCTTTAGGTTTGTTTTTGTTAACAACAATTTATCTATGGGCCTCTCATCCAATCCCTTAAGCCCATCTTCACTTTTTTTTAAATTTAATTTAATTTGTTTTTATTTCTTTTTGTTAATAATATACTAATGATTTTTAAAACTTCATTTGATTAAATTAATTTAGTTTTTAGTGATTAGTTTTTTTTTACCATTTTCTCTTTTTATAAAAAATTCATTTTTATTAATTTTTAATAAAAACACCAAAAAGCATTAATTTAGTTAGTTTTTTTTCTTTAAACTTTTTTTAATTAATAAAAGTACAAAAAAGAATAATAATAAAATTTTAATCTTTCTTTTGTAGAATAGATTTTATTTCTCTCTTTTCAAGTAAATACATACATTTCATACCTTGTTGATTTTTATTTTATAAATAGTTATAGCTTTGTATTCCATCGCACAACAATTCGATTTGGTTGTATTATTTGATATTTGGACATTGCTATTTTTATTTGATTCATCCCCATTTGTAATAATTGTACCCCCATTCCCGAACATTCTGTAATAGTTTAGAATTTCAATACTCGCAATTTATTGCTTTCTATATACTGTATAGTAACTAGGCGTGTATGGCAAGATTCAATGTCAATTGCTAGATGATCTAATCCAAGAATAAATAACTTGAAACCAACACACTTATCACACGCGCACCTCTAGGGTAACCTCGCTTGTTGCCTCGGAAATACAATCGTGTCCCTCGAATATGAGACACTCTAGCAAATGACCCTTCGATAAACAAAGATCGTAGTCCCTCGATGAACCTCGATGTTGCCTTCGATAAAACGATCTCGTCCCTTACAAAATTGCTAGAGCGTCTCACAAGTTGCTTTCAATGATTGTAAAATTGACCCGCGCCTGTCCCTTCACATCCAATGATGGGGCTTCTTACCAAATCAATGGTAAGATAGCACCATTAAAAGGAAGAAGAAAAGAATAACTTAAGACTTTTCGAGTAGATAGATTCGCTCTTAGTTGCTCGCTTGCTTACGACAAAAACTTTTACACCTACACCTCCATTTCAAAACACTTTCAAAAGACAAAATGTTTTGCATCCGTTCTTATAGAGACGAGAACCATGGCAAAACCTCTTTTCAAAACACTTTTCGAAACACGATTCACAAACACCTCTTTGAACTATTTTTTTTGAAACAAAACTTTGTAGATGTTCTTATAGAGACGAGAACCATTACAGAGAAACTTTCCAAAATACTTTCAAAATCCACACCACAAGCACACAATCAAACAAAAGCAAGTGATCTAAACGAGTAACTAAGAGCCCATGGAAAACCATGGATGAAAAGGGTGCTAATACCTTCCCTTTTCATAATCTACCCCATGAACCCGAGAAAATTCTCGAAAGGTCTTTCCTGTGCTTTTTGCCTTTCCTTTTGGATAAAAGAAAAGTCGATGGCGACTCTTGCTAACCGCACAAGTGCGAACGAAACGCAAAACCTCTAGTCAGTTCTCCCACCGTATCACACAACCTATTGAGGATCAGATCCCCTCCTTGAGTATTATGAAAGATGCAGGTTTGAGTGAAGACGATTGGATTCAAACCCGACTTGATCAGTTGAACTTAATTGATGAAAAGAGACTTACTGTTGTTTTCCATGGTCAGACGTATCAAAAGCGGATGATCAAAGCCTTCAACAAGAAAGTCAGACGCCAAGTGTATCAAGTTGGAGATCTAGTGATCAAGCGCATCATCTTGCCACAAAGTAATCCCAGGGGAAAATGGACTCCTACCTATGAAGGACCATTTGTAATCAAGAACATCTTTTCTGGTGAGGCAATGGTCTTAACCACCATGGACGGCGATGACTTGCCACACCCTACGAACACAAACATAGTCAAAAGATATTATGCATAAGAGACCCTCTAGGTTGACACACCTAGGAAAAACAAGGGCATCCCGGTGAACCAAAAGGTTCGGGCAAAAATTAGGGGTAAAATAAAAAAAATCTGTACACCCGACAAGTTGAAAACCCGAAAGGGCGACTTGGGCAAAAAAGGGTTTCCCGGTGGATTGAAAACCCGAAAGGGAGGTCCAGGCAAAAGTTAGGGAATTAAAGCGTATGACTATGTCTCATCGGATCACTTTAAGAACAATCTCTTCACCGACAAACTCAGAGCTTCTGATTAATTCAATCATCTTCGGACGAAGCAACAAATAGACAAGATATTCGAAGATACGAAGGCTATAGCAGAATGGGAACCCCATGGGATTATTACACATAGCTATCTTTCTTTGTATAAATTTTTCTTATGACACCATCCTTTTACTAGGATGTCTCTCTCTTTTGTACAAAATACTTATTCAAAGTGAATACAAAGATATCTCTTTAAAGTGCAGAAAACCATTGGTCTTTTTTTTTTTTTACACTTGTGTTTTATTTGCAAAAACGTCCAATGATTCATTAATGAACATATGCATTTGAACATAATCACTGTTTACAAATAAACAAAATGAAAAAGAACAATTACTGACAGATTTAAAGAATAGGAAAACGTCTTTAGGATATTCCATGAGCAATCCCTACAGTACATCATTAAGATCCCCAGCAGAGCTGAAACTTCAAACTATTGATCCCCAGTGGAAACCATTCAGTTTCTCCAAATTCCCCAGCAAGTTGTCTTGAAACCTGGAAAGCAACCAGACAACAGTTAACTTCTGTCTCTCCCTAACCTAGGATAACTCCCCGGTAGGGTGACAGACGACCGAAACTCCTGAACCTTTTTCCAAACAGGAATAAGCTTTTTCCCCATAGAGTTTTCATTTCTCCCCAACAGAATGAAGATTCTCATTATTAATTCCCCAGTAGAAGTCATCAAAGTTCTATGGATTCCCCAAGCAGATTCCTCAAGCAGTATATGGCATTACTCTCACAGTAGAATTTTTGTCAAATACTCCAACTTCAAGACATGAAGAATCCACATATCCTCAGCAGTCAAGGATTTATTTTCCTCAGCAATACAACAGATCAACTTACATGCGCATACATTACATCCATATATCATAAACATTGATAAAGTACATTTATTGCATCATACATTTCATGCAACATAACTTTGTGTTTCAACTAACATTTTACCCTTTTCAGGATAAGATTAACAACTACCATTAATAATGTTCAAAGATTCTAGATACAATACAGATACACTCCAGGCACGGAAGTCATTCTGTTACTCATTCATATTCTAGTTCAGATACAATACAGATACGCTCCAGACACGGAAGCCATTCTGTCACTAATTCAGATTCCAAGTTCATGATACAGTCCAGATACGCTCCAGACACGGTGGCCATTCTGTCACTTATTCGGATTCATCTTTCAGATACGGTCAAGATACGCTCCAGACACGGATGCCATCCTGATACTCATTCAGATTTAGCTTTCAAATACAGTCCAGATACGCTCTAGACATGGTTGCCATTCTGTCACTTATTCAAATTTCAACTTCAAGATACACTCCAGACACGGGAGTCATTCTGTTACTTATTCAGATTCCGGTTCAGATACGCTCCAGACACGGAAGCCATTATGTTACTCATTCAGATTCTAGTTCAGATACGGCTCGGATACGCTCCAGACACATATGCTATTCTGTTGTTCATACAAATTCAGTCTCCGGATACAACTCAAATACGTTCCAAATACGGACACCATTCTGATGCTTATTCTTTTGATTCACAACAAACATTCTTGGATGGAATCTACAAGCCCATCTCCAACAGGATTCTATCACCTCTCCAAATGGCATCTTTAAGCCCATTCCCTCAGCAACACTTTTTCGAGCGCAATTTTATGGGCACTCCAGTGTCCAATCATCTTTTACCTTTGAGTCACGAACGGCAAAACTCGCCAATCTAACTCTTCAGGTTCAAGAAGATTGAACAGGGGCAGCTGTTGTACCCCAAAATTTTCCCTCTCATTTATCAATACTTTTCTCACAAGACTTCTTGGACTCAAGACAAGATTAGGGTTTGGTCAGCTCAAGACACCTCACCTTGCACTGATAACCCAAAATTAGGGTTTGAGTTTGCACAAGGATTTTTGGACAACCTAATGCTTCATGTGACTTTCATACATCATTTTGGACCCCTAAGATTTCTTATGATAAGTTTCAAGTCTTGAACCACATTTTTGATCAGTCAATTGGACAGTTGACCTAAAAATCAACTGTATTGGGGAAAAAGTCAACCATGGCCAATTTACAGTCAAACTTACTGATTTTTTATCCACATCAACATTTTAGACTCATATTTATCATTTGATCAAGTTTGGATCACAATTCCTCATGAAATTTGATCAAATCATCAAAAGGGCAAAATGGTCAAAATTAGGGTTTTGACTGAAAAAGGGCAATTTCTGATTTTTAACCTAGCCAATGACCAATTGAGTTCAAGCATGATTTCAAGGATTCAATGGCATTATCTTGACCTAATTATATGGTTCAAAAGATCTCAAGTTCATTGGATTGACAGATGAAATTTGCAGTCAACTGATCAAAAGTCAACGGTATACTGAAAAGTCAAACTTTGACTTTTTGGTCAAAATCAAGTACCAAGAGTCATAATTCATCAAGATATGTCAAAATATGAAACTTGTTCATCAAAAAAACCAAATTTGAAAATTAGGGTTTTAATTTGAAAATTTTCATAACTTAGAATTTTTCTAAGTATAAAAATTTTCTTATTTTTTCTCAACTTTTCACCACTTTTTCACCATGATGCATTTTGATTCAAGAAACGTTCCCAACATGAAAGTTGTAGTCCTCCATGAAATATACAACTTTTCTTCACAAACTTTTCCCTAAATATACTTGGATCTCAAGTTATAAATTTGTGAATACATGGTCATGAACTTCTTAACTTAGTGAAATTTTGCCCTAATTTAGGCAGGTTTTGGACCCAACTTCATGCCAACTTTTCACCTAGTTACAAGAGGTATCTCAAAATGAATTTCAAAGATGGATTATATAACACATTGCAAGATTTCCAAAATGTCCAAGAACTCTCCAAGATCATTTTTGAGTAGGGAGAATCGAAGAGGGGAAGTTGACATTTTCTCACTTTTTGTTCAAGCCATTTTTACATAGAATCAAGTTGCAAATCAAACCTATGCTGGTTATATCTTGCTTTACAGGTCCTAAGCTTGCTATACACTCCTTAATTAAATGCATACTCAGAAGCTAAAGCCTTTATCCTTGCTTTTGAAGCTTTACACAAGATGTATTTCCATTTTGGGTAAAAAGGTTACATTGCCATTTTCATAAAGATGAACTTTTGCAACTTTGTCAACTTGGAGCATTGGACCTGTCCCCTTGGTACAAACAAACTCTACAGCTCTCAAGCAATGTGTAACAACTCATTTCAGCCCTCAAGCAAGCTAGTACAAGCATGTGGGATTGGTCATGTCAACTTTGCTTCAAGTACAAGAAAAGTTGCAAAAAGGGCTAGAGCTTGCACAACTAGTAAGAGCTGACTTTGGATCACTCCTATACATATTTGCAAACTTTGTACAAGGCATAACATGTTTTGCTTGGACTTTAAACTCTCTAAAATTGAAAAACACCACAAAACTGCCCAAGCTCACAGTTTTTTGCAAAAGCACAGCCAACTCTCATTTGGCTCGTGCGTTTTGTGTTTAATCAATTCAAACATCTCATACACTTGATACCTAGCCAATCCAAGCCATCACCCTGGTTCTGTAACCCCTGTTTCAGCATTTGCCATTTTCAATTTGGAAGCTTGCAGTTGGACTTGGTCAGAGAGTTCCAGCCATCCTCAGAGCAAGGTAAGCATTGGAATAGGTTCAGGGAAGTTCAAGGAAGCCTAAACAATCACTAGGCCTCCATTAAAGTCCCTACATTGTCCTGCACGATTCCAGCTGGAGGAGGTATTTTCTCAAACTCTATCTCTGTATATAGGCAACTTCAAGCCACGATTTGTGAAGAAAAAATGTAGCTCTTATCATAACAAAGTTGTACATACCATTACTTTACATTTATATTACTTGTGCTAAGAGAATTTGAAGATTGAAAACTCTGAAAAAATTAGGTCACGAATTAGGGATTCTAAAATTCTCTTTGATCTTTAATTGTTAGGTTACATAATTTATATGGTTGGAATTGTGAGCTCAAATGCCACATTTTTCATGTTATGAGTTTTCATTTTTATGCAAGCATGAGAAAGATACAGGTTTGAATGGAAAACGCGCACAGGGAAGAACGGACGAAGGACAAGGATGATGTTCTGGGCTTTTTGGCGCCTTGGCCTTTTTGTTTTTCTTATTTGCACCCCCCCTGACTTACTACTGCACCCCCTTGACTAACTATTTTATATTTTTGTATTTTTTTTAATATTTTCATATTTAATAGTTTTGTTTATTTTTTATGAATGATAAAAAATCCAAGAAATGATTTCTTTATTTTTACACATTTATTTTATTTTTTATTATTTTTTTCACATAAAAAATTAATTTATTTGAGTAAGATATAATTTATTTTTCTTAAATAATTTGTAAATAATCAAATATATTTAATATTTTTATTATACATATTTATACTCATAAATACTTTTTTTACACATACTCAATTTTTAATATTTAAACATAATATTATTTATTATTTTTTATACAAAAAATATATAAGTTAATAAATATAGAACATTATTTTCTTTTAATTAAAAAACTAGGGTTTAAACCCCTTCCAAAAATAATATTTTTTTTCCCTTTTTAGGTTTAAACTAAATATTTTTCTCTTACAAAAACAAGACATAGAACATTTTTCTAACATGAACATATTGCATTGCATTTTAAATATTTGTCTTATATTTATTTAATTCGCGCAATATTCGATTTGGTTGTAATAATATATTTAGTTTTATATTTGTGCAAATCCCCCATTCAAACTTGTATTCCCCCCTCCCATAAATTTTTTTGTAATAGCTTAGTACATTTACATTACGCAATTTATCGCGTTATATACCATGATTAGTAATTAGGGTTTGCATGACAAGAACAAAAACAAAGAAAAATAGAAAACCCTAAATACAAGACAAAAGCATGAAAACAATACACTTTGCACACAAGCACCCTTAGGGTTTCTCCCACTTGGTTGCCTAAAATAAAATGGCTATGTTACACATGCGAAGTATCTTGGAAAAACAAAACAAAACAAATATAAGATCATAGTCCCTCGATGACGCTATTCAAAGGTTTCCTAAACAAAATGATCTTGGTCCCTCAAAAATGCTAAGATACTTGGCAACATTGCTATCATGGTTATACGATGACCCACGCCCGTCCCATTTACATTCAAAGATAGGGTTGCTTACCAAATCAATGGTAAGTCAACAATGTCAAAGGAATAGAAAATGCACAAGAAAGACATTTGAGTAGGTAGATAGCTTCTAAGTTACTTGCTCCATTTCAAACAATCCTTGCTATTTTAAAAAACAAACACACACACATTTCAAAATATCTTACAAAACATTGAAAACATTTTCAAAAGACAAACATCTTTGTATACATTCTTACGAACGAGAATCATTACAAAGATTGCCTAAACGATGGCCTCTTTTACAAAATACTTTCAAAATCACACCAAACACAATTTCAAACAAAACAAAGCAAGTGATCTAAGCAAGTAACTAAGAGCCCATGAAAAACCATGGATGAAAAGGGTGCTAGCACCTTCCCTTTTCATAATCTACCCCCCGAACTCAAGAAAACATCTCAAAGGTCTTTCATGTGCTTTTTTACCTTTCCTTTTGGATAAAAGAAAAGTCGGTGGCGACTCTTGCTAACCGCGACATTTGCGATAAAACGCTAAACCTCAAGTCAGTTCTCCCACCATATTACAATAGGACTTTCATAATCAAGGGGCATAGCATGATGTCTAGTTGATCTGGGGCAGTCAAGCCAAGATTCAAGGAATCTCTCAAAGATGCCAAGTAGCCAGGGGAAGATCACCATCTGAATCACTTGGGGCATTGGACATGAATTCCAATAACGAGTCATGTACGATCAAACAAAAACCTTCTGGCAGTGTGACAACACTTACTACTAAGGACAATGACCATTCTCCGCACCCGGTGAACATGGACATAGTCAGAAAAGACTACGCATGAAAAGACCTGCTAGGTTGACTGGCCTAGGCAAAAATAAGGGCATCACGATGAATGAAAATGGTTCGGGCAAAAATTAGGGATAAAAATGAAAAATCTGTACACCCGACAAGTGGAAAATCTAAAAAGGCAGCATGGGCAAAAAAGGGTATCCTGGTGGACTGAAAATCTGAAAAGACAGTCCAGGAAAAAGTTAGGGATTAAAGCGTACGACTATGTCCCGTCATCTTGTCACTTGCCTATCAGTAGAAGACTTATCATTTTGATTGGCAGTTACCAAGCACCTCATGAGTTGTGATAACACTCAAGCTATCCACAAAATCTCCGCATGTACTTTTTCCAGCATGGTACAAGGGGTAGAGACAGTTGGAAGCAAAGTCACTATCACATACAAGCCCGTAATATTTATATTCCCCACAGAGTCGAGACAACCAAGGTTTGATCTCCAGGTCCCCAAGCAGGAATCACTTCCCCAGCAGGCTCTTTCAGAAAGCTAATGTCTGTATTCCCCAGTCGAGCTTTATAATCATAAATAATTTATAAATTTTTCTCCTGAGCAAAGTTTATTTCTCTGACTGTGGAGGCTCAATCTCCAATAGAGCTCTTCTCTCCAGCAATGGAAGTTCATCCCCAACTGAATTTATTTCTCCAAATAAGCAGATCTTCCAACAAAGTATTTCCCTTCCCTACAAAGTCATTCCCCCGCTGGATTATTCTCAGACAGAGTCTCTCCCGATAGAATATTCTCAAGCAGAATGGATGTAAATCTCCAGCTAATCATCTTCGATCACTATCCCCAGCGGAAACGAAGAACTCAACTCCTCATACTCTCCAGCAGCAGTCTAAGATTTATTTTCCCCAGCTAGAGAATATCACAATAGCATTGCATATCCATACATCATGACATGCGCATACATATCATATACAACACAATCTCATTTATGTAGAGAACATCATCTCACAAGGCATTTCATGCATCACATATAATTAACCTTGTTATCTTTTCAGGAAAGACGATTATCTTCAACAATCCCAACAGTTATATAGGTCATGTCTGCAGACAACTAATGGAAATTCAGTTCCTAAAACTAAACGGGTTAACAAATCTACACTATCGCTTTGAAGTAACCCTACTATCCAAGTTCCTTCCCATAAGCCCTACTATCCAGGCTTTCATTTTGAAGTAACCCTACTATCCAGGTTCCTTCCCATAAGCCCCCACTATCCAGGATTTCATCTTGAAGTAACCCTACGACCCAGGTTCCTTCCCATAAGCCCTACTATCCAGGCTGTTGTACCCCAAAATTTGCCCTCGCATTCTTCCTCAAGAAATCACAGCTTCAGGCGTTTCCTGATTTTTCAAACTGGCTCAAGAATCGATCAAACAGACTTTTCTCGTCAGTCAGACACAATTAGGGTTTTATTGATTTTCATGGCTCTAGAACAGTTCATACAGTTTGCCTAGGGTTTTGGTTGATTTTGACTCAACTTTGATCAGGCGAACGCTTCTTTGGCATTTAATCAGGAATTAGGGTTCTCATGCGCGGTTCCTCAGAAAGATTTAATTCTACGGTGCTTTGCAAGTTATTCTGAGATTTGGATTGAATTCGCATTGTTTGACATAATCAGTAAAAGAATGCATTTGGATTGAATTCGCATTTGTTTGACTTAATCAGTGAAAGGATGCTTTTGGATTGAATTTGCAGTGTCTGGTAAAAATCAGTAAAAGGAAGAATAGAGTTGGGCAGTTGTTACGATTGACTGTGAATTAATTTGGATTTGTGAAGTGCCAAATTTAATTGATCAATGCCGAAGAAATGTTTATTTAATTATTTACTATTCTAAATTTAAATGATTGGAATTTATTTTCCATTTATTATAATTTAAAGAATTTTAAATAATAAATAAACAATTGGAGAAGAAAAGAATTAATCAAATAAAAGGACTTTTTATTTATCTTTAAATCATTTGTATAATTGTTTTTTTGTTTACAAAATGTTTACAATAACAATATTACATTTATTTAAATTTAAATAAAAAACTATCCTAAGTATTTTTCTAAATCTTCAATTCTTCATCTTCTATCCCTTGCTCCAGCACTCCATGGAATTTTATCTGCAAAACAAAGAACAAAAGAAAAGTCAATTGCAGATAAATATTAAAGAGAGAGACAGATAAAAATAAAGTTCATCATTAAGGGCAACTGACTGGGATCAGTTAGCCCTCTCTGCAAATCACGGGATTTCTCCCGGTTCACAAAGAGGGATGAATATTTGTTTGCTAATCATGAATGCACAAAGTTGAAATTCACAAGTCAAAATTGTCAAACTGCATAGTTCAAGTCTCAAACAACATGATGCAAAGTCCAAGTCCAAATCAAACTACAGAGTCCAAAGGCAAACAGAATGGCCTAACTAAAGTCACAAATTATCCAAAAAGCTGTCAAAGATATCAAAGTATCAAAAAGTACAAGATACTGTCACAAGGAAGCAAAGCTGTCAAAAGAAGATATGAAGAGATATGCAGAGAAAGATTAGTATGCAAGCAAGCTGTTCATTTCATCATTTCCCAAGTGTTGCCCTTTCAGAAAAGTACACATAACATATTTTAATATTTTGAAGTGTACTGGAGAGAGAGAAGAGAGAAAAAGTGGTTAGGCTTACAGGTTTGGCTTTCGGCAAGAAAATATAAAAAAGGGAATCTGTCAATAAAACAGTAAAAAACAACATAAACAAGAATGAGTTCACATCACAAATATACAAAAAACTATCCAAACTTCCGTCCACCAAAAGAAAGCCTCTAGCCTTACAACCAAAACCTTAACCCCTGTCAAAAGAACAAACCTGTGAGGCCTCAAGCATATCATACCAGAAAACCTAACCAGCGAACCAAAGCCAAGGCCATTGTCCAAGCTGAAGCCTTAAGCTTGAAAACCAGTATAAGCTTACAAACAAACAACCAGCATAAGCCTGAAACACCACAAGCCTTAAACCTGCATTAACTGAAGCTAAAAGCCTCACAAGCCTAAACTGGTACCCAGCCCTCACCCTTCCTGAAGCCTGACCTGAAAGCCCTTAACCCACAGAAAACCAGTCAAACTTAAGAAAGCTTAACAGCCAAAACCCTGTCAAAATCAACAAACACAAACCTGCTTGAAGCTTGCAAACAAGTTCAAACTTAGTAAACCTGTGCCTCATACCTGCCTAAACAGCCAAGGCCAAAACCTGCACCAGTCATCAAAGCCAAAAAACCTGCATTAAACCTGCTGAAGCCTCAAACAAACAAAAACTGAAGCTAGCCTCAATCAAAGTATTAAGCCTGCATTAAGCCTAAAACCTGTAAAAACTAGAAACAACATAACATCCAAACCAGAAAACCAGTAAGGCCATCAAACAAAACACCAACCCTGTCCAAGCCTCACTAAACTGTAGAACAACCAGTAAATAATATCAATTGTCAAAGCTTAAAGCCAAAGCTAAAACTGATATCCAAAGGCCAAGAACCAAAATACCACAAACCATACAAGCTGTCAAGCCTCAAACTGAGGCAACCCACAAAAGGCCCTCAGAAAATATCATCACTGGGCTAACTAGCAACAACAACACCATAGCATTCAACTCACAGTCAGGAACGAGGAAAAGAAGCACTTCAAGGTATCAACCATCATCAACTCACTAAGCATAGAAGGCAACTCAATAAGGCAATATAGGGTAAGACCACGAGCCCTCAGAGTTGCCTCATCATAGGGCAAACATATAAGGCACCAAGGCATCCTAAAGCGACTCAAAGGCAAGATGCAACATAAGAATGTAAGCCAAGTTAACAGAAGAAGAGAAAAAGAGCAAAATCATAAGAGGTTCTCAGCTATTATCATCATTAAACCCAGCAAAAGGCTAAAGAGGGCAAAGAAATACAGAGTACCAGGTCTCCCTGCAAAGCTAGCTCCCCAACGCTTTCCCCTCGCCTCTGGCCGCCACAGCACCTCCAAGGCCTCCTCCTCCTCCGTCTCCAAGGGTTAAGGTAGTGTCTCTCTCTTTTTTCCCTTCACGCACATCTCACAGAAACAAACAACATCAAGTATTAATCTAAGGGCCAGAATAAAGAAAGAACTAATCATGCAAGTATAAAAAACCTAAAAAATCAAGATTACCTTTGCTTGTCACGAATCGAGCATTCCATGGAAGGAGAAGGATTGGTGATGGCGCTTGGCAACGGGGAGAGGGGTCAGGAGCATGGTTCAGAGATGAGACGGAGAAGACGAAGTAACCACAAGCGGCGCCTCTGTGTTCCACAAACTCACAAACCCTAATCTAATCCAAATGAAACAAAAAGCTGTGAACCCTAAAAAACGTTTGTCAATTTGCAATTGGGCCTCCCCCCATTTTCTACGCCTAAGCCCAAACGTTCCAGTTAACACCCCCCTTTTTGTCCATTCTTTCTGTTTGTTTAGTTTGGGCCTAATGCCCTTTTGGCCCATTCGATTTCCTAAAGTTAATACCTTTTTACATATCACATTTGTTTACATAAATTAACACAATAAATTCTTTTTTTTACACTAAAATTTTGTTAACCTTTTTATTTCTTTTTTACATATAACACAATCAAATTTTATAAAACAAAATGATACACTTAACCCTTTTTATATATATAACTCCTTTTTTTTTTCTTTTTTCTTTTCTCAAATTATTCTTTTGTGAGCATAAATAAAAAATGCATATTAATAAATACATTAAAAAAATAGATTTATTTATTTATTTATTATCTCCTTTGACTATACATTTAAACATTAATACAAAATACACAATATAATTAAAATGTAAAACATTTTTCTTTCTTTTAAGTAAAATACTTTTTTATACATAATAAAAATACATCTTTTTTTTACATAATATAATTAAAATTGAAAAAACATTCTTTCTTTCTTTTAATTAAAATACCTCTTTTGTATATATTAAACAAAAATATGAAGATACAAATTTATATCAAATGTAAAATGACAATTTTCAAACTTAGAATATTTTCTTTTCTTAAATTTTCTTTTTGTACATATTAAAGAAAAAATACGAGATTACAAAGATTAATTAAATAAACATTTAATTCTTTTCATTTAAGTTAAACAATACTTAAATAATACACATTTAAATTCACATCTTAACTTGTAAATAATTCTCATACGTACACGTACACTTACACAATACACTTGACATTTGACAATATACATTTGCTATTCCTATACATTGATATACATTACATTTACATTTTTATCGCAATTCGATTTGGTTGTAACTTATTGGACACTACATTCCTAAAGTCTCATCCCCATTTGTGAATTTGTACCCCCACTCCCGGATACTATTTGTAATAGCGTAGACTTTAAATTCTTGCAATTTACCATTTTCAAATTATACCATGGTTAGACCTAGGGTTTGTATGTACATAAAATCAAACGCTAGATAACCTAATACAAAGACAAATACATGAAATCAATACACACTCACACTTGCACCCTCTAGGGTAATCCCACATGTTGCCTTCCAAAATGGGCCATGCTTGCACGTCGAGTTTCTTTGGCAAAACAAATTCAAATGATCATAAGTCCCTCGATGACGCTTTCGAAAGTTGCCTAAAACGGAATGATCATAGTCCCTTCAAGCAAATTGCCAAAGACACTTGGCACCATTGCATTCATGGTCCGTACGATGACCCGCGCCCGTCCCGTTAAACATCCTAAACGCAAGATTGTCCATCAAATTCAATGGTGGAACAAAATTGTTAAAAGGGGTTGAAAACATAGAGAAAACCTTTGAGTACAATAGGGGTAGACAACACTCTTAGTTACTTGAGATCAACTTGCAAAAACACTTGCCTTCTTTTCAAAAACCACACTTCACAAACACTTTCAAAACAAACTCTCAAAAACATTTGAAACATATTTTCGAAAAGATACACACTTTTGTAAAACACTCAAACACGAGTCAAATACAACGGTTTCCTAAGACAAGGCATCTCTTCAAAAACATTTTCAAAACGCACACACACACCACAATTTCAAAGCAATCGAAAATCAAGGCAAGTGATCTAAAAACCAAGTAACTAAGAGCCCATGGATAACCATGGATGAAAAGGGTGCTAATACCTTCCCTTTTCATAATCTACCCCCCGAACCCACGAAATATCTCAAAAGGTTTTTGCTGTGCTTTTTTAACCCTTCCTTTAGGATAAAATAAAAAGTCGGTGGCGACTCTTGCTCAACCGAACAAGTGCGAATACAAACGCAAACCACAAGTCAGTTCTCCCACCGTATCACACAGGCTTTCATCTTGAAGTAACCCTACGACCCAGGTTCCTTCCTATAAGCCCTACTATCCAGGCTTTTATTTCGAAGCAACCCTACGACCCAGGTTCCTTCTCACAGCCCTACTATCCAGGCTTTCATTTTGAAGTAACCCTACTATCCAGGTTCCTTCTCATAGCCCTACTATCCAGGCTTTCATTTCGAAGTAACCCTACTATCCAGGTTCCTTCTCATAGCCCTACTATCCAGGCTTTAATTTTGAAGTAACCCTACTATCCATGTTCCTTCTCATATCCTTACTATCCAGGCTTTCATTTCGAAGTAACCCTACGACCCAGGTTCCTTCTCATAGCCCTAATATCTAGGCTTTCATTTCGAAGTAACCCAACTATCCAGGTTCCTTTTCATAGCCCTACTGTGGTACGGTGGGAGAACTGACTGTGGTTTTGCGTTCGTATTCGCACTTGTGCGGTTGAGCAAGAGTCGCCACCGACTTTTTATTTTATCCTAAAGGAAAGGTTTAAAAAAGCACAGCAAAAACCTTTTGAGATATTTCGTGGGTTCGGGGGGTAGATTATGAAAAGGGAAGGTATTAGCACCCTCTTCATCCATGGTTATCCATGGGCTCTTAGTTACTTGGTTTTTTAGATCACTTGCCTTGATTTTTGATTGCTTGAAAATGGTGTATGTGGGAGTGTTTTTTTGAAAATATTTTGGAAGAAGATGCCTTGTCTTAGGCTAACCTTGTAACAATTCTTTACTCGAATATTTTACAAAGGCGTGTATCTTTTCGAAAAGATGTTTCAAAATGTTTTGAGAGTTTGTTTGAAAGTGTTGTAGATTGTGGTTTTTTGAAAAGAAGACAAGTGTTTTTTTGCAAGTCGATCTCAAGTAACTAAGAGTTTTGTCTACCCTATTGTACTCAAAGGTTTTTTGTTATGTTTTAACCCCTTTTAACAATTTTGTTCCACAATTAAAATTGATGGACAATCTTGCATTTAGGAAGTTTATTCGGGACGGGCGCGGGTCATCGTATGGACCACGAATGCAATGGTGCCAAGTGTCTTTGGCAATTTGTTTTGAAGGGACTTGATCATTCCGTTTAGGTAACACTTTGAGGGACTTATGATCATTTGAATTCGTTTTGCCAAAGAAACTCGACGTGCAAGCATGGCCTATTTTGGAAGGCAACATGTGGGATTACCCTAGAGGGTGCAAGTGTGATTGTGTATTGATTTCCTGTATATGTCTTGTATTAGGTTATCTAGCGTTTGATTTTATGTACATGTAAACCCTAGGTCTAACCATGGTATAATTGAAAGCAGTAAATTGCAAAAATGTAAAGTCTACGCTATTACAAAATAGTATCCGGGAGTGGGGGTACAATATTCACAAATGGGGATGAGACTTATAGTATCCAATAAGTTACAACCAAATCGAATTTGCGATCAAATGTAAATGACGAATATCAATGTATGAGATAAACAAATGTGTATAAGGGCAATATATTGTGTATTTGTATTGTGTAAGTATGAGATGTATTGTGTAAGTATGAGATGTATTGTGTAAGTATGTGATTATTTACAGGTGCGACAATGTGAAATTGAACATGTATTAAGGTATTGTTTTAACCTAAAGAAAAATGTTTATTTAATCAATTAGTGACTTTGTATTTTTTAATATGTATAAAAAGAAAATGTCTTAATTGAAAGTTTTTAGTTCTAATTAAATTATGTATTAAAATGATGTTTTGAGAAAAGAAAATATTTCTAAGTTTTAATTATAAAAGGTATTATGTAAAAAATATTTTAATTGAAAGAATAAAAAAGGGTATTTTCAATTTTAATTACATGGTATAATAAAAAAAAGGTTCTATTTGTATGTATAAAATAATTTAATTAAATTTATTAGAGTTATGTATATATAGAAATGTGTTTATAAGTATTTTTATATTAAAGTACTATTGCCATACTTTATATTTTTATTTAATTATGTTTGTATAAAAATAATATTATTAGTGTAATAATAGGATGCAATTAGTATTAAGTAAAAAAATGGTTAATAAGATGTTAGAAGATGTTTTGAAAAGAATGGGCTTGGGCATTCAGAATGAGCAAGGCCCACGTTTGGGGTTCAGTAACGTTTTAGGGTTTGGAACTTTTTGTTTCAATTGGGAACATGCTCTAGGGTTTGTACAGCGGCGCGTTCATGGAGGTTTCATCTTCTTCACCCGTTCTTGAGTGTCCAGCGTGAGCCTTTTGCCTCAGCCACCAGCGATCTCCATTTCCCCTTCCCTCCAGCGATAGCGTCAAGGCGACAGAATTAGGTAATCACATTAATTCGTTAGGGTTTGCTATAACTGTACATGCTATGATTGTCTAATCCTGTTGATTTTAACTTCAAGCTTTCTTCAATGTTTGTTTGAGGTTTTGAAAGAAGGAAAGAAGGAAAGAGGTACCTTTGGAGACAGAGGAAGGAGATGAGGAAAGCTAGGAGGCTCGATGGCGAAGAGGGCGTGAAGACGCTAGCTTGCTATTTGGTATTTCTGTATTTTATTACCGTCTTTAAGGTTTCGTGATGATGGCTTGACTGAAAACCTAATCTCTTAGATTTACCTCTTTCTTCTTCTCTTTCGCCTTTACTGTTTGTTGCCTTGAACGCTTCTGTATCTTCTTTGCCTTCTTGTGTGCTTGCTTCTCTTGCTACTTCCTTGCCCAAGGATGAACCTAGGGTTCTGAGGGCCTCGCCTGTATGCTTGAAATGTTATTGTTGCTTCTGAACGAATTTTGGTTTGTGTTGCCCCTGAATACTTTCTCTCTTCTTCTCTTATTGCCTTGAGTTGGATGCTTGGATTAATTTGCTTCGTACGTTGGTTTGATGGCCCGATGATGAAGAGATTCTGAGGGTCTAGAGTTGGTTAGGCCGGATACTTTAGCTTGATGGTTTATATTGAACACAGGGTATACAAATTGGTTGGTTCTGCTTGTGTGGGTTATGTTTGGATTAAATGGTCGATGTTTTTGAATGGTTTTGGCCAGGTTTTGGTATTTAGGCTTGAGGTTCGAGTTTAGGTAAGGCTGATGCAGGTATTATTTGTGTTTTGTTGTGAGGCTTGGCTTGGTATCTGAACTTGTTGACAGGTTATGCTTTTGGGATTGGTTTGAATATGTTTTGACTGATGTAGGTTTAAGGTGTTTGATAGCTTCAGCTGGTTTGTATATTGGTTTAGGACAGATTTTGTGCTTCAGCAGGTTTTTTTCTTCAGCAGGTTTTAGGTTTAGACAGGTTAGCTCTGGTTTTTTGCCTTCACAGGTTGAAGGGCTTAGCAGGTTTTTGCTGATGCAGGTTATGGTGTTGGGAGGTTATACTGGTTTTGCTGTTGGCATTTGGTTTTAGCCAGGTTTTTGTTTGACAGTAGGGTGAGTTTGCTTCAGGCAGGGTTGTGGTGTAGCTTGCATATGCAGGTTTTGCTTGAGGTTTTGTGCAGGTGGATGCTTAGCAGTTTGTATCTCAGTTTGTATATTTTCCCCCCTGACCTGTGTTCAGTTCTTGTGTGTTATATGTTTCTTCCTGCCTAAAAGCCTAAAAACCTGCTCCTTATCTCTTCTTTTTCTCTCTCTTTAGTACAAAAAAACATTAAAAATTGTTTATACTTGTACTTTCTCTGAAAAAGTAGACAGCTGGGAAATGATGAAGTTAATTTGTTTGCTTGCAATACAATGTTTCCTCTGCATTCTTCTCTCTTTTGACAGCTTTTTGCTTGCTTGATATCTTGCCATATCTTCTTATTTGACAGCTTTTGACAGAAAGTTTGAATTTGGACTTGGTTGGCAATTCAGTTTGGACCTTTAGTTGGGTTTGAATTTGTGCAGTACCATTTGAGATTTGAACTTATGCAATTTTGACAATTTTGAATTGTGCACTTTTTAAACTTGTGCATTCAAATAATTTGCAAACATTTTCACTCTTCTTTATGAACCGGGAGAAATCCCGTGATTTGCAAAGAGGACTAACTGATCCCAGTTGTTGCTTTTAATGATGAGTCTAATTTAAATTGTCTGTCTCTTTAATTCAATTTAACTGTTATCTGACTTTTCTCTTTTCTTTTGCAGATGAAAAATGGAGCACCGGAGCGAGGGATAGCGGATGAAGATTTGAAGATTAGAAAAAATAATTAGGATAGTCTTTTATTTAGCTTTAAATAAATGTAACATTATTTTTGTCAACATTTTGTAAACAAAAACAATTTATACAAATGACTTAAAGATAAATAAAAAAAGTCCTTTCATTTAATTAATTCTTCTCTTCTTCAATTGTTCATTTATTATTTATAGTTCTTTAAATTAAAATAAATTGAAAATAAATTCCAACTTATTTAATCTTTAGAATAATAAATAATTAACTAAACAATATTTTTTCGTTGATCAAAATAAATTAACTTGGCGCATCCATTATCTAAAGCGACGCACAGTCAAATGCAATAACTGATCAGATGCATTCCTTTCTTACTGATTTCTTACTAAGCACTGTAAATCCAATACTGCATATTTCTTTTGACCGACTCAAACAAACCAGCGTGAATTCGAACCAACTGTCTCTTTTGCTGATTAAATCAAAACAATGCGAATACCAACCGAATCTCGGAATAATTTGCAAAGTGCTGTGGAATTTTAATCTTTTCTGAGAATATGCCCATAAAAACCTTAATTCCTGATTAAATGCCAAAGAGCATTCACCTGATCAAAATCGAGTCAAAATCAACCAAAACCCTAAGCCAACTGTGTGAAACAATTCAGAGCCCTGAAAATCAGTAAAAACCCTAATTTCGCTTGACTGACAAGAAAAGTCCATTTGTCCAATTCTTGAGCCAGTTTGAAAAATCAGGAAATGCCTGCAGCTGAGATTTCTTGTGAAAAATGCGAGGGCAAATTTTGGGGTACAACAGTTGCCCCTGTTCAATCTTCTTGGACCTGAAGAGTTAGATTGGCAAGTTTGCCTTTCGCGACTTGAAGGTAAAAGAAGATTGGACACTAAAGTGCCCAGAAAATTTGCACTCGGCGATATGATGGTAGAGGTGAATGGGCTTAAAGATGCCATTTGGTGATGGGCTTAAAGATGCCATCTGGTGCGATAGAACCTTGTCGGGGAATGGGCTTAAAGATGCCATCTGGTTATGTTGAACTGTTTGTCAATGGTGAGTGGACAAGTATCAGAAGGGCATCCATGTTTCGGAACATCTCTGAATTAGGGGTCCGAATAAGCAACAGATTGACGTCCATGTCTGGAGAATCCGTAAACTATTTTCAGGAGTTGAGATTGAGTGAGCAATAGAGCCACATCCGTCGTTGGGAAGCGTCCGTAAACTGTTTTCGGAAGTTGAGAAGAGTCTGAACAAGTTGGTAGATTGACATCCGTTGTTAGGAAGAATCCGTAAACTGTCTTCAGAAGTCTTGAAGAGGAACCGGTGTAGGGTTTCCTAATGATGCGTCTGAATGGATCTGGAATAAGTATCAGAATGTTGCCGTGTCTGGGTCACATCTGAACTATTTCTGGATGAATCTCGGAAGATGATTTGTGTCTGTCGACTGATCTTACCTGAAAAGGCAAAGGGTTAGTTGTATGCAACGTTATGATGCATGACGCAATGTATGTGACATCAATGTTTATGACATGAATGCGCATGTAAGCTGATGAGCAAATGCCGAGGATAAATGAATCTTGGACGGATGAAGATAAAATAATCTTGACCGCTGCCGGGAAAATAAATCCTTGGCTGCTGCTGGGGAAGAGAATTCCTGATGACTTCTACTGGGGAGTTCCAATCTAGTAGACTCATGCTGGGGAGGTAAGATTGAGAATCTTCAGCTCGGTAGGAAGTAACTCTGGCGACTTCACTGGGGAACTCAAGATTTGCCCCCCTAAAACTCTGTGGGGAGAAGGTTCAGTGGTCTGGCTCCACTGGGGATTGATAATTTGAAGTTTTAGCTTTCCTGGGGATAATGAAACTTGACTCTGAGTGGAGTTAGCTTGAGAAGAATCTGAACAAGCGATAGGTTAACATCCGTTACTTGGAGAACCCGTGAACTGTTTTCAGAAATCTTGAGGTTGAATCAGCAATAGAGCCGCGTCCGTTGTTGGGAAGCGTCTGTAAACTAATTTCAAAGGTTGCATCTGAACAAGTTGATAGATTAACATCCGTTGTTGGGAAGAATCCATAAACTGTTTTCAGAAGTCTTGAAGAAGAATCTGAACAAGTGATAGGTTAACATCCGTTTACTTGGAGAACCCGTGAACTGTTTTCAGAAATCTTGAGGTTGAATCAGCAATAGAGCCACGTCCGTTGTTGGGAAGCGTCCGTAAACTAATTTCAAAGGTTGCATCTGAACAAGTTGATAGATTAACATCTGTTGTTGGGAAGAATCCATAAACTGTTTTCAGAAGTCTTGAAGAAGAATCTGAACAAGTGATAGGTTAACATCCGTTTACTTGGAGAACCCGTGAACTGTTTTTAGAAATCTTGAGGTTGAATCAGCAATAGAGCTGCGTTCGTTGTTGGGAAGCGTCCGTAAACTAATTTCAAAGGTTGCATCTGAACAAGTTGATAGATTAACATCCGTTGTTGGGAAGAATCCATAAACTGTTTTCAGAAGTCTTGAAGAAGAATCTGAACAAGTGATAGGTTAACATCCGTTTACTTGGAGAACCCGTGAACTGTTTTCAGAAATCTTGAGGTTGAATCAGCAATAGAGCCGCGTCCGTTGTTGGGAAGCGTCCGTAAACTAATTTCAAAGGTTACATCTGAACAAGTTGATAGATTAACATCCGTTGTTGGGAAGAATCCATAAACTATTTTCAGAAGTCTTGAAGAAGAATCTGAACAAGTGATAGGTTAACATTCGTTTACTTGGAGAACCCGTGAACTGTTTTCAGAAATCTTGAGGTTGAATCAGCAATAGAGCCGCGTCCATTGTTGGGAAGCGTCCGTAAACTAATTTCAAAGGTTGCATCTGAACAAGTTGATAGATTAACATCCGTTGTTGGGAAGAATCCATAAACTGTTTTCAGAAGTCTTGAAGAAGAATCTGAACAAGTGATAGGTTAACATCCGTTTACTTGGAGAACCCGTGAACTGTTTTTAGAAATCTTGAGGTTGAATCAGCAATAGAGCCGCGTCCGTTGTTGGGAAGCATCCGTAAACTAATTTCAAAGGTTGCATCTGAACAAGTTGATAGATTAACATCAGTTGTTGGGAAGAATCCATAAACTGTTTTCAGAAGTCTTGAAGAAGAATCTGAACAAGTGATAGGTTAACATCCGTTTACTTGGAGAACCCGTGAACTGTTTTCAGAAATCTTTAGGTTGAATCAACAATAGAGCCGTGTCCGTTGATGGGAAGCGTCCGTAAACTAATTTCAAAGGTTGCATCCGAACAAGTTGATAGATTAACATCAGTTGTTGGGAAGAATCCATAAACTGTTTTCAGAAGTCTTGAAGAAGAATCTGAACAAGTGATAGGTTAACATCCGTTTACTTGGAGAACCCGTGAACTGTTTTCAGAAATCTTGAGGTTGAATCAGCAATAGAGCCGCGTCCGTTGTTGGGAAGCGTCCGTAAACTAATTTCAAAGGTTGCATCTGAACAAGTTGATAGATTAACATCCGTTGTTGGGAAGAATCCATAATCTGTTTTCAGAAGTATTGAAGAGGAACCGGTGTAGGGTTTCCTGAGGATGAGTTTGTGTAAAACTGCATCGGTTTTTGAACACTTTTGACCTTCGAATGCCCCAAGTGGTGATGTAGATAATTTCCTGGCTTATTACAGGTGTTGGTCTACAATCGGTCGTTCACAGATGTTTTCCTGGGTTGTTACAGGTGTTGATCTGGAATTCTTCAGACATGCCCTGGCGGGATACAGGAATCGAATCTGGAAATGTAATAGTTGATTTGTTGAACACTTTTGACATTCGAATGCCCCAAGTGGTGAAGAAGGAGTCTTGAATCAGATTACTCTGCATATTGAGAGATTTCTTGAAATCTTGACTGGACTGCCCCAGGTTAACTGAACTTTGAAAGATCTGTTGGACCTTGACTGGACTACCCCAGGTTAATTGAATTGTGACATGCCATGCCCCTTGTTGATAGGGGATTTGATGGAAGTGTTATCCTCTTGAAGTGATTTTGACTTACTGAGAGAGTTTTCGTTCCTCCGAACATTCGTTGTTTGAATTTATTCGCTGTCAAACAAAAAAGTCAAATGCAGACAGTGATATTCAGGTAATGCAAAGTTTATGTTTGTCTTGAAGTTTTGAAAAATGCGTTTTTTAGCAGAAAACTTTTTATAAGACAAATCAACACAAGATTTAGAGTAAGCCTTACAGGAGTCAAGATACCTTTTGTAACAGTACGCTTTCGAACTAACCCATGCTTCAATTAGGACTTTTGAAGGGTTGTAATGTGGCTTGGTTCACGGTTTAAGAAACAAAGGATAAAGGTTCAAAGTATATTTGTACCCACCCGCTCTTCGTGATGTTCTCCAACCTAAGCTCAGTTAATTGCGTCATACTCTGTTTTGAGTTTCAGACGACTTTTGGGCGATGGTTCACAAGTTTAATTTGAGGAGACAGTCATCATTTCCTTTTTCTTTTTCAACATTTTTCATATTGTTGAGGATTTGTAACGACCTCACTATTTTGATTTTGATTTGTTATCCCCAACTTTTGCCTGACTGTTACCGTTTTCCGGGATTACTGTCAGCGGGGTGCCCCAGCTTTCTTAAGCCTCCTTTACAGGTTTTGGCTCATTGGGCTTTTTCTCTTTTGAGAGATTGACTGTCTATGTGATAGGGAACCACCCTTGTCTTTTGATTCCAAAGGAATGCTTTCTTTTTCGACGTCGTTCGTTGTATTACGAACTGAGAGTTTGCGACTTCAATGCACATTTTCTTTTGAATTAAACTGAGATACTACCCTGCCCCAGGTTTATATCAAAGGTTTTGATCGTTTTAGAACAGAAAACTCCTACTTCTTTGGCTCAAAGGGGTTGACTAGGGATTATCTTCCTTATAACTCCAGTGTTTGGGATTTGAAAGAAATGCCTGTACATCATCAGCAAGGTCTGTTCAAAAGCACACTGTATAAGATCACGGTATTGTTTCGTCATCCTCCCTCTAAAGGCTTACAGCTTTTTATCAAGAGTCAAATATCATAAAGAAAGGCATGAGAGTAGTGAAATGAATGGATGAATTCAAGACAAACATATGCAATGCATTAATGAAAACAGAGTTTAACATCAACAGATAATTGTTTGACAGCAAAAGAAATTACAACTTTGAAAATTCAAAAAGAAGTAAAAGTCTTTCAGCTTGAGCTTCGTCACTTCCAGTGGAGAACCCTTTAACGGAAGATTTTCATCTCGCCGTCTGGCATGAATTCCAGAACCCCAATGTCGATCAGATCTTGAATCTTGTTCTTCAAGGCCCAACAGTCGTTGGTGTCGTGTCCCGGGCTGTAGGAGTGGTAAACACAAAATGCGTTGGGATGATAGTGAGGAGAGGAGATATTGGGCTTCTGAGGAGGTTCCTTTAAGGCAAGCAAGTTAACCTTCATCAGGCGCTTCAGTATGAAGAATGATGGTATTTCAGTCTCCGTAAACTGTCTTCCCGACGTTTCCTGCTTACGCCGATTGCCCCGTTGACGATGGCGAGGCTGTGGATGGGTTTGTGACCCTGAAGTAAGCAAAGGAGCTTTCCCCTTGCCCTCTTGAGTGGATGGAGGTTGAGCGGTGACTTGCTCTTCGACCTCAGATGCTTGCCCCAGTTGGTTGTTTGGAAGCAATTGGCAGACAAGAACTGAGTTCCTCTTGTCTTTGAGATAGGTCTTGGATGAGAGCCATCTGGCCCACCAACTGTCCCATCACTTGGGTGCTCAGTGTTGTCAGATCAAACTGCAGCTTCGCAAGTTGATAACTCCTGGCATTGTTGGAATTCTCCAAACCCTTGGTGAGGAGAGCTTTCATCTCTTCTTGCCCCAGAGACAAGTTCAGGAACATCTCCTGCAGCTGAGCAGTCTGGTCTTGAATGTCTTTGACAGACCTTTCTAGCGCCATCTCTTACTGAAATAAACAGCAGGAGAGTAAGGAAACCTCAAAAAAGAAAGACTGTCAAAATGCAATGCATGATATGTGGATGCATGCTTTCAAGGATCTCTTGGGGTAAACACAAGAAAATGTTAGAGGTTGAACTCTGCTCTTGGATTGGAGATCTCTGCACCGGTGGACGTCCTCCCACGAGAATCAAGCTCACCATGTCGAGTGGGTCACAGCCACTGACTCAAGTTGTTTCACTTGATCTTTGACTGGAGAGCTTTGTATCGGTGGATGTCCTTCCACGAGAATCAAGCTCACCATGTCGAGTGGGTCATAGCCACTGATTCAAGTTGTTGCACTTGATCTTTGACTAGAGAACTTTGTTTAGAGGAGAAAACCTCTTGCCCCTTGGTAGATGTCTGGTTCAACGTAACCCTGCATCAAAAGAACCCTCGAGATCCTTGAAACGGTTATTGAAAATGCTATGGTATGATGTCATGATGTTATGTACATGTATGCACAAGCAAGTGAGTGTATATATAGGCAAACATATTCACACAAAGCAAATAAGTCCTTAGGTTGAGGCTTGCATGAGGTTCATGTACTACCCTCTTGAAGTTAGTTGGCTCATCCTGTCCTAAAATAGAAACCGGGTTCTAAGGAGCTCAATATCATTGGATTGTTTTTTGTGTTCATCGTTTCGGTTTAGCCACTTACTGGCGACCAAAATATTCCAAGAAAACAATCCTCAAAAGAGTGTAGTATCGAGGATCTACCAACTTCGGACTGCACCAAAGTCGGTCATCTCACTACCCCTAAAAAGGCTAAGATGGTCAATTAAGGTTCTAAGAGTTCGTTAGTGCTTCATGACATCACACAGCGGCCCCGTACTCTCCTTGACTACTCAAGGGTTACCGGTACTCACAAATATGTCACACTAACATAGCTTACTGCTTCAACCATGTCGGTATACCCCGCACAGTTCCCTCGCAGTTTTTTGCTATTTACCTAAGAAGGTGCCCCAAATCTGGGTGGAGGATTTACAATAACCCAAACACGGACCCAAAAGATAAATCAATCAAGTCAATCAAAACAAGAAAGTAAAGGTGATCTAAACCCTAAGATAACCCCACTTTTAAGAATCAATCCCCAGCAGAGTCGCCAGTTCTGTGGTACGGTGGGAGAACTGACTGTGGTTTTGCGTTCGTATTCGCACTTGTGCGGTTGAGCAAGAGTCGCCACCGACTTTTTATTTTATCCTAAAGGAAAGGTTTAAAAAAGCACAGCAAAAACCTTTTGAGATATTTCGTGGGTTCGGGGGGTAGATTATGAAAAGGGAAGGTATTAGCACCCTCTTCATCCATGGTTATCCATGGGCTCTTAGTTACTTAGTTTTTTAGATCACTTGCCTTGATTTTTGATTGCTTGAAAATGGTGTATGTGGGAGTGTTTTTTTGAAAATATTTTGGAAGAAGATGCCTTGTCTTAGGCTAACCTTGTAACAATTCTTTACTCGAATATTTTACAAAGGCGTGTATCTTTTCGAAAAGATGTTTCAAAATGTTTTGAGAGTTTGTTTGAAAGTGTTGTGGATTGTGGTTTTTTGAAAAGAAGACAAGTGTTTTTTTGCAAGTCGATCTCAAGTAACTAAGAGTTTTGTCTACCCTATTGTACTCAAAGGTTTTTTGTTATGTTTTAACCCCTTTTAACAATTTTGTTCCACCATTGAAATTGATGGACAATCTTGCGTTTAGGAAGTTTATTCGGGACGGGCGCGGGTCATCGTATGGACCACAAATGCAATGGTGCCAAGTGTCTTTGGCAATTTGTTTTGAAGGGACTTGATCATTCCGTTTAGGCAACACTTTGAGGGACTTATGATCATTTGAATTCGTTTTGCCAAAGAAACTCGACGTGCAAGCATGGCCTATTTTGGAAGGCAACATGTGGGATTACCCTAGAGGGTGCAAGTGTGATTGTGTATTGATTTCCTGTATCTGTCTTGTATTAGGTTATCTAGCGTTTGATTTTATGTACATGCAAACCCTAGGTCTAACCATGGTATAATTGAAAGCGGTAAATTGCAAAAATGTAAAGTCTACGCTATTACAAAATAGTATCTGGGAGTGGGGGTACAATATTCACAAATGGGGATGAGACTTATAGTATCCAATAAGTTACAACCAAATCGAATTTGCGATCAAATGTAAATGACGAATATCAATATATGAGATAAACAAATGTGTATAAGGGCAATATATTGTGTATTTGTATTGTGTAAGTATGAGATGTATTGTGTAAGTATGAGATGTATTGTGTAAGTATGTGATTATTTACAGGTGCGACAATGTGAAATTGAACATGTATTAAGGTATTGTTTTAACCTAAAGAAAAATGTTTATTTAATCAATTAGTGACTTTGTATTTTTTAATATGTATAAAAATAAAATGTCTTAATTGAAAGTTTTTAGTTCTAATTAAATTATGTATTAAAATGATGTTTTGAGAAAAGAAAATATTTCTAAGTTTTAATTATAAAAGGTATTATGTAAAAAATATTTTAATTGAAAGAATAAAAAAGGGTATTTTCAATTTTAATTACATGGTATAATAAAAAAAAGGTTCTATTTGTATGTACAAAATAATTTAATTAAATTTATTAGAGTTATGTATATATAGAAATGTGTTTATAAGTATTTTTATATTAAAGTACTATTGCCATACTTTATATTTTTATTTAATTATGTTTGTATAAAAATAATATTATTAGTGTAATAATAGGATGCAATTAGTATTAAGTAAAAAAATGGTTAATAAGATGTTAGAAGATGTTTTGAAAAGAATGGGCTTGGGCATTCAGAATGAGCAAGGCCCACGTTTGGGGTTCAGTAACGTTTTAGGGTTTGGAACTTTTTGTTTCAATTGGGAATATGCTCTAGGGTTTGTACAGCGGCGCATTCATGGAGGTTTCATCTTCTTCACCCGTTCTTGAGTGTCCAGCGTGAGCCTTTTGCCTCAGCCACCAGCGATCTCCATTTCCCCTTCCCTCCAGCGATAGCGTCAAGGCGACAGAATTAAGTAATCACATTAATTCGTTAGGGTTTGCTATAACTGTACATGCTATGATTGTCTAATCCTGTTGATTTTAACTTCAAGCTTTCTTCAATGTTTGTTTGAGGTTTTGAAAGAAGGAAAGAAGGAAAGAGGTACCTTTGGAGACGGAGGAAGGAGATGAGGAAAGCTAGGAGGCTCGATGGCGAAGAGGGCGTGAAGACGCTAGCTTGCTATTTGGTATTTCTGTATTTTGTTACCGTCTTTAAGGTTTCGTGATGATGGCTTGACTGAAAACCTAATCTCTTAGATTTACCTCTTTCTTCTTCTCTTTCGCCTTTACTGTTTGTTGCCTTGAACGCTTCTGTATCTTCTTTGCCTTCTTGTGTGCTTGCTTCTCTTGCTACTTCCTTGCCCAAGGATGAACCTAGGGTTCTGAGGGCCTCGCCTGTATGCTTGAAATGTTATTGTTGCTTCTGAACGAATTTTGGTTTGTGTTGCCCCTGAATACTTTCTCTCTTCTTCTCTTATTGCCTTGAGTTGGATGCTTGGATTAATTTGCTTCGTACGTTGGTTTGATGGCCCGATGATGAAGAGATTCTGAGGGTCTAGAGTTGGTTAGGCCGGATACTTTAGCTTGATGGTTTATATTGAACACAGGGTATACAGATTGGTTGGTTCTGCTTGTGTGGGTTATGTTTGGATTGAATGGTCGATGTTTTTGAATGGTTTTGGCCAGGTTTTGGTATTTAGGCTTGAGGTTCGAGTTTAGGTAAGGCTGATGCAGGTATTATTTGTGTTTTGTTGTGAGGCTTGGCTTGGTATCTGAACTTGTTGACAGGTTATGCTTTTGGGATTGGTTTGAATAGGTTTTGACTGATGTAGGTTTAAGGTGTTTGATAGCTTCAGCTGGTTTGTATATTGGTTTAGGACAGATTTTGTGCTTCAACAGGTTTTTTGCTTCAGCAGGTTTCAGGTTTAGACAGGTTAGCTCTGGTTTTTTGCCTTCACAGGTTGAAGGGCTTAGCAGGTGTTTGCTGATGCAGGTTATGGTGTTGGGAGGTTATACTGGTTTTGCTGTTGGCATTTGGTTTTAGCCAGGTTTTTGTTTGACAGTAGGGTGAGTTTGCTTCAGGCAGGGTTGTGGTGTAGCTTGCATATGCAGGTTTTGCTTGAGGTTTTGTGCAGGTGGATGCTTAGCAGTTTGTATCTCAGTTTGTATATTTTCCCCCCTGAACTGTGTTCAGTTCTTGTGTGTTATATGTTTCTTCCTGCCTAAAAGCCTAAAAACCTGCTCCTTATCTCTTCTTTTTCTCTCTCTTTAGTACAAAAAAACATTAAAAATTGTTTATACTTGTACTTTCTCTGAAAAAGTAGACAGCTGGGAAATGATGAAGTTAATTTGTTTGCTTGCAATACAATGTTTCCTCTGCATTCTTCTCTCTTTTGACAGCTTTTTGCTTGCTTGATATCTTGCCATATCTTCTTATTTGACAGCTTTTGACAGAAAGTTTGAATTTGGACTTGGTTGGCAATTCAGTTTGGACCTTTAGTTGGGTTTGAATTTGTGCAGTACCATTTGAGATTTGAACTTATGCAATTTTGACAATTTTGAATTGTGCACTTTTTAAACTTGTGCATTCAAATAATTTGCAAACATTTTCACTCTTCTTTGTGAACCGGGAGAAATCCCGTGATTTGCAAAGAGGACTAACTGATCCCAGTTGTTGCTTTTAATGATGAGTCTAATTTAAATTGTCTGTCTCTTTAATTCAATTTAACTGTTATCTGACTTTTCTCTTTTCTTTTGCAGATGAAAAATGGAGCACCGGAGCGAGGGATAGCGGATGAAGATTTGAAGATTAGAAAAAATAATTAGGATAGTCTTTTATTTAGCTTTAAATAAATGTAACATTATTTTTGTCAACATTTTGTAAACAAAAACAATTTATACAAATGACTTAAAGATAAATAAAAAAAGTCCTTTCATTTAATTAATTCTTCTCTTCTTCAATTGTTCATTTATTATTTATAGTTCTTTAAATTAAAATAAATTGAAAATAAATTCCAACTTATTTAATCTTTAGAATAATAAATAATTAACTAAACAATATTTTTTCGTTGATCAAAATAAATGAACTTGGCGCATCCATTATCTAAAGCGACGCACAGTCAAATGCAATAACTGATCAGATGCATTCCTTTCTTACTGATTTCTTACTAAGCACTGTAAATCCAATACTGCATATTTCTTTTGACCGGCTCAAACAAACCAGCGTGAATTCGAACCAACTGTCTCTTTTGCTGATTAAATCAAAACAATGCGAATACCAACCGAATCTCGGAATAATTTGCAAAGTGCTGTGGAATTTTAATCTTTTCTGAGAATATGCCCATAAAAACCTTAATTCCTGATTAAATGCCATAGAGCATTCACCTGATCAAAATCGAGTCAAAATCAACCAAAACCCTAAGCCAACTGTGTGAAACAATTCAGAGCCCTGAAAATCAGTAAAAACCCTAATTTCGCTTGACTGACAAGAAAAGTCTGTTTGTCCGATTCTTGAGCCAGTTTGAAAAATCAGGAAATGCCTGCAGCTGAGATTTCTTGTGAAAAATGCGAGGGCAAATTTTAGGGTACAACAGTTGCCCCTGTTCAATCTTCTTGGACCTGAAGAGTTAGATTGGCAAGTTTGCCTTTCGCGACTTGAAGGTAAAAGAAGATTGGACACTAAAGTGCCCAGAAAATTTGCACTCAGCGATATGATGGTAGAGGTGAATGGGCTTAAAGATTCCATTTGGTGATGGGCTTAAAGATGCCATCTGGTGCGATAGAACCTTGTCGGGGAATGGGCTTAAAGATGCCATCTGGTTATGTTGAACTGTTTGTCAATGGTGAGTGGACAAGTATCAGAAGGGCATCCATGTTTCGGAACATCTCTGAATTAGGGGTCCGAATAAGCAACAGATTGACGTCCATGTCTGGAGAATCCGTAAACTATTTTCAGGAGTTGAGATTGAGTGAGCAATAGAGCCACATCCGTCGTTGGGAAGCGTCCGTAAACTGTTTTCGGAAGTTGAGAAGAGTCTGAACAAGTTGGTAGATTGACATCCGTTGTTAGGAAGAATCCGTAAACTGTCTTCAGAAGTCTTGAAGAGGAACCGGTGTAGGGTTTCCTGATGATGCGTCTGAATGGATCTGGAATAAGTATCAGAATGTTGCCGTGTCTGGGTCACATCTGAACTATTTCTGGATGAATCTCGGAAGATGATTTGTGTCTGTCGACTGATCTTACCTGAAAAGGCAAAGGGTTAGTTGTATGCAACGTTATGATGCATGATGCAATGTATGTGACATCAATGTTTATGACATGAATGCGCATGTAAGCTGATGAGCAAATGCTGAGGATAAATGAATCTTGGACGACTGAAGATAAAATAATCTTGACCGCTGCCGGGAAAATAAATCCTTGGCTGCTGCTGGGGAAGAGAATTCCTGATGACTTCTACTGGGGAGTTCCAATCTAGTAGACTCATGCTGGGGAGGTAAGATTGAGAATCTTCAGCTCGGTAGGAAGTAACTCTGGCGACTTCACTGGGGAACTCAAGATTTGCCCCCCTAAAACTCTGTGGGGAGAAGGTTCAGTGGTCTGGATCCACTGGGGATTTATAATTTGAAGTTTTAGCTTTGCTGGGGATAATGAAACTTGACTCTGAGTGGAGTTAGCTTGAGAAGAATCTGAACAAGCGATAGGTTAACATCCGTTACTTGGAGAACCCGTGAACTGTTTTCAGAAATCTTGAAGATTGAATCAGCAATAGAGCCGCGTCCGTTGTTGGGAAGCGTCTGTAAACTAATTTCAAAGGTTGCATCTGAACAAGTTGATAGATTAACATCCGTTGTTGGGAAGAATCCATAAACTGTTTTCAGAAGTCTTGAAGAAGAATCTGAACAAGTGATAGGTTAACATCCGTTTACTTGGAGAACCCGTGAACTGTTTTCAGAAATCTTGAGGTTGAATCAGCAATAGAGCCACGTCCGTTGTTGGGAAGCATCCGTAAACTAATTTCAAAGGTTGCATCTGAACAAGTTGATAGATTAACATACGTTGTTGGGAAGAATCCATAAACTGTTTTCAGAAGTCTTGAAGAAGAATCTGAACAAGTGATAGGTTAACATCCGTTTACTTGGAGAACCCGTGAACTGTTTTTAGAAATCTTGAGGTTGAATCAGCAATAGAGCAGCGTCCGTTGTTGGGAAGCGTCCGTAAACTAATTTCAAAGGTTGCATCTGAACAAGTTGATAGATTAACATCCGTTGTTGGGAAGAATCCATAAACTGTTTTCAGAAGTCTTGAAGAAGAATCTGAACAAGTGATAGGTTAACATCCGTTTAGTTGGAGAACCCGTGAACTGTTTTCAGAAATCTTGAGGTTGAATCAGCAATAGAGCCGCGTCCGTTGTTGGGAAGCGTCCGTAAACTAATTTCAAAGGTTGCATCTGAACAAGTTGTTAGATTAACATCCGTTGTTGGGAAGAATCCATAAACTGTTTTCAGAAGTCTTGAAGAAGAATCTGAACAAGTGATAGGTTAACATTCGTTTACTTGGAGAACCCGTGAACTGTTTTCAGAAATCTTGAGGTTGAATCAGCAATAGAGCCGCGTCCGTTGTTGGGAAGCGTCCGTAAACTAATTTCAAAGGTTGCATCTGAACAAGTTGATAGATTAACATCCGTTGTTGGGAAGAATCCATAAACTGTTTTCAGAAGTCTTGAAGAAGAATCTGAACAAGTAATAGGTTAACATCCGTTTACTTGGAGAACCCGTGAACTATTTTTAGAAATCTTGAGGTTGAATCAGCAATAGAGCCGCGTCCGTTGTTGGGAAGCGTCCGTAAACTAATTTCAAAGGTTGCATCTGAACAAGTTGATAGATTAACATCAGTTGTTGGGAAGAATCCATAAACTGTTTTCAGAAGTCTTGAAGAAGAATCTGAACAAGTGATAGGTTAACATCCGTTTACTTGGAGAACCCGTGAACTGTTTTCAGAAATCTTGAGGTTGAATCAGCAATAGAGCCGCGTCCGTTGTTGGGAAGCGTCCGTAAACTAATTTCAAAGGTTGCATCTGAACAAGTTGATAGATTAACATCAGTTGTTGGGAAGAATCCATAAACTGTTTTCAGAAGTCTTGAAGAAGAATCTGAACAAGTGATAGGTTAACATCCGTTTACTTGGAGAACCTGTGAACTGTTTTCAGAAATCTTGAGGTTGAATCAGCAATAGAGCCGCGTCCGTTGTTGGGAAGCGTCCGTAAACTAATTTCAAAGGTTGCATCTGAACAAGTTGATAGATTAACATCCGTTGTTGGGAAGAATCCATAATCTGTTTTCAGAAGTCTTGAAGAGGAACCGGTGTAGGGTTTCCTGAGGATGAGTTTGTGTAAAACTGCATCGGTTTTTGAACACTTTTGACCTTCGAATGCCCCAAGTGGTGATGTAGATAATTTCCTGGCTTATTACAGGTGTTGGTCTACAATCGGTCGTTCACAGATGTTTTCTTGGGTTGTTACAGGTGTTGATCTGGAATTCTTCAGACATGCCCTGGCGGGATACAGGAATCGAATCTGGAAATGTAATAGTTGATTTGTTGAACACTTTTGACATTCGAATGCCCCAAGTGGTGAAGAAGGAGTCTTGAATCAGATTACTCTGCATATTGAGAGATTTCTTGAAATCTTGACTGGACTGCCCCAGGTTAACTGAACTTTGAAAGATCTGTTGGACCTTGACTGGACTACCCCAGGTTAATTGAATTGTGACATGCCATGCCCCTTGTTGATAGGGGATTTGATGGAAGTGTTATCCTCTTTAAGTGATTTTGACTTACTGAGAGAGTTTTCGTTCCTCCGAACATTCGTTGTATGAATTTCTTCGCTGTCAAACAAAAAAGTCAAATGCAGACAGTGATATTCAGGTAATGCAAAGTTTATGTTTGTCTTGAAGTTTTGAAAAATGTGTTTTTTAGCAGAAAACTTTTTATAAGACAAATCAACACAAGATTTAGAGTAAGCCTTACAGGAGTCAAGATACCTTTTGTAACAGTACGCTTTCGAACTAACCCATGCTTCAATTAGGACTTTTGAAGGGTTGTAACGTGGCTTGGTTCACGGTTTAAGAAACAAAGGATAAAGGTTCAAAGTATATTTGTACCCACCCGCTCTTCGTGATGTTCTCCAACCTAAGCTCAGTTAATTGCGTCATACTCTGTTTTGAGTTTCAGACGACTTTTGGGCGATGGTTCACAAGTTTAATTTGAGGAGACAATCATCATTTCCTTTTTCTTTTTCAACATTTTTCATATTGTTGAGGATTTGTAACGACCTCACTATTTTGATTTTGATTTGTTATCCCCAACTTTTGCCTGACTGTTACCGTTTTCCGGGATTACTGTCAGCGGGGTGCCCCAGCTTTCTTAAGCCTCCTTTACAGGTTTTGGCTCATTGGGCTTTTTCTCTTTTGAGAGATTGACTGTCTATGTGATAGGGAACCACCTTTGTCTTTTGATTCCAAAGGAATGCTTTCTTTTTCGACGTCGTTCGTTGTATTACGAACTGAGAGTTTGCGACTTCAATGCACATTTTCTTTTGAATTAAACTGAGATACTACCCTGCCCCAGGTTTATATCAAAGGTTTTGATCGTTTTAGAACAGAAAACTCCTACTTCTTTGGCTCAAAGGGGTTGACTAGGGATTATCTTCCTTATAACTCCAGTGTTTGGGATTTGAAAGAAATGCCTGTACATCATCAGCAAGGTCTGTTCAAAAGCACACTGTATAAGATCACGGTATTGTTTCGTCATCCTCCCTCTAAAGGCTTACAGCTTTTTATCAAGAGTCAAATATCATAAAGAAAGGCATGAGAGTAGTGAAACGAATGGATGAATTCAAGACAAACATATGCAATGCATTAATGAAAACAGAGTTTAACATCAACAGATAATTGTTTGACAGCAAAAGAAATTACAACTTTGAAAATTCAAAAAGAAGTAAAAGTCTTACAGCTTGAGCTTCGTCACTTCCAGTGGAGAACCCTTTAACGGAAGATTTTCATCTCGCCGTCTGGCATGAATTCCAGCACCCCAATGTCGATCAGATCTTGAATCTTGTTCTTCAAGGCCCAACAGTCGTTGGTGTCGTGTCCCGGGCTGTAGGAGTGGTAAACACAAAATGCGTCGGGATGATAGTGAGGAGAGGATATATTGGGCTTCTGAGGAGGTTCCTTTAAGGTAAGCAAGTTAACCTCCATCAGGCGCTTCAGTATGAAGAATAATGGTATTTCAGTCTCCGTAAACTGTCTTCCCGACGTTTCCTGCTTACGCTGATTGTCCCGTTGACGATGGCGAGGCTGTTGATGGGTTTGTGACCCTGAAGCAAGCAAAGGAGCTTTCCCCTTGCCCTCTTGAGTGGATGGAGGTTGAGCGGTGACTTGCTCTTCGACCTCAGATGCTTGCCCCAGTTGGTTGTTTGGAAGCAATTGGCGGACAAGAACTCTGAGTTCCTCTTGTCTTTGAGATAGGTCTTGGATGAGAGCCATCTGGCCCACCAACTGTCCCATCACTTGGGTCCTCAGTGTTGTCAGATCAAACTTCAGCTCCGCAAGTTGATCACTCCTGGCATTGTTGGAATTCTCCAAACCCTTGGTGAGGAGAGCTTTCATCTCTTCTTGCCCCAGAGACAAGTTCAGGAACATCTCCTGCAGCTGAGCAGTCTGGTCTTGAATGTCTTTGACAGACCTTTCTAGCGCCATCTCTTACTGAAATAAACAGCAGGAGAGTAAGGAAACCTGAAAAAAGAAAGACTGTCAAAATGCAATGCATGATATGTGGATGCATGCTTTCAAGGATCTCTTGGGGTAAACACAAGAAAATGTTAGAGGTTGAACTCTGCTCTTGGATTGGAGATCTCTGCACCGGTGGACGTCCTCCCACGAGAATCAAGCTCACCATGTAGAGTGGGTCATAGCCACTGACTCAAGTTGTTGCACTTGATCTTTGACTGGAGAACTTTGTATCGGTGGATGTCCTTCCACGAGAATCAAGCTCACCATGTCGAGTGGGTCATAGCCACTGATTCAAGTTGTTGCACTTGATCTTTGACTGGAGAACTTTGTTTAGAGGAGAAAACCTCTTGCCCCTTGGTAGATGTCTGGTTCAACGTAACCCTGCATCAAAAGAACCCTCGAGATCCTTGAAACGGTTATTGAAAATGCTATGGTATGATGTCATGATGTTATGTACATGTATGCACAAGCAAGTGAGTGTATATATAGGTAAACATATTCACACAAAGCAAATAAGTCCTTAGGTTGAGGCTTGCATGAGGTTCAGGTACTACCCTCTTGAAGTTAGTTGGCTCATCCTGTCCTAAAATAGAAACCGGGTTCTAAGGAGCTCAATATCATTGGATTGTTTTTTGTGTTCATCGTTTCGGTTTAGCCACTTACTGGCGACCAAAATATTCCAAGAAAACAATCCTCAAAAGACCATCTCCGGCGGTTCTCATTCAACTTCCAAATGGAATTTGTAAGCCCATTCCTGATATCACCAATCAATATCACTTCATACGAGTGCAAATTTCTGGGCACTGTAGTGTTCAATCATCTTCCACCTTCAGATCACGAAAGGCAGACAAGCCAATCTACATCCTCAGGTTTAAGAAGATTGAACAGGGTCAGCTGTTGTACCCCAAAATATTCCCTCTCATTTTACTCAACACATGCCCATTAAAATCCTTAACTTGCTCAAGGGTGCCCAAGAGTTGACCAGACAAACTCTCTCCTAAGGCAATATACCTCAAACTAGAGTTTCCATTTTCATCAAGATAGGTGAAATCTAAAGACCTCATATGCTCTTCATGGTCCTAATATGTTCTCAAGACCCTCCGTGTCAAATTTCAAACCTTTCACAAGAAGTTTGCTCAGTCAACTGCTCAGATGCCTGAGAATCGACTGTATTAAGTCAAAAGTCAACGGTGGCCCACATACAGTCAAACTTCAAGATTTTTTGTCAACGTCAATATTTTGAAGTTATATCCATCATTTTATTAAGGGTTGATCATGATTCCTCAAGGAATGCTCCTAATTCATCAAAACTCAAAAGTTGTTAAATTAGGGTTTCTTAGGAAAAGTCAACCAAACTTTGACCAAGCATAACTTCCTCATACTTTATCATAAAATTTCCATCCAAGGCTCATTTTGAAAAGGGTGAAATTCCCTACAATTCATATTCATCCATCAAGTTCAAAGTATGCACTCATAAAAAGATATGAATTTCCACATTATAGGTCCTTTTGAAAAGTCAACCAAAACACTTTTTGGGTCAAAGCTTCTTACATGAACATGGAAGTCCCAATTGAGATGAGACCAAAAGGGTTGTTTAGGGGACATCCTAAGATTTCTAAAAAGTCCAAGAACACCACTCTATGGTTAAAATTGGAAGAGATATGCCTTGTCAAAGTTGACCATTTTTGTAAAATTGCCAAAAGTCAAATGTGCTCAAAAATGCACTTTTTGTTAAATGGGCCTAACTTTTTATGCTTGCACCTCACTTATAACATGGTCCACGACCCAAATATTTAACCACATATTATTTGCTTCATTTTCAGTTTTATTTTGATTTTTTTATTAATTAAAAATTGAATTAAATCAAATAAATGACAAATAATAGCAAAGATTTGTTTTGATCTATTTTTTGGACAGGATCACAAGCTAATTATGTTGACATATCATAATCAAATCGAATCAAGGGGGGTTGGTACAAGAATGACATGATTAGGCTTAATTTGGAAACAAATCATACAAGGAAGGAATGAGATCAAATCTTCAAAGTTTTCAAAGATACATGTAGTTTTTATAACCCTAATTCATTCAGGGTTATATATTGAGCAAGGCCAGGCACGAAACAGAGGGCTAGCAGTCGTGGAAAGCACAAAGAAAAACTCAATTTTTTGCAAAAAAGTAGTGAATTGGTTTCAAGCTTGGAGGCCAATTCAAGCCATTCTAATGTTGCCAATAGATTGCTGGACATCTCAGGAACATATCTCCATCATTTGCAAGCCTTTTCACGCCCAGAAACGCACGCTACAGACCCACAGTTTGCCTTCCCTAGCTTGAATTGTATTTTACAATTTACACATGATTAATCATTCTTAAACATTGTATTGTGTTTATATTTTAATTTGCAACGATTTGGTTTACTTGATTTTGCATTTCGATGCTTATATCTAGAGTTGCCATTATTAGGGTTTGAGAAGCCGTTTTAGGGCTTCTTGAGACAGGTGAAATTAGCCTAAACAAAGGGTGCCATCGTACTCGTGAGGTCAAAACAAATTGATTGATGTAGCCATAATTGATTTATCATGCCTGTGTTGGATTTTTGAGATTTACAGGTTTTTAGCCATAGACGTTGTCCGTTGGTATAAGTTACATACCTAAGACGACAACCAGAAGGAAGAAGACGGTGATTTGTCACCACCCTATTGGACCATTCAAACCAGCACACGCGTTTTCTATTTTACCCACTAATCCACTTTGCTTTTATATAATATTGTTTATTTTCATTGTAATAACAACTAATACATGTAGCGCAGATGGAAAGAGTACACGCTGGGTAGTGGTAGGACCTGGGTTCGATCCCAGGTCCCAACAAATTCTATTTTCTTCTTTTCTTTCCACGGATTCAATGCATTACTTGTGCAAGCATCCCATCATACACCCCACTGATCCAGCCAATGGATCATTGTTGATCAGATCCAACGCTTCACCAAAGCAGGACTATGGTGTACTCTCAAGCTTGTGCAATAGGGAATCTCATGCATGTGATGGGCTGAGAAGTTATTGGTCCTAAGCAGTTTCAACATGCACCCCCCTGATTTCTTCAATACAGGCCCTTTTCTCATCTTTTTATTTTTAATTTTTTTTTATTATTTCCTTAATTATTTCCTTTTAATTAACATAAAAAATCATATATTTTTTATTTAATCAAAAAAATCACAAAAACACCAAAAAAACTTTTTTTCATAAAAAATATTTTGTTTCCTTGAATTAAATTAATTTAATTAAGTTAGGGCATTTAAATCTTGTTTTTGTAAATTAAAATCAATTATAATTTAGGGCTTAATTTTGTATATAATTAATTTTTCTTCAAAAAAAAACTTAAATATTTTTCTCAAATTAGATTTTTTAGGTTTTCTATTCGCCCTCACATTTAATTCGTCGCGCGCATTTTAATTACTTTTTTATTTTATTTTTGTAACTGCTCCAAGTTTGTAATAGCTTTAACTAGGTTTTAATTCCGTATTTTATTTTACAGTAAAAAATAATTATATATCTGCGAAAGCCATGTAATAGCTAGAACTTTTAACTTTCTGCACTTTAAATTCCTGCAAATTTTAATTGTCTAGATGCATGGATAATAGGATTGTATGGAAAGAATACTTGAAAATTAAAACGGTAGAAAACCCTATATGTGCAAAGACAAATTAACTGAAAAATTCACTCGCACATGCTCACTCCTAGGGTTTACTCCATTCCGGTTGCCTTCGGTTAAACGGTCATGAAGTATAGGGTTTGTTAGTGGTCGTCCTCTAGCCCCGAAAGATCAAAAAATGACCCATTCGGATGTTGCCTCGGAAAAGATCTTTAAGGTTTTAGGATGATTACTAAAATTCCCTAACATTGCTTTTTGTGACCGTATCTGTCCCTTCAAACGTCCCTTAAAACTACAACGACGGTGCTACCTATTCCTTAATAATGGGATAACACTGTCAAAAGGAAAATGAACAGACTTTTTTCGAGTAGGTAGAAAACTCTTAAGTACTTTCTCAATCAATCAAACAAAACTTTTTACACAAACTCTTTTTCAAAACAATTTTCAAAACAACTTCGTCACACCCTTGAGGACTGATACAAGGGTTATCACGAAGTAAACTTTTTTTCAAAACAAGCACACACACAAGCAATTTTAAAATGAGCAAGTACCTAAGAGCCCATGGAAAACCATGGATAGAAAGGGTGCTAACACCTTCCCTTTCTATAATCTACCCCTCGTACTCAGAAACATCTCGAAAAAGGTTTTTTCTGTTCTTTTTCCTTTTCCTGATTGGATAAAATAAAAGTCGGTGGCGACTCTTGCTTACCGCGACATTTGCGGGAAAAAAACACAAACCAGTATTAACAGTCGGTTCTGCCACCGTATCACATAGATCAACACTACTCCCACAGATTGATGGCAGTCATTTTTACTACGGTTTTTCTGGCCAATGAATGGCTTATTCACAACATTAGAAGATGTAGCCATCAGAATCTTCCCGCTCTTGATACTGCTTTCAACTTGTTCGCCAGTCAAAATCAGCTTGGTAAACCCTGATGAAGAACTCCCATTCAGCGAATTAAAGAACGGACCTGTCAGAGTGCCCATGAACATATCCACCAATTCCCGACCAGTCAAAGGAGGTTGCACCCTTCCAACTAGGTCTCTCCACTTTTGTGCATACTCCTTGAACCCTTCATTCGAGCTCATGGACATGTTTTGCAACTGCACATGAGTCGGCTCCAAGTCAGCATTATATTGATACTGCTTGTAGAAAGCAATAGCCAACTCTTCCTATGTGTGAATGTTGGTTCCTTCCAGCTGATAGAACCATTCAAGTTGAGTATTAGATAAGATTTCTTGAAAGAAATGGACCCATAATTTCCGGTCAGCAGTATGAGGTTGGATTTTTCGGACATACAACCTCGGCTGAAGTTTGGGATAAGAGACCCCTTCATATTTAGAAAAGACATGGACTTTGAACTTATGAGGGATGACTACCCCTGGGATCAGACCTAGTTCTCCAAAATCCAATGCATGCACTTTTTGGATTTCCACAGCTTTGAGTCAGTCTTCTAACTGCTTGTACTTGTCATCTACAGGAGGATACTATTCATCAGAGTAGTCTTCATCTTCAGAACCCTGATTGTTTCTATCTTCAACCCTGACACTTCTGCCACCCTCATCTTGGTTGTCGTCTTCCTCAGAGGAAACATCATTCACTCGAACTGGTTCAGCAAGACCTTTGAATCTTCTCCTCATGTTGAGGATAACAACCCGCTTCTTAGTCTTCTTTTTCGTGGTGAGGAATGCCATCATCTATTGTTGCCTTTTGGCCAGATTTAGGAGAGTCTCTTGAAATTGTGCATGTTGAGTTTGGATATCCTTGACAGTTTGTTTGAGATCCATCTTATACTGAAATAAATAGTAAATAGATGAGGAAACATGTATTTGAATACCTGCTTATGAAATGATGCACGATATGTGGATGCAATGTTTTCAAGGACCTTAGGAGATTTAAATTTGCTAACTGAAAGGAAACAAAAACAAAGATTTCATTAGTAAGTTCAAAATTACAATTGCCTTTTATGTTTACAATGAAAAGCAAAAGGGTCTCAAAGAGACAATAAAATGAACTTATAAACCCTAAGACTCAAGTTTCCCATGGGCGCTTCCTCTTCGTGTGAGGTATGCATTAAGGCTTTTCTCTTCATGAAGTTGCTTTGTCAGCTCCAACACTTTCTTTTCACTTGCATAGAATTGAGCTTCAAAGGTGTCACGTTCTTTCTTGAGTTGAATCCAAGGCTTCTGCAATTCTTCGAGGTCAGTGGGCATGTCAGGATGGAGAATGGTATAAGGAATATCCCCCTCGGTAACAAGTTCCATAACTATTGGTAAGACATCGAGATATGGCATCATAAGGTTTTGAGTACGAGATCGTACCCACTTGAAATATGGCTCCAAAGGGATATAATTCTTATGTCCTAAAGTCTTGCTATCAATATTGTTTACCATGCCCCAAGCATGTATAAACCTTTGACGATAACCTTGAAAATTATTCTCGTAGTCGAACATAATATCCTAGATAAGTATGTCACGAGGACCATCTCTTTGAGTATAACCAAATTTCCATAGAGCTAAAGAAGGGTTGTAATTAATACCTCCCTTAATGCCAAGGAGTGAAACATTAGGGAATTCCCCGCAATGATTAATGATAGTAACATCTTCCAGAGATAGGGAACACCAATAGATATTTGAATGAGAGAGTGACATCATCCTTTGAGACCACCTCAAACCTTGTTCATTCTTCAATCACTAGTGCAGGAAATACATTTTACATCGGGCGAAAAGTACTTTTTACATCGGTTCTTGGTCTGATGTAAATCCAAGCGATATAGTAAATCAAAGACATTTTACATCGGGCTACAGACCGATGTAAAAACTCAACCTATTACATCAGTTAGTTTTTAGAAATGATATAAAAAATAATAAAAATTAAAAAAAAATAAAGGCAAGCTTTTACATCGGTTTTCTTAATATACCCGATGTAAAATTTTTTTTACATCGGTTTTCTTAATATACCCAGTGTAAAATACTTGTTTAATATGCCATATATAACTAAATCAGGTGCATTCTCGAAATTTATTTATTTGTACCTAATTTTTCATATTTTTCCAACATCACAGCCACATTTAACTAAATCAGGTGCATTCTCGAAATTTATTTATTTGCACCTAATTTTTCATATTTTTTCAACATCACAACCATATTTAGATCACCAAATATTTTTCATTGCTCCAAATATCTAGGATGCACATATATATATATTCTTCAAAACGAACCATTAAGTTATAAAAGTATTAATCTAGGATAAGGAAGTGTACAAAATTATAAGGAAGTTTACAAAAGATGGATTACTACAACAACAAAACCAATGAAATTATACAAAAATATCCACACTTGAATCACCAACATGCAATCCACAAGAAGATGAGTTGTAGCTTCAGTAGACAACACCAAAATCATATCCGCTAACAATAAATAATAACACCAATTGACATCAACAGACAACACCAAAATCAAAAAACTCAAATCAGATATGTATAGATGATTCTAAATAACTCACAAATTCAAGCTTAATTTTTATATAACTCAAAGAAACATTTTTCCCTACAGAGTCGCATATCATACAAATCATCTTGTGTTAATTCTGTTGGGTAATCAAATACCTACTGTTGTACCCCAAAATTTTCCCTCCCATTTTTACATAAGACATACTCCTAGAGGTCCTCAATTTCTCAAGGTTGACCAGTAATTTATTAGACAAATTATCCTCATAATCATTAGCCTTCCAACTAGGGTTTCATTTTTCACGAAGATATGTAAGCTCCAAAGGTCTCAAATGTCTTCCATGGTCCTAATATGTCTTCAAGATTATCCATGACAAATTTCATACCTTGCACTACAAGTTTGCTCAATCAATTGCTCAAATGCTTGAAAATCAACTGTACTAGGTCAAAAGTCAACTATGGTCTATATACAGTCAAACTTCAAGATTTTTGGTCAACATCAACATTTTGAAGTTATATCCATCATTTTATCAAGGGTTGATCATGATCCCTCAAGAAGTGCTCTAAATTCATCAAAAGTCAAGAATTGCTAATTAGGGTTTCTATAGGAAAAGTCAACCAAACTTTGACCAGACATAACTTTCTCATACTTCATCCATTTTTACCAACAAAAGCTCATTTTAAAGATAATCCAATTCCCTACAACTTTAATTCATCCCTCAAGTCTAAGAAATGCACCATTTGAAAGATAAAAGCTTATACATTACAGGTCATTTTCAGAAGGTCAACAAAAGGCACTTTTTGTCAAGACCATGTACATCAAGATAAAATCTTTAAATGAAAAATTGATCAAATAAGGGATTGAATTAGACTTCTTTGGCTTTCCAAAAAGTCAAAAATCATCATCATGAGATGAAAATTGAGCAAGTTATGGCTTGCCCAATTTGCAAAAATTTGGGAATTTTCAAGAATTATGCATTGAGCAAACTTGAAGTTTTAGGTCAATGGCTTAATTTCTTGGACTTCAAACATCTTTCTAAGCCTATAGAGGACCTCTAAAGTTATTCTTGCCGTGACTTACATTTGCTAACTATTTTACTCATATTTATTTTAATTTATTTCAAATAAATATAAAATAAAATGTATAAAATAATTGGAAATGGGCTTTGAGCTTTCAGTTGATGTTTTAGACAAACTAGGCCCATATAATTTTGCGTAAGCAATGTCCAAATTCATTCAAATTCAAAAAGGACAAGATTCCATGTCTTTGGCAAAGTTATAAAACATCATTCATGGCTTTAAAAACACATGTTTATGGTTGTTATTACCTTTGTTATCTTGTCTCCTACCCCCTCTCTATATAAAGGAAACATTAACAAGATTCAAGACACATGATAGACAACCTGGAAAAGCTCTAAAAAATTTGCAAAAAATATCAAAGTTGTAAAATTTGCATTTTAGGTTCCAACCTTCCTTAGTCCAAACAAAAGATCCAAATACATTCCTGGAGACTCCCTGAAGCTTTTGCAATCATTACCAAGCCTTGAAACATCATAAAACTCCTCGGTAAGCTCCATATTTATATTTTCTAACTTGTTTCATGCAGATTCGATGCATTACATGGCCAGAAGTGTACCAAACACCATCAGATCTATCCTTCAAATCATAAGGGGTCTAGATCTAAAGGCTTCAATTTGAGATCCACCATGCACACTCAAGGCCTCATCTCACCTGATCCAGCATGGTCTAGGCTTAACATTCACTTGGGCCTAGCAAAATTCAATTTCAGCACCCCCAATTTCTAATTATCCTGGCCCATTTCGCATTGTTTTTGTCACTTTGCTTTATATTTTTTTATTTCAATTTGTTTTCTTCATTTATTTAGATAGTATAATGTAATAATAAAATCACAAAAAATATAGTTTTAGTTTTTTTAATTAAATTAATTTTGTGAATTAATTAATAACTAATTTAACTTTTTTTCTTTAATTAAAAATAAATTAGAACTTAGGACTTTATTTATGTTTAATTATTTTCTTTAAATAATAAAAAATACTAAAAAAGAATTTAGACTATTTTTCTTGATTAATTTTATTTTCTAAATAGTTTTTTAGGTTATTTACTTTCTTAAATAAAAAATAAGCAAAAAGATTTTCTTACTAGGTTGTTAGACGTATTTTCAACTTCCGCGCGCATTATTTATTTTTGCAATTTTGATTTATTATTGTACCTGTATATTGGATGTAATAAACTAATTAGGATTTTTTACCGCTTTCTTTATTTTTTTCTTCCCCCAATTTTTGTACATTGTAAACCCTCTCCTTGAATCCATGTAATAGCATAGGGTTTTATCTTCGCACTTTATATTTTTGTATATATTAACTGCTAGTAACTAGGCGTGTATGAAACCACTGAAATCAAATATTTGCAAACTTAACAAAAAGACAAAAATAACTGAATATAACACACTTGCACATATACACCTATAGGTTACCCCACTTTGGTTGCCTTCAGAAATAAAACATTCATGAGGCAGAATTTTTTTAGCAAAGACCCATAAATCAAAAAATCATAGTCCCTCGATGACCCTACAGTTGCCTTCTCGATAAATGATCTAGTCTCTAAACAAAATTGATAAAGCATCTCCACAAGTTGCCTTCGTGACTGTAACGTCCCTTTTGAATGTACCTAATACATCCAACGATAGGGCTACCTACTCACAAATAGTAGGATAGCACTGTGTGATACGGTGGGAGAACTGACTTGAGGTTTTTGCGTTTTATCGCAAATGTTGCGGTTAGCAAGAGTCACCACCGACTTTTCTTTTATCCAAAAGGAAAGGTGAAAAAGCACAGGAAAAACCTTTGAGATGTTTTCTTGAGTTCAGGGGGAAAATTATGAAAAGGGAAGGTATTAGCACCCTTTTCATCCATGGTTTTCCATGGGCTCTTAGTTACTTGCTAGATCACTTGATTTTTGTTTTGAAATTGTACTTTGTGTGGTTTTGAAAGTATTTTGTAAAAGAGGCCATTGTTTAGGCGATCTTTATAATGATTCTTGTTCGTAAGAATGTATGCAAAGATGTTTGTCCTTTTGAAAATGTTTTCAATTTTTGTAAGATGTTTTTGAAATGTGTGTGTTTGTTTTTTTGAAAAAATAGCAAGGATAGTTGTTTTGAAATAGAGCAAGTAACTTGAAGTAATCTACCTACTCAAATGTATTTCTTATTCATTTTCTTTTCCTTTGACATTGTTGTCTTACCATTTGTTGTACCCCAAAATTTGCCCTCCCTTTTTCTCATATGATTTCTCATCACAAAGCCCTTGAAGCTCAAGATCCAGTTAGGGTTTCATCTGCTCAAGACTCCTCCTTGCACTGTTGACCCAAATTAGGGTTTGTGTTTGCACAAAGATGTTTTGACCAAAAATGCCTAAGATGACTTTCATGCTTCATATTGGACTCCCAAGTTTATCCATACCAAGTTTCAAGTCTTGATTCCAAATTTTGCCCAGTCAATTGGACAGTTGACCTAGAAATCAGCTGTATTGGGGAAAAAGTCAACTGTGATCAATTGACAGTCAAATCTCATGAAAATTGACCCACATCAACATTATGAACTCTCATGGACCATTTGATCAAGTTTGGATCACAATTCCACAAGAAATTTGATCAGATCATCAAAAGGGCAAAATGGTCATTTTTAGGGTTTTGACTGCACAAAGGCAATTTTTGACTGTTTGACCTAGCCAATGGCAAACCAAGCTCACATATGGACTCAAGGACCCCATGGAATTGTCTTGACATGCTCAACAAGTTCAAAAGATCCCAAATGCACAAGATTGACAATTGAATTTCCCAGTCAATTGATCAATTTTGACTGTATACTAAAAAGTCAAACTTTGACTTTTTGGTCAAAATCAAGTGTCAAGATTCATTTTTCATCAAAACATGCCAAATTATGAAACTTGTTCATCAAGAAATCAAAAATTGCAAATTAGGGTTTGAAATGAAGATTTTTCATAACTTAGAATTTTTCTAAGTTATGAAAAACCCTAATTTTTTCCTAACTTTGCCCTACTTTCTCACCAAGATTCATTTGGATTCAAGCAAAAGTCAAAACATGAAAGTTGTAGCCTATTGCATAATCTAAAACTTTGGTTCACAAAGTTTTCCCAAAAGAGGCTTGTATCTCAAGTTACAATTTTTGGAACAAGGGTGCCAAACCATTCTTAACTTAGAAAATTTGACCTATTTTAGGCAAGGTTTTTACCCAACTTCAAGACCATTTTTCATATACTTCCACTTGGCATTTCAATTTTCACTTCAAAGATGGATTGTATTACACATTCCAAGCTTTCCAAAATGTCCAAGAACTCATCAAACAACCTCATGGTTAGGGAGAATCGAATTTGGCAAGTTGGGCAAAAGTCACTTTTGTTCTTGACCAAGACATGTTCATACACATTGCCATTTTCAAGTCAGCTTGGTTTATGCTACATTACAGGCCTCTAATACCATTTACACTCAATAATTTAATGCATACTTATTGTGCCAAAGCCTTATTTTGTGTGTCCAAACATTATTTGCAAGATTAAGCCATTTTTAGATAAAGCATAATATCCATTTTTGAAAAGTTAAACTTTATGTCAAAGTTGCAAATCAGCAAGTACATTGAAAATCTCTTTGGCACAAGTTTAGGACTAATCACACTGATCAATGCCAAGGTTTGCAGCACATTAGGGGGGCCTCTAGCTGTCTAAAACTCAAGTGGACATTTGCTTGCTTAAGTGTGAAGAAAGCTAGCATAACACAACACAGCTTTCATCTCAGCACAAAAAAGCTTAAGAAAATACTTTGTACACTTCCTAAACATCCATCCTAAGCTAGAACACGAGCTAACCAAGTCCCAAACACTCTCACTCACAAAATCACCATTGAACTGCACAAAAACAGGGCCTGCTGCAGTTTGAGTTCTATAGCTCAAACCTTCCATGCATTCTTGCTGAAAACTTGTCAAACACATCCCATAACATCCCTTGAAGCTAATCAAAACCTCAAACACGACCTGTAACACTCCCAGGCAAGATCACCATTTTCATTTTCTTGTTTTGCAGCTGAAGTTCCATAGCACGATTCAAAAGGTTTCAAGACAAAGTAAAGCTTGGAATAGCATCCCTGGACATCAAGGAAGCTATACCAATCATCACCTTGCTCTGAAAGTACCTCCATCATCAGATACAACTTCAACTGAACAGGTATATTCTTGAACTTCTATCTCTCAATGTAGACATCATTAGCTCTAAGTTTGTGAATAAGAAGTGTTCTACTCATGCCCCTGAAACTGTACATACCTTTATTTTTCATTTATTTTGCATATGCTGTGAGAATTTAAGGTCTGAATATGGATAAAAAATTAGGTTAAGATTTGGGAATGATGAAATTCTCTCTCATTTTTTAGAGTTAAATCAAGTTTTTGGTATATTTGGATTCGTTGTTTGATGCTGAACATTTTTGATGTTATGAGTTTCCATTGAAAAGCCAGGAATCAAGATGTTTGAATTATGGTACAAGCGCGCGTTTTTTGGTCACAATTCTGGCCAGAGGTTGAAGAAGGATCTATTGGGCTGGGCTTGTTCTATTATTTCTCTTCACACCATGTTATTACTTCTGCACCCCCTGAGCCCATTTTGTTCATTTTAATGATTTTTTTGACTTTTCTTTTTTATTCTGGCTTATTTATTTTTTATTATAATATTAAAAATATAAAAAATAATTTTTTAAAACCTTTTTTAATTTATTAGACATTTATTTGTTTGAATTAGTATTTGTGCATAAATAAATAAATAGATTCACTTTTTATTAAAAAATACTAAAAATAGTGCAAACCCATTTTTATTCCATTTTTATTTTATTTTCTCTTCTGAAATTATTTGATATAAAATATACTTTTTTTATAAATATTGAATATTATTATTTTTGTATATACAATATATATTTAGTAAATGATACAAATATTTATATATATATTAGTATATTTAGGTTAAAATACAAATTATACACATTTTTATTTTTTTAATATTTAATATAAAAAATACCCTTTTGACAAATATACTTCATTTTTATTTTATTTTGTATATAATTGATAAATATTTGTACATATTAAATAATTAATATATTTACCTAATAAATTAGGGTTTTGCCCTAAAAGCATGGAAAATACTCAAAAAAATAATACTTTTCATTTTATTTTATTTTGACATGTAAAAATACTTTTTTCATATACATAAAAATATTTTTTGGGCATCTTGCATATTTATCTTATTTCTATTTAATTTGTGCAATTGATTATCTTGTAAATAATTCCAAATTGATGTAATAGCTAGGTTTACATTTCTTGTCAAAAACCCCCATTTGAACATTTGTATCCCCTTCCCATATTGTGTTGTAATAGCTTAGGAAATTTTATTTTCGCACTTTATTGCTTTCTAAATATACCATGTTAGAATTAGGGTTTGTATGCAAATAAAAAGAACAAAAATAGTTTGACCTAATTTCAAGATAATCAAGCATGAAAATGGACAACACTTATCACACTTGCACCCCTAGGGTATTCCACTTGTTGCCTTCAATAAATGGGCCATATTGCATGTTAGGTCTCTTTGGGCAAAAACAAAACAAACAATCAAATGATCATAGTCCCTCGATGACGCTTTCGAAAGTTGCCTAAAAATGATCAAGTCCCTTAAAGAAAATTGCCCAAATATACTTAGCACCATTGCAATTATGGTCTAAATGATGACCCGCGCCCGTCCCTTTCACATCCTAACACAAGATTGTCCACCAAATGCAATGGTGGAACAAAATTGTTAAAAGGGTTAAAACATAACAAAAATCTTTGAGAACTTTAGGGTAGATAGCTCTTAAGTACTTGTCAACTTGCAAAACAAAAACACTTGCCTATTTTTCAAACCACACTTCCAAAACAAACTTTCAAAAAACCTTGAAACATCTTTTTAAAAAGACAAACACCTTTTATAAAACATTCGAGTAAAGAATTGTTACAAGGGTAGCCTAGACAAGGCATCTTTTTCAAAACATTTTCAAAACCACACACAAAGCACCATTTCAAACAATTGAAAACCAAGGCAAGTTGATCTAAGCAAGTACCTAAGAGCCCATGGATAACCATGGATAGAAAGGGTGCTAATACCTTCCCTTTCTATAATCTACTCCCCGAACCCAAGAAAATATCTCAAAGGTTTTTGCTGTGCTTTTTAAACCTTTCCTTAGGATAAAATAAAAAGTCGGTGGCGACTCTTGCTCAACCGAAACATTTGCGAATACAAACGCAAAACTCATAGTCAGTCTTCCCACCGTATCACAGAACTGGCAACTCTGCTGGGGAGAATTTTAAAAGTGGAGTAACCTTAGGGCTTAGATCACCCTCTTGCATGATTAATTGTTTGTCTTGATTGCTTTATATCTTGGCTCTCTTGTTTGGGTTTGCAATCCTACACCTGGATTTTGGGAAACATTCATAGATAGCAATACGTTGTGGAAACTGTGCGGGGTATACCGACACGGTCGAAGCAATAGTTATATTAGTGCGACATATTTGTGAGTACCGGTAACCCTTGAGTTCAATCAAGGAGAGTACGGGGCCGCTGAGTGATGTCACTAAGCACTAATGACCTAGAACCTTACTTGACCATCTTGGCCTTTTATTAGGGGTAGTGAGATGACCGGCTTTGGTGCAGTCCGAAGTTGGTAGATACTCGATACTACACTCATTGAGGGTTGTTTTCTTGGAATATTTTGGTCGCTAGTTAAGTGGCTAAACCAAAACAATGAACAATGAAAACAATCCAGTGATATTGAGCTCCTTAGAACCCGGTTACTATTTATAGGACAGGTTTTTAAGCCAACTACACTCAAGAGGGTACTTACCTATGAAACCCCATGCAAGCCTGAAACTAGGGTTTGGTGTGAATTGCTTGTACATGTGTTTTGTGCATACATCATAAACATCATAAAGCATCATATGCATTCACTAACCATTTCAAGGGTTTAGATCTTCATCTTTGTTCTTGTTTTGTAGGTCATGGAAATTCCTCGCAGAAAAACCATCCAAGTCAACCTTGTGAGAATCTCTCCTCAACTCAAGGAGCTCACCTCAAGAATTCCAGAAAGCTCATCCTTCAGTGAAAGACATGGTAGACTGCTCAGCTTAGTCAACACCAACATTGAAGAAGACATGATGAAAGTTCTATTCCAGTTATTTGACCCTCTTCACCACTGTTTCACTTTCCCCGATTACCAGTTGGTACCAACTTTGGAGGAGTTTTCTCAACTCCTAAGAATCCCTATCCTTAATCAACTACCCTTCAACGGTACGGAAAAGGAACCAAAGCCGGAAGATGTTGCTCGAGCATTACATCTACAACCATCCGACATCAAGGGACATTGGGAAACCAGAAGCGGTGTCAAAGGATTCTTAGCAAAATTCTTGTTTGAGAAGGCACAAGAATGTTGGAATTCATTGGACCTTCAAGCCTTTGAAGAAATTGTGGCACTCCTTATCTATGGGTTGGTCTTGTTCCCAAATTCTGACCAATTGATAGATGTCAACGCCGTCAAAATCTTCTTGTCCAGAAATCCAATACCAACATTGCTTGGGGACATCCTTCACTCATTTTACACACGAACAATGAGACAGAGGGGTGTTCTCATGTGTTGTACTCCTCTCCTTGCAAGGTGGTTTATTTTGCACCTTCCACAATTTGTCTTGAAGAATGACCAAGGCTCAAGGTGGTCCCAACGGTTGATGACTCTTACTCACTCTGATGTACATTGGTGTTCTCGGTCCAGAGAAAATGTCATCATCGTCGATCGTTGCGGAGAGTTTCCTAATGTTCCTTTACTTGGAATCAGAGGAGGTATCACCTACAACCCTTGCCTAGCTTTGAGGCAATTTGGATATGCACGGAGGGATGGCCCTCATGACATGTTGATTCCTGACCTAGTTTTTGACTTCGACAACAATGCGCAAGGACTTCGCCAAAGATTCATCAGAGCTTGGGGGAGGCCCAACAAGGTTGATAGCAAGACTCTGGGACACAAGAACTCCATCCCTCTTGAGCCTTATCTCAAGTGGGTACGAGCCCGAGCCCAAAGTCTAATGATGCCTTATCCTCATGTACTCCCTGTGATTAAAGAGCCCGTCAAGGAAGGAGAGGTTCCCTATACCATCCTACATCCTGACATGCCTACATCATGGGAGGAAATGCAGAAGAGCTGGATTCAGCTCAAGGAGGAACAAAACACTTTTGAAGCCAGCTTCTACGCTAGCGAGAAGAAGGTTCTAGAGCTTACCCGCCGACTCCATGAGCAAGAGGCCCTCAACACCTACATCGCACCAAAGAGGATGCGCAATGTCTTTTTACCTTAAGAAGTTGTTTTTGTAATATTTGGCCCATGGGCATTTATGTACTAACAAATTTCTTCTTATTAATATGACGTGCGTTCCTTTTTGTCTACAACAATTTTGAATGTTCTAAATCCTTGAATGCATTGCATAAGCATACCATTCATCATATGCATAAGCAGGTCTCACTCCAGGTTTCCTTATCTGTCTGCTGTTTATTTCAGTAGGATGGATCTCGAGCAAACAGTCAAAGACCTACAAGCTCAGAATGCACAGTTCCAGCAACTCCTGACGACCTTGGCTAAAGGTCAGGAGGATCTCAAGACCTTGCTGGGGAATAAAGACCCAGTGAAAAAGAAGAAAAAGAGACTCGGGGTGGCTACTTTAGGGAGAAGATTTGACGGAGAGGCCAGGAGAGTGCTTGAATTTCCTCCTACTTCTGATGAAGGGACCAGTAAAGGAGGTGGGGCTGCGGTACCTTCCGAGTCCGATGTGGAAGAAGAAGAGGTCGAAGAGGATGAAGATTACTCTGATCAACAATACCCTCCAGCTGATGATAAATACAAGGGTTTAGAAGACAGGTTGGCCGCCATGGAGCTACAGAGAGTACCGGGTTAGGATTTTGAAGACTTGGGTTTGGTTGCCGGGATTGTGATTCCCCCAAAGTTCAAAGTGCCAGTTTTTGTGAGGTATGATGGGCTGTCCTGTCCAAAAATGCATCTCAGGTCCTACGTAAGAAAGATTCAACCCTATACGGCAGATAAAAACCTTTGGATCCATTTCTTTCAAGACAGCCTTTCTGGGGCTCAACTGGAGTGGTTTTATCAGCTAGAGGGAACTAGCGTCCGAAATTGGGAAGATTTGGCCACCGCCTTTTACAAACAATATCAGTACAATTCTGACCTTGCTCCTACTCGTACCCAACTTCAGGGTATGTCACTAGGAACAGGCGAAGGATTCAAAGAATATGCACAAAAATGGAGGGATTTGGTTGGCAGGGTGCAGCCTCCTTTAACCGACCGTGAACTTGTTGATATGTTTCTAGGGACCCTATCTGGGCCATTTTTCAATCATTTGATTGGTAACTCTTCCGCGGGGTTTACCGATTTGATCTTAACAGGCGAAAGAATAGAAGCTGGCATCAAGTCAGGAAAGATTCAGAAGGGGGTCGCTGCAAGTATTGAGAAGAAGCCTTTCAAGAAGTAAACGGCTGTTGTATACTCCCAAAGAAGAGCAGGGAAGACTGAGCGCCGGCCGACCGTGGGGGCCGTAATGATTCAAAATCCTTCAAGTGAGCAGCCTCGCTATAACCAGTCCAGACCAAATCAGCAACGGGCGGAACGGCCACAACGACAGTTCACCCGTATTAATATGACTCCAGTGCAAGTACTTCCCCATCTGTTGAAGTTGAATCTCGCCACTATCAAAGAGGCACCAAAGAATGTGAATACGTTCTCTCTGCATTATCACCCTAATGCTAAATGCGCCTACCATTCTGATAGTGTCTGGCACGACACCAATGATTGCTGGGCACTCAAGCATAAAATCCAAGACCTGATAGAGGCGAAGGAGGTAGAGTTTGACGCTCCGGAGAAGCCTAATGTGATATCTGCTCCCATGTCGAAGCACGACCGAAATGTCAATGCCATTGAAGAAGATTTGTATGTTGCTGATGTCAATGATCTGATAACTCCTTTATTAACCATCAAGTTGAATCTGTTAAAGGCCGGGATCTTCCCGGGATGTAAAGAAGACTGCTTTTGTTGTTACTCTCTGCCGTTTGATTGTCCGTTACTGAAGAAAGGCATCCAAGGCCTAATGGATAGTCGACAAATTTTGTTTGAAAAAGTTTCTACTACTCCAACCCATACTGAAGATGTCTCAATCATAACCATTCACGCCAATCTTTCCAAGGCCGTCAAAAAGCCTGTTAAGATTACACCAGTTATGAAATCTGTTCCTTTGAAGATAACAATGCCAGGGCCCGTCCCCTATGTTTCTGAGAAGTCAATACCATGGAACTATGGCGGTGACGTCTACTACCATGGTATTAAACAAATCGAAATAACTGAAGAAAGTTCGGATGATGAAGAAGCCAGCATTGGAAACATTGTGGGCACAAGCAAAATCACCCGGAGCGGGAGAATATTTTCTCCAGAGATTGCCCCTCCAAGAGGAATCTTTGGACCCTCATCTGCCGACAAGGTCATCCCTGCACCAATAAAACTCTCCGCTAGAACCCCTTTGATTGAAGATGTTGTTGTTCCTAGTACTGTCCCTCCTACCGCTGCTGATAAAGGTAAGGGAATCCAAGATGAGCTCGTCAGGATGAGGGCTCAACCCTTGGTCATCCCGGAAACCTCCAAGAAGGAAATGGATGAGATCTTGAAGATAATCAAAAGGAGTGATTACGATGTGGTAGAACAACTGGGGCAAACCCCCTCAAAGATCTCCATGCTGGCACTACTACTTTGCTCGGAAGCGCACGCTAAAGCTTTGATCAAATTCCTGAAGGCAGCCCATGTGCCCCAGGAAACCTCTGCAGATCAATTTCAGAATTGCGTGGCTAGCCTGACTGCGGACAATGGATTAGGTTTCTCTGATGCCGACCTAACTCCTAAAGGTAGAAACCACAATGATGCTTTGCACATTTCAGTCGAGTGCCGGGGAACTACTCTCGCACATGTCTTGGTCGACACTGGTTCGTCGCTGAATGTATTGCCTAAGAAGGCCTTGGACCGACTAGATTGTGAAGGGTTGGAGTTGAAATCGAGTGATATTGTTGTCAGAGCTTTCGATGGTTCGAAGAGAATGGTCCATGGGGAGGTTGATATTCCCATCAAGATAGGCACTGAGGTGTTTAAATCTACTTTCTATGTGATGGACATTCGTCCGTCATACTCTTGCTTGATGGGTAGGCCTTGGATACACCATGCTGGGGCAGTCACCTCCTCCTTACATCAGATGTTGAAGTATCCTGTCAATGGAAAGATCATTACTGTCCATGGCGAAGAGGAGTACATGATTAGCCACTTGAATTCCTTCCGGTATGTGGAGGTAGAAGGGGAGTTCATTGAGACGCCTTTCCAGCATTTCGAAGAAGTCCTTCCTGAAATAACAGTAGCAAAGTTGGCAGCTGAAGTACCGAGGCAGATGGCCAGGATGGCATCTCTGGAGGACGCAAAGGCCGCAATAAAGGAGGGGAAGAATTCAGCATGGGGAAAGTTGCCTGATATTCCGCATAAAACAGACAAATTTGGATTAGGGTTCACTACCGCGGGCTAGAAAGCTATGCGCCGTTCGAAGATTGAAAGAGCGCCAGTCAAAATTTCTCCCTACGGAATCAACGCTTTGGAGGATGAAGACAAAGAGAGCAACATCGAAGAGTGGATTTACCCAACTGTCAAAGGAGGATTGTGCAACTGGGAGGCAAAAGACTTTGTCCCCATCACTTTTATTCATCAATAATTTATCTGTCAAACATTTCCTATTTGGTCGGTAATATTTATTTTCAAACAATCCGTACACTATCTTTTCACCTCATGCCTTGCCCGGGGCATGTAGGTCCATTTGTAAGGGTTTTGATTATTTTTCATATCCATATGACATGTGTGATCGGTGGATCTGGAACTGACTGTTTAACGCTGGTTCGCGAAATGTCGCGGAAGCAAGAGTCGCCACCGTCTTTTATTTTCTCCAAATGGAAAGGACAAAAGCACAGAAAAATTCCTTTTAAGAGATTGCTCTCGGTTCGGGAGGTAGGTTATAGAAAGGGAAGGTGTTAGCACCCTTTCTATCCGTGGTTATTCACGGGCTCTTAGATACTTGCTCATTGTGTTTTCAAATTGTTTGTTTGCTTTTCAATGTGGGTTTAAAAAGTTTCTTTTGAAAAATTTCAGATCGACTCATACGTCAGAGTGTTTGAAAAGTTTGCTTTGAAAGCTTTTGAAAAGTGTCAGTGTGAAAAGTTCTTTTGAGTTTGTTTTGAGATTAGAGCAAGTATCCTTGAGAACCTACCTACCCTAAGGAATTCGTCTGTGTAAATGTCCTTTAAAGTAGTGCCATCCCACCATTGAGAGGTAGGTGGCACCACCGTTGGAGGTGTTCGGGTCAATTCGATTTTAGGGACGTGGTGATCACCAGAGCAATGGGAAGACACCTTAGAAGCTACCCTCATGCCAGGTTCCCGGATCATGAGGACTTACTAAGACGTCCTCTACTCGACGACCACCTTTCGAAAGGCAACAGTGAGGCGTACCTTAGGGGTGGTGTGTGCGAATTGTGTATTGTTTTCATTGATATTTGTCTTGTCATGTTTGTTGTGATCTACGCTTGATTTTATTAAGACATTCATTCTTTCATGCTTGGTTAACAGTTAAATATTTTGCGAGGAAAGATAAATCTACGACTATTACAAATGGCGCGGGTCCACATCGCCAAAATTAAACCGGACCCGATTTAGCGGAAAATAAATAAAGCAAAGTAAAAGAATTAAAAGTGCGAAAAGTAAAGTTACATGGCTTTGGGACAATTACATAATTATTATAAGCGATAATAAGATAAATGCGCGAAATAAGGAAATTAAAACAAAAATAGGGCGTTGGACCCTTTTACAAACAATTAAAATTAATAAGGAAATTAAAATTAAATGTTTTTGTTATTTTGTGTTTTTTATATTTTATGAGAAAAAGAGGAATTAATTGAAATCAAATTAAAAGGGAAATCCTAATTCTATTATTTTTTTAAGTTTTATTGTGAAAGATTTAAATTAAAACCTAAATTAAACTCCAAATTAACTTATGTACAATTGAAATAAGAAAATAAATAAATAAATAATACCATTCTGAAAAAAAGAAAAAATTAAAAGAGAAATCAAAAAAGATATTAAATCTAAATTCTATTTTTGGTGTTTTTTATTAAATAAGGAATTAAAATTAAAACCTAATTACACTACATAATTTACATTCTAATTTATTTATGAAAATAATTATAATAAAATAAATATTATATTTTTTTGTATTTTCTGATTTTTATAATGTTTTTATATTTTATAGAAAAAATAAATTAATTGAATTAAGATAATAAAATAAATAAAACAACAAAATAAAAGTGAGAAGAAAAAATATAAAATGCAAACCAGGGTGGGGTGTTGCCCCAGATTAGGAGGTATAAATTTGGAAAGCCTGGCCCAATTGAATTTGAATTTGCTGACTTTCCATGATTCCATATGATGCGTTTGACTCATACCTAGGGTGTACCCCCAATCTTCTGCCTTGAATGAGAGGTCCTGGACACGTGGGCTGCCTGATGGTGAGGAAACATAGTGTACCTTGACGTTAGCGTTGCATGGAATTAGTTGATGAAAAATAATATGGAATATGTGAAAGACCTGGGGTTCGAACCCAGGTCTTGTGGATTGTCCTTGCGTGTGCCTGCCATCTGTGCCATTTGCGTTTCAATTAATATACAATAGTCAATAAATATTATATAAAATAAGTTAGTGCTCTTTGATACGCGCGCGAAATTTTGAATTGACGAATTACAGCGTGCCACATCTTCATCTTCTTTCTTCTTTTCTGAAACACAGTCTATGGAAACGGTTTCACACGCGTGGTCTTAAGCAGGTTTAGGAGAAATAGCGATTAGCTCATCTTTGAGCATAAATTCAGCGCGACTATCTCAATCCCTTCGTCCAGATATCCTGATTGCAATGGTGGTACTGGGCTGGCCTGATTTTGCCTCTAGCAAGAATCCCTAATTCGAGCTCCTGAAAACCCTAAAAAAGAAACATGGCAATGTCTTCTATACAACACGAAAACTCAATTAAATATAATGGTTAGTTGTAAAACCTTGTAAGGAACATGAATATATCATTAAAATGCAATGATCATGTCTTAAAACCAAAATACGATTATGGATTTTCTTTGGTACAGTTTGAACCCGTTTTACCAGTTCTTGGAGCTTTGCTTGTGGTTTATGATTGATACACGTTCAGAATCATACAAGGAAGCTATTGCAAAAGGAATGGAGGCTTGAATCTACTTAGAACCTTGAAATCAGTTTCCAATTTTTTTGACAGTTTTCAAGTTTTTGTTTTTGCTTTTGAGCGCAGCTTGGAGTCTAGGAACATTAGGGTTCTCATTCTGATCATATATGGAGGCTTCTAGGTCAACAAAAACCAACAAAATCTCATCAATTCATTATTTGAATATTTGATTTGCTTAATATCTTTTTCAATCTTTTTTTATGTTGTTTTTGTTCAATCATGATCCAAATCTCATCCAAATTTGCCTAATTGGGATATGCACGAAATATTATGAATAAACATGCATGAAAAGATTTTTTTAGGTTAAGTTTGATATTTTTCATATATTAAAATCATTTAAATGAATATAAATTGATATTAATTCAAATAAATAATTAAAAAATATGAGAATACTTCCCTTTGGGCCTAGTGGTCGTGCATAGGCTTGGCATGAAGAAATTTGGAAGAAAAATGGGCCCATTTGCATTTTTAGGCCTTTTGCATCAATGTTGACTTTTCAAAATTCCTAAATATTTCCCAATTTCCACAAGGCATAACTTGGTCAATTTTTAAGCTTTTCATATGTTCTTGGACATTTTGGAAAGGTCTTTGAGTCCTTTAACCAATGCCTTTGGTCCCATGTCATTTTGATTTACCAATCTCAAGTTATGGCCTTTGACTTAAAGTCACTTTTTGTTGACTTTTGAAAATGACCTATAATGTTGAAATTGATAACTTTTTGTGAGAGCATTTCTTGGACTTGGAACATGAAGATGAATTGTAGGAAATGTCTTTCTCTTCAAAATGAGCTTTGGATGGAATTTTTCTGATAATCCATGTGAAAGTTATGCCCTGGTCAATTTTAGTTGACTTTTTCAGCTGTCCAAATATAGCAACTTTTGCATCTTTGATGATTTCTGAGCCAAATTTTGAGAATCATGATCAAGCATTGATCAAATGATGTTTGTGGCTTCAAAATGATATGTTGACCAAAAATTTGAACTTTTGACTGTCAAATGACCATTTTGCCCCTACAGTTGACTGTAGTGCAATCTAGGGTTTTGACTGTGCAATTTTGAGCTGAATGCCTTGAAACTTGACATGAGGATACTTAACCATCTTTATAGGCATATGAGACTTGATTGGGCCTTTGAAAAGTTCATTTGCTTGACCAGAACTCAAGCCCTAGTTTTGACTGTATAGGAGACAGTTGAGCTGCACAACCCTTGGGGAATTTTGTGACCTTGACTTTGACAATTCTTGATGAATATGGGAGGGCAAATTTTGGGGTACAACAGTTGCCCCTGTTCAATCTTCTTAGACCTGAGGGTGCAGATTGGCTGACGTGCCTTTCGTAATCCGAGGGTAGAAGATGATTGAACACTAAAGTGCCCAGAAATTTGCGCTCACATAGTAGCAGTGTGATGATGAGGGAATGGGCTTATAGATGCCATTTGGATATTGCTTGGATAGGATGATGGGCTTATAGATGCCATCTGGACGTTGATCGCGTAGGAGATTCCTTAGCGAGAACCTGCATACCTGCAAAACAGAAAAATGAGTACCTGACACGTCGCAGGAGCTGATTTTAGATGCTTGATATAGATATGTCCTGATTGGTTACAGGAGCTGAGTCTGGAGCTTCAAACGCTGATGAATGAACCAGGGATGGTTACTGCCCTAGCATGAATGGTAAGAGAATCCTGAATGATTTCAACCTCAACAACGCTCGTTGAGAAAATCTTGGTGAGAATTACCATCTTCGTAGTGTCAGGAGGAGAACCAAAGGACATTATAATCTCAAAGGGAGTCATCTCACTCACCGTTGGAGAGGGAACTATAGGAAATTATAGTCTGAAAGGAATTACCACCTCACTCGCCGCTGGAGAGGGGACCATAAGAGAATATTACCTCACGCTCATGCCGGAGAGGGAAACATCTGAAAAAGGAATTACCACCTCACGCGCTGTTGGAGAGGGGACCATAAGAGAATATCACCTCACGCTCATGCCGGAGAGGGAAACATCTGAAGAAGGAATTACCACCTCATACGCCGTTGGAGAGGGGACCATAAGAGAATATCACCTCACGCTCATGCCGGAGAGGGAAACATCTGAAGAAGGAATTACCACCTCACACGCCGTTGGAGAGGGGACCATAAGAGAATATCACCTCACGCTCATGCCGGAGAGGGAAACATCTGAAGAAGGAATTACCACCTCACACGCCGTTGGAGAGGGGACCATAAGAGAATATCACCTCACGCTCATGCCGGAGAGGGAAACATCAAAAAGACTTCTGGAAGCAGTATCAGAACGTCACCATATCTGGTTTACATCTGAAACTATATCTGGAAGAGAATCTGGAAGCAGTATCAGAACGGCACCATCGCTGGGGTTTACATCTGAAACTATATCGAGAAGGAAACCATCGCTGGGTTTACATCTGAAACTATATCGAGAAGGATTTCTGGAAGCAGTATCAGAACGTCACCATCGCTGGGCTTACATCTGAAACTATATCGAGAAGGAATTCTGGAAGCAGTATCAGAACGTCACCATCGCTGGGTTTACATCTGAAACTATATCTAGAAGGAATTCTGGAAGCAGTATCAGAACGTCACCATCGCTGGGTTTACATCTGAAACTATATCTAGAAGGAATTCTGGAAGCAGTATCAGAACGTCACCATCGCTGGGTTTACATCTGAAACTATATCTAGAAGGAATTCTGGAAGCAGTATCAGAACGTCACCATGTCTGGATCATATCTGAAACTATATCTAGAAAGAATTGCATTAGTTGATAATAATCATTTTTGTATTGATCTTTTTCCTGAAAGGCAAAACATAATTGTATGCAAAATCATGATGCATGAACTGTATGTCTTCAAAATTAATGAGATTCGTGCCCTATGATGCATATGCATGCTATAATGTACGAAGATATGACGTTTTATGAATGTATGTTTGTCTAAGAAAATAAATCCTTGACGGGTGCCGGGAAGTCGTATCCTGGGCTGATGTGGAGAAATAGCTTTTGCTTCCACTGGGGTTGATAGTTGCAAGCATACCGGTAGGAGAAGATAACTCCATTGGGGAATAAACTTGGCGAATGAATGATTCTGCAGGGAGAGAAAGATATTCTAGCGACCATGCTGGGAAGAAATACTCTGTGGGGAGATGCTTTTGCTGAATTGTTGAGGATGACTCGCTGAGGATACCTTGCTGTATTGGAAGCATGAATGGACTTCGCTGGGGATAGGAAAGAACTACGTTGACGACGACCTTTCCGTGGCTTTTGGCTGAGGATAACCCAGTTATATCCTGTTAAGGAAATAACTCTTTAAATCAAGCCGGACGACGCGTTCGTCCCTTGCTGGGGGATAAGCTGCTTCCAGAATCTACTGGGGGTACGCTTATTGCTTGGGGAGATGGATTCCAACTTTCCTGGGGGGACTGGATTGGATTCTCTTGGGGAAGTATTGAACTGTATTGGTTATGTTCTTCCACGGAACCTACCTTGATACCCTGGAGGACAGAACAATCAGATTGCTTAGACCACCCATTATTGCCCCCGTTTCTTGTGGCGGGCTAACAGTTGTTGGCGGACAAACCTTCTTCTGGTAGGCAGATGGTAAGATGACAGGACATAGTCGTACGCTTTGATCCCTAACTTTTGCCTGGACCGCCCTTTCGGGTTTTCAGTCCACCGGGATACCCATTTTTTGCCCAAGCCGCCTTTTCAGGTTTTCGACTTGCCGGGTGTACAGATTTTTTCGTTTTCATCCCTTATTTTTGCCCGAACCCTTTTGGTTCGCCGGGAAGCCCTTATTTTTGCCTAGGTGTGTCAACCTAGCGGGTCTTTGATTTTGCGTAGTATTTTTTCGACTATGTCCACGCTCTTAGAATGCAGGGAGGTGCCCCTGGCTGCTTGTGTTGCCATATTACCAGAAGGTGTCTGATCAGGCGAGATTTGTTGTTGGAATGCCCCCAGTGACTCAGGCGGAGATTTGCCTCAGATTATTTGGTCTTTGAGATATTCTCCGAACCTTGGCTTAATTGCCCCAGATAATGGACCATGGTCATGTCTGCCCCTTGATTGGAGGTACTTCTGTTCATTAGGCATTCGTCGTGCGAACTTCTATGCTGTTCAAACAAAAAGTCATATGCAAACAAAGTTATGTTAAAAATGCAAAGCCTATGTCTGTCTTGAAGATTTTTGAAAATGCATTCTTTTTTTCATAAAACAAATGAATGTTTGTAAAACGGGATGTCAACTCCGTATTTACCGTAGGCCTTAAGGAGTCAGGATACCTTTTGTAACAGTATGCTTTCGAACTAACCCATGCTTCAGCTAGGACTTTTGAGGGTTATAACGTGGTCTGGTTCACGGTTTAAGAAACAAAGGATAAAGGCTCAAATTTTATTTGTACCCACCCGCTCTTCGTGATGTTCTCCAAACCTAAACTCAGTTGATCATACGTTAGACCTTGTTTGAGTCTTTGCTCGGATTTTCCGGTGATGATTCAGATATTGATGATTTCTTGTGAATAGGCAGTCATTTTTTGTCGAGGGTTTATAAGACCTCTTTCTTTTTTTTGATTTTTTTATTATCCCTTTCTTTTTTGCCTGAACAATTTCCTTTTTTGGAATCACAGTCAGCGGGATGCCCCAGTTTTGTAAGTCTCCTTCATGGGTTTTGACGTAATGGGTTTTTTTATTTTTTGAGATAATGACTGCCTTTCTTTATTGATTATTCGGAACCATCACTGTTTTTCTTCGTTTTGTAAGGATCTTCTTGGTGCCATTCGTGATGCACTTGGATCAACTGAGAGAACTACCCTGCCCCAGGTTATGATGAAGGGTTTTAATTTTCGAAAATAAAAAACTCCTACTTCTTTGGCTCTGAGGGGTTAACGAGGGATTATCATCCTTATAACTCCAGTGTTTAGGAATTGAAACAATGCCTGTACCTCATCAGCGGGGTCTGTTCAAAAGCATACTGTAATGATCGTGGTATCGTTTTCGTCATCCTCCCTCAAGAGGCTTAGAATTTTAGATCAAGAGTTGACATCAGAAAAAATATGAAAAGATATTTGAACATAATGAAAATAATTGTATTAATTTCCAAAACAGACATATGCGATGCATTAATAGAATAAAAGAGTTTGCTATGACATTAATTGTTTGTATAAGCAAAGAAAAGTACAGCTCAAAAATTCAAATAAACAAAAGGTCTTCAATGATTGGGCAACGGAGCAGTGATTGTGTTCGGAGTCTCAGGCACTTCAAACTGAATCTCTCCAGCGTCGATCATATCTTGGATCTTGTTCTTGAGAGGCCAGCAGTTGTCTGTAGTATGCCCCGGGCTATCTGAATGATATGCGCACCTATCGTTGGGATGATAGTTGGGTGCAGAAGTGTTCGGATTCCGGAGAGGAGCCCTTAAAGTGATCAACCCTGCCTTCAACATTTGTTGCAACGCTTGATCCAACGACATGTTGAGTTTGGTATACTGTCGCTTCTCCTTTCGCTGCTGCCCCTGTCCTTGTTGAGCAGGTCCGGGATTGGAAATCTGGATTGCCCCTGCCTCATGACGGCTCTTTTTACCGTGCACGGCATTGGATTCTTTCTTTCCATGATGAGGCTTTTTATCAGCAGGTGCAGCCTCTTGAATTTTCCCAGACCGGATGCCAGCTTCTATTCGCTCTCCAGTCAAGATAAGATCTGTGAATCCAGCAGACGAATTCCCAATTAGGTGGTTGTAGAACGGACCAGACAGGGTCCCCAGGAACATATCGACAAGTTCCCGATCAGTCAGAGGTGGTTGTACCCTTCCAGCAAGATCCCTCCATTTCTGCGCATATTCTTTGAAACCTTCACTTGACCCCAACGACATACCCTGGAGTTGGGTACGGGTGGGAGCAAGGTCGGCATTGTATTGGTACTGCTTATAGAAAGCAGTTGCCAATTCCTCCCAGTTACGAATTTTGGTCCCATCCAGCTGATAGAACCATTCGAGGTGAGTCCCTGAAAGACTCTCCTGGAAGAAGTGGATCCATAAATTCTTGTCCACCGTATATGGCTGAATCTTCCGAACATAGGACCTTAGATGCAGCTTGGGACAAGACGCCCCGTCATACTTAGAGAAGGGTGGTACTTTGAATTTCCGAGGGATAACCACACCAGTTGACAAACCCAGATCTCCGAAGTCCAGCCCAGGTACCTGTTGCACCTCCATAGCCTTCATCCTATCCTCCAACTGTTTGTACTTGTCCTCAGCCGGAGGGTATTGTTCGTCGTCGAAATCTGTTTCATTATCAGAGACCACTGGACTAGGAACCCTTTCCTCTTGATGACTGCTCTTTCCCACAGATGGGGTTGTCCTCTCAGTTTCTATTTGCGGTGTATTCCCAGATCCGCGCCTAGGGCTGAACAAGACAGTCCTCTTCTTCTTCTTATCCTTCTTCAAGAGCAGAGCCTTCAGATCTTGTTGCCCCTGAGTCAAATTCATGATCAGCTCTTGGAACTGGGCGTTCTGAGCCTGGAGATCTTTGATAGTCTGCTCGGCTGATGATTCAGGATTCATGACGAGCGGCTGAAATAAACAGCGGAGAAGGGTAAGCAACCTGTCAAAGGGATACCTGCAATGCAATGAGATGTATGATATGCATGCAATGATTTCAAGGACCTCGCGGGGTAAACAGAGAAACTTTGTTAGGATTTGGAACCGGTAGCTTGACTGAAGGCACTGCATATTGTTGAGAGTCCTTCATCAAGGGTCAAAGGCTCACCATATCCAGTGGGTCATAGCCCCTGACACCCTTGGCTAGAGGAAAATAAATCCTCTTTGCCCCTGGCTAGATGTTTGATTTATCATGACCTGCATCACAAGCCCTCGAGATCCTTGAAATGGGTTAGGATGTATGCGGGATGCATGCAATGGTATGATGTCATGCTATGCATGGGGTAATGTAGGTAAACCCTGCTATGAGTCCCAATTAAGGACTATAAACAGACCCTGCAAGAAATTCAGTATCCTGTTATGAGTCCCAACTAAGGACTATAAACAACCCTGCAAGAAATTTGGTACCCTGTTATGAGTCCTAGTTAAGGACTATAAACAACTCTGCAAGAAATTTGGTACCCTGTTATGAGTCCTAGTTGAGGACTATAAACAAGACCTGCAAGAAATTTGGTAAACCTGTCATGAGTCCCAGTTAAGGACTATAAACAGGACCTGCAAGTGGTTAGTACACCTTGTTATAAGTCCCAATTAAGGACTATGAACAAAACCTGCAAGACATCAAGGGTCAGATAACAAGTATGCAAGTAGGCAAGTACGAAGGCACACAAGTCACACAAAAGAGCCCTTAAGGTTTAGGCCAGCATGAGGTCTGGGTAGTACCCTCTTTCAGTTTGTTGGTTAAGACCTGTCCTATCAGAAGTAACCGGGTTCTAGAGGATCCCAATATCACTGACTACCCTCAATCGGTCATAACTCCAGCATCGCAATCTTTTCTTGCGGCCAGAACCATCACGAGAGTTTAGCCTCAATGGGCGTAGCATACTGCTACTGTTTCTATTGGCCAAGTTGGGTCATTTAAGGTTCTAAGGTTGTTGGTGCTTAATGACTCCTTAGAAGACCCATATTCTCCTCGTTGCGACACAAGGGATATCGGTACAGACCAAGGTGCCACACCAACGTAGCCACTGCTTCACCTGTGTCGGTCTACGCCGGACAGGTCCCTCACAGCTTATGCTACCTAAACAGGGTATCCCAGATCCGGGTTAGGATCTATGTAACTCCCAGGCAACCCACAAATTTAAAGCAGACAAGTCAATACAATTGAAAACACAGTTATGAACTAACCCTAAGGTACACCTCACTTTAAAAATGTCCCCAGCAGAGTCGCCAGTTCTGTGATCGGTGGATCTGGAACTGACTGTTTAACGCTGGTTCGCGAAATATCGCGGAAGCAAGAGTCGCCACCGTCTTTTATTTTCTCCAAATGGAAAGGACAAAAGCACAGAAAAATTCCTTTTAAGAGATTGCTCTCGGTTCGGGAGGTAGGTTATAGAAAGGGAAGGTGTTAGCACCCTTTCTATCCGTGGTTATTCACGGGCTCTTAGATACTTGCTCATTGTGTTTTCAAATTGTTTGTTTGCTTTTCAATGTGGGTTTAAAAAGTTTCTTTTGAAAAATTTCAGATCGACTCATACGTCAGAGTGTTTGAAAAGTTTGCTTTGAAAGCTTTTGAAAAGTGTCAGTGTGAAAAGTTCTTTTGAGTTTGTTTTGAGATTAGAGCAAGTATCCTTGAGAACCTACCTACCCTAAGGAATTCGTCTGTGTAAATGTTCTTTAAAGTAGTGCCATCCCACCATTGAGAGGTAGGTGGCACCACCGTTGGAGGTGTTCGGGTCAATTCGATTTTAGGGACGTGGTGATCACCAGAGCAATGGGAAGACACCTTAGAAGCTACCCTCATGCCAGGTTCCCGGATCATGAGGACTTACTAAGACGTCCTCTACTCGACGACCACCTTTCGAAAGGCAACAGTGAGGCGTACCTTAGGGGTGGTGTGTGCGAATTGTGTATTGTTTTCATTGATATTTGTCTTGTCATGTTTGTTGTGATCTACGCTTGATTTTATTAAGACATTCATTCTTTCATGCTTGGTTAACAGTTAAATATTTTGCGAGGAAAGATAAATCTACGACTATTACAAATGGCGCGGGTCCACATCGCCAAAATTAAACCGGACCCGATTTAGCGGAAAATAAATAAAGCAAAGTAAAAGAATTAAAAGTGCGAAAAGTAAAGTTACATGGCTTTGGGACAATTACATAATTATTATAAGCGATAATAAGATAAATGCGCGAAATAAGGAAATTAAAACAAAAATAGGGCGTTGGACCCTTTTACAAACAATTAAAATTAATAAGGAAATTAAAATTAAATGTTTTTGTTATTTTGTGTTTTTTATATTTTATGAGAAAAAGAGGAATTAATTGAAATCAAATTAAAAGGGAAATCCTAATTCTATTATTTTTTTAAGTTTTATTGTGAAAGATTTAAATTAAAACCTAAATTAAACTCCAAATTAACTTATGTACAATTGAAATAAGAAAATAAATAAATAAATAATACCATTCTGAAAAAAAGAAAAAATTAAAAGAGAAATCAAAAAAGATATTAAATCTAAATTCTATTTTTGGTGTTTTTTATTAAATAAGGAATTAAAATTAAAACCTAATTACACTACATAATTTACATTCTAATTTATTTATGAAAATAATTATAATAAAATAAATATTATATTTTTTTGTATTTTCTGATTTTTATAATGTTTTTATATTTTATAGAAAAAATAAATTAATTGAATTAAGATAATAAAATAAATAAAACAACAAAATAAAAGTGAGAAGAAAAAATATAAAATGCAAACCAGGGTGGGGTGTTGCCCCAGATTAGGAGGTATAAATTTGGAAAGCCTGGCCCAATTGAATTTGAATTTGCTGACTTTCCATGATTCCATATGATGCGTTTGACTCATACCTAGGGTGTACCCCCAATCTTCTGCCTTGAATGAGAGGTCCTGGACACGTGGGCTGCCTGATGGTGAGGAAACATAGTGTACCTTGACGTTAGCGTTGCATGGAATTAGTTGATGAAAAATAATATGGAATATGTGAAAGACCTGGGGTTCGAACCCAGGTCTTGTGGATTGTCCTTGCGTGTGCCTGCCATCTGTGCCATTTGCGTTTCAATTAATATACAATAGTCAATAAATATTATATAAAATAAGTTAGTGCTCTTTGATACGCGCGCGAAATTTTGAATTGACGAATTACAGCGTGCCACATCTTCATCTTCTTTCTTCTTTTCTGAAACACAGTCTATGGAAACGGTTTCACACGCGTGGTCTTAAGCAGGTTTAGGAGAAATAGCGATTAGCTCATCTTTGAGCATAAATTCAGCGCGACTATCTCAATCCCTTCGTCCAGATATCCTGATTGCAATGGTGGTACTGGGCTGGCCTGATTTTGCCTCTAGCAAGAATCCCTAATTCGAGCTCCTGAAAACCCTAAAAAAGAAACATGGCAATGTCTTCTATACAACACGAAAACTCAATTAAATATAATGGTTAGTTGTAAAACCTTGTAAGGAACATGAATATATCATTAAAATGCAATGATCATGTCTTAAAACCAAAATACGATTATGGATTTTCTTTGGTACAGTTTGAACCCGTTTTACCAGTTCTTGGAGCTTTGCTTGTGGTTTATGATTGATACACGTTCAGAATCATACAAGGAAGCTATTGCAAAAGGAATGGAGGCTTGAATCTACTTAGAACCTTGAAATCAGTTTCCAATTTTTTTGACAGTTTTCAAGTTTTTGTTTTTGCTTTTGAGCGCAGCTTGGAGTCTAGGAACATTAGGGTTCTCATTCTGATCATATATGGAGGCTTCTAGGTCAACAAAAACCAACAAAATCTCATCAATTCATTATTTGAATATTTGATTTGCTTAATATCTTTTTCAATCCTTTTTTATGTTGTTTTTGTTCAATCATGATCCAAATCTCATCCAAATTTGCCTAATTGGGATATGCACGAAATATTATGAATAAACATGCATGAAAAGATTTTTTTAGGTTAAGTTTGATATTTTTCATATATTAAAATCATTTAAATGAATATAAATTGATATTAATTCAAATAAATAATTAAAAAATATGAGAATACTTCCCTTTGGGCCTAGTGGTCGTGCATAGGCTTGGCATGAAGAAATTTGGAAGAAAAATGGGCCCATTTGCATTTTTAGGCCTTTTGCATCAATGTTGACTTTTCAAAATTCCTAAAAATTTCCCAATTTCCACAAGGCATAACTTGGTCAATTTTTAAGCTTTTCATATGTTCTTGGACATTTTGGAAAGGTCTTTGAGTCCTTTAACCAATGCCTTTGGTCCCATGTCATTTTGATTTACCAATCTCAAGTTATGGCCTTTGACTTAAAGTCACTTTTTGTTGACTTTTGAAAATGACCTATAATGTTGAAATTGATAACTTTTTGTGAGAGCATTTCTTGGACTAGGAACATGAAGATGAATTGTAGGAAATGTCTTTCTCTTCAAAATGAGCTTTGGATGGAATTTTTCTGATAATCCATGTGAAAGTTATGCCCTGGTCAATTTTAGTTGACTTTTTCAGCTGTCCAAATATAGCAACTTTTGCATCTTTGATGATTTCTGAGCCAAATTTTGAGAATCATGATCAAGCATTGATCAAATGATGTTTGTGGCTTCAAAATGATATGTTGACCAAAAATTTGAACTTTTGACTGTCAAATGACCATTTTGCCCCTACAGTTGACTGTAGTGCAATCTAGGGTTTTGACTGTGCAATTTTGAGCTGAATGCCTTGAAACTTGACATGAGGATACTTGACCATCTTTATAGGCATATGAGACTTGATTGGGCCTTTGAAAAGTTCATTTGCTTGACCAGAACTCAAGCCCTAGTTTTGACTGTATAGGAGACAGTTGAGCTGCACAACCCTTGGGGAATTTTGTGACCTTGACTTTGACAATTCTTGATGAATATGGGAGGGCAAATTTTGGGGTACAACAACATGTTTAATGATTCATTGGACGTTTTTCATTTGATAAACTGCTTGTGTTCATTTTCTTTCCTTTTGCATTTTTTGTTTAAGGATGGCTATCCCTTACACACACCCACACTCGCCAATGCAGGTACCCATCCACTCCGGATTCCATGGGTGACTATTCTGCTATATCCTTCAATAACTCTGAAGATCTGGTCAATCAAGCCGAGTACGAAGATGACGAAGGTTGTGAAGTACCAGGGGAACTAGCCAGACTTCTACAGCAAGAGGAAAGGGCCATCTTACCGCACGAAGAGTCATTGGAAACTGTCAACTTGGGGACTGAGGAAGACCGGAAGGAGGTGCAAGTGGGTGCCAATCTAGAACCAAGTGTCAAGGAACGCCTGATACAGTTGTTGAATGAGTATGTTGAAATCTTCGCTTGGTCTTATGAAGACATGTCGGGTCTAGACACAGACATCGTGGTTCACCGTCTCCCCACAAGAGAGGATTGTCCACCGATCAAGCAAAAAGTCCGCCGAATGAGGCCTGACATGTCTGAAAAGATCAAAGCAGAAGTGATGAAGTAATTCGACGCTGGCTTTCTGGCTGTTACGTCATATCCTCAATGGGTCGCTAACATCGTGCCAGTACCTAAGAAGGATGGCAAAGTCAGGATGTGTGTGGACTACCGGGATTTGAACAGGGCCAGCCCCAAAGATGATTTTCCGCTACCTCATATTGACATTTTGATCGACAACACAGCTCAGCACAAAGTGTTTTCCTTCATGGATGGATTCTTGGGCTACAATCAAATCAAAATGGCCCCCGAGGATATGGAGAAAACAACTTTTGTCACGCAATGGGGCACTTTCTGTTACAAGGTGATGCCGTTCGGACTGAAGAACGCTGGGGCAACTTATCAACGCGCCATGGTAGCTTTGTTTCATGATATGATACATCATGAGATTGAAGTTTACGTAGACGATATGATAGCTCGGTCACAAACAGAAGAGGAGCACCTTGAACATCTAGAAAAGCTGTTTTCCAGATTGAAAGAATACAAACTCAGGCTGAATCCAAGTAAGTGCACTTTTGGAGTTAGGTCTGGTAAACTTCTAGGATTCATTGTAAGCAACAAAGGCATTAAAGTCGATCCAGCAAAAGTGAAAGCAATACAAGAGATGCCTGCTCCCCGTACTGAAAAGGAGGTTAGAGGGTTCTTGGGGCGCTTGAACTATATTGCCAGATTCATCTCTCATCTGACTTCTACCTGTGAGCCAATTTTCAAACTCTTGAAGAAAGATCAGGTAGTCGAATGGAACGACGATTGCCAAGCTGCTTTTGATAAAATCAAGGAGTATTTGCTAGAACCTCCTATTCTGATGCCACCCGTCGAAGGAAGACCATTGATCATGTATTTAACCGTCTTGGATAACTCAATGGGGTGTGTTTTGGGCCAGCATGACGAGTCTGGTCGAAAAGAGCATGCTATTTATTACCTTAGCAAAAAGTTTACCGACTGTGAGACTCGCTACTCACTGCTCGAGAAAACTTGATGCGCTTTGGTATGGGCTGCTCGCCGACTAAGGCAGTATATGTTGACTCATACTACCTTGTTGATTTCCAAAATGGACCCTATCAAGTATATCTTCGAAAAGCCCGCTTTATCTGGAAGAATAGCCAGATGGCAGATGATCCTAACTGAGTATGATATCCAGTACACCACTCAAAAAGCTATAAAAGGGAGTGTACTAGCTGACCATCTGGCTCATCAAGCTATCGAAGATTATCAACCCATGAGATTTGACTTCCCAGAAGAGGACATCATGAATTTGGACAACATTGAAGGTAACGGACCGTATGACGGACCCGAAAAGGGATCCCGATGGACCCTGTACTTTGACGGTGCTTCAAACGCACTTGGAAACGGTATCGGCGCAGTGCTCATCTCTCCGGAAGGCTGTCACACACCTTTCACGGCCCGACTTTGCTTCAGCTGCACAAACAACATGGCTGAATACGAAGCTTGCATCTTTGGTCTCAAGGCTGCTATAGACTTGGGGATCAAATCTTTAATCGTATTCGGGGACTCGGCTTTGGTTATCAGTCAAATCAAAGGAGAGTGGGATACCAAGCATCCTAATCTTATCCCATACAAAGAACATGTCCTGACATTGTTGCCTCATTTCGAGCAAGTTACCTTCGAGCATTTCCCGCGAGAAGAGAATCAGCTAGCAGATGCTCTAGCCACAATGTCCTCCATGTTTAAACTCAACTGGGATAACGAGGCTCCCAAAATCACCATTAAGCGAATGGATGAACCTGCACATTGTCATGAGATTAATACTGAAGAAGTAGTGGAACAACCCTGGTTCCATGAAATCAAAAGGTATCTCGAGACTAGAGATTATCCCGAAGGAGCTTCCGTAAACGACAAGAAGTTCTTAAGGAAATTCGCTGCTAAATTCTTCCTGAGCAACGGAATCCTTTACAAACGAAGCCATGATTGTGTGTTACTCCGATGCGTAGACAAAGCTGAAGCAGAGTTGATCATGACTGATATACACAGCGGCACATTTGGCACTCACTTGAGCGGGCATACAATGGCTAAGAAGATCCTAAGGGCAGACTATTACTAGTCTACCATGGAAGCTGACTGCCATCAACATTCCCGTACTTGCCACAAATGCCAAGTCTACACTGACAAAGTTCATATCCCTCTAGTTCCTCTCAACATTCTGACTGCTCCTTGGCCATTTGCAATGTGGGGCATTGACATGATTGGAGAAATCAAGCCCACGGCTTCTAACGGACATCGCTTCATCCTGGTTGCCATTGACTATTTCACCAAATGGGTCGAAGCAGCTTCCTTCGCCTCTGTTACTAAAAATGTGGTTGCCCGCTTCATCAAACAAAATCTCATATGCCGGTATGGTGTTCCAGACAGGATCATCACAGACAACGGTACAAATCTGAATAACACAATGATCACCGCATTGTGCGAACAGTTCAAGATTTATCATCACAATTCATCTCCCTACCGGCCGAAGATGAACGGTGCTGTTGAAGTTGCGAACAAAAACATTAAGAAGATCATTCAGAAAATGAAAGTCACTTACAAAGACTGGTATGAGATGTTACTGTTTGCTCTACATGGATACCGTACGACGGCACGTACTTCAACCGGGGCAACCCCATTTTCTTTGGTATATGGCATGGAAGTTGTCCTGCCTATGGAGGTTCAGATTCCTTCTCTAAGGATTATGAAGGACACAGGTTTGAATGAAGATGATTGGATGCAGACCCGAATTGATCAACTCAATCTGATCGACGAGAAGCGACTCGCTGCTATATGCCATGGTCAGACGTATCAAAAACGGATGATCAAGGCCTTCAATAAGAAAGTCAAGCGTCAAGTGTATCAAGTTGGAGATCTCGTAATCAAGCGGATTATCTTGCCGCAAAGTGATCCCAGGGGCAAATGGACTCCTACATATGAAGGACCATTTGTGATCAAGAGCATATTTTCTGGTGGTGCAATGATTCTGACCATCATGGACGGCGACGATTTGCCGCACCCTGCGAACGCAGACATAGTCAAAAGATACTACGCATAAAATAACCCGACAAGTTGAAAACCCGAAAGGGCGGCTTGGGCAAAAATGGGCATCCCGGTGAACCGAAAACCCGAAAGGGCGGTTCAGGCAAAAATTAGGGATAAAAACAAAAAAATCTGTACACCCGGCAAGTTGAAAACCCGAAAGGGCGGCTTGGGCAGAAAGGGGTTTCCCGGTGGATCGAAAACCCGAAAGGGCGATTCATGCAAAAGTTAGGGAATTAAAGCGTATGACTATGTCTCGTCGGATCACTTCAAAGACAATCTCTTCATCAACCAGTTCCAGGTTTCTGATCAATCCAGTCATCGGCAAACGAAGCATTGAATGGATAGATATTCAGAGTTGTGAAGGCTATAGCGGAATGGAATCCCATGGAATCATTTCACATAGCCATCTTTATTTTGTATAAATCTTTCAATATTTACGACAAAATCCTCTTACTAGGATGATTGTCTCCTTTGTACAAATGTACTCATAGAAAGTCAATACAAATACTTTTCCCAGAAATTTGTGTCATTTCCTTCTTCTTTCCTCTTGCACTATTGGTTTTATTTTGAGAAACGTCCAATGTTTTGTTAAATAGGCATATGCATTTGAACATAATCATTTCCTTATGAATCAAGAAAGAGGATTACTGATAGGTTGAAGGTACAGTTGGATATCTTGATACCCTTTCAAAGGAAACCCCCAGGAGATTTGGAATCCATATCCCCAGCAAGTCTTGAAGCCTATCCCCAGTAGATTCTGGAAGTTTATCCCCTGCAGATTACGAACGTCTCTCCCGAGCTTTATTCAAATTTATTTCTCACAAGGGCTTATAACTGGGTTATCCTCAGCTTATTGCCACGAAAGATCGCACTCGGCAATTCTCTTCCTATCCCCAGAGGAGTTTATCTTTGTTATCCCCAGCCAGAGAATCCTCCAGAACTCAATTCCCCTCAGAGTTTAAGTTTCAGTATCCCCAGCAGAGCTAAAACTTCAAACTATCAAATCCCCAGCGAAGCCAGACTAGTGGACCTTTTCCCCACAGAAATGCTTCTCACCAAGCTGAAGATCCTCAGTCTTACCTCCCCAGCATGAGTCTACCAGGTTCTAAAATCCCCCAGTAGACATCATCAGAAATTCTCTTACCCTGCAAAGTCACCAAGGAAATTCCAAGTCCCCGCAAGTGGTTCTAAGGCCCCTCAACGATTGAAGGTCTGGTATTCCCCAAGCAAATCTGCAGACTTTCAGTTTTCAGTCCTCCATTGTGAATTCAAGATTCTCCAGTGAAGATCTCCTCAAGACAGGAATTCCCCAGAAGATTGGTATACAACCCCCAGCTCCTTATTCTCCAGCAACCACCAGGAATTGTTCTTTCCGGCAGCAGTCAAGATACTTTTATCTTCAGCCATCTCGGATTCATCTATCCTTTGCAAGACAGCTCTTCAGCTTACATGCGCATTCATTTACATTCATATCATATAACATACGTTGCATCATGCATCATGACATTGCATATAACTAACTCTTTGCCTTTGCAGGTAAGATCAGTCGACAGATAAAAATCATTATCTTCCGAGACACCTCTGAAAACAGTTTACGGACGCTTCCCAACAACGGATGCTGCTCTATTGCTTATTCAACTTCAAGATTTCTGAAAACAGTTCACGGGTTCTCCAAGTAACAGATGTTAACCTATCACTTGTTCAGTTTCTTCTCAAGACTTCTGAAAACAGCTTATGGATTCTTCCCAACAACGGATGTTAATCTATCGCTTGTTCAGATGCAACTTTTGAAAACAGTTTACGGACGCTTCCCAACAACGGATGCTGCTCTATTGCTTATTCAAACTTCAAGATTTCTGAAAACAGTTCACGGGTTCTCCAAGTAACGGATGTTAACCTATCGCTTGTTCAGATTCTTCTCAAGACTTCTGAAAACAGTTTACGGATTCTTCCCAACAACGGATGTTAATCTATCGCTTGTTCAGACTATTCTCAACCTCTGAAAACAGTTTACGGATGCTGTGGTACGGTGGGAGAACTGACTAGGATTTTGCGTTTGTTTTCGCAAATGTTTCGGTTGAGCAAGAGTCGCCACCGACTTTTTATTTTATCCTAAGGAAAGGTTCAAAAAGCACAGCAAAAACCTTTGAGATTTTTCTTGGGTTCGGGGAGTAGATTATAGAAAGGGAAGGTATTAGCACCCTTTCTATCCATGGTTATCCATGGGCTCTTAGGTACTTGCTTAGATCAACTTGCCTTAGTTTTCAATTGTTTGAAATGGTGCTTTATGTGTGGTTTTTGAAAAGGTTTTGAAAAAGATGCCTTGTATAGGCTACCCTTGTAACAATTCTTTACTCGAATGTTTTACAAAAGGTGTTTTGTCTTTTGAAAAGGTGTTTCAAGGTTTTTTTGAAAGTTTGTTTTGAAAGTGTTTGTGAAGTGTGGTTTGAAAATAGGCAAGTGTTTTCTTTTTCAAATTGACAAGTACCTAAGAGTTATCTTCCCTAAAGTTCTCAAAGATTTTTGTTATGTTTTAAACCTTTTGACAATTTTGTTCCACCATTGCATTTGGTGGACAATCTTGTATTAGGATGTGAAAGGGACGGGCGCGGGTCGTCGTTTAGATCATAATTGCAATAGTGCTAAGTATCCTTGGGCAATTTTTCCTTTGAAAGGGACTTTGATCATTTTAGGCAACTTTCGAAAGCGTCATCGAGGGACTATGATCATTTGATTGTTTGCTTTGCCCAAAGAGACCTAACATGCAATATGGCCTAATTTTGAAAGGCAACAAGTGGACGTAACCCTAGGGGTGTTAGTGTGCGAGTGTGTTTTATTGCATACAAGAGTTTTTTCTTTGAATTAGGTTTTTCTATTTCATTGATTTTATCTTGCCATACATGTCCTAATTACTAGTAATAAGAAGCGGAAATATAAAATCATACGCTATTACAACAATTAGGGGAGGGGGATACACATTTGTACATGGGGGGTTCAACGAGAAAAATAGACAAAAAAGAAAATAGCAAAAAACAAGATATAGAGAGAGAGAGAGAGGGAGTCCGCGCGCTGCTGGAAGTACATCAGAAGTTCTGACTCGGATCCGCTGCCAGATGATCAACCTCTTGGTTAAACTGTATGAGTCAGAACTTCTGACTCTGGCACCTGCAAAACAGAACCTTGTTAGTGGGGAGATCAGAAGTTCTGATTCCCCTGCGCTGCAAGACAGAAGTTTGTTAGTGGAGAAACCAGAAGTTCTGATTCTGCTGAAAAGGAAATAACTCTCAGAGGTTCTGATATCATTGACAGCAAAACAAGCTTCAGATGTGCTAACGTCAAAGTCAGCACTTGGCTTTTCCCTGTATTAACCAGAATATCTGCAATCCTGTTGTTACTCCACAAAACAAGAAACATATTTGGAACAGATCCAGCAAATACAAAAATGTTTCAGAGGTCAGAACCACCAAGGTCACAGGCAAGTCCTATACTGGCTCAGAACGTTCTGAGGTATGAAAATCCTCAGAACATAAACAGCAACAACATGATATTTACATTATGTTTATTTGAGTATGCACAACTGATGATGCTTAACAGCGTGATGAGGGTCAGCAGGTGCTTACCTGACTGTTGGAAAAGTTGGTGGGTGAAAGTTAGCTTTTGGCTCCGGTGGTGTTCTGGACAGATTTTCTTTGAAAGGGCTGGTAAAGGCGTATACGTATGTAGGGTCAGAAGTTTGGAAAGGGTGTTTTTGGTTCACAGAGAAAACTGGATATTTGATGAAGTTTGAAGGTGAGAAACTCAAAGTTATGAAACAAAACTGGAGATTTTGGCAGAGTTTCAGAACGCTATGTTGCTAAGAGTTCTGTTTCTCACTTAGCAATTTTTGTTTCTTTTTTTGAACGCCTTTTGCAGTGGTGAAGACTCTCTATTTATAGGCAAAGTTCTTGTGGATGCCTTGAACATTAAAGCGCCAACAGAGTTTGAATTTGTTCTTTGACAGAAATTCCTGGGAAGTTGTGATAACAGATAGCTTTCAGCCTAGGCTGCAGCAGCAGGCGTAGATTGGGGAGAAGTGACCTCTGAAGTGGGCGGTGGCGCGTAGACCCATGCCAGAATCTGCACAAAAGCGTTTTCCAAGCCACACGTGAATGTTCAGGAGTGGTTGGAAGCATTAATGGGCATTAAATGGTGATAAGACCTATCAACATCAATATTCTGGTAATGGAAACCAACGTTGAATCAGCAGCGTAAACCATGCTCTGGCCTTGGCTTCCTGTTGTCTTAGTAAGCTCTGGAGATTCTCCTGGTTTTCTGGTACGTTCCTTGGATTTACTTCTGGACAATCTGGGCTTAGAGATTCTGTATCAGTGTAACACCCACTCTTCTGATCTTTCATCTTCTGATTTCAACCTGTTCTGAAGGAGCCTTCAGACTTCCCTGCTTCTCTTGCATTCCTTCAGCAAATTCTGACTGAGCTTGTGTAACTGCTGAAGGGGCATGTTCTGTTTGGGGCTTACATACTGAACCACGTTTACAACTTCTGATTGAACTGATGTAGCTGCTGAAAAGCCAACTTCTGACCACGCTGAGCCAAGCTTGCAACTTCTGAGCGTTTTTATCTGGAATGGGTCCAGAAGTTCTGAAGCGCTGATTTTTTCTCTTAAACACTCATTTTAGAGAAACGTTCTAAGTACTTAGAATTTGATTTTTTTCTCAAGATAAAAGCGTTGTTTTTGGAGTTCGTGAGATCATCTTGCTCTTGTAAGTGGCTTGCTTGGGCAAAAGGATAACTCAGGACTTGGATTTGTTTCAGAGGGACCTTGAAAATCCAAGATGGTTTCCTGAAGAAAGGGAGGGCAAATTTTGGGGTACAACAGATGCCTCCAGATACGGATGTCGATCTATTCCTTGTTCAGACCCCCAATTCAAATGTGGTTCAAAACATGGACACCTTTATGATACTCATTCCAGATGGCATCTTTAAGCCCATCCCCATCAATTTTCTGTCACTCTTCCAGATGGCATCATTAAGCCCATCTCCAAATGGCATCTCTAAGCCCATTCCCGCATCCATTGCTTTGACGAGTGCAAATTTCCGGGCACTCTAGTGTCCAATCTCCTTTTACCCTCGAGTCACGAAAGGCAAACTTGCCAATCTAACTCTTCGGATTTAAGAAGATTGAACAGGGGCAACTGTTGTACCCCAAAATTTGCCCTCCCTTTTTCTCATATGATTTCTCATCACAAAGCCCTTGAAGCTCAAGATCCAGTTAGGGTTTCATCTGCTCAAGACTCCTCCTTGCACTGTTGACCCAAATTAGGGTTTTTGTTTGCACAAAGATGTTTTGACCAAAAATGCCTAAGATGACTTTCATGCTTCATATTGGACTCCCAAGTTTATCCATACCAAGTTTCAAGTCTTGATTCCAAATTTTGCCCAGTCAATTGGACAGTTGACCTAGAAATCAACTGTATTGGGGAAAAAGTCAACTGTGGTCAATTGACAGTCAAATCTCATGAAAATTGACCCACATCAACATTATGAACTCTCATGGACCATTTGATCAAGTTTGGATCACAATTCCACAAGAAATTTGATCAGATCATCAAAAGGGCAAAATGGTCATTTTTAGGGTTTTGACTGCACAAAGGCAATTTTTGACTGTTTGACCTAGCCAATGGCAAACCAAGCTCACATATGGACTCAAGGACCCCATGGAATTGTCTTGACATGCTCAACAAGTTCAAAAGATCCCAAATGCACAAGATTGACAGTTGAATTTCCCAGTCAATTGATCAATTTTGACTGTATACTAAAAAGTCAAACTTTGACTTTTTGGTCCAAATCAAGTGTCAAGATTCATTTTTCATCAAAACATGCCAAATTATGAAACTTTTTCATCAAGAAATCAAAAATTGCAAATTAGGGTTTGAAATGAAGATTTTTCATAACTTAGAATTTTTCTAAGTTATGAAAAACCCTAATTTTTTCCTAACTTTGCCCCACTTTCTCACAAAGATTCATTTGGATTCAAGCAAAAGTCAAAACATGAAAGTTGTAGCCTATTGCATAATCTACAACTTTGGTTCACAAAGTTTTCCGAAAAGAGGCTTGTATCTCAAGTTACAATTTTTGGAACAAGGGTGCCAAACCATTCTTAACTTAGAGAAAATTTGACCTATTTTAGTCAAGGTTTTTACCCAACTTCAAGACCATTTTTCATATACTTCCACTTTGCATTTCAATTTTCACTTCAAAGATGGATTGTAGTACACATTCCAAGCTTTCCAAAATGTCCAATAACTCATCAAACAACCTCATGGTTAGGGAGAATCG